>JBBMOL010000094.1:1266066-2480778 GCA_037954665.1 Laguncularia racemosa | reverse complement strand
AGAAAAAAATGTACCCCCGTAACCATTTTTGCTACGGGGCAAAGTTTCATTGTAATCACCCCTTTCAACTTATTTTTTCTGAGAATAACCAAACGCCTTTTACCCTAAAAGTGCCATAAAAATTTATACTTAATCTTGTATACCCACTTGCTAACCGATTGCTTTTTTCCCTGGGGGTAATCAACAATGTCCATGTTCTATTCTGCTCAAGGGCCAACTCTTTTTTGCATAGCTTCTCTCCACGTGATCCTTCATTGCCTATGGAAAAATTTTTGGCTCCACACTGCCTGTTAGGGCTGCTAAGAAACCTTAAATTTTTGGGGTGAAAAATTTGTGAATTTAATATTGAGCAAATCAAGGGCATACCTGAGGATGATTTTGGTTTGGCTAAACCTGCAGGGGGGCTTTTACTTGACAGCATAAGTCACACAATCTTTCAACCTGTAAAAATTTTTTTAGACCGAAGACCAACGCCCAAAGGACCGACGAACTTTTTCTACACTCTCCAATCTACCTCTGGTGATATACACCTTCCCTGACTTCGCACTGACATTTTGAGCATCATTCAATGCTCAGGTTTTTCTCAGCAATTTCTATGATTCCTTTTTCTTTTGCCCCAATCAAAATAGTTTCTCCCTCGTAAACCACTCTTTTTATTTGAGAGTGCACTGCATATCCTTGTTCATTTGTACACACCCGCATCTACATATGGATACTCATTTTCATGAAAAATACATCCTGAACTAAAGAGCTTTGTGTTTCCAAATCATACAATCCCAACCTTTCTGTCAAAATGGAACCCCAAAAAACATTTATCTTCGACTAGCAAACTTATCCTTTTCACATTCAACTCTTAAAATAGCACAAACACCTAAATGTACGAATGTAACGATAATCAGGTCGTTTACCATACAAAATTTCATAAGGTGATTTTCCTCCTAACACCTGAGAAGGAGTGCAATTGATCAAATATCCAGCTGTCAACACACATTCCCCCCAAAACTCAATTGGCAAATTAGCTTGAAATCGCAATGCTCGAGCTACGTTTAAGTATATGTCGATGCTTTCTTTCTACTCGCCCATTCTGTGTGGTGTTCCAACACACGAAGTTTGATGTATTATCCCATTGTTCAAGAAATAATCTTTCAAGCTAATGAACTCACTTCCATTATCGCTTCTCACTATCTTAACGTTCTTATCAAACTGCCTACGAACCATAGCAACAAAATTTGCAGGATGCATCCTACTTCAGTTTTTAGCAATCAGCAAATAATCCACACACATCTAGAAAAATCATCAACAATTGTGAGGAAGAAACTTGCATTAGAGGAACTAGAGATTCTATAAGGTCCCCATAAATCACAATGAACAAGTTCAAACAATTCACTAGCTCTACTATCACTAGAATAAAACATACTTCTGGTTTGCTTTGCTTTGAAACAAGCATCACAACTCTTATTTGAATCTAACTGAGTCTTATTTTCAGTAATTAAGCCTACAATCTTTGGTGACGGATGCCCCATTCTTACTATGCCAAAGTTCATCAGAAGTCAGCGTCCGAGACTGAAGTGCATGAACTGGTGGCTCCTTCTTGAAAAAAATATAGCCCCTTGCAAACGTTCACCCGCTCCAATCACCATCCTTGAAGTGCGGTCCTGTATCAAACAAAGCTTATCAGTGAACAATATATTACATTCCAATTCATCAACTAATTGTGACACATAAATCAAATTGCAATGCAATCCTGGAGCATGAAGAACATTATCTAGTTGAACGTTCTTCCCTAAGCAAACAGACCTTTCCTGCAGTGCCAGCACTGTTCTCCATTAGGCAAGCCAATTGGACAGCCTAATATGTTTCTTAAGCTAGATAAACATTCTGAATTCCCCTGTCATATGTTGCGTAGCTCCAGAATCAATTATCCAAAGAGTATTTTCCTTACCAGTCATCTTCTCACTATTACTCCCTGATTTGTAAGTGTTCAGCATGCTCATAACTGTTGCCCATTGTTCATTCGTCAACGTACCAGGAGTCGCAACTTCCTTTGTTTTCTGTGTTTGGCTCCTCAATCACTTGAGCAACATTAACTCGAGCACCGCTCTGTCCTCTTCCTATCATCTTGCCTCGACCTCTGCCTCCTAATTAGATAGATAACATGTCCTTCTCTATTGCAATGTGTGCAGACAACGCTTTTGTCCTTTGTTCCTTCATTGGTTTGGACCATAAAACTGGCAGCCTCATTCTTAATCTCCTTTTCCTTGGAGATATTTCGAACCCTTTCCTCTTGGCACATTAACGAATATGCCTTACTCCACACCGGGCAACGGTTGTCGAGCTTAGGATATTTGTCCTCACTGTGCTGTAGGCATTGTCTAACCCCATCAGAAATTGATGAAGTTTTTCTTCTTCTCGTTTCTTAGTTATTTCATTCCAATATTGCACTTGCAACCCCCACATTTGCACGCAGATATCACATCGTAATTTGCCAGTTCTTCCCACAATTGTTTCAATTTAGAATAATAACTCATGAGTGACATTCCTTGTTGTCTGCAATTTGCAAGTTCCGCTTCAACTGCTGCACTCGTGCACCATCTGTCACAGAGAAACAATCTTTGATGTCTTCCCACAAGTCCCTTTGCAATTTCCATGTGTGATAGAGCCATTTTATACTCAATCTTTATAGTATAAATTGTGTTAAATTATTATTGATTTTATAGAAATCATAAGGAAATTGTACTTTAATTCTATCATCGTGATAAATCAGGTTAAATGGAGTCAAGGATGCCAATTCAAGTATTTTAGAGAAGTCATCTATAACTTGGATCAAGACAAGAAATTACACCACCGGAGGAAGCACGGTTTGAGGCACGGCCAAGGTTCAAACCGTGTTACACACTGGACAAGAAGGCGAAAATGAGGACTTTGAACAGAGAGACACGGCTTAAGGCACGGCCGTGGTGGAACCCGTGGGATAAACCGTGCTTGAAGCCGTGGTGGAAGATAGATGTGCCAAGGAGAAGAAAGTGTGGAACATCAACCAGATGAAGACACGGCTTGAAATCTAGCCGTGGGTGTAACCGTGCTACACACTGGACACGGATGAAGACTTGAAGATTATGCACAGACGAAGGCATGGCTTGAAATCTGGCCGTGTGTTTAAACCGTGGTTCACACTGGGCACGGTTGAAGACTTGAAGAATATGCACAGAGGATGGCACGGCTTAACCCACGGCCGTGTGGTGGGGCGTGCCAGGCAGACGTATCTTCACTTCTCGAAATCTACTTGAAAAAGGAAAGATATTTTCGTATCTTGCTAGCAAAAGATCACATGCTATCCATCTAATAGTATAAATAGAGCCAACCCTAGAGGGTTAGGACAACTTTTGAACTTTGGAATCTGGAATCACCTTGGAGACAAGAAGGAAACGAGGAGGCAGAGCAGGCAACACGGTTCATAATGTTTCTATCTTTTATTTTCGTTTTGTTGATGAACATGAGTAGCTAAGTTACTTTTCTAGCCAAAGGGTCATAGATGTTTAATTCTCCACGAATTGTGAGGTCTAATTGACTTGTATTTATTCTATTCTTTGCTTTCGGATATTCATATATCTTTTGATCGTTTTGTCATTATTATCTTTGTTGATTGGTATGCATAGAGCTCTTCTACTCAATTAGCAAGTTAATATATTGTCAACTAGCACGTCAAATCCGTAATTGTTTGATTGTTCTAGTCTTAGTGACGCAATAACATGTTTGGTTATAAAAGAGATGATTGAATTCATGTTATGGAGGTGTGTGATCATGTTTAAATAGGTTATCTTATAATCTACTGGCATGAATTGGTGGTCTCTCTAGATCTTAATGCTATTGATAGATTAAATCCTAAGCGCTTGTCTAAGGGTTGTTTAATCAATAAGAGAAATAATTCAAAGCGCTTGTCCGAGGTTATCGAGGAAGTAAGGAGAGATAGGTTGTTAGAGCTTGTTAATAACCATAACCAATTTATCTAAAACAAGAATAGAGAACATTTGCATCGATGATCAATTCCTAGAATTAAACCATCTTGATTCCTTTGGCTAGGCTTTTACCAATATCTGATTTTCTTACCTTGTTTTACTTTATTTGATTCACAAACCAAACCCTCCCATTTTCCTTTTTCTTATTGTTCTCTTTGAATAGAAATATCTTTACCAATCCCTGTGGATTCGACTCTACTCACCACTATATGCAAATCATATAATTGTCTAGGAGTAGGTTTTATTTTTGTTGGATTCGACACCCATCAATGTGCGTCAATGTGGATCACACCGTTGGCTCGATTGTATTCATTATCCATGATACAAGCATGGAATTCACAGTCCACCAATCTTCCAACTCATTCGAGTTTTCATCAGGCTGAGTCACAGTTCCATCGAGAAAACCAAATTTCTTATTGGCTCTCAAAGCAGTCCGAATAGCTCTAGACCATTCATCATAACTGTCTTCTTTCAATTGCACTTGGGTTATTATATTTCCAGGATTGTCATTCGCATACAATGTGTATGGTGACAACGATTTCTTTTCTTCTCCTGCCATTATTGTGTTCAAGGCTCTGATACCATGTTAAAAACAAAACAATAGGAACATGGTTTGAGAAAATCTTTCCCCCCTTTTTTCTCTCTTGATTTCTTTCTTCCATATGTTGAATATATATATATACATGAGAATGTTATCTATTCCTTCCTAAACTTACTCCTACACATTAGCTAAGTCAATAAATAAGAATATCTCCAAATATCTATATACCTAAATTACAAAGATTACAGATATCACAATCGTGGAGAGTCGTCAGGAGATACATGACTGTGTACACGATCGTGTACTTTGGCCGTGTACTTGCTGTACGTTTCTGTGCACATATGCACGACCGTGTACACGACCGTGTACTTTGGTTGTGTACTTACTGTACGTTTCTGTGCACATATGCACGACTGTGTACACGACTGTGTACTTTGGCCGTGTACTTGCTGTACGTTTCTATGCACATATACACGACCGTGTACTTTGGCCGTGTACTTTCCTACCACATACACGATTGATATCAATAACATCATTCTCAATGTTTATGATTATAAATTAAATACAAAAAAAAATCAACAATATATAACATGAGGAGCACAGTTGCAAAGACTTTGGTCCTTGTCTTATCAAACATGGATACAATTGAATGCCACCTTAAAGGATCTTGTCCTCCATTGATTTGAGTTGATCATCACTTTCGAGACCCTTATCAAATAAAGTAGGTAGAAACTTCCCTACAAAACCGACAAGCATCAACTCTATGAAGTCCTAAATCTTTTGTAATCTAAATAACAAAGAATATTAAAGTATTACATAATAGACTCCATTTATAAATTTTTATCTCATGTACCATGAAATACATACATATATTGTAGGGCAGGTTCTACCTAGATTTGAGTTTATCACCACTTGCAAGCCCCTTGTCAAATAAAGTTGGTAGAAACTTCCTTACAAAACCGACAGTCATCAACTCTATCGAGTCCTAAACCTTTCGTAATCTAAATAACAAAGAATATTAAAGTTTTACATAATAGGCTCCATTTATAAATTTTTATCCCGTGTACCATGAAATACATACATATATCGTATACAATAGGTTTAGATTGCGTGATACCTTGAATTTGTTATTAAATATAGGATAAATCTTATGCAACGTATCACTCATAAATATAATTTGTATGTATAAAAATTGTTATAATAATACAATTGAATCGATGAAACTTAGACATAAGCTTAAGACCATAGTTGGTCAAACAACAAAATATATAAAAGTTAGATAATTAATTTTTTATTAAATGTTCACATCAATACGATGTTATGGTTTATATTATTGCTTTTCTTTTAGTTGTTTATTAATTTTGTTGAAATTTGTTAAATTTGTATTTTGATATTTGGAATTATAATTTTTACTTTTAAGCAAGAAGAGGATTTGAAAATTGAATACAACATTCAAGTGTTAATATGACGTAGGATGGTAGAAGCACAAAAATTATATAATATGAAAATTACAGAAGGCACAAAAATTAATTAGAAAATTTTAATTTAAAAAATAATTATATGAAGAATGCTAAGAAAGAACTATAGAAAAATAAAATAAAATAAAATATGCTTTTTTTTAAAATTTTATAAAAAAAATAACAAACCTAAAAGATAATCGATGGCCTCATACCAATGTTGAATTTGAGATGATGTTCTCACACTATCCATAAGAAAAAGCATCACACCTTTGAAAGGAAATGTTCTTTTTATTAAATAATAACATTTTGTTCAAAACCTTAATAAGAAAGATTATTTATAAAAGAGTAAGGTCAAATATAAATATTACAATATAAAGGTAATACAACAGCTATTAATTGATCACTTAGAAATATAATAGAAAAGGAAACTAACAAATCTAGTTAAATTATATCAAATTTAATAAACAAAAATAACAACAAAAAAAATATATATCCTAAATAACATAAAATAAAATCATCATCCTTGCTTGTCCACATCATATAGTAATTTATTTAATCTTAAAAAGTAAAAAAAAAAAGAATATTAAGAAAGTTTTGTAGAGTTTTGAGAAACCTGTGTAGATCCTGAGAGACACAAATCCTAGGATAGTTGAAGTGGGACATACAATATGCTCTAGTTCACAATATTAGAAACAGATACCTATGCAAATACATGCCAAATTATTCAAGTCTATTTATCTGCTATATTGCCTCTACACTAACTATTTATTAAATGAAGCAGAAAAATTGATAGCTTTTGGCTACTTTACTTTTACTTCTTTAACATTTTTCTCCGCTAGTTTTTTTCCATTTATAGATTTAGAAGCATTTTTGGCCATCTCTGTAATGAGGAGCTATATTTATTTATTTATTTATTTTATAATTAAAAACTAAACATTTTCACGAAATTATAGACCCTCGCTTACTTTGAAAGGCAACGAATTTGTAAAATAAAGCATTTTTTTTTTTCGAAGGAGGATTCCGTTTATTTAAGTGATATGCTAAAGAATACGTTGTCTAATATCACCAGATTGGAGGATGTGATAGAGCATGCTAAAGGAAGGCAGCAATGCTTCGCTCAAACCAGGAATCCCTCTGATGCGAGTGATGTCAAGTTGTACTCTACAGGTTTTTTTGGCTTAGTCCATCCCATCCGCATCGAATCTAAAATTAAGAATTTATTTGTTAGGAGTTTTAAGAATAGGAAATGTCTTTATACTGAAGGATCCAAAAGTTGTTGTAATATATATATATTATTTTTTGTACTAGAAAGACAAAGTTGAATAACTTTAAAAAATATTTAAGAATTCTCCTAAATGATTTAGAAATAGAGTGAAAAGATTCTTAAGTAAGAAAAGTCCTTAAGGTATTGACATGATATCGAAGAACCTTAAATAGAATTCTTAAAAATAGAGATGATCATATAATGATGATTCAACACTCTAAGCACTTTAATTAATTATTGTATTTCAATGAGATTTTTCAATTGATAAGTACCATAATGAAATAAATCGATTAGAATTAAAATACATCGTCGAACTCTAAGGTTTTCTCTTACTTTTGAACTAATCAATGGTATTTAATTATTATATCAATTGTAGCATTTTTAGCTCATTGTGTAACATTTAGGAAACTCTGCATTATCATTATATTGTCTTTTTATTTGTTATTATGTTCGAAGAAATAGAAATTATATAATAAGTGAATATCTGCATTGTATTAATGAATTCTAAAATCTTAAAATTTTATTAATACTTATATATTATTAATTTATCCACCTAACATGTAGTAACATTAAAACCTTTCTCCTTTCATGCTGATTTCTGTCTTTGCTCGATACTGTTTTCCCTTAAAACGTGCTCACCACTGGCTTTGCTGACCAAATCCATACAATAAAATATTGGTCTAGCTTCATAGAGTTGATGTAATGTCTTTGCGTTGGAAATTTAAATAAAGCTTAGTATTTTACTGGCAAGTGTTAATTGTATGAATGGAAAAAGAGATGCATGTTTTGAGTGATTCCTATCATGGAAGTGTCTATTTGTTTCAATTCAGTCAGTCATCGGGTCTTTGAAACCTATATTTACCTATATCGACCTGAAAAGAACATAATCAAAATTTTTGCGAGAACCTGCTGTAAACTGGAGTGTACAAGAATGCATCAATGCGTCAGTTTGATTTGGCCCTGAAGAGAGTAGATAGGGTGTCAGCGATCAAGGATAAGTGTAATTCCACTTGGCATTGATGGAATAACCAGGTGCAAGGAGACGCGTCTTGTCTTGACGTCGCACTGTCCATCCTGCAATAATGCACTCCGCCTTCTTATCAAAGGAATCAAAAACCGCAATAGACACTCGATCAGATAGCCCTTGGTTAGGGCCCTCCATCTTTTCATGATGAGGCTTCAAGCAACTTGCATGGAAGACGGAGTGTATTTTGAGCCAGGAGGTCTCATTGATAGGAAACCTCAACAGCAGCCGGGATCAAAGAACAATACACGAGTGTCAAAATGCTTGACTCTCCGCATGCAAAAGATCTTTTCGGGGAGCAAAACCCGGTTCTATTATTGTGCCAGCGTTCCTTTGTCTTCTTCTACTACATTTTATATATGTAATGTCTTAGAACTTGAAGTACTACAGTTTACCATGTGTGACACGTTAAGACTTAAATCACCATATAACCTCCAACCTGCTCATCTCCCAGATTCATTTATAAAATATAATCTTAATAACATAAAATGAATAATTCTTAGATGAGTCATTTTAATCTTTGTTATCTAAACCAACAGAGTAATCAACATATAAAATCCAGAAGAACATCTAATCATATATAAATTTTGATCATAAGTAAAAATCTACTAGCTATTTCTATATCCTAAGCTCAATTATTTAAAATTCTAATTACAATTCTTCTCGATTTTCATCACTCTTCATCCACATAATAATAGTGCTTCTTTTCATACTCATCCATGTAATGTCCCACTAAATTCTCATGTTTGTCATATTCGACGAGTTCATCATTTTCACTTGTAACTAAAAAAAAAAAAGTAGGAAGGAAGATGAGCTTAAGCTCAGTACGAGAATACTGCACCCACATGCATATGCCACACAATATCATTTTCACAGGCATATATGTAGTAGTATATATAGCACATCCATTATCATTAACGATAAATCTATTTTATCTCTTATAATTGGAGATGATTAAGTCAATTTTTGAGATAATTGGGCGTGAAAATATAAGATTATGATGCTTAATTGATTTATATTTCATGTTCAGGTGTGGAAAAGGATGATTTGATGAAAAGTATTTAAATTCAAGACGAATTGGAGATAAAAGCAAGTAAAAAGGGAATGCTTTGAAGTTAAAGGAAGTCACACGGTTTTACAAACGGCCGTGTGAAGGAATCAGGAGATTAAACGGTTCGGATACACGCCCGTGTATCAGACCGTGTATCAGCATGGAAGAAGAGTTTTCAGGACAGACCAATACACGGTTGGAATACACACCCGTGTAATCAACCGTGTACGAAGAACAAAGAAGACAGAGATATACACGGCTATTGCAAACGGCCGTGTGGGATATACACGCCCAGAGTTCACTGACTCAGAGAGATACATGGTTTATCTACACGCCTGTGTAGTATGACCGTGTGTCTATCGAAGGAAAGATATCTTTAAATCTTTCGTCCATATTTGAAGGATATCTTCTACAAGCCAGAGAGGAAGCTACCCTAGGTATAAATAGTTGTCTTTGAAGAGAGAGAAAGAGGAGAGAAGGCAGAAAACACATCCTGGAATTTTGGAGAACAACAACAGTCAAAGGAATTTTCGAGCTTTAATTCTAGAAGTGTTTCACACATGGATTTGATTATTTCGTTTTGTTATTCCTTGAGAACCATGTGTAGCTAATTATTTCGTACCCGAATCTTACGAAAGTCTGATTACTATGTAACATTGGGTTTATTGCAAAATTAATGACGATTGAGCATCTCTGATTTCATCCATGTTGTTTATTATATATTGTTGATTTGATGTTTGGCCAGCATTAGATTACATTGATTTTTGATAAGTTGATTAGGAAATCTCTTATTTGAATAGATCATACATCGGATGAAAAGGCTTGTATGCAATCTAGGGATAGAAAGCATAAGTTTTCCGTATTAGATTGGATATAATGATTTAATCTAATTGAGGGTTGTGGTATAATCATGCAATTATGATTGTTGTTAATAAAAGAGGGATCTTTGTTAATACGGTTAGAATTAGGAGTTAGTGATTTTGGAAGAAACATTAACTTAGTGTTAGATGCCCCGCGGATCAAAGATAATCAGTACTCATTAATTAGTTTTCTAAGGATTGAAGTTGCATAGTAATTAGATGAGTAGTAAGAGTGGGGTACGCGTTGGAACATTGAATTTGATAATTTAACTCATTGTTTGATATCCATTGATTTCATTTCTATTAGATAATTTAGTTTAATTTAGGTAATTTGGTTAAATCAATTCACCTCGAAATTGTGCGGTTAGATAGTCAGTTTGAGGTTAGTATTAGTACTTGTAGATCCCTGAGGGAACGATATCCGTGCTTAAACTCTATACTACTGTAATCGATAGGTGCACTTGCCTAATTGATCGCAAGGAAGAGTAGGAGTAAAAAGGATTTTAATTTGTATGATTGCGATTCAATCAATAAGTTTTTGGCGCCGTTGCCGGGGAATCGGCGATATTAAGAACACTAAACGCTGACTAATATGACCATTTCTTCTCTTATCATTTGTTATCCTTGGTTTTACTTTCTTATAAAGGGAACTAATTAAATTGGTTTTCTCTGTAGTTTATGACAAGGAGTTCTTCTTCTAAACTCCTTGAATTCGACCCAGAGATTGATCGGACAATCAGAAGGAAATTAAAGAGTGCTGAACCTGCTGTGAGTGAAGAGGAACTGCTGCTGAGTGAGAGTGAGAATTCAGTAGATAAGAACAGTCAATCAGTGAACAGCAGCGAATCTCATACTGAAGCAATGGCGGACGAACGTAGGACCATGGTTCAGTACGCTAGGCTTACTTTGGGTAGTACCGGATCGTGTATAGTGATGCTTGCAATAGAGGCCAACAACTTTGAAGTTAAGGCCTCTACAATGAATATGATCCACAATCAATGCCAATTTGATGGATTACCTGACGAGGACCCCATGCTCATATTCAGATGTTCCTAGACATCCGTGTTACCGTTAAACAGAACGGGGTGTCCGATGAGGCACTAAAGTTGCGTCTGTTTCCTTTCACTTTAAGAGGAAAAGCGAGGCAGTGGTTCAGTTCTTTGGACCGGGACTCCATCACGACTTGGACCCAGCTGGCGGAAACATTTTTGGACTATTACTTTCCGCCTTCTAAAACTGCCAGGTTGAGGAATGATATCACATCGTTCCTTCAGTTGGAAATGAGCCACTCCATGAAGCTTGGTTGCGATTTAAGGACTTGCTTAGGCGGTGCCCACACCACCAAATGCCTAACTTGTTGCAAGCCTCAACTTTCTATAATGGGCTTGACTATCCGACGTGACAAACCATCGATGCTGCTGCTGGTGGCACACTTGATGTCAAGACTCCTGAAGAGACTTTAGAATTGTTTGAGAACATGGCCAAGAACAACCATCAATGGAGAAACGCTAGAGCAAGACTGAGAGTGGCAGGTGTTCATGAAGTGGATATGATGACTACCATTGCGGCAAAGGTCGATGCTCTAGCTAGAAAGGTCGATGGGATGGCGATGTCTGCACCACCCCTATATTATCCAACCGATTCATCAACCGATTTCATGGCACAAGGGACTACAGAGCAAATTGATTATGTAGGTAACCCTATAAGGCCTCAGAACAACCCTTACAGCAACACCTATAATCCGGGTTGGCGCAATCACCCCAATTTTTCATGGAGTAATCCACAATTCCCTCGGGGCAATGCACCTGCACCGGGATTCCAAAGGCCTCCTCCATCACCTCTTCCAGAAAAGAAGTCCAATCTAGAGGACATGATCTCCAAGTTCATCCAAACATCCGAGCAACGCCAACAATCCACAGAGGCAACTCTAAGGAATCATGAGGCGTCCATTCATAACTTAGAAACTCAGGTGGGTCAGATAGCAAAATTGCTTTCAGAAAGACCGCAAGGATCCTTGCCTGGAAACACCGAACCCAATCCTCGGGAACAGGTAAAGGCAGTGACTCTAAGGAGCGGTAAGGAATTGCAATCTGACACTATTGGAATGCAAGGGGTTGCGCTTGAAAAAGGGGTTGAGAAGAAAGAAGAAGGGGGTGCTAAGAAGGAACATGGGGCTGAGGAGATCAAAGAGAAAGAGTGTGTTCAAGGGAAAGTTAAAGCATCCACTGTTCAGCCATACAAGCCTCCAATTCCGTATCCGGGACGTCTGAAAAAGGATAAGGATCAAGAGCACTTTGGTAAGTTTCTAAACTTGTTTAAACAATTACATATCAACATACCGTTTGTGGAAGCTCTTGCGCAGATGCCCAAGTACGCGAAATTCCTAAAGGATTTGCTCTCGAATAAGAAACGGTTGGAAGATATCTCTACTGCAGTTGTTGGAGCTGAGTGTTCGGTGATTTTGCAAAACAAGTTGCCCAAGAAGCTCAAGGATCCGGGTAGTTTCACTATTCCATGCTTAATAGGTGAACTACCGATGGAGAGAGCTTTGGCAGATCTCGGGGCGAGCATAAACCTGATGCCATACTCATTGTTCAAGCAACTGAACTTGGGAGAGCCAAAGCAAACGAGGATGAGTCTGCAACTGGCAGATCGCTCGATCAAAGTCCTTAGAGGAATCATTGAGGACGTCCTGGTTAAGGTAGAAAACTTTATCTTCCCTGTTGATTTTGTAATCCTTGATATGGATGCAGATGTAGAGGTCCCGCTGATCTTAGGACGACCATTTTTGGCCACTGCAAGAGCTGTGATTGATGTGGCGGATGGAAGATTAGTTTTGAGAATGGGGGAGGATGAACTAGTGGTGAGAATCCCAGCAGCACTGAAACAAACTTTGAACGCTGACGATACATGTTATGCTATAGATTGTGTTGACAGGTTGGTAAATTGTGTTATGCAAGAGTTGATGTGTAGAGATCCTCTTGAATTGAGTTTGATAGCGGATGATGATGAAGTGAGTGAACATGTGGAGATTCAAAATGTGAAAGCTCATCTGAGAGCTTGTGAGGAAGTAGTTTGTAGAAAGGGTTTGAGAAGATTGGTGTCAGTGAGGAAGGAAGATTGAAACCGTCGGTTGAGGAACCCCCAGAACTTGAGTTAAAACAACTCCCTGAGTACCTTGAATATGCCTTTTTGGAGGCCGATTCTAAACTCCCTGTCATTATTTCAGCTGGTCTGATAAGGGAGCAAAGGGATAGCTTACTAAGGGTCTTGAAGGAGCACAAGAGTGCTCTTGCTCGGAAGATATCTGATATAAAGGGTATTAGTCCTTCGTTTTGCACCCATAAGATCCTGTTGGAGGAGGATTTCAAACCTGTGGTGCAACCTCAAGGAAGGTTAAACCCTAACAAGAAAGAGGGCCAAGAGGAGTTTAGACTCCACCCTCTGGTGACTTAATCACAAGGAGCTTCATTTCGTCGAGCAAACGACGTTAAACAAAAGCGCTTGATGGGAGGTAACCCATGCAATTAGGTAAGTTTCATTTTTGTTTTGAGTTATCACCATATTTGTTTTTCTTTTTCCAAAGTTTTGTAGAGGAGTATTTATGAAGAAGCTTTTTGAGGAGATGGACTTCAAGAAATAATCAAGAGAAGGAAAATTTTAACCTTCAGGAGACACACGGATGACATACACGGGCGTGTATCGCGCCCGTGTAGAGAGAATGGTGACCTACAGAGTAATACACGGTCAAAACACACGCCCGTGTTTCTTGACCGTGTATACAAGGAAATTTTGAACAAGGTAGACACGGCTAAGGGAAACGGCCGTTTATCAAATCCATGTATGGGGAGCGAGCCACAAAGGAATACACGGTCAGGACACACGGGCGTGTGTCCGACCGTGCATGAGAGGTAAGTTTTCTAACTAGAAGTCAGAGGGGTACACGGTTGTATAACACGACCGTGTGTTATACCCGTGCTTTCGCAGCTTAGGCCTATACACGGGCGCATTACACGCCCGTGTATGGGGACCGTGTGTGTTCGGGTATTTATACCCTTTTTGATAACCGTACCCTCATTTTCAGTACACTCTCATCTACATATCTTTTTCTCTCTATACATCATTTACTTTCCATTCCCTTGTTGGTTTCCCTCTCCCATTGCTTTGACAAGGTAAGATCTTTCTCATTCTTTTTCCTTTCTCTTGCTTCCCTCTCTATTTTCTCACTCAATGTCAGATTTCCATGTGAATGTGGCATGTTATGACATGTGGAGGATAATGAAACCTTAGGGCTTTTGTTTATCTGAGTATGGATGATGTTTTTCATGCGATTTGTGAAGTTTTTCCATTCTCCATTGCTCGATCGCTGTTTGGATTAGAAAATCTAGGGTTTCGAACCGTTCATGCGTGATCCTTTGTGATTGGAACGTATTTTGGATTGCATGCTAAAGGGATTTCTGCTTTAAGCACCATTAGTGCATGTGATTGATGATTCTCTCGTAATTTCTTGCAATACACGGCCGTTTATGAGTTGTTTTTCAAATTTTGGCGGGGATTTTCTGATATACACGGCTACAATACACTCCCGTGCCCAAGAACCGTGTATGATATTGTGAACCTTAATTTTGATGATTTTGCGTGCTTCTGTGATGCTAATGGTGGAGTTCCTTGTTTGCGATGTGGTTATTTGATGTATTACCTACGGGCTTTGTTTGTTTTAGACTCTTTTATTCTTGGTATGATCAAGTTCTGCTTATTTCCCTTTTCAGGTGCCACGCGTCAAGACTGTTGCTCAAAAGAAGAAAAGAAGCCGATCCGAAATGGGTAGTTCAAGCCAATCTGAAGCTCTTCGATACCTTGTAAATATTCGAGAGAAGGATAAAGAACTCTTTACCCTATATAAGTCGAAAAAGGTCATCAAACCGAATGTGGTGTTGGACTGGGATGTTTTGAGAAGATTTGGGTTGGTCCAACAATTTGAGAGGCTCTTAGCTAACCGAGCCTGGTTTCACCTGTTCATGATCGAAGAAGACTTATATGAGGAGTTAATTCTTACTTTCTTAGCCACCTTCAAGATCTCAGGAGCAATGAATGCTGGTGTAAGAAACGAAGTTGAGTTTTTGGCCCAAGGTGAGTACCATAAGATGCCCATGACTGAGTTCATAGAGGCTATGGGCATCTATGATGAGGGTTTTCTTCAAACCCCTGAGTTTCGCACCTTTCCGGTTTCGTGGGGCCCAGCGAACTCTATCTCTTTATGGACTCGGTATGGTATTGGTGCCTACAGTGCCTCTCACACCAAGGCCTCTCAACTGAGAGATAGAGTACATCATATCCTACATTACATTATGGCTCGCTCTACCACTGGTAGGATCGATTCAGAGGGTGTTGTTAACGCCAGAGACTTATTTCAGTTGTGGGCCATGCATACTGGAACTCGCGTCAATGTGGGTGTTTTTGCCGCTTTTTGTCTTCAGTGCCAGGTAGAGAAAGGACCGAAAGGGGTTTTCCTAGGTGCTCTAATTATTAGAATTTTGAAAAATCTGGGTCTATTCCCACATCAAGCACCTAGTGATTTCATTGGGCGATCTTTGAAGCTTAAGGCCAGGATATTAAGCGATTGGAATTTTCAACCAATTGACGCTGGCGCTGAAGAGGAGATAGGGGAAGAGGAAGAAGAGGAACCACAACTGCAGGCTGAACCTTCCGTCCATGCGTAGATGCTATAGCTAGTTTCTCAGCTATCGCGTGATGTGGGAGAAATAAAGAAAAGCCAGAAGATGATGAAGCAGAAGATCACTAAGATGGAAAAACAGCAGAAGGGACTGAAGAAGTTTTTAATCGATTGCTTCACCAAGCTTGGTGAGAAGTTAGACATTTAGTTCTCTTCCTGTGCCAGCTCAAGCGAAGAAGACGTGATCCCTCCCGAATCGATCAGCCGACAGAGGCATACTGAGGGAGGATCGTCTTCTGCTCCACTTGCTCCATCAGAGGAAAGCCCCCACAGACCAAGTAAGGAGCGAATGGTTGCTGAGGAAAGGTCCGACGATGAAGACTATGTGTCTGAGAAGGATGATGACTGATTTTTCCTAACTATTTGCTAACTTGTCTGTCTAACCCTGAATTATTTTTGTTGACTATTTGTTGTGACTTTGACTATCTGTGATAAACTTGGATGATATTGACTTGTGCTTATTTTTTTTGGTGATAATCATTTCTTTTAGTTTTTCTTTTAGTGTGTTTTGTTTTTAGGATTTTATCTATACCCATTTAGACTTTCGCTGGTGCTGATTGAATGTTGAAAGCTAATGATCTCAGAAGGATGATTCGAGGATTTTGCACTTTAACGGAGTTTCCCCTGTGAATGACTTGCCACTTATAGATTTCAAGGGAGTTTCATTTTTCTTTCTCCTTTTATTGTTTCTATTTTCTTTCCTTAGTGTACTTTGTGGGCAGACATTAGGGACAATGTCTGATTTTAAGTGTGGGAAAGGGAATAGAAAGAACAGAAAGATATCACAAGAGCAATGAACTTACGGACTTTTAAATGCTCAATTTCCCTTGTTTAAGTAACATTTGGAAGCTTAATGATGATGAGAAATAGTTGCTCAGGAAACATAAAATTCCACTTGTATAGGCAGCTATTTCATGGGAAATTTTTCGAATTTTGTATTATTCTCTTATTTTGTATTCTCTTTATCTTTTTAGAGTTATAGTATGGTATCCATGTGAGGGAGACTTACTTGTTATTTAGGCTTTCATTTCAGATTTAGGATTTGATTTTGCGATCTTGAATGAAGGAACAAGTGATACTTATAGCTTGGTGACTTTCCCTTACAAAAATAATGGGATAGAACACAAATTGGGAGTAATTTGATGAATTTAAAAAAAAAAATGATGATGAACAATAACAAATAGTTCAGAAGTGGATCTCATTGACTCGAGTAATTAAGTCTGAGGGGTGCCCTTTCTGGGGAATAAGATCTATTGACTTGGGTGATGAACTTGGGATCATTGGCTGAAAGCTCGCTACAAGGGTTATGAGTAAAATCCGAGAAAACTGAACTAAATGAGGCTTTAAATTAGAATATTTGGATTCGAGTGGTAGAGGTTCGAAGGGGTATCTTAAAACCTAGTAGCCTAAGATCGTTTGGTCTGGGACTTACTGGCCAAGGAAACCGCTCTTATTCACTAAAAGAAAGGAATTGATTAGTTAATTCAACCCGAACAAGTAAATCCGAGGGACGCCCTCTATGCTTGAGGGGATAACGTCTGTTAACTTGGGTGACGAGCCCGGGATTATCGATTAAAAGTTCGTTACATGGGTTAATTGACTAAGAAAAGGTACTAAAAGGTTGAACTCCCAATCCAAAAAGGGAAAAAGATCCAGGAAATAAGTGGATGTATATGCCTGAGTTCTATGATTGTAAGTCTGATCTTAACCTTGAGATTTTTGGTTAAATGATAAAGGGTAAGAGTTTCACTTACTTGGATTAATACTGGAAATCGATTATTGGTATTTTGAATACAAGTGCCTAATAAGATTAAGTGATAAGAAAGGCGAATTGTGGAAAATGGTGGCTATCTTGGTATAAAGTAGGGTTAATGATTGAATTTCTTCCTGAGTTTTAAGAATTCTGAGAATTGAGACTTCCATATGTGTAATTTTCTTGAGGACAAGCAAATGCTTAAGTGTGGGGAAATTTGATAAATCTATTTTAACTCTTATAATTGGAGATGATTAAGTCAATTTTTGAGATAATTGGGCGTGAAAATATAAGATTATGATGCTTAATTGATTTATATTTCATGTTCAGGTGTGGAAAAGGATGATTTGATGAAAAGTATTTAAATTCAAGACGAATTGGAGATAAAAGCAAGTAAAAGGGGAATGCTTTGAAGTTAAAGGAAGTCACACGGTTTTACAAACGGCCGTGTGAAGGAATTGGGAGATTACACGGTTCGGATACACGCCCGTGTATCAGACCGTGTATCAGCGTGGAAGAAGAGTTTTCAGGACAGACCAGTACACGGTTGGAATACACACCCGTATAATCAACCGTGTACGAAGAACAAAGAAGACAGAGATATACACGGCTATTGCAAACGGCCGTGTGGGATATACACGCCCAGAGTTCACTGACTCAGAGAGATACACGGTTTATCTACACGCCCGTGTAGTATGACCGTGTGTCTATCGAAGGAAAGATATCTTTAAATCTTTCGTCCATATTTGAAGGATATCTTCTACACGCCAGAGAGGAAGCTACCCTAGGTATAAATAGTCGTCTTTGAAGAGAGAGAAAGAGGAGAGAAGGCAGAAAACACATCCTGGAATTTTGGAGAACAACAACAGTCAAAGGAATTTTCGAGCTTTAATTCTAGAAGTGTTTCACACATGGATTTGATTATTTCGTTTTGTTATTCCTTGAGAACCATGTGTAGCTAATTATTTCGTACCCGAATCTTACGAAAGTCTGATTACTATGTAACATTGGGTTTATTGCAAAATTAATGACGATTGAGCATCTCTGATTTCATCCATGTTGTTTATTATATATTGTTGATTTGATGTTTGGCCAGCATTAGATTACATTGATTTCTGATAAGTTGATTGGGAAATCTCTTATTTGAATAGATCATACATCGGATGAAAAGGCTTGTATGCAATCTAGGGATAGAAAGCATAAGTTTTCCGTATTAGATTGGATATAATGATTTAATCTAATTGAGGGTTGTGGTATAATCATGCAATTCTGATTGTTATTAATAAAAGAGGGATCTTTGTTAATACGGTTAGAATTAGGAGTTAGTGATTTTGGAAGAAACGTTAACTTAGTGTTAGATGCCCCGTAGATCAGAGATAATCAGTACTCATTAATTAGTTTTCTAAGGATTGAAGTTGCATAGTAATTAGATGAGTAGTAAGAGTGGGGTATGCGTTGGAACATTGAATTTGATAATTTAACTCATTGTTTGATATCCATTGATTTCATTTCTATTAGATAATTTAGTTTAATTTAGGTAATTTGGTTAAATCAATTCACCTCGAAATTGTGTGGTTAGATAGTCGGTTTGAGGTTAGTATTAGTACTTGTAGATCCCTGAGGGAACGATATCCGTGCTTAAACTCTATACTACTGTAATCGATAGGTGCACTTGCCTAATTGATCGCAAGGAAGAGTCGGAGTAAAAAGGATTTTAATTTGTATGATTGCGATTCAATCAACAAGTTTTTGGCGCCGTTGCCGGGGATATACCATAGGGGTACTTATTTGATTAACCAGCATATACCATAGGGGTACTTATAACCTTGGTACACATACAACATTTAATACACATATAATTCTAGTGAGAACTGCCACTGCGAGCCCTATCTAACTTTAATCCACTTTAGATCATTTCAATATATGGCTTAACTAGGGATAACACAGTATACCAATCATCGAGGTGCTCCCTTAGGCAACTACTACTATAGGCCCCTAGACTGAGCCAAGCACAAGCAACATACAACATTTAGTTCATATAAAATTTTACAATTTTGTTATATCACATGCATTTCATTAAATAACTACTTAGCAATCACATATAGCAAACAAGGTAAACACATACCTGTATAGGTATTCCTATTACAGTGTTGCTCTTCTCTAACAAGAGTAAGTAGTCTTATTCCATTACAGGGAAATACACTTAGTTTGATCTTACAAGTAATCTAGGTTTACTTAATTTTCTACATCTTTTCTAGTCGTGTAATTTCCTTCCCCAAAGTATCTTTATGCCTAGTACATACTTTAGAATTAAGATAAAATAAATTGGAATCAAATATACCATGTTCTTGCATTACATGACCAAGGGAGAAGCCATGTAGGAGAGCATGACTTGAAGCATGGTCGTGTTAATGGCCATGTCTCTTCTTTTAATCCAACATGCCCATGTATATGGCTGTGCTTGTGGCCGTGTATGTTCAAAATTCAATACGCCCAAGTACACAGTTGTGCTTGTGGCTGTGTACCTTATTGTTTCTCTTCTTATTCCTACACAGGTAAGTACACGAGCGTGTACTTGATCGTGTGCAACCCTTATTCATTAAGAACCTTAATTTTTCTCTTCTCCAATTTCATTTCTAAGTCTAATTAACCATTATACTCGCAAATTGAAAAGTAAATTAGGCTTTAATACACTTACTTGCTCTGATTGCACTTGGGACTCTGAATTTAGTAGATCGCTTACTTATTCCAACCCATCCTTCGATCCGATCTCTATCAACAAACCAAAGTCAAATCTATGATTGTATAGAAAATATTAGAATAGACCATTTTTTGCTAACTATGATCCTTACTTGTTTGATTTATCGCTTGATTCACCTTCTCTTTAGCCTGCTATTGGAAATTGTGAAAATGAGCAAAAGGAGAAAACCCTAGTTTAGTTTAATTTTTATGCTGCAGCTAATAAAAGATGACTTTAGCCCCGACTAATAAACATATTTACTTGATTGACCTCTTTGTTATACTTTATTTTATACTATTATTTTATAGTTAAGAATATATATTTATATATCTATATATATATATTATTGAACCATGTATTACAACATCATAAGAACCTAATTAACTAACTAGCAAGCTTTGTTCTAGCTCAGATTCTAGGGAGCTTGAAAGTGGCAATGTTTCTTATTAAATTCATTACTTTGCTTTTTTCCTTCCATTTTCAAATATGGAGAAAGTGAAAATTTTTAAGTTAAAGAGGGCCTAATAATCTTATAAGTTAATTTGAAGGGGTATGTAAACCCCAGAAAATTTCAAATCAAGAATTAGTATGAAGAAAAGTCCCAAAGAAATATGTTGGAAAATGAATAAGAAAAACTGATTGCAAAACAGAAGTCGCTTGGCTATATGTGAACCAACTAGTGTATCTGAAGGCTAAGGAATTCGAAGCTTAACCAAAGCTTGATGATAGAACATTGCCTTAGGAAAACTAAACTTGGATTTAGATGTTCAAAAAGCCTAAATTCAATTCCCAAAATCTTAAAACCAACCGTCGACATTAAGATTTCCCTTCCAACTTAAGAAAAACTAATGTCAAGCTTAGAAAAACCCGAGATTTGATTCTAGCAAAACCAAAACTTAAACTATGACGAACTACCCTATAATTAGTCTAAATAAATTTTAAAATTAAATAAAATTCAAATTTACAAAATAATCAAATTAGGCGAAACAAAATTGGAAAAAACATAACCCTTAGCAATTCCTAGAAGTGGCATGATAAGGGAAGAAAATAAGGCCCCATTGAAACCATCAAATGATCTAATCCTAAAGCTAAACTTGACTTGAAATTTCCCCCATCCAAGCCCTAATTAAAGCCTATCTAACCACAAGAAAACAAAGGAACTAGATAGCTTAAATCAGACCCCAAGACTACCTAGTCCACTTGAGCTTCCAGCTGGGCAACTAAGGAGATCAACTAGAAAATAACTATGATTAGCCTAACTAAATGGGGGGAGGGGGGCATAACTAAAAGCTAACTAAATGGCAACCAAGGGGAGACAAATATGATGCTAATCACCCCAATTTGTAGATATGTCCTCTTAGGATGTGACCTTTTATCCATTTGACAAGCCAATTTATCTTAATTATACCCAACTAATTGATAATTGCTTTTCTCTGCATTTAGATTATAAAAATTGCGAGTGTTTGTATAAATTGTCATGGACACCAAATAATTTGACTTAAGACCATTTAGCCTCAAATAAAATGAATCACACATCACTAAGTCCTATATGTAAGAAGGCAGTCGGCATTACGCGGTGGTATGGAAAGGCCCCATAGAGGCTGCACTCTATGGGCACAACTTGTCTCAACCTTTGGGAACTAAATGGAACTCGGACATGCTGCCCTCTGATTGAGACTTAGGAATTTCCTAGTTCAGGGATTCATCGCTTAGGGGTGATTGACTTGCGAGCCATTCACGATCTATACCTCAGAAGGTCTTAGTATGTATATATGTACCCCATGGCATATGTGTGAATTAAATAACTTGCTTGCTATTTGTTGGTTTGGTAAGAGGATTTAGCTCACTAAGCCTTATAGCTTACACTCCCACAAACTTTCCTTATTGCAGGCACTCGTCTAGATAGAGCTTGGTAGACATATGCCAGAGGTTAGTGTGGGATGCAAGGGAACCGTGAAGGACTGGAATGTAGAGATAATGATACGAACTCCGTCAACTTGTGCCAAAACCTGAGATCAATTTGAAATTGAACAGCCGATGATCGATCACGAACGAAGGGAAAACCACGACCCATTGCTTATAGAGAAGCAAGAACCTTGGTATGATGTTTACGCCACAATCAGGATGGAATACTGATTGATAAGTAATGTTATGAACGCTATAGAACAATTTCGATAAGTTTGAAATTCTTCAAGAACAGAAGAAAAAGGTTTTGTAATTTCAATAAGCTAAAAAGTTCCTTTACAATGGAGTTCTAGAGACTATTTATACCTTTCATGCAAAACAAGACAAAAAGATATAAAACCCTACTTGAACTGGCACTTAAAGCCGGTGGCTTAAATGCCCCTTGAATCGGTGTATGGAGTAAGCTGGCCACTTAAAGTCATTGACTTATATGCGCCTTGAACCGGTGTATAGAGTAAGCTGGCCACTTAGGCCATCAACTTACTTTGTTAGCCTATACACCGACCATTTAGGCCGGTGGCGTTTCTCCTCCATGCCAGCAACTTTCCTTCTTCCAAGTCGGCAGCTTTGATTCTTCAACAAACATCTTCAAATCGTCTTCGTTCTGAGACGTCTTAGATTCTAATGACTTGGATTATTCTTAGTTCATTCTTGAATTGACCCAAACATTGCTCCTCATCTTGAATTTCTTTAATTAGCCCATTGAGTGCGTCCTTAAGTCGTTTAGCTCTAAGTCGGGTTATAGGTCCAACTGGCATCTCAAGAGGATCTGTTATCCATTTCCTAGCTCGATTGTCATCATTCCCCTCCTCTTGTAAAGGATTTGTCCTCAAATCATTGCTTGCATCAAAAGAACTCAAGTCAGTAATATTAAAAGTAGCACTGATAGGATACTCACTTGGTAAATCAAGTTTGTAAGCATTGTTATTGATTTGCTCAAGGACTTGAAAAGGACTATCGCCCCTAGGAAGTAACTTAGATCGCCTTTATGCTGGGAATCACTCTTTATGCATGTGCAACCAAACCTAATCTCCGGGTTCTAAGATTATTTGTCAGCGCCCTTTGTTGGCTTGTTTTGCATATTACTCTGTTCTTCGCTTAATGTTGAGTTTAGCTTTCTCGTGAATCTACTTAACAAATTTAGCTTTCTTTTTTCCAGCTAAATTAACATGTTCAGAAATAGGTAAAGGAGTTAAGTCCAATGGAGTCAAAGGATTAAATCCATATACAATCTCAAAAGGTGAAAATTTAGTGGCAGAATGTATAGCACGATTATAAGCAAATTCAACATGTGGCAAACAATCTTCCCATGTTTTAATGTTCTTTTAAATGATAGCCCTTAGTAAAGTAGATAAAGTTTTATTAACTACTTCTATTTGCCCATTAGTCTGTGGATGACAAGTAGTAGAAAACGATAATTTAGTTCCTAACTTACACTACAAGGTTTTCCAAAAGTAACTTAAGAACTTAGCATCCCTATCAAATACAATTGTTCTAGGCATACCATGCAATCAAATAATTTCTTTAAAGAACAAATCTACAACATGTGTAGCATTATCTGTTTTGTTACATGGAATGAAATGTGCCATTTTTGAAAATCTATCAATAACAACAAAAATAGAATCTCTTCCAAGTCTAGTCTTGGGTAAGCCTAATACAAAATCCATGGAAATATCAACTCAAGGCTCACTAGGAATAGTAAGGGGCTGGTACAAGCCAGGGGGTTGCACTCAAGATTTAGCTTGTTGCAAGTGATACATCTTTCACAAATTCACTTAACATCCCATTTCATGTGTGGCCAATAAATATGTTCTTGCAAAACCCCCAAGGTTTTAGCTACTCCAAAGTAATGTGCTCAAAACCAAGTCCAAGCACAATCAGATGAATCAAAGAAAACAAACCTCAACTCACATACAAACCGGTCCAACTGAAATGGAATTTGCGTGCACCCTTTTGGATTTTTGATGAAAACCAAAGGTCAAATGATGCAATTACAATCCATATATGTAATCTTCACCATATAACAACAATAATAGTTGAAATCTACGTGAATCAAATCAAGAGGGATTGATCAAAACCGTGACTCCAACTTCTTCTACAATTCCAATTCACGCCACCAATGAGATGATGTTGATTTCATGTACTAAAAACAATCAATCTTTAACAAAATAATTGATCAAAAATTGCAATAAAAAATATGTCCAAGAAAAATCCAAATCAACCCTAGATATGACTCACTAGTGATGAAATGGAAACACAACAAAGAAGGAATTGATACTACTCACAATTACCCTTTGTTGCACTCGCCACAATTTCAACTCTTGGAAATTGAAATTGATAAGAGAATTAGAACTAGGGAAACCCTAAGCCCTCTCACGAAAATGTGAAGTGTATAATCTGAAAAATGGCCTCCTTAAACCCTAATATAAGCAAGTATTTATACTTGCTACTCCTAGGGTTAGAAAATGGTCAAAATTACAAGTTTGCCACTTTTAAGGTGGCTGTCCCTAAATGGAAATTACAATAAAATGAATTGTCCCAAAAGAAAAATACAATATAAAATAGTCCATAGAAAAATTACAAAGTACAAAAATATCATAAGTCTTCATGAGCCAATGCTTCGGAATGGAAACAATCGCAACGGGTCTTTGATTGTAAATTTGAAAATGTCCCGTGTCCATCAACTAGTGTAGGACATATTGGCATCCCATGGAGAATTATTATTGTACCTGTAAGATTATTTCTCAAATATTTATTAGAATAAAGGATATAACGTAAAATATGAGTGATTTAGATCATCATCCAAATCGAGTTCTGAAAGTGTCAATGGTGCCGGAAATTTTCCCATCATCTCCTCGGGCTTTTGAAAGATTTGCCCTCAAATCTAGATGATCAATTTTAGAATTGAACATTGATGTCTCTGTTGTCCTGCTATTCCGACTATCAAATATAATGGATGTAGTTCTGATCTGTTCCTGAAACTGATGAACCTCAGATGGAGTCATTGGTGACAAAACTATGCGAGACTCGCCCAGACTAAACATGTAGGTATTTCTAAACCCATCATGTAACACCCGCCGATCAAACAACCAAGGTCGACCCAACAGCAAATGGAATGCATGCATAGGGACTACATCACACAGGATCTCATCATGATATTTCTGCCCAACACTCACAGGAACCTTAGCCCTAAGTGTAACATACATACTACCTTGATTATCCAGCCAATGCAAGTTATAAGGGCTAGGATGTGGAAGAGTAGACAGATGTAATTTGTCCACCAGTGCAGCAAATATAACATTCGTGCAACTACCACTATCGATGATGAGTACACAAAGGTTACCTCTGATTCTACAAGAGGTGTGAAATATGTTCTCCCTCTAAATGTCTCTAGTATCAGGAGATATAGTTAGAGCCCTGCGTAACACATTAATGGGTAGATATTGTTCACTTGTACGCTCTTCTTGTGTCTCTGCGGTTTGGTCATCATAATACTCCTGCAGTGCCGTTGGTAAATCTGTAGGTTCAGTCTGTTCATTGTCATCCTCAACATCTTCCCTAGTGCCCTCCATGATAGTCATCACCCTCTTATTTGGACACTGTGCTGCCATATGCCCAAATCCCATGCATTTAAAGCATTTGATCTGGCGTGCCTTTCCACTAGTAGATCCGAGAACAGTCTGCCTCACATCTGGCGTTATTATCTCTTTACCCTTCCCAGTAGGTAAATTTTCTCTAATAGTATTTGGGGTAGTTTTGTCCACTGCTTTCACTACCTCACCTATTGCCTTTGTTGCCCCTGATCGACCATCAGCTGCTATGGGTCTGGTAATAGTATTGGGCCTATTACTTGGAGTCCTAAACAAATTGGACCTCCTTTGTCTCTCCACTTTCAAGGCCAACTGAATAGCCTCATCAAGTGTACTATAGCGCTACAGCTCAATAACACACGCTATTTCATATTTCAAGCCTGAGACGAAGCGTGCTACGGTTTGTTCTGGAGGTTCAATGGACCCACATCTAATCATGAGGGTTTCAAATTCCTGCACATAATCATCTACTGTCTTGCCTCCCTACCTCAAGGTCTGCAGTCGCATAAACGGTTCTTGTTTGTAGTGCTCAGGAATAAACCTTTTTCTTAATACCCTTTTCATATCCCTCCATGTCTAAATCTCAGCCTCTCCATCCCTACGCCTGCTGATAACTAGATTCTTCCACCATAATGCAGTGTACCCTATAAACTCGATAGTAGCCAATCAGACCATGGTATTATCATTGATCTCATAACATTCAAAGAGACCCTCAACCTTGTCCTCCCAATCCAAATAATCATCAGCTGATCCCTTGCCATCATAAGAAGGCATCTAAAGTTTCACATACTCCAAGCCTCGAGGCGGCTTGAAATCCCTATTCTAATATAGGTTAGCTCCAAAATTGTCATCCCTTTCTTCCTTGTATAGAAGATGTTCCTCACCCATCCTTCTATTCAGATTTCTATCTCCCAATACTCTGTCTCTTTAAGGATTCTGTGGAGCTACCCGAGGTGGTACCTGATGGTTTACCACTAGCGGTTGTGGTAATGTCATTCTATCAATCCTAGTTGCCAGAGTAGCAACTATGGTAGTAAGATCCTGGAGTTGTTCTTCCAAAGTCCTCCTACTTGCAACATTATGACCCTGACATCCACCAACCTAACTATTGGCTTCATCGCCAATTCCCCCATTCACGCTATCATTTGACATGGTTATAGACTCGGTATATTGAACCTCAAAGACAAGTTAAAGCAAAGGAGCACACCTCACAACCACACTTCCTTTAATGCCACAAAATAGCCACTACAAAAGGAAAAATAAACAACTCCACTTAACTTCACTCAAAACACATGTATGTTATTACAATCCATGTGTAGCACTCTTCTCCACAACACATTAACACATCACGGTGTAACACTTCTATAATTCACCACCACATGCAACACTTGCAATCCCCTTTTTAATCAACACACACACAATGCCATATAGACACCATTTGCTTAACACACAAATGCAATGCCACACACACACCTTTTATATACACGGTGCACAACAAATTCAATCACCATAACAATAATATTCCCTACTCCTTTCAAATCACGGTGCAACAATTTTCCCAATTTCCACAAGACACTCACTTCACAAACAACTCCACGCCAATTTGACTTCAAACAACAACAACAACACACTCACGTTGTGAGAATCCACTCCCACGGCAACAACAACAAAATGTACTCCACTTCCACGACAATAACAACAAAATATACTCCACTTCCAACACAAGTTCTAACCTCTACTTTACATAAATTGGCAGCAATTCAAATTTGAAAATCAAACCACTTCAATAATTGCAACCCTTCCACAATTGGTAGGAAACGATTTTCAAATTCAAACAAACACTCATTAACTCCTAAACTTAATAGATGTGTTTGAATTCAAATATATTCCCTATTATCCATACAATGCAAATATGGAAAATTGCACTCCTCCAATTCCAAATTGCACAAGGATTCACATAACACACTCCACAAGCTTCTTCAATGATGTGCCTAAATCCACTTAGAAGCACATTTAAAAGACTCAAGAAAAAGCTAACTCAAATCAACAACAAATTGGCTCCAAAAGGGCAAGAATTCACGTGAACCCTAATGAAGATGCAAGGAAATCCAAATGTTCAATGTTGCAATTGTGAAACCTTAATGTTAATCTCTTCTAATATCACCTTAATCACATATAAACCCACGAAAATAATCCACAAGTTCAAAAGAAAAATTCAATTCTAAGAACTCCTTTCCACAAGTGATAATCACGTTTTCAAGAGGAATTCTTCAAAGATGATTCGAATTCAATTGAAAGAGATCCTAATTAAACACAAGAATTCGACAACAATTAGAAGCAAATCTGTCCAAGAACTATCTCCATTCACCCCTAGATATGACACAGTAGAGAAGAAAAGAAATCACAACAAAATGAAATTGATACTACTCACAATTTCAAGGTGTTGCACTAGCCACAATTTCAACTCTTGGGATTGAAATTGATAAGAGTCTAATGACAATTAGGAAACCCTAATCCTCACGTGAAATGAACACTCAATTCTGCAAAAATATGGCCTCCCCAAACCCTCTCTTAAGCAAGTATTTATACTTGCTACTCCTAGGGTTAAAAAGTGCTCAAAATTACAAGTTTGCCACTTTTAAGGTGGCTAGCCCTAAATGAAAATTACAAGGAAATAAAAGTGTCCCAAAACTAAATAAAATCAAAATAGTTCATAAAAGAAGAAATAGATAAAAGAAATGGTCTTCAAGATGTCGGTCTTCTATAGGATCCATCGGCCCAACTCATCGCCGGTTCAGGTCGGTCCATGGATAACCCACAAGCTGAGTCTGAGGGAGTTTGTCCATTGCCCTATAAAATATGATAAATGTGCCTGTTAGAAAACACAATACAAGAATAATAGAAAAGAGGTTAATATATAAATAATTCCGGGATCGATCTGCTCAAAATAGGCCCTCATCGCCAAAATTCGAATTCCTTCAGTTTTTGCCCTAATGATAAGTCTTGTCGGATTTTTATTCCTATCATCTCCTCGGGCCTCAAAAAGATTTGTCCTCAAATCTGGCAGATCAAATGCAATGGAGACTTTGTTTTCTCCTAGCAATCCATCTGAAGAAGTATCTCTGCAGAATCCCAATTTCTGAAATACTACTGGTTGTGATTGTTTTCTCTCCTCCATTTCCAGGATGTATCTCTTCTGCAACACAAATAATGACCCATTATCCACTGAGGTGTCCCCTATCTCAACCCATTTCACTAATATTGTTTCCTCCTTTTCTAACTCATCTGTATGTCGCTGATCCTGATGGTCTTTTAGTGGTTGGCCCAACTGCTCATTGCCCTCTGAGACCTCTGAAGGTGAACACAAATGTCTTTGAATATTTTGGCCCTCTAATGATAGACTCATCTGACTCTGATCCTCAGAATACTCCAATGGTGTACTCAACTGCTCGTGAATCTCTAGTGTCTCTGAAGGAGAACATAACTGACCCTGAACAGTTTGGTTCCCTGGTAGTCTGCTCCTAGTAACATGGAATGAATAGGATTGCCTCTGTCTTTCCACTTTCAAGGCTAACTGTATATCCTCATCAAGTGTACTATATCTCTGAAGCTCAACTACACAAGCTATCTCATACTTCAACCCAGATACAAAATGTGCTAGGGTTTGTTCAGGAGGTTCAACTGATCCACATCTGATCACTAGTGTCTCAAACTCCTGTACATAGTCATCCACTGTTTTACCCCCCTGTCTCAGTGTCTGGAGATGCATAAATAACTCATGCCTGTAGTGTTTTGGTACAAACCTATTCCTCAAAACTTGTTTCATGTCTCTCTAAGTGTCTATTTCGGTCTCTCCATCCATTTGCCTATTGATCACCATATTTCTCCACCACAAAGCGGCATACCCTGTGAGCTCTACAGCTGCAAGGCGTACCCTGGAGTCTTCATCAATCTCATAACACTTGAAAAGACCCTTAACTTGGTCTTCCCAGTCTAGGTAGTCATCGACGGAACCCCTATCATTAAATGAAGGCATCTGTAGCTTCGCACACTCTAGTCCTCGAGGTGATCTAAATTCCCTGTCCGGGTATGGATTAACCCCAAAATTATCATCTCTACCTTCCCTAAGAGCATGATAATCTCCTTTTACTCTAGGTGGTACCTGAAAGTTTACCACAGGTGGTGGTGGTAATGTCATCCTATCAATTCTTGTTGCCAATGTAGCAACAATTGTGGTAAGGTCCTGAAGTTGCTTATATAGAGTTCTTCCATTTGTATTTCGACGACCTGGTCTGCTACCCACTTGGCTATTGGCCTCATTGCCAATGCCCCCATTCACACTATCATTTGACATGTTTGTGGATGCGATTTATTTGAAATACAAATGTAATCTCAAATAATTGTAGTACACTCCCTTCACTTCACCACGTCACAATAACAAGTTTGGATAACAACACACACACTTATACACCCACGGTGCAACAAGTCACCAATGCAACAAATACTTCTTATCACTTCAAGTATAGTAGAATAAGTGAAGCACAAATAAATACTTCCAAGTAGTTAAGATATTGAATTCAACTAAGCAAGTGTTTAAGTAACAATACTCAATAACTTTCATACTTAAATGCTTATATTTGAATTTCAAACTTCATTACTTAACTTCTTTAATTAGCCACGGTTCACACTCACACTTTTATCTTAATGTGCAGCACTTTACTCCACACAACTCCACAAATTTACGCCACCACACACACCTTAATCACGGTGCACTCACTTCACCAATAACTCCCACGGCAACAACAACAAATTGCACTCCACCTCCACGACAAAAACAACAAATTGCAACAACAACAAATATACTCTACTTCCACGGCAATAATAACAAAATATACTTCACTTTCCACAAGTTCTAACAGCAACTTTACAACAAAATAGGCAACAACTCAAATTTGAATTTCAAACCACTTCACTAATTGCAAGCTTTCTTCAATTGGTAAACAATGAATTCAAATTCAAATAGCACTCATTAACTCCCACAACTTAATGGGATGTGTTTGAATTCAAATAGATTCCTTACTAATCAAACTCAATGCAAATATGCAAATTGCACTTCTCCAATTCAGAATTACACAATGGAAGTCACAACAACAACCTACACATCCTCCTTCATGCCACAACTAGTCACGGCAAGGATTTGGTAAGTTTTTGCAAGTTCCAAAAGTTGTTGAATTAAACAACACTTTATACTTCTGCCCTTCCACGAAAATTATTGATCATAAAATGATACAACCTTCCCAATCCAACTCCAACAATCAACAAATTAAATCCCAATTCAAGGTAATTTCACAAGCTCAAAACCACAACAATCAACACAATTTGCGGTTTCACTAAATCAAACCTAATTGATGATTAACTCCATGAAATCAATAAAACCAATTCCCTTCTCTCAACATGTGCTCTGATACCAAAAAGATGATGTGCCTAATTCCACTTAGAAGCACATTTAAAAGACTCAAGAAAAAGCTAACTCAAATCAACAACAAATCGGCTCTAAAAGGGCAAGAATTCACGTGAACCCTAATGAAGATGCAAGGAAATCCAAATGTTCAATGTTGCAATTGTGAAACCTCAATGTTAATCTCTTCTAATAACACCCTAATCACATATAAACCCACGAAAATAATCCACAAATTCAAAAGAAAACTTCAATTCTAAGAACTCCTTTTCACAAGTGATAATCACGTTTTCAAGAGGAATTCTTCAAAGATGATTCGAATTCAATTGAAAGAGATCTTAATTAAACACAAGAATTCGACAACAATTAGAAGCAAATCTATCCAAGAACTATCTCAATTCACCCCTAGATATGACACACTAGAGAAGAAAAGAAATCACAACAAAATGAAATTGATACTACTCACAATTTCAAGGTGTTGCACTCGCCACAATTTCAACTCTTGGGATTGAAATTGATAAGAGTCTAATGACAATTAGGAAACCCTAATCCTCACGTGAAATGAACACTCAATTCTTCAAAAATATGGCCTCCCCAAACCCTCTCTTAAGCAAGTATTTATACTTGCTACTCCTAGGGTTAAAAAGTGCTTAAAATTACAAGTTTGCCACTTTTAAGGTGGCTAGCCCTAAATGAAAATTACAAGGAAATAAAAGTGTCCCAAAACCAAATAAAATCAAAAGAGTTTATAAAAGAAGAAATAGATAAAAGAAATGGTCTTCAAGATGCCGGTCTTTTATAGGATCCATCGGCCCAACTTATCGCCGGTTCAGGTCGGTCTATGGATAACCCACAAGCTGAGTCTGAGGGAGTTTGTCCATTGCCCTATAAAATATGATAAATGTGCCTGTTGGAAAACACAATACAAGAATAATAGAAAAGAGGTTAATATATAAATAATTCCAGGGTCGATCTGCTCAAAATGGGCCCTCATCGCCAAAATTCGAATTCCTTTAGTTTTTGCCCTAATGATAGGTCTTGTCGGATTTTTATTCCTATCATTCAAACAACAAATCAATCACGGTATAGATGGAGTAAATTTCAAATTCAGAAATTTGAATGAATAAAACACTTCTACTCCTCTTCCAATCCATGAGAATGATCGACCACAAGAAGCTACAACAAGCCCTTCAATTCAACTTCAACAAGCAGCAAATTCAATTCTCAATCAAGACAATTTTGCAACTCAATTCACAATACTCAATTTCGGGTCACAATATGAAGAACCCTAATTGAGCGTGATGATCAAGAATTCAACCAACACTTAATCCCTTCTCTTAACTTGTGCTCTGATACCAAAAGATGATGTGCTCAAAACCAAGTCCAAGCATAATCAAATGAATCAAATAAAACAAACCTCAACTCACATACAAACTGGTCCAATTGAAATGGAATTTACGTAAACCCTTTTGGAATTTTGATGAAAACCAAAGGTCAAATGATGCAATTACAATCTATATATGTAATCTTCACCATATAACAACAATAATAATTGAAATCCACGTGAATCAAATCAAGAGGGATTGATCAAAACTGTGACTCCAACTTCTTCTACAATTTTAATTCACGCCACCAATGAGATGATGTTGATTTCAAGTACTAAAAACAATCAATCTTTAACAAAATAATTGATCACAAATTGAAATAAAAAATATGTCCAAGAAAAATCCAAATCAACCCTAGATATGACTCACTAGTGATGAAATGGAAACACAACAAAGAAGGAATTGATACTACTCACAATTACCCTTTGTTGCACTTGCCACAATTTCAACTCTTGGAAATTGAAATTGATAAGAGAATTAGAACTAGGGAAACCCTAAGCCCTTTCATGAAAATGTGAAGTGTATAATCTGAAAATTGGCCTCCTCAAACCCTATTATAAGCAAGTATTTATACTTGCTACTCCTAGGGTTAGAAGATGGTCAAAATTACAAGTTTGCCACTTTTAAGGTGGCTGTCCCTAAATGGAAATTACAATAAAATGAAAGTGTTCCAAAAGAAAAATACAACATAAAATAGTCCATAGAACAATTACAAAGTACAAAAATATCATAAGTCTTCATGAGCCAATGCTTCGAAATGGAAACAATCGCAGTGGGTCGTTGATTGTAAATTTAAAAATGTCCTGTGTCCATCAACTAATGTAGGATATATTGGCATCCCATGGAGAATTATTATTGTACTTGTAAGATTATTTCTCAAATATTTATTAGAATAAAAGATATAACATAAAATATGAGTGATTTAGATCATCATCTAAATCAAGTTCTAAAAGTGTCAATGGTGCCGGAAATTTTCACATCACAAAGTGTCCCATCAAACCTCCACCATGAGATTCTTTTACTAACAACTCCCTAAGAGAGCAGTTTGGAATGCAAAGCTTGTATTCTCTAAACAAAAACCCTTCATGCTTAAAGAATTTTCCACTAGCTCTTTTTTCACAACAGGCAAAGTCATCACTAAAATATTGGTCAAGAGGGTACAACTCTTTAATATGTTCAAAACCAAGTAATTTAGCATTAAGAGTGGAGATTAGTAAGTACCTTCTTGAGAGAGCATCTGCAACAATGTTTTCCTAACCTTGTTTGTACCGGATGACATACGGAAAGGTCTCAATAAACTCTACCCACCTTGTATGTCTCCTATTCTGTTTATGTTGACTCTTCAGGTGCTTCAAGGATTCATGATCAGTGTGAATAAAAAACTCCCTAGGCCAAAGATAGTGTTGCCAAGTTTCCAACGCCCTCACCAATGCATATAACTCCTTATCATATGTCGAGTACCTCAATGCGACTCCATTTAGCTTTTCGCTAAAATATGCGATTTGTCTTCCCTTTTGCATAAGAACAACTCCAATACCTAAACCAGAAGCATCATATTCAATTCCAAATGTTTTAGAAAAATTAGGTAAAGCAAGCAAAGGAGCATGGGTCAGTTTATCTTTAAGTAATTGAAAAGCCTTTTCTTGTTCTACTTCCTACTTAAATCCAACATTCTTCTTGATGACTTCAGTGATTGGTGTAGCAATGTTACTAAAGTCCCTCACAAATCGTCTATAAAAACTCGCCAGGGCATGGAAACTATGAGCTTGGCTCAAATTAGTTGGGCTTGTCCATTCTTGTATAGCTCGAATTTTCTCCTCATTAACCTAGATGCCTTGTGAACTAATAACAAAACTAAGGAAAACAAGTCTATTGGTACAAAAAGTGCACTTCTTAAGATTAGCAAATAGCTTTTCCTGTCGTGGCACTTATAAAATAGAATTTAAATGAAATAAATGATCATCTAAATTCTTATTGTAGATAAGGATATCATCAAAATAGACCACTACAAATTTTCCAATAAAAGCTCATAAAAATGGTTCATTAACCTCATAAAAGTGCTTGGTGCATTAGTTAACCTAAAGGGCATAACTAACCATTCATATAAACCATATTTTGTTTTAAATGCAGTTTTCCACTCGTCTCCTTCTTTCATTTTAATTTGATTGTACCCACTTTTTAGATCAATTTTAGAGAAAATACATGAACCATGTAATTCATCTAATATGTCGTCTAATCGAGAAATAGGATGACGATACTTTACTGTTATGTTGTTGATCGCTCGACAGTCAATGCACATCCTCTAGGACCCATCTTTCTTAGAGACAAAAATCACAAGAACTGCATATGGGCTCATGCTTTCTCTCACATACCCCTTTTCCATCAGCTCACTAACATGTTTTTGGAATTCCTTTGTTTCCTCAGGATTTCTCCTATAAGTGGGTCAGTTTAGAATGGTCATACCAGGTACAAAATTGATCTGATGTCTAATTCCTTGGATGGGAGGTAATCCTTTTAGGATTTCATTTGGAAAAACATCTTCAAATTCTTGCAACAGAGAAACAACAGAACTTGGCAAAGAAGTGTCAAGTTGGCCAGACCTAAAAAGTACAAGTACTATCATAGGTCTCTTTATTCCTAAGAATAAAGCCTTCTTAACATCACTAGCCCTCACATAAAAATTTTCTTTTCTCTTTGTTTCTTTCTCATTCTTTTCTTTTTCTCTTTTCTCAAACTCTCTCTCTTTTTCTTTTGCAGCAGCACTCACTCTTTTATTGTCACTAGCTCTTTTTTGCTCACTCTCTCTATGTAACCTCACTTGATCCTCATATACTTCATTGAGAGTCAGAGGACAAAGAGTAACAAGCCTCTAATCATGTATAAAAGAGTATTTATTGGTGAATCCATCATATTTCACCTGTCTGTCAAACTGCCATGGCCTACCTAGCAATAAGTGTGTAGCTTGCATAGGAACTACATCATAAAGAACTTCATCCCCTTACTTTCCTATGCTAAAAGAAACTAACACCTGTTTTGTAACCCTCAATTTACCACTATCATTTAACCACTGCAGTTTATAAGGGTGAGGATGCTTAATTGTGGGAAGCCCTAATTTCTCAACCATGGTTGTGTTGGCAACATTGGTACAACTCCCACCATTTATAATCATACCACATACCTTATCTTTAACAAGACACCTAGTATGAAATATGTTCTCCCGTTACACATTCTTCTCTTCCTTTATCTGCACACTCAATGCCCTCCTAGCTACTAACATCTCCCCCTGAACAATATATTCTTCCCCCTCATCAACATCCTCCAGTGATGGCATGGATTCATGTTTTGACTCACTGTTTGTCTCAATTTCTCCATCAACCCTCATCACCATAATTCTCTTATTCGGACATTGACTCACTATATGTTCCTAACCTAAGCATTTAAAACATTTAATATCACGATTCCTATTAGGAAAAGAATCGAGTTTACCTTCATTCCCATGAGATGCCATTTCAGCTTTTCGTTCTGGCATTGGTTTGGAGTGGAACTACTTCTCCTCCTTCTTCCCTACATTAGTCCTCTAGTTAAAAGAACTCGATGCCACACATGTGGAACTACTACCTTTCCACTTGAGTTGCTTCTCCACCTTAATCACCATGTGAACCATATCCTCTAGTTCTATATAATGTTGCAACTCCACCACATGTTGTATATCCCGATTCAAACTTGCCAAGAACCTAGCCATAGTAGCTTCTTGGTCTTCCTCAACATTCACCCTAATCATAGCAACCTCCATCCCCTTATGATATTCCTCCACACTTTTGTTCCCCTGTCTTAGATTTTGTAGTTTATTATACAAATCCCTATAGTAATAAGTGGGAATAAACCACTTCCTCATCACCCTCTTCATCTCTTCCCAAGTCTTTATTGGTGGCTTTTTATTCCTCCTCCTACTCGATAACAATTGGTCCCACCAAACTATAGCATAGTCAGAAAATTCTATGGTAGCCAATTTCACCTTCTTAACTTCAGAGTAGTTATGATAGTAAAAAACTAGTTCCATCTTCTTCTCCCACTCAAGATAGGCATCAGGATCATTCTTCCCTTGGAAGGAAGGAATTTTCATTTTGATATTTCTTAGATTGTTATCTTCTTCTTTCCTAACTCCTCTACTTCTCCCTATATTTCTCTTATAACCCATGAAAGAGTCCTGGTCAGATTGACCTACAAACCCTTCTCTACCCCACTCATCTTCCACCATGCATGCTACCCTTCTAGGCATTTTATCCCTCCTACATCCTGTAGAAGCAATTCGAGATGCTCAAAATTTTGCTCCATCTGCTCGTGAAATTAATCCATCTTTGCTTTAAACATCCTCCTTGATGAGAGCCATGATGGAACCAAGCCAGAAGATGGAATGTGGATCCTCTTGAAGTGCCACCTGGACTGATCACAAGAACTCGAGCAAAACGATTCAAGGAAGCACTTAATGGGTTGATAAAGGATGTCCACGAAGCCAGAAAGGATTGGAGCAATCATGAAGTTGGAAAGGATTGGAACAACCATGGGAATGCCCTTGCTCTTGTACAAGTCATAACGGATACGGGTTGAAGAGGGCGTGTCTTTACAAGGCACGGCCGTGTAGGAGTCTGGAGGTTACACAGAATCATACACGGTCGTATACACGGTTCAAAGGCACGGTCGTGTATGGTGTCAAGAATTTCCACAGAAAGATACACAACTAGAAGTACACAGTCGTGTATATATCCAACACCGACTCCAAGGCCGCCAGCCTTCATTCTAACACCGCCGGCCTTCAAGTCCTTGTTTTGTTATTTTACGCAACTTATTGAAGTTATGTCGTTTTGGGGCATAATTGTTACGAATTGTAAACCCTAATATAAAGCTCCTAGGGTTTAGAATATAGATATAGAACATACAAGTTTGAAAACACTTTTGAGAGAATTCCTCTCTTGGTTCTTTAAAGAACTACCCTAGAACTTATCGGATTTTCTTCCGTGGCGTTCATCCCGACTTATCAATCCGTCTTTCATCCCGAGAATACCTGTGCACCATATAGGTTATCAAGTCTAGGATTAGGATACTTGTATTTGATGGTGATTTTGTTGATGACTTGACTATCAATGCACATCCTCCAAGTGCCACCCTTCTTAGGGACAAGAAGGGCAGGAACAACACAAGGACTGATACTTTCCTTGACAAAGCCTCGTTTTACCAATTCATCCACTTGATGCTTCAATTCCTTAGCCTCCTCAGGATTCATGCAATATGCAGGTCGGTCATCTGGTACTTGAGATACCACAAGGGGTAGATGCTCATGCCCATCCATCTCTAAGGCATACCTCATCTACAATAAATATACTGGTCTCTCATCTACTATGGTCTCCTCCAATTCATATTGTCCTACTAATAATGTTTTCTTCTTCCCAGTCTATTTATCTGCCTCTAAGCCTCTTGGACCTCTAAAGGTGACATTGGGTTCAACACTATACATTTGCCCTCTTTTTGGAACACATAAGTGTTTTTGAAGCTATCATGTAAAACTCTCCTGTCATATAACCAAGGCTTTGCTAAGCAATATATGGGATGCACATATAGGAAGGATGTCATAGATAATCTCATCATGATATTTATCCCATATACTGAAAGGTACCTTAGCCCTCTAGGTAACATGTAGACTACCCTACTCACTTAGCCAATGCAATTTATAAGGTTTGGGATGTGGGGTAGTGACTAGTTTCAATTTAGTCAATAATGATGCAGCCGCTACATTAGTACAACTACCATAATCAATAATAAGAGCACATAGATTACCTTGTACCCTGCAAAAGATGTGGAACAAATTTTTCCTTTGCTCATCATCATTAGTAGGAAAGGAAGTCATAGCTCGACACAGTACATAATGGATAAATATTGATCATTTCCCTTATCCTCATGTACTACAACATCTGTGTCACCATAATACTCATCTAATACCATTGACAGATCTGTGGCCTCAAGCATATCTTCCTCGTCTTCCTCACTCTCGACCTCCATAGTAGTCATAACCCTCCTATTTGGACATTGAGTAGTCATATGTCCAAAACCCAGACATTTAAAACATTTGATCTGACGACTCCGTCCTCGTGATGTCCTAGCTACTAATGGTTCGTTATCATTTCCTATAACTATTTTTCCTTTCCCCTCTATCTCCTTCTCTAATCTACTATCCTACACCACTAGGCTCTTTTCTAAATTTCTACTGTATCCCATACCTATTACTCGCTGCTCTAAATGGATTGGATCGCCTCTATCTTTCCACTTTCAGAGCTAGTTGGATGGCCTCATCAAGGGTGTCATACCATTGGAGCTCCATAATGCAAGCAATCTCATACTTTAATCTCGACACAAATCGTGCTAGGGTTTGTTCAGGAGGTTCAACTGACCTACATTTGACCATTAGTGTCTCAAACTCCTGTTTATACTCATCAACTATTTTGCCTCCCTGCTTCAGTGTTTGGAGACACATAAACAATTCCTGCCTATAGTGCTCTAGTGTAAACCTCTACCTCATAACTTGTTTCATTTCCTACCAGGTAAGTATCTTGACTTCACCATCTCTTTGCCTACTAGTGACAAGATTTTTCTACCATAAGGTGGCACAACCAGTAAACGCTATAGCTGCAAGGCGAACCCGAGTTTGATCGTTAATCTCATAACATTCAAATAGGCCCTCTATCTTATCCTCCCAATCTAAGTAGTCTTCTGCAGAACCCCTTCTAGCAAATGAAGGCATCTGCAATTTCACATATTCTAAGTCCCAAGGCAGCCTGAACTTACGGTTTGGGTAAGGTTCATTCTCAAAATTATCATCCATTTCCTCCTTAAAAGCCTGATAATCTCCTTCCATCCTCCTACCCTTATTACCTCTAACAGCTCCTTCCCTGCAAACATTCTAATGGGTTACTCGAGGTGGGGGTTCTTGTGGATTTGCCACTAGTGGTTGTGGCATCGTCATTTGATTTACCTGTGTTGTTAATGTGGCAAGCATAATGGTGTGATCCTGCAATTGTTCCTCTAGTGTTCTCCTACCTACAGCACGATGACCTTGACCTTCTCTAACCTGACTATTGGCTTCATTGCTAATTCCCCCATTCACACTATCATTCGACATAGCTATTGAATTAAGCTTTTGACAATTCCCTTTTTTTTTTTTTATATATACAATCATAGCTTCACACACCAATTCGTCCAACCAATACTCTCCAGAACACACAAGAACAATTCAATACAACCTTCACGGTTGCACACACACCCATAGCACAACACTCACACTTCACGGTACACACATACCCTCTCAAACCACAACACACACTCCATGGCAACACACATACACCCATGTTTTAACACACAACCAAGGCAACACATACCCTCAAAGGCTTCAATTCCACAATAATTCTATCTAATAATGCAATCAAAGTAATTCAATGTGTAATTACTACACAATTACACAATGGTGGAATTAATTGTAGTAATTTTTTTTCTCTACCTTCTAAGGTTAGAACTCATGGCACACCCTAAATGTCACTTTCCCACTTTAATCCTCAATGGATCAAGATAGTACACGACAACACCAACACTCTTCCACGGTATTGACCAACAACAACACAACACCTACACGGTTCCAAACACACACACATAACCTTACTCCAACACTTCCATAATTATGGCACAAAACAAATGATTCCAAGCTTTAGTCAAAGTGCATTCAAGGAAATTAATGCACAGTTACTCCACAAGGTAATTATGGAATTCGGTTTGCAAAGACTTCTCTATTCTTCCAAGTGGTGACCTCATGGCAAGATGACTAGCATAAGGACAAAAATTTAAACTACACACTTCCAATTTCGAATTCAATAAGGAGTAACACAACACACTTACACAATTACACTTCACACAACTTCAATTATGAAATGGAAGAACAAGAACCCTAAATCCCCAATTTTTGATTCATGAATTCCCTTCCACAAACCTACGCTTTGATGCCAAATTATGATGTGCTCTAAGGGTAATTCAATGCAAATCAAAGAAGGAATAACAATTGATTCCAATTTCTAACCAATGGTGTGAAACCTAGTTAGAAAAGAACCCTAATTTTTATGAAAATGAAAAGAGGAAAAAAGATAAATCCAATTACGTACTAGATATTACACACTAGTGATAATTGGAAGGGCTTGAGAATTATTGATATCACACATAAAAATTCTTATGCAAACTCGCCACAATTCCTTAAGGTAGAATTGATAAGAGTGGGCGTGAAAAAGAGAAGTTCTTTCACGGCAATGTAAGGATGTTTCTAATCTAAAAAGTGTTCCAAAAAAAAAAACCTGAATAACAAGTATTTATACCTATTCTAAATAAGGGAAATTCAACAATGAAAAATGATGCTTGAATCGGTCCTATAGAAGCATTTGGCAAACCGGTTCATCTACGTGAAATGAGGTGAAGTGTGGCTGGTTTCTCTAAGTGAAATGCAAGTGATATAAGGCTGGTTCCTCTTGTCTTTTGTAGGTCCAAGTATAGCTCCTACACCTAGCATTAGTGTGTTGGTTTGCCATCCTATAAAACTGACAACTGTACCTGATGAAATGCAAAGCAATTATATAATGAAAATGAAAATATTAAACGAATGTCTTCAGGGTCTAATTGTTCAAAGAGGACCCTTATTGCCAAATTTTGTAATCCTTTGGCTCTTGCTCTGGTTATGGGTCCTATAGGTGTATGATTCTTATAAAAAATGTTAAACCCTAATTTGGGAATTTTGGATGTAAGTACGCTTTGTATGTTGTAGGGTAAACTTTTGGATGACAGAGGGTTATCCCTGGGTTTCTGTGTAGCATAGGCGTACGCTATACATCCTAAGGAACCACAGGGCATGACAAGGTGCTTAAGGCATTGGATTTTTTTTTCTTCGAAGAACAAAGCAATAGTTAAAAAGTCTATTAAAGAAAAAGGAAAGAAAAGAAAACTGTTACTTTCCAAAGGTTGAGACACTCCTTTCAAAAAAATGAAGCAAGAAAATTTTTTCATTTTTAGCTTTTAATAAGTTTTCTATAAATTAAAAAATGATTTGACAAGTTACACTTATACATAAACACACACACACACACACACACACACACACACACAATTTGCTTATATATATGCTTTCATATTTGATCTGAATACTTATATTCATGTTAATTAAAGGATACGTATTGACTTCTGATTGATTTAAATAGGTGAATTATTTGTTTATTTTTTATTTTAATGTGCTTCCACCTTATTGAATAAAATAATATTGTTCAATTGTTTTGTTAACATGTGGCACATTGTGATTTGTCAAAATCACATGTAGCATGTACATTGGCTAGTGACATTTTTTTTTAGAGTTTTTGTTCAATTGGTACTATGCTTTGATTAGAAGAAAATTGCATATGGGATGATAGAGTAATAAAGTTAAGCAAGAAACTAACTATATGATGCAGTCTTAGTTGGATAAAGGCATTTAGTAACTTAAAATTTTTTGTGTGAAATTGAAAAGGATGTCCAAAGTTTAGGGAAGAAATTAATGTATAATTATAGAAGTTTGTTCAATTAGATCAAATGTATACACATGATTGATGAAGATACAATCGAGACAAAAAATTGAGGACAATAAATTTTGATTCGGATTGGGGGATGTATAGGCTTTGCTTGTAGTGCTATAAAAATATGAAATGTGATTAGGATGATTACTTGGTGTTAAACTTTGGAGGTTCCATGTCTACTAAACAATCCTCCCTTAAGTTGCTTGAAATATAGTGGCAACTTCAATATATTGATGAGGATTTTATGTCTAATTGATGATGATTAATTTAGTTAATGTAATGTAAAAGATAGAATATTATGGAAATGGAGGCTTAAATCAAGGAAAAGATAATTGGATCTGAAGAAAGAAATTTATATTTGTTAATGGATAAAATTTTTTAATAAAAGAAAGTATTACCAAACAATTAAGAAAATCACTTATTCAATATATATATATATATATATATAATATTTTAAAATCCTTATCAATTGTTCTACTAATAAAAACTATACCCTAGGATAGTTTTGAGGATAATTACGAAGTATATTCCACCATCTTTAACCCAACAAGTATAAAAATTGCGAGCCTATTGCTATCATTTTGATATATAATGAGTAAATTATATCAATATGTTAAAAAAAAATTTTATACATAACATACATAGCTAACTATAGGTAGGAACTAGCAATAACTATATGGGAAAAGAAAAGAAGAATGCATTAATAAAAGATTAGCACTAAAATCTCAATAATATTTGAGAAAAAAAAATTAGACATGATTCCTTCTACATATGTAATATTTTATTTCCATTCATGTTTTTTTCTTTTTAAATCACCTTATATGGTTATAAGTTTATTGTGGGTAGTTTTTTGTTGACATTATGTGATGGGAAATTTTCCGGCACCATATATGCTTTCAGAACTCGATTTGGATGATGATCCAAATTGCTCATATTTTACTTCATTTCTTTTTATCTAATAAGTATTTGAGACATAATCTTACAAGTACAATAATATTTTCTCCATGGGATGCCAACATGTCCTACATTAGTTGATGGCTACGAGACATCATCAGATTTTGCATTTAAAGGCTTGCTGCGATTGTTTCCACTTCGAAGCATTGGCTTAAGAAGTTTTATAATATTTTGTACTTTATAATTGTTCTATGGACTATTTTATGTTGTATTTTCTTTTGGGACACTTTCATTTTGTTTGTAATTCTCATTTAGGATTGGCTACCCTAAAAGTGGCATGTTTGTAATTTTGTATACTTTCTAACCCTAAAGGGAGCAAGTATAAGTACTTGCTTAAGTAGGGTTTTGAGGAGGCCAATTTTTCAGAACAAACACTTTACTTTCATGTGACAGAACTTAGGGTTTCCTAGTTCAATTTCCTTGTATCAATTCCAATCTTAAGAGTTGAGATTGTAGCGAGTGCAACACTTGAAATTGTGAGTCATATTAATTTCAAATTGTTGTGTTTTCTTTTCTTCTCTAGTATGTAATATCTAAGGTTGAATGGGAAAATTTCTTGGTCAGATTTGATTGCATTTGTAATCAAATTCTTATTGCTTAATTGATTGGTTTTAGCCTTGGTTTTTAATCTTCAAATTAGCTTTATTTGAATCATGGATCATTTTGTGTGGGAAGTGGATCACGGAATTGGATCTTGTTATTTTGTGTGTTAATCACGTAGGACTTCAAGTGTATTTAGTTTTGCAATTGAGGATTTCATCTTTGTAGTATTGCTCCCTTGAAAACTATAACATTCGGCTTATCTTACATCATAAGGGATCACGCAATTTTGTTGTCCTTTGAATCGATTTTAATCTTGTCATTTTGGAGTTGTTCAATTGGTTTTATTTGCATGTGCTTAAATCCCCTTTTAGGCACATCATTATGAGTGGCTATCCTCTACATATATCCTTAAATTTTGTAGAAAAATGGGAGGGTAGTTCTTCCATGTTGTAGTAAGTTAAAAGGAAGTAATTGGGGTATTGTATAACTACTACTTTTTCTAAATTAATGAATAAGTAAAATTTCCATAACATTGTGTGTTTTTATTATATGATATCTAGAGTTCTTTCATAAGTAACCTTAATTATCAATCAATTTTGCGAGATCTAGGGTTCTTCTACAAGTGGTCATGATCATCAAATAAATATTTGTTGACCCTATCTCTATATCTCGAGTATGCCTCATCAATCATATGCATAAGCTTGGTTTGATTGAATAAATTTCCATGATTACACTTTAATTCTCCATTCACATGTATGCTTGTGATTAGTGGAGACATACTCAAGGAATAGAAGATATCAAATATTTATCTATCATCAATTAATTTGGTGAGATTTAGGGTTCTCTTAAGGTAAAGCAAAATATCTAAAAAATATGGAAGTTTGGAAGGAAAATTTATAAGAGCAAGTATTCAAGTAATGAAGAATTTGTATAAAATCACCCAACAACTTAATCTCAAACTTGATCATAAAACACTATTTTTTAAGATTTGACTATATTTATTTCTTCAATATACAAACAAAACCACAGAGTAGAACATGCAAGATCAAGTCATGAAGGTGAAAACCTAAAATAAAACCCAAACAAAACAACTAGGAGAGATTATGGGATAATTTTATTTCTTAAAAACATATATATGATAAAGATAGGTGATCATGATACCTAACAAAGTATTTTATGTGTGTAAGTTCACATTTTATAGTATGTGTCTAGACCAAAACTACATTTGAGAGTCTTTGGGTCGACTATTTGGAAAATGTGAGCGAGACGAGCCTCATCAAAGGGCTTATAAAGCAAAGGATGTTGGTTGTCCACAAGCTCCTCAGGAGTCTGGATGGTTGTTCCTTTGACATATGAAAAAAGCGCAATGGAGTATCTAGCCTCATTTCCACTTATCATCACACGGTGTTTTGGGCATTGTAGTCTTCCATTGCTCCACCCCTTGATGGCAAAAAGGAGAAAAAATAAATTTCTTGAAATCATTTATGCTTTGGTATGTTTATTTATTGATTTACTTTTCTCTCTTAACAAATGAGAAAATTTGAATAATTATGCTATGATATATTTAAATTATTTTGTTGCTTTCATTTTAATAAGATTTTCAAAATTAAAAAATTATACATACATACATAATTTGTGTAAAATTTTGGTAATTGAAATATAGAAAAAAAGATAATGGTTAACTTCTTTTTGAAAACAATAAGTAGTAGGTTCGACCAAAATATGCTATTTGTTTGTTAATTAATCACCCATAGACCAATTCCCTTATTTATTTAGTTTTTTTTTTTTTCCTTTTCCCAAATAATTTATAAACACATAGTTTTATGTTTTATCTTACTCTTTTATGGCAAATAAAAAAAAAAATTTCTACTTCTCTTTAGAGAAGGCCCAAGTTTTCTTCTCTATAAATTTAATCAATAATAATTGGTAAAAGAAACCCTAATCCTTTTAGAAACATGTCTAAATGTAAATACATCCCAAAAACTATTGGTAAGTGCACTAATAAATTCCCAAACTTCTAAAGTATAACTTCATCTCTTTATAACTTTTAGAGACTTGGATATATCATCTAAATTGTTGCTAAAACCCCAAAAAATCTCTAAAAGAACTATAAATAAAAACGACTTTGACTTGTCGAAGACTTTTTGAGAGGCTTGTACAAATTTTCAAAATTTACAAAGAAGCGAAAGCATGTTTTAAAGGTTTATCCAAACATGGTTAATAGATTTTAGCATGTATATACAATTTCTCCTTCTATAATAAGATAAAGATTCATCAACTTTAGAAATTATGGCCATTCGAGTCTCGGTCCTTGTAAAGGACAACAATAAGTTTTATAATAAGAGAAAAAATAGAGAGAAAAAGGATAACAACAAACCCCATTCTCTTTTTCCTTGGCTTAAGACAACAACAAAAAAAAAAAAGAAAAAGAAAAATTCTACATGTCAATACAATAAAATAAATTCTATAATAATAAGGGGTAATTTTACAGTACCATTACTCTTACTATTACTTCCAATTATAGTAAAATCTTTCGAATCATAGTAAAAATAAGTTCTATTAATAATAAAAGAAGCTGTCGATAGCCTTCATGAAAACTTATTGATGGTTTTTTTTTTTAATAGTATATCATCTCGAATAATAAGAAATAAGACCCCTCAATAGTAAAAGAAGTTGTCAATAGTGACGAGTACGGTAGCATTACTTTTTAATGATAACACCATGGAATTCCCTTAATAAGATATGAATTGGTCAACTTTAGAAATTGTGACTATCAAGTTCCTCAATCCTCAAAAAGGACCATGTTATCTACTTATTTGATATTTGTGAATCACAACAAAATTGGATCTTGATGTTTAAAGACATGTTTGCAAAGTTAGATAGTGGGGGTTGACCTAAAATAATTGACTTAAGTAAAATTAGTCCACTAAGAATCGAGTCATCATTGAACCATTCTAAATAAATGGATGACCAAATCGATTGATGGTCTTTAAAATGTCCTTTTGGTTGACCAAAGTTTGCATGTTTGTAGATTTTGCATTCCTATTCCTAATATTTCCACATTTGTGTTTACTAATTTCCTATTTTAGTATAAGTATATAAATAGGTTTTTTCAATTTTCGCATAAAATTAGTATGGTCATATTTTTTAGTACCACGTGAGATTTTATGTGGGGATTTATGAGTGAATAGAGTTATTATGTGCTCTCTTCTTGTTTTTCACTGATATTGGATTGTAGTCCTACTTCGCCTTGGTTTTTACTTTTATTTAAAGTTTTTGAAATAAAATTACTATCTTCATCTCTTCTTTCCTATATCTCTCATTTGCTTATTGTTTTGTGTTAATCTGTCTTTCCTATCTTACACAATTCTAACATTTAAATTATTCAACCATATCTCATATACTTATTCATAATTCATGAATAAAAGGGATCATATTATCAACCCTATATCTAGATATTTCCTATTGAAATACATACATTAATACAATAATATAGAAGATAATAATTTCTTATATAAAACACTTATGTGGGTATATATGTCTAAGTATGCACGATATAGGCCTTGGGTAGTTTAGAGGGATAAAATGAGACTTACTAGGAATGACTCTCCAATCATGACAATGAAGGAAGAAGAAGAAGAACGATTGGCTTTGATCCATTTTTCATCTTTGATTTTCACTTCTAAACCATTAACATGATTCTGCTGAAGTATGGTTATGAAGCTTATGTCGTAATGCGAAATAGCTCCAACTTTCTCTTCATCATGGGTCATCGGTGCAGCATATTTCAGAAGATGCAAAGATTGACTAGCTAACTTCATATGTGACTTTAAATACTTTTCAACTCCTAAACCTTCGAAGACCATTCTCTTGACCATAGATTCCAACGAGTGAAGCCCCATGGCATAGGAACACAAAGCTTCACTACAAAGATTATTTAAGGAACACGATGAGTAATAAGAAAATGTTTGAATTGACTACAATTACATCTCCTTATATGTGTTCCGTAAGCATTTAAAATTAAGTATTTAAACCCTTAAATTTTTAGAAAGCATATTTTTAGACCGTATTTTACTACATTATCTTTGGATAAATAATTAAAAAATATATATATTTAGTCATCACATGCTTAATTTGAGAAATTGTTTTTGAAAAGTGATTTTCGAGTGTAGCTTAAAGTAGTGAAATGTTAAACTACTGCCGATTTAAATATTTACATTGAATCATACGTATACATTTTTATAATGTAAACGGTTTTTCCTTTCTTTCCCCTTTTTTAGAATGAGATGGTCAAATAATTCTGCTGGACCACTCAACCCTTCTTAGACTTTTTTTTTTTTTATTATTTATTTATTTTTTATATATGTTTCTCCCGTTTTAAATTTATTTTCACTTTGTCCGGCGCCGGCATCTCTTGCTCTCAACTCCTTTATCAGTTTCTTATTCTTTACACTAACAAGTTAGCTCATATTTTCTTCTCATAGGATCCATCGGATAACCCAACTAATGTAATACAAATTTTATTTGAATGTTCATTTATTTATTTGTTTAATAACATCCATAGTACACGGGCGTCTAATATGCTAAAACAAAGGTAATAAGGTATTTATGAAATTGTGGTAAATTAGAAATTAAATAAAATAGAATAGTACTAAAAATTTAATACCAGAATTGTGTATTATTTCCGTCGGGCCACATAAGATCCGTCAACTTATGGATAGCATCGGATGTTCCAGGAATACCCATGCGTTCAAAAAGAGAAGAATAAGGAAGATTCGAGGCGTACCCACCGTAGGGGTTCGTAGGATCCTTTAAACGACGCTTTGTTTCACTAGGAAGATCGTACATCTTGGCTAAACCTTTGAAGACCTGGTCATGCAGTTCTACGCTGATCTTATTATCATAAATTGCTTCGAAACAACCATATTCCTTGAGTGCTCCGACGACCTTGTCTCGTACCTTCTCCCAGGTGGTGCTACCTGGCTCCAGGTCTTCTTTGGACAGATCTATGATGGGAAGTTTCAGGTGTGATGAGACAGGACTCATGCTTGATGTTTCAGTTCCTGCTTTGAAAGAGAGGATCAGGGTGTAGTGTAGTGCGTGACACAGTGCACATATAGAGTTAACTGTAGACACCCATTTTAAAGAACGGGTTTGACATGCATTAGCCATGCAGGGGACGACGGACTCAGGACCCTGCCACGTGTTTTCGAAAGTTTTCGTTAAAACCGAGGAAACCTTTTTATTTTTTTAGTTTTTTCGTGTGACGAATGTAGAAACGTGAGAAGGATTATTTATTTATTGGAAAGAAACACATTTGGGATTCTTTTCTATTTTTTGCTTAATTATTTATTTATTTTTCAAAAAAAAAATGATAGCAGTTAAACTCCTAAATTCGTCATATTTAAGAATAAAATCTGGAAATTTTTTAATTAATTTATTTCCTAGTTCATATTATGCATAGAAACTTTTTAGAAATTTATTTCTTAATTCATATTGTACATAGAAACTTTTTAGGAATTTATTTCCTAATTCATATTGTGCATAGAAACTTTTCATCTAATGGTATAATGATTGATTTTCTAATAAAATGGACTAAATTCAAAATTTTTTATTTTATTCTACTTACTAAGGAAACCTTTTTTTTTTTGGTTTTATAAGTGTGACAAATGGAGAAAGGTGGGATGGATTATTTATTTGTTATCAAGAAATAAACTTGAGTGCTTTCTTGTGTACTTTCCATGAATCTTCAACTTGCTTGCAATTTGTCCGATTCTTTCTAATCTCACTTTATTTCTTTAAAACTCCTTCCTTTACCTCAAAAAAGCAATAAAAGGCTTGAAATCAATATTTGTTCAAATAAATATTCTTTTCTTTAATGAATTACCAACAAAATATACCAATAAAGCACAAATTTACCATTCTAGATAAACGTCTTTTGACACCTATCAAACTTTCTCACACTTAAGTCTTTGCTTACCCTCAAGCAAAACAAATAAAATCATTAAATGAAACGAGGACTTCAACATCAACAAATGAACTTCTCATTAATCATGACTAACATTACCAAACAAAATTAACTCAAACATCAACATTCATTAGTTTTAATTCTTATAGCTCAATGTAATTCCATAAATCTCATAAATGTGCTTCTCACCCTATCATGGCAATATTGTATCAATGATACTTTAGCCAAACTTCTAGGATTAATCAGAGTAAGTCAAGCTTTACCCTTATCATTTAAAAATAACTTTCAAAATAAAAATCAAACATAGGGTCAAACAGAGCAAAAGGAGATTTGGTTCACTTCAACCACCACTTGAGAGTTTATAATCCTTTCAACCATCTCTCTAAGCAAAATAATCAATAATGAAAGTATTTTGCATCTGCGCTCCTCATGGATTTCTCCTTTCTTTTTTTTTTTTTTTAATTAACCTCTTCAAAAATTTTATTCATTACTTTTAATTCAATATATTCATCTTATTTAATTTTAGTTGTTTGGGATCTTGTAACCCGTGTAACGAACTTTTAGTTGATAATCTTGAGCTCCTCACCTAAGTTAACAAACATTATCCCCTCGATTGAGGGTGTCCCTACGGACTTACTTACTTGAATTACAAGACTTATTGAACTTTGCCTTTTTAATGTCCCACCTTGTTATGATAATTTCCTCGATCGGTAGATGTGAGGCCAAACGACCTTAGGTGACCAGGTTTTAAAGGGACCCCATTGAGCCTCCATCATCTTAACTTAGGGATTCATAAAGATACTCTTAACTTAGATATACCAAGTCATTGGAGTAGTGGCATCATCATCTATTTAATTAGCTTGACTAGTTAGTAGCGGAGTCAGACTTCACTTTTCTGAAGGACCAAAGCTCACCCATACTAATTGTCTTTAGTTTCAAGCATAACATGCCTTCATTAATTACAGGTTTGAAGAGATCTTTTAAGAAGGATCACTAGGAGAATCACTTCACTTGCCCTTTTATTGAAGATTAAATGGCTCTCAAGATCTTTGATGAGAAAATATGCATCCTAGTAAGCTTAGAAATTGAACCAATTAATGTTTTACTAAGGACCTTGGTTTAATCCTAATTCTAAATTCCATTATTATTTTAAAGGAATTCATTTACTAAATGCAGAAATTTTCCTTAATTATCGTCATGATTTCAAAGTCCGATTATCAAGTAGAAAAAAATTAGCGGAAAGTTTGAGTAATTTATATGATCACGATCCTTATTAGATTTCCTTAGTAGCCCCTTCCCCACACTTAGATTGAGACATTGTCCCCAATGTCTTGAACATATTCTCGATTTAATCACTTGGACAACCATTAGAGAAAAGCCGATCAACTACATGAATGAAGTGTGGCGCTAGAGGAGACCATGAAGTCTATGAATTGATTGGTGAAAAACCTAAGAGTCACAAATAAAAAAAAAAAACAAAAACTAAAGGTAAAATTAAAAGTTAGTTGATCCAATATTACAGTTATTTGCAAAGAAAGAATATTATAGGTCTAGCTCATAAAGAGCTCCTACAAATCAAATAGGAATCAATCTGAATTATCCTCCTCTTTTTCATCATCGCTGTCATCATTGTCCTCTTCTTCATCTTCCTCTTCGGCATCGTCCTCCTCTTCGTCAGTTTCTTCTTTGTCCTGCCTATTACTAGATTCAACTCTCTCCTTAGCCTTAGGAGAGGATACATAAGTTGGCAAGTTAACTTGCCACTGTGAAAAGCATTGAGTCAATGAGTGAAAAGCTTAGATGACGAACTTTTGGAACTTCTTGCCTGTCTTTTTCATTCCTTGAAGTTGCTGCTTCAACTCATCTTAAATCTTTTCAATAGTAATTAAGCGGGTATTCACCTACTCAAATAAAGGACTAGAAGACTCACTAGGTGAAGATGGTTAGATAGGAATCTTTGGAGGTAGGGTAGAAGAAGAAGGTTTGTGTGTAAGGCTTGGAGTGCCTGTAAGTTTTTTCAACTTTCATCTAAGGAATGGACCATCACTAATCTTATCATTCTTGTAACAAAAAGCATCAGGACTAAGTGCTTGAAAAAGGCCTATACTCATCAATAATTTAGTGATGTAACCACCACAATATATACTCTTAGACCTAGAATCGTGGGCTTGTCTCTAGATGTCAATGGCTAGTTCTAATGTAATGTTCACCCTATATCGATGGAGCATACTATGTAGATAAAACATCTCGAAATTGTTCACTAATCCTTAACTGCTCTTCCTAGCACCTATGGTATTAGGTAGGAGCTAATGGCATACCTTTAGTTGGTGATCTTTGATCAAGGATCCTTGTTCTTAGTCCACTCCACCTAGAATCTCTATGGATTGACTCCCATAGGTCACCGATAACTTAATGCTTGAAATTCGGCTGTTTGGGCGAACTTTTCAAAATAAAATCCTATGTAGACACAAAACTGACTAATGGTTATAGTATGTTTGTGCCCATGCACTTCGAAGCTAAATGAATTGTCCTAACCTGCCTCAATATTGTTCTTTTTCATTTGTATAGTTGAAAGGAACTCTAAAGTGATGTCTCTATAGGCAGGCTTTTGAATTATAAAAAGGACCTCCCATGGTCCAGTAGAAGGTAGATCTTAGATTGGTTGCTCCAATCCATACTCTCTCAATACTTCCCAATCCAAGTATTGGTGGGCCCTTGATGTGCCTAAAAGGGGATTAAGCACATGCAAATTACACCAAGTAACAATCTCTAAAGGACTAGCACAATTCGGTTCAAGGTGAAGTAATTGTAGCGTGAGCCTAATTGTAATATATGGACCGAATGATGAAATACATGAAATAAATCAACACAATAGTATAGTCCTCAATGGTAATCACAAATTATACTCCAAATCCCACATGATTACGACTAATAATCCACCAGAAAATAACTATGATCCCCCTTTCCACAACCAATACTTTCACGGCTTAAGAAACATGCACAATGGATGAACTGAATTCAAAACGTAAGAGTAACTCAATTAAGCACAAAAATTCGAATGATTATAAAAAAAATCTGACCAAGAAACATCTCAATTCAACCCTAGATATTACACACTAGAGAAGAAAAGAAATCACAACAAAATGAAATTGATATGACTCACAATTTCAAGTGTTACACTCGCCACAATTTCAACTATTGGGATTGAAATTGATAAGAGTCTAATGACAATTAGGAAGAACCCTAATTCCAATGAAAAGTGTGTCTATTATGAAAAATATGGCCTCTCTAAATCCTACTTAAGCAAGTATTTATACTTGCTCCCTTTAGGGTTAGAAAGTACACAAAATTACAATTACACCACTTTTAGGGTGGCTGATCCTAAATGAGAATTACAAACAAAATGAAAGTGTCCCTGATGGGTGTCGAATCCAACAAAAATAAAACCTACTCCTAGACAATTATATGATTTGCATATAGTGATGAGTAGGGTCGAATTCACAGGGATTGGTTAAAGATATTTCTATTCAAAGGGCATAAAGATGAAAAGAAAACGAGAGGGGGGGGGGGGGGGGGGGGGGGGGTTGTTTATGAATCAAAATAAAGTCGAAGCAAGATAATAGAATCGTATATTGATAAAAGCCTAGCCAAAGGAATCAAGATAGTTTAATTCAAGGAATTGATCATCGATGCAAATGTTTTCTATTCTTATTCCTAGATAAACTGGTTATGGTTATTAACAAGCTCTAACAATCTATCTCTCCGTACTTCCTCGATAACCAAGAGAAGCTCTTTGATTATTTCTCTTATCGATTAGACAACCCCAGACAAGCGCTTAGGATTTAATCTACCAATAGCATTAAAAACTAGAGAGACCACCAATTCATGCTAGTAGATTATAAGATAACCTATTTAAACATGATCACACACCTCCATAACATGAATTCGATCATCTATTTTATAACCAAACATGTTATTGTGTCACTGAGACTAGAACAATCAAACAATTACGGATTTGACGTGCTAGTTGACAATATATTAACTTGCTAATTGAGTAGAAGAGCTCTATTCATACCAATCAACAAAGATAATAATGACAAAACGATAAGAAGATATATGAATATCAAAAAACAAAGAATAGAATAAATACAAGTCAATTAGACCTCACAATTCGTGGAGAATTAAACATCTATGACCCTTTGGCTAGAAAAGTAGCTTAACTACTCATGTTCATCAATAAAACGAAAATAAAAAGTAGAGACATGATGAACCCGGTTGCCTGCTCTGCCTCCAAGATGATCCAAAGATTCCAGATTAAAAGATTCAAAGTTGTCCTCACCCTCTAGGGTTGGTTCTATTTATATTGTTAGAGGGATGGCATGTGATCTTTTCCTAGCAAGATACGAAAATATCTTTCCTTTTCCAAGTAAATTTCGAGAAGTGAATCTTCGTCTGCCTGGCACGCCCTACCACACGGCCGTGGGTCAAGCCGTGCCTTCCTCTGTGCATAATTCACGTATCATCTTCCGTGTCCAGTGTGTACCACGGCTCCACCTACGGCTAGATTTTAAACCGTGCCTTCCTCTGTGCATGATCTACAAGTCTTCATCCTTGGCATGTCTAGCTTCCACCACGGCTCCAAGCACGGTTTCTCCCACGACTGCCACCACGGTCGTGCCCTAAGCCGTGTCTCTCTCTGTTGAAAGTCCTCATTTCCGCCTTCTTGTCCAGTGTGTAACACGGTTTGCAGCATGGCCGTGCCTCAAACCGTGCTTCCCCCTAGGCAGATACACGGCCGTGTACTTCAACCGTGTATCTTCCTGTTGATTCAAAACCAAGTACACGGCCATGTACTTCCCTCCGGCGGTGTAAATCCTTGTCTTTGAACCAAGTTGTAGATGACTTCTCTAATTTACTTGAATTGGCACCCTTGACTCTATTTAACCTGATTTATTACCATAATAGAATTAAGTACCATCTCCTTATGATTTCTATAAAATCAATAATGAATTAGCACAATTTATACTATAAAGATTAAGTATAAAATGGCTCTATCAAATTCCCCCACAAGAAAATATAACATAAAATAGTCCATAGAACAGTTACAAAGTACAAAATATTATAAATCTTCATGAGCCAATGCTTCGAAGTGGAAACAATCACAGCGGGCCTTTGTATGCAAATCTGATGATGTCCCGTGGCTATCAACTAATGTAGGACATGTTGGCATCCTATGGGGAAATATTATTGTACCTATAAGATTATTTCTCAAATACTTATTAAATAAAAAGAAATGAAGTAAATTATGAGCGATTTGGATCATCATCTAAATCGAGTTCTTAAAGCATATATGGTGCTGGAAAATTTCCCATCATCTCCTCGGGCTTTTGAAAAATTTGCCCTCAAATCTAGAGGGTCATTTCTGGAACTAAACCCTGACATCTCTATTGGCCTGCTCTCCTAGCTATCAGATGTAGTGGAAGTAGTTTTGATCTATTCCTAAAACTGATGCACTTTAGATGGAGTCATAGGTGACAGTACTATGTGAGACCCGCCCATACTGAACATGTAGGTTCCTAAATCCATCATGTAACACCTGCCGATCAAACAACCAGGGTCTACCCAACAGCAAATGGAATGTATGCATAGGAATCACATCACATAGGATCTCATCATGATATTTTTACCCAACACTCACAGGCACCTTCGCCCTTAGTGTAACATACATACTGCCTCGATTATCCAACTAGTGCAAGTTATAAGGGCTAGGATGTGGGCTAGCAGACAAATGTAATTTGTCTACTAGTGCAACAGATATAACATTTGTGCAACTACCACTATTAATGATGAGTACACAAAGGTTAGCTCTGATCCTGCAAGAGGTATGAAATATGTTCTCCCTCTGAATGTCTCTAGCATCGGGAGATATGGTTAGAGTCCTGTGTAACACATTAATAGGTAGATATTCTTCACCTGTACGCTCCTCATGTGTTTTTGCATTCTGGTCATCATAATACTCTTGCAGTGCTATAGGCAAATCTGTAGGCTCAGCCTGTTCTTCCTCAACCTTAACATCTTCCCCAGTGCCCTCTATAACAGTCATCACCCTCTCATTTGGACACTGTGCTGCCATATGCCTAAATCCCATGCATTTAAAGCATTTGATCTGGCGTGCTTTTCCACTAGTAGATCCAAGAACAGTCTGCCTCATATTTGGTGCTATTACCTCTTTACCCTTCCCAGTTGGTATATTTTCTCTGGCAGTGTTAGGAGTAGTTTTGTCCATTGCTCTCACTGTCTCACCTACCGCCTTTGTTCCTCCTGATCGACCGTCAGCTACTATGGGTTTGGTAGTAGTATTGAGCTTACTGCTCGAAGCCCTGAACAAGTTGGACCTCCTTTGCCTCTTCACTTTCAAGGCCAACTGAATAGCCTCATCAAGTGTACTATAGCACTGCAGCTCAACAACACACGCTATCTCATATTTCAGACCTGAGACGAAGCGCTCTAGGGTTTATTCTGGAGGTTCGATTGACCCACACCTAATCATGAGGATTTCAATTTCCTACACATAATCATCTACTGTCTTGCCTCCCTGCTTTAAAGTCTGCAGTTGCATAAGTAGTTCCTGTTTGTAGTGCTCAGGAATAAATCTTTTTCTCAACAACCTTTTCATATCCCTTCATGTCTGAATCTCAGCCTCCCCATCCCTACGCCTGTTGATAATCAAATTCTTCCACCATAGCGTAGTGTATCCTATAAACTCGATAGCAGCCAATCGAACTCTGGTATTATCATCAATCTCATAACATTCAAAGAGACCCTCAACCTTGTCCTCCTAGTCCAAATAATCATCAGCTGATCCCTTGCCGTAATAAGAAGGCATCTGCAGCTTCAAATACTACAGTCTTCGAGTTGGCTTGGAATCCCTATTCTGATATAGATTAGCCTCAAAGTTGTCATCCCTTTCTTCTCGGTAAGGATGATGATCCCCATCCATCCTTCTATTTAGATTTTCATCTCCCACTACTCTATCTCTCTAAGGGTTCTGTGGAGCTACCCGAGGTGGTGCCTGAAGGTTCACCACTAGTGGTTGTGGTAATGTCATCCTATCAATCCTAGTTGCCAAAGTAGCAACTATGGTAGTAAGATCCTAGAGCTGTTCTTCCAAAGTCCTCCTACTTGCAATATTACGACCCTAACCTCCACCAACCTGGCTATTAGCTTCATTGCCAATTCCCCCATTCACACTTTTGTTGGACATGTTGTGATTTAAGAAGTAATCCCACGAATTTCAGCACTCCTTCAACAACACCAACCCACACGTTTAACAACTACGATAATGCAATAGCTCACATTTCAAAAAGAATTATAGGCATAAGGAAATAATTTAGTACTTTAAGTAAAGTTCAATAAATGAAGTACACACACAACTACTTTTAAGTAGTTAGAATTAAATTCAACTACAAGTGCTTAATTAACTAATCAATTACTTCCACACTTTAATGTCTTGTTCGAATTCAAATTCTACTACTCAAACCTTCCTTTTCTTGCCTTGATTCCAAACTACATATAACCATAATGTGCAACACCTCAACAAATACAAAATACACAAATCTACTGCCACACTACTTCTCTTTTACTCACGGTTCCACACCAATCACGCCTCCAACAACAATTGTCTATACTACACACACCAAAACTCATGCCAAATGCACACACTCTTCACTAAATTTACAAAAACACAACTCTACACACACACCTCTTTAAGTCACGGTGCACTTTCTCCACTTCCACACAAATATTAAACCACAAATCCAACAACAAAGGCAGCTTAAATTTTAAATTCAAAATGAGTTCAATAAGTGCAAGATTCCATAAATGGTAAGGAGCTATTTCAAATTCAAATGACACATAATTAAACAATCACTTAATGTGTGTTTTGAAATTCAAATTGCTTCTTAATTCACACCTCAATTTTGAAAATTCAAATTTGAAAATTACAATTGTGATTCCTCCAATTTTCGAAAATGCACATACTACACAATTGCAACCCTTCTACAATTGGTAAGAAGTAATTTTCAAATTCAAATAACCATATATTAACTTCTTCAATCTTATTGTTTGTTTTGAAAATCAAATAATTTCCAAATCTTCCACATAACTCAAATATGGAAATTGCTCAATTCCATCCACTATTTTCGAAAAACAAACAACTAAAGTTCACACTTCTTCTTTCTACACAATTGGAGATATTTTCATGCTTCTGAATTTACATTCAAAAGAACTTGCTTTCCTCTTCCTTCACGGTGAAATCCACAACATAGAAGCTTCAACAAGTACTAAAAATCACTCCAACAAGCAGCAAGTTCAACTTCCCAAATGATCACAAGGATCACTTCCCCTTAATCAATCACGGCCAACTCAAGGATTCCAAGAGTGTTGTAATCTCCAAATGTACAACCACTAATCAACAGGAGAACAAAATTCAATAATCACAACAACAAGATTGCAATTTCATGCCAACAAATTTTTGGATCAAGGTGCTTCACAATAAACCCCTAACTTCCGAATTCAATTGACAACCAATCCCTTCTCACAACCACAAGCTCTGGTACCAAATTATGATGTGCCTAAAAGGGGATTAAGCACATGCAAATTAAACCAAGTAACAACCTCTAAGGACTAGCACAATTTGGTTCAAGGTGAAGTAATTGTAGCGTGAGCCTAATTGTAATATATGGACCGAATGATGAAATACATGAAATAAATCAACACAATAGTATAGTCCTCAATGGTAATCACAAATTATACTCTAAATCCCACGTGATTACTACTAATAATCCACTGAAAAATAACCGTGATCCCCCTTTCCACAGCCAATACTTTCACGGCTCAAGAAACATGCACAATGGATGAACCGAATTTAAAATGTAAGAGTAACTCAATTAAGCACAAAAATTCGAATGATTATAAAAAAAATCTGACCAAGAAATATCTCAATTCAACCTTAGATATTACACACTAGAGAAGAAAAGAAATCACAACAAAATGAAATTGATATGACACACAATTTCAAGTGTTGCACTCGCCACAATTTTAACTCTTAAGATTGAAATTGATAAGAGTCTAATGACAATTAGGAAGAGCCCTAATTCCCATGAAAAAGTGTATGTCTATTATGAAAAATATGGCCTCTCAAAACCTTACTTAAGTAAGTATTTATACTTGCTCCCTTTAGAGTTAGAAAGTACACAAAATTACAACTATACCACTTTTAGGGTGACCAGTCCTAAATGAGAATTACAAACAAAATGAAAGTGTCCCAAAAGAAAATACAACATAAAATAGTCCATAGAACAATTACAAAGTACAAAATATTATAAATCTTCATGAGCCAATGCTTCGAAGTGGAAACAATCGCAGCGGGCCTTTGTGTGCAAATCTGATGATGTCCTGTGGCCATCAACTAATATAGGACATGTTGGCATCCCATGGAGAAATATTATTGTACCTGTAAGATTATTTCTCAAATACTTATTAGATAAAAAGAAATGAAGTAAATTATGAGCGATTTGAATCATCATACAAATCGAGTTCTGAAAGCATATATGGTGCTGGAAAATTTCCCATCAGCCCCGAATGGCTTCTTTGAAAGATTGTCAAATCTTTTCTTGCCCATTTTTGTTCTGCAACTCTTGAAATTGCTAGAGCTAAAGAAAAACTGCCTTTTCCTCTTATTAAAAGTTTGATTCTTAGTGAACTATTTCTTAATGGCACAAGTCCTTTTACCCATTTTACAATATGAAAAACATGATTAAGAATAGCAAATCGCATTTAAAAACAAACCAAGCTTACTTTGAATTAAGATTCGCAAGCTAAAATTTTGAGGACGCACATGGATGTTTTATCATTTATGAAAATCAAGTACAAATGTTCTCATTAAGCTCATCAATATATTGCATAAAGAGCAATCAACACACTATCATCAGGGTTTAACTAATGGAAAGAACAGGGTACAAGGTTATATACATAATTGAGATACATAACTGAGATACACAATTGTGTATCTAATTATGTACTTACCTACTACAAGCACATATATCCAACCAAATGAACGCCCAAAATTTCCTAGTGTGTCATGTGTATACAACTTAGCTGACAACTAATAGACATGAATTACACCTCAACTACACCCATAATTGATTTCAAACAAGAAAGTTTGAATCTTGAAATTTGAGATTCTAGGTGCGTGAATTCACGAATTCAACAACATACAATTTGAAAATTGGCATAAAAAACCATATTCCCATCAAGAAAAACATGTAAAAACAAGACAAAACAACTAAGAAACCCTCAAAAATCAAAAGCCCCACATTTGTCCTCAAGAACCCTAATGTTATAAATGCCATTCGAAAGCCATACATGGAAATACAAGCATGTTTCACCATTACATCTTCATCAAATAAAGATAAACACTGAATTCCATCAAGAATGTGATATGCTCTTTAATTTCAATCAATTGAATAATAATTAGAAACAAATGATCAAAGATTTCCAAAAGACAAGAGATCCCCTTTTTCTTCATGTGAACCCTAAAATTTCAAGAACAAGAGCAAAGAAAAGGATTCCAAATTCATACCGGATGTAACGCATTGGTAGAATTAGGATTAACTTCAAAAGTTGATACAATACACTACAAATGAAGGCCACTTGCCACAATCCCTAAATTGAAATTGATAAGAGTGTGTTTTTGTAAGAGAAGGCAGCCCTCTCCACGTAAAGTATAGCTGCAAAATGATTGTCTAAAAGTCCCTTGTTTGTTGTTGTTTACAAGTATTTATACTCTACCTAAATATGGAAAAATAACCTAAGTAACTAGTACACATGGCCGATCCCTTCAAGCTTCAATCACGGTCACAAGGAGGAAACACAAGACCAGTTCTCCCTTGGTTTAATTCAGTTCATTATGGACCATGACCCATTCACAAACCAATTGCTATTGTGTTTGGTCGTCTTCCTGTAATACCGATAATTGTACCTTATTAAAAAAACAAAAATAATCATATAAAGTAAATAAAGACACAATGTGAATGTCTTTGGATTCCATTTGCTCAGAAAGTGTTTTTAATGCTAAGTTCTATAGTCCTCTCAATTATTGCTTGGGTAATGGGTCATGTTGTCAAAATGGTTTGATTCCCATCATCTCCTTAGACTTGTGGAAGATTTGCCCTCAAATATAAGGATTCTTTTGTTTTTTTAGAAAATTTCTAAGAGTCACCTAAATTGAAAAATTTGGTTTGCAATTATTTGTTGTCCTAAAGTTGTGGCTACCTTGAAGACTTATGAATTACCTTTAGCTGATTCACTATATTCGGGACATCCCCCAATTCTTTCTTCTTTACTAATAAAGACTTCTTATTGGTGGCTTTCTTGATATGATCTTGGGCTTCGTGCACCTCAGTTGGTGACATAGGACTTAAAACAACCCGTTTAACATCCTTTTGAAATATGTAGATATTTCTAAACCCATTATGCAGCACTCTCCTGTCAAGTAACCAAGGCCTACCTAATAATGTATGTGAAGCGTACATAGGGAGAACATTGCAATCAACTTCATCCTGGTACTTTTTGGAGCCTTAGCCCTTTGAGTAACGTACAAACTATCTTGTTCACTCAACCAATGTAATTTACAGGGCCTAGGATGAGGTATAGTGACTAGTTGCAATCTATTCACTAATGCAGTAGCTATAAAATTGGTGCAACTACCACCATCAACTATCAGAGTACAAAGATTACTTTGGACCCTGTAGGGAATATGGAATAGGTTTTCCCTCTGTACATCCTCAATAATTGGAGATATAGTGTTAACCTTGCATGACACGTTAATAGCTGGATATTGATCATTACCCTTGTCCTTATGTACCTCAGCATCTGGATCCTCATAATATTCCTTTAACACTGCTGATAAGTCTGTAGGCTCAAGTACTTCTTCCTTGCCATCTTCACTTTCCAACTTCATAGCAGTCATCACCCTTTTGTTGGGGCACTGAGTAGCCATGTGTCCAAAGCCCATGCATTTGGAGCATTGGATTTGACGACTCTTTCCACTAGATGACCTAGGCACTATTTACTTAATGTCTGCCTTAGTAATTGCTTTCCCTTTGTCATAAACTTCCTTCTCCTTTCTAATATTAGTAACAGTTGCATTTGCTTCCACAATCTTATCAATTTTCCCTGTTTCACCCTGTTGATTATTTGACCCATGCAGTTTTGTAGAGGATCCATACTTGTTACTTATTGCTCGATAAGGATTAGATCGCCTCTCTCTCCACTTTCAGAGCTAATTAAAGGACCTCTTCAATGGTGTCATACCTTTGCAGCTCTACAATACATGCAATCTCATATTTCAACCCGGACACAAATCACGCCATGGTCTATTTAGGAGCTTTGACTGCTCCACAATGGATCATCAATGTCTCAAACTCCTGGACATACTCATTTACAGTTTTGCCTCCCTGTCTCAATGTTTAGAGACACATGAATAACTCCTGTCTGTAGTGCTATGGAATAAACCTCTTCCTCATAACCCGTTTCATTTCATACCAAGTACGAATCTCAGCTTCACCATCTCTCCTTCTATTGGCTATAAGGTTCTTCCACTATAAGGCTGCATATCCTAAAAAGTTGACTATTGCTAAACGAACCTGAGTGTAATCATTAATTTCATAAAACTCAAAAAGGCCCTTTACCTTATCTTCCTAGTCGAGATAATCCTCTATAAAACCCCTTCCAGCAAATGAAGGCATTTGTAATTTTATATACTTGAAGTTATTTGAAGAAGAATTGAAGTAATTATGTGTGAATAGTGCCGTGAAATACTTCTTGTTGTAGAATTGGGAGTAGAATTTCAGATTTGGTCTTTAGTGATCAACATCTTGTCGTGAGTTCCTTGTATGTGGAAGAAAGAGAAGTTATTTGAATTTGAATTCCATAATTGGAATTCCATAATTTGAAGAAGTTGTGGAGTGTTCCGTATGTTTTTCCTTCTGCATTTCGGAAGTGGAAGTGTACAATTTCTAGATTTGAATTTGTGTGGAAAATAGGAAATATTTGAATTCAAACACATCCATTAAGCTTAAAGTAGTTATTGAGTGGTATTGATTGCATTTCATTTGAATTTGAAATTGACTCTTACCATTTGTGGAGAAGGTTGCATTAAGGGTTTAATTTTGAATTTGTTGCCGTGTTTATGTGTGTATGTGTGACAGTGTAAGTGTGTATTCAATTGAAGGGTTGCAACGTGTAGTGTTGTGTGTGTTAAGGCAAGGAAGGTGCTGCCCTTGAAGTGTTGTTGTGGGTTAAAGTGAGTGCACCGTGTGTGTATAGTGTGTGTAGCGGTGTGAGTGTGTTGTGGAGAGTGTTGTAAATTGTTGTGGAGTTGTGTGTAAGGAAGGTGCTATTTTTTGGCTCTTACCATAATGATAGGTCTTGACGGATTTTGATTCCTATCATCTCCTCGGGCCTTAAAAAGATTTGTCCTCAAATCTGACAGATCAAATGAAGTGGAGACTCTGATTCCTCCTAGTAAGCCACTTGAAGAAGTATCAGTACAGAATCCCAATATCTAAAATACCATAGGGGGTGATTGTTTTCTTTCCTCCAATTCTAGGATGTATCTCATCTGCAATACAAATAATGACTCATTATCCACTGAGGTCTCCCCTGTCTCAACCCGTTCCACTGAAATTGTTTTCTCCTTCTCTAGCTCATCTGTATAGCGCTGACCCTCATGGCCCTCTAATGGTTGGTTCGATTGCTCACGGCCCTCTGAAACCTCTGAAGGTAAACACAACTGTCTCTGAATAGTCTAGCTCTCTGATGATAGGCTCATCTGACTCTGACCCTCATAATTCTCCAATGGTTTACGCAACTGCTCATGAGCCTCTAGTACCTCTAAAGGTTGGTATGTCTGCTTCTACACAATGTGGCCCTTTGAAGGTTGGTTCATGTGGTTATGATTCTCAAGAATCTTTGATGGTCTACAAATCTGTTGCTGAACCTTTTAGACCTCTAAAGGCAACATCAGATTTAGAATAATACGTTTTCCTTCCTTCTGGAATACATAAGTATTCCAGAAGCCATCATGTAAGACCCTCCTATCGTATAACTAAGGCCTGCTAAGCAATATATGGGATGCACACATAGGTAGAATATCACACTCAATTTCGTCACAGTATTTATCCCCTACACTGAAGGGTACCCTAGCCCTTTGGGTCACACAAACACCATCCTAATTATTCATCCAATGTAATGTATAGGGTTTAGGATGTGGGGTAGTTGCAAGTTTCAACTTCGATACTAATGATGCATCTATAACATTAGTACAATTACCACCATCAACAATAATTACGCACAAGTTTCCTTGTATCCTACAAGAAGTATAGAACAAATTTTCTCTTTGTCCATCATTAATGGTTTGAGAAGAAGTCAATACTTGATGTATCAAAGTAGTAGAAGTATACACATCATTTGACATGGTTGCTACCTAACTTCAACAAGTTAACAACACACTTCACTACATCCACCACGACAACACACCCTCACACACCTATGGTACACACACAACCAATACAAGAAATACTTATTGTCACTTCAAGTAAAGTCAAATAAAATAATTGAAGCACAAATAAATACTTCCAAGTAGTTAAGAAATTAAATTCAACCAACAAGTGTTTAAGTAATAAGTTTCAATTACTTTCACACTTTAATGTTTGTTTTTGAATTCAAATTCTACTACTAAAACCTTCCTTTTCTTGCCATAGTTTTACACTATAAATAACCACAAGGTGTAGCACCTTACACTACACACAAATGCACAAATTCACAAGTGGCAATTCCCTTACTTACACATTCACTCCGCCACATGTACACACACAATCAACAATTCACTTATGATGCACTATCTTCACCACAACTTACTTCACGTGCAGCACTTTCACCTTAACACACTCACACTTCATGTTGCAACACTCCTTCACAATACAACTCTAATTGGCCACTCACAACAACTTACTTCACACCACCACTTACAAATAAGGTAGCAATAAATTCAAATTCCACTTTAAATGCAACCTCTTCTACAAATAGTAAGAAGCAAATTCAAATTCAAATAGTCATGTACTCAACTATCACATAATAACTTCTTTCAACTTAAAAAAATGGTGTTTGAATTTGAAATAATTTCCTTTTCTCCACACTCTTCAAATCTGGAAATGGTAAAAGACAACCACAATTCTGAAATCATCAACACTCCATTCACTCTCCTTTGCTTTCAAAATTCAAACTACAATTTCAAAATCATCAAGTCTCCTTTTGCTCTTCTTTGTTTTCAAATTTTCCACTTTTTCCAAGTGATCACAAAGAAACACTACTCTTCCTCACGACAAGCTCAAGGACACCACGTTGCAATTCCTTTAATCAACATACACACACAACGCCATACACACATACCCTTCACTTAACACACAAACACAATGCCACATACACACTCTCCTCACTCACGGTGTAGTACACACACACACACACACGCTTCCACACGTTGCACTCCTCCACTTCAAACACAATTTCAAACCGCAACTTTATAAAGGCAGCTCACTTCAAATTCAAATGGTTTCACTTATTGCAACCTTTCCACAATTGGTAAGAAGCAACTTTCAAATTCAAATGAACACACAATAACTTCTACCACTTAATGTGTGTTTTAAAAATCAAATAGCTTCCATATACTCCACATAATTCAATTATGAAAATGCATAAGAATACTCCCTATTTTCGAAAACACACAAGCAAGGAATACACTTTCACTTTCTTCACAAATGAGGTAATTTTTAAGTTCTGAATTTTGACTCAAGAAAATGTTCTTCTAATCCTTCCCTTCACGGAAATTCTCAATAACAAGGAGCTACAACAAGACCTCAAATTCTACTTCAACATACAACAATTACAACTCCTCAACAATACAATTAAGCAACTCAATCCTCCATACACACACAATTTCGGATCAAAAGAAATGAAGAACCCTAATTGATAATGAAGATCACGAAATCAACAAACACTAATCCCTTTTCTTAACTTGAGCTCTGATACCAAAAGATGATGTGCCTAAAACCAAGATTAAGCACAAGCAAAATCAATTTGAAAGACAATTAGGCAATGTCAATCAAACTAGCTTTCAATCACATGAACAATGGCGTTAAATCTCAATGTTTAGAACCAATTCCATAACACCATGTAATCAAGATTGAAATGGACCAAGTATGGGCAGCTCAAATACCAAATATGATGTGCCTAAATTAGGGGTTAAGCACATGCAATTGGTGCAAATTATAAACCTCAAATGCACTAAACCAATCTCGGTTCAAACTAGTAGAATTTACGTGAACCTTAATGGAGATGCAATGAAATCCGAATGCTCAAAGTTGCAATTAACAATTCAAAAATGATAATTTCGTCCAATATAACAATAATCACAAGTAATTCCACTTGAATTACTCACAAGAACAACAAGATCCAATTCCGTGATCCACTTTCCCAACAAAATGATCTACGGTTCAAATGAAGCTAAATTAAAGGCTAAAACTTAAGGGTTAAAACCAATCAATTGTAGTAACAAGAATTTGATTACAAATGCAATCAAATTCAGTCAATTAAACATCCAAATCAACCTTAGATACTACTTACTAGAGAAGAAAGGAAATTGCAACAAAGTAAATTTGATATTACTCACAAATTAACCTTGATGCCACTCGCTACAACCTCAAATTGGGATTTGAAATTGATAAGAGCAATTGAATTAGGAATAAACCCTAACCCTCTCACACAATGTGAAGTTCTATTATGAAAAATTCTCCCCCAAAAACCCTACTTAAGCAAATATTTATACTTGCTCCATTTAGGGTTAAAAGTTCACAAAATTATAACTATGCCACTTTTAGGGTGGCCGGTTTTAAAAGACAATTACAAGCAAATAAAAGTGTCCTAAAAAGATTACAACATAAATAGTCTAAGTAAATAATAATTACAAATAAAAATAGTCTTCATCATGTTAGCTCTTCTATAGGATTCGTCGGCCTAACTCATCGCCGGTTTAGGTCGGTCCATGGATAACCCACAAGCTGAGTCATAGTGAGTTTGTCCATCGCCCTGTAAAGCATGATAAGTGTGCCTGTTGGAATATACAATACATGAATAAGAGAAAAGAGGTTAGTAAACAAATAATTCCGGGGTCGATGTGCTCAAAATGGGCCCTTATTGCTAAGATTTGAAATCATTTGGCTCTTGCCTTAATGATAGGTCTTGACAGATTTTGATTCCTATCACAATTGATCTCTTATCAATTTCATTTGTGAAATTGTGGCGAGAACCAACTAGAGTGATTGTGAGTAATATCAATTATCTCTTGTTGATTTACAAATTGTGTTTAGTGAGTAATATCTAGATGCAATTTGTTCATTACTTATCCATATCCACGTGAATTAGGGTTCTTATTTTCATATTTGCATCAAGTTAATTTGAGAGTGAATTCTAATTCTTTTCCATTATCGTCTATTGGTATTGATACAATTGTTTGTTCCATATATCAATTTAGTGTACAAGCTTGTGAATTGGATTCTAATTTGAAGTGATTTTGATACGGCATTTTGATTGAGGAATTTGGTTGTTCACGCATTTGTATTAGTGTTCATGTGCTTTAGAATTTTATGCACACCATCTTTTGGTATCAGAGCACATTATAATTTGCTTGGTTTCACGACAAATTTGGGTTCATAAGGATTAGAGGTTCACGCCATTTATGGAATTGTTTGATTGATTTTTCAATTGACATTGTATAATTGCAATCCATCAATTGAAGCACATCATAATTTGGTACCAGGGCAATTTGTTTCATGCAAATTAGGGTTACGTGGCAATTGGAATCATGTCGTTTGTGGAATTTGTTTAGTTGATTCTACAATTGCAATTGTGTACATGTGCTTTGGATTTTTAAGCACATCACTTCAACACTTCTGATAAATCTATAGGCTTAAGTACTTCTTCCTTGCCATCCTCACTTTCCGCCTCCATAGCAATCATCACCCTTTTGTTGGGGCACTGAGTAGCCATGTGTCTAAAACCCATACATTCGAGGCATTAGGTTTAACGAATCTTCCCACCCGATGAACCTGACATTATTTGTTTGATATTAGCCCCAACAACCACTTTGCCTTTTCTAGAAATTTCCTTCTCCTTATCAATAACAGTTGCATTTGATTCCATAGCCTTATCAATTCCCCCTTGTTCAACCTGTTGACTATTTGACCCATGCAACTTAGTAGTGGCTCCAAACTTGTTACTTGGTACGGATTAGAGCACCTCTGTCTCTTAACTTTTAAAGCCAGTTGGATGGCCTCATCAATGGTGTCATACCTCTGTAGCCCTATAATACATGCAATCTCTTATTCCAACCTAGACATAAATTGCGCTATGGTCTGTTTAGGAGGTTCAACTGTCTCACATTGGATCTTCATTGGCTCAAACTCCTAGACATACTCATCCACAATTTTGCCTTCCTGTCTTAATGTATGAAGACGCATGAATAACTCCTATTTGTAGTGCTCTAGTGTAAACCTCTTCCTCATAACCTGTTTCATTTCTTACCAAGTACGAATCTCAACATCACCATCTCTCCTTCTACTAGCTACAAGGTTCTTCCACCATAAGGCGGCGTATCCTAAAAACTCAACTGCTGTTAGATGAACCTGAGTGTGATTATTAATTTCATAACACTAAAAAAGGCCCTCTACCTTATCTTCCCAGTCTAGATAATCCTCTACAGAACCCCTTTTAGCAAATGTAGGCATTTATAACTTTAAATATTCCAAACCTCTAGGCGGCCTGAACTCACGGTTAGGATTAGGTTCATCCTCAAAGTTATTATCCCTTTACTCTCGAAAAGCATGATAATCTCCTCCCAATCTCCTACCCCTATTTCCTCCTATTGCTCATTCCCTACGTGCATCATTAGGGGCTACCTGAGGCGGGGGAGCCTATAGATTTGCTACTGGTGGTTGTGGCAATGTCATATGATCAACCCGTGTTGCTAGCGTAGTAACAATAGTAGTAAGATCTTGCAATTGTTCTTCTAAAGTTCTTCTTCCACTTGCAGCACAACGTCTTTAACCTCCTCCTATAACCTGATTATTGGCCTCATTACCAATTCTCCCATTCACACTATCATTCGACATGGTTGTTGAATTAAAATTTAACAAATTCCTTTTTTTTTTTCTTTATACAATCACACCTCTACAACACCAATTCCTTCAACCCAAATACACTCTTCATGACAACACACACACACCCATAGCACAACACACACACTCACGATACAATACACACCTTATGGTACAACACAACCTTAAGGCACAACACACACTCACTCACAGCACAACATAACCTCAAGGCACAACACACACATAATCACGACACCACACTCTCATAGCACCACTTACACTTACGACAATACTCACTCTCCACGACATAATTTCCTCAAAGCTCAAGTTAATATTGCAATCAAAGAAATTTAATGCAAAATTACTACACAAGTACACAATTATGGAATTGATTTGTAGTAATCTTCTAACCTTCTATGGCAAGGATTCACGATAAGAACCTTAAATGATACTTTCCTCACTTCAATTCGTAATGACTAAGGTAGACACGGCACAATTCAATAATTTCTTAAGTTCAATTCACACACAATAATGAATTGCTTCATAGTACAGTATAAACCCTAAATCCCCAATTCAAAAATCAAAACTCCCAAGTTAATTCCCTTCCTCAAATTGTAGCTTTGATACCAAAATATGATATGCCAAGATCCAATTCCAATTAACAATCCTAATTGAAGATTCATTTAAGTAATTGTGCAACAAGATTGGCATGAACCCTAATTGCGCATGAACCCTAATTGAATGTGTAACAATAATAGAATGAAGCTCCCGAATCCTTTCCAGATATGACGCACTAGTAGAATTAAGGAAAAATTTGCAATTGTTGATGCAGCACACAACAATTTCATTCGCCACAATCCCTAATCTAGAAATTGATAAGAGTATGTATGGAATAGAAGAGAAACCTCCCCTTTCCACATGAAAAGCAACCAATTCTATTTCCCCAAAAAGTGTGTTTTTTTTTGTTGTCTTTTATAAGTATTTATACTTGTCCTAAATATGAAAAAGTAACACATGGTGCCGATTCCTTTGATGCCCTCCTCGGTCCACAAAACACAACACAAGGCTGATTTCATTAATTCATTTAGGTTCACCATGGACCATGAATCGTCCACAAACCAAGCACTGGTGTGTTTGCTCGTTGTGTTGTAATACCGACAAGTATACCTGATTAAATAAAAAAACAATTATATAAAGTAAATGAAGACACTATGTTAATGTCTTTGGGTTCCATTTAGTCAAAAGGATTGTAAGGTTCTATAGTCTTTCAACTGTTGCTCGAGTCATGGGTCTTGTTGTCGAAATGGTTTGATTTCCATCAATTTTATATCACGTGATCTAACAGAGGATTTAAGTTCAGTTTTACCTTTAGGATAGGCAGTTGGTTCCTTAGTCTTTGCAACCTCCTTTTGCTTAAATGCATCCTTATGATTCTTCCAAATTGTCTTCCCTGAAGAGCTAAAAGAGGAGCCATACCTAAAGGTACCCTTAGATTTTAACTGCCTCTCAACCTTAATAGCCTTATGTAATAGTTCCTCCATTTCCACATTATGATGCAGCTTCACAATATTAGCTATCTCTCTATTCAGGCCATTGACAAATCTAGCCATTATGGCCTCACGATCTTCTTCTATGTTAGCTTGAATCATAGCTATCTCCATCTCTTTATAATAATCCTTAGCACTTATGGAACCTTGAGTCAACCCTTGTAACTTTCTATACAAATCCCTATAGTAATGACTAGGTATAAACCTTTTTCTCATTATTACCTTCATCTCTTCTCATGACCTAATTAGTCTCTCTCCTATTCTTCGCCTACTAACCACAAGTTGATCCCACTAAATACTAGCATAATCAGTGAACTCAATTGCTACTAATTTAACCCTTTTCTCCTCAGCATAATTATGACAATCAAATACATATTCTACCTTTCTTTCCCATTCTAAATACAACTTAGGGTCATTCTTCCCTTGAAAAGTAGGGATTGCTATCTTAATGCTTCCTAAATTACTATCCTGCCTCTAAACAACCCTTTTACCTCTCATAGAACTATCCATGTCAACATCAAACTCCTCATTTTCCCCCTCCTCATCTATACTCCTTTTGAAAGACTTATAGTTAGAAGGAAATTCAAGATCATCTAACCTTCTATTCAGAAGTTTAAATTGATCTTGGACTGCCTTAATAAACATCTTCATATTAAAATCCACATGATTTCCTCTACTACTCATGCTTTCACAGCCTGTAATAAATTTGTTAATAATAAAAAAAATAATTTTTCCTCTTAACTCTCCCTCATGTGTTTACACTCAGAAATACGGATTCAAATCACTTGTGTATCACTAATATATATATATATATATATATATATATATTTGTATCCAATAAACTCTTCCTTACAAGCTTTTTAACAAGAACTCTATCAATGACCCTACCGGGCAACAAATAACGACAACATAATATTAAGAACTAAGGAATAATCTAGTCTAATCTATCTAAGAGAGAATTTCGCGACAAACCTTTTTTTTTTTTATATGAATTTAATTTCTTTTCTTCTCCTTCTTCTTCTTTTTTTTTTATACGAATTTTCTTTTCTTCTCCTTCTTCTTCTTCTTTTTCTTTTTTTTTTTTTTAACTCTTTAAACACAACTATCAGCGTAAACCACCAGCAATGTAGCAAATCAATTGACGAATTCTAAACTTGCAGAATGGATTCAAAGGAACAATGTTTTTCTTTTCCTTTTTTTTGAAAAATAAGAACAATAATGAACAACTAAATTCAAAAGACTAAATTAACAAAATACAATAATGCAATAATGCCAAAGGATAGATAACACTTGATTTCCAAGAGCTAAAGCTCTGATACCAAATAATGTGAACCCTGGGTTGAGAAGTTCTAGAACCCGATCGAATGGAAAAGAAGCCTTATAATCATCTTTGAAAATCAAGCAACGAACTTGACTCTAATTCAAATATTGAATTATAACCACAGTTATAAACGGAATTGTGATCGCTATAAGTCACCTTAATAGGATCGAATGAAGTTCTTGATGAAGAACAACAAAGGTTTTTTCTCTCAAATACCTCAAATGTTTATCCAAGTCTCGTGCCTTAAAAGACTATTCATAATCTACAACAAAAAAGGAAAAATTACAAAGAAATTACAAGTTAGCAACATATAGGCTGGCTTACTAAGTTGGCCCTAAAGCCGATGGCCTAAATTTAGGTCAGCTAAGTAAGTTAGCGGCTTATAAGGCTAAGGCCAGCGGCCTTCATCCTAAGCCAGCTAGAAAAGTCGGTAGCCTAAGTCCCAACACCGACGACTTTCTTCCACTTCCAGGTGATCTTCAATATCTTAAATGTAATGACATCCTTGAAGCTCAAAATTTTCTATTTGCTAAGATTACTCCAAGCTTTAGTCTTCATTATCATTATTTGAGATGCTGATCAAGTGGAAAATGATCTCTTCATCTTTTGGATTAATCATCCGTATTGCTTGGTCTAGGTGATCTTGAATAAGTCGATTCAAAGCTTGCTCCATGCGTTTTGATCTTACTCTTGTCACCGGTCCTCCAATTCCTTCCAATGAATCATAGGAAAGAGTTGGTGTAAGTTGATTCCCATCGGTTTTGATATCTGAATAGTGGACCTATTCATGACTTCGAAATTCCCCTCTTTCTTCAACTCAACATTATTACTAAGCTGGTTGGCAACTAAATTGAATATTGAATTTCCACCTTCCTCTTACTCCCCATTCATCAAACAAAGTTCTAGAGCATCATTACTCAAAATTTCTTATAGGGAATTTGAAACAACCAAGTCGAGATAGTTAACTGCATAGCAAGTGTCATCATGATGCAAACACTATTTAAGCACATTAGGCATTTTCACAATAACCTCTTCATTGCCCACTTGTAAGACTAGCTTCCTATCTCCAACATCTATTATGGCTCTAACAGTAGCCGAGAATGGTCTTCCCAAGATAAGAGGGACCTCCACATTTGACTCCATGTCCAGAATGACAAAATCTACTAGGAAGATGAAATCTTACACCTTCACTAACACATCTTCAACCACTATTATGGGAAACTTTATTGATCTATCAACTAGCTGTAAACCCATTCTTATTGGCTTTGGTTCCCTTAGCCTTAACTTTTTAAAAATCTAGTATGGCATGAGATTAACATTGGCTCCCAAATTAGCTAAAGCTCTCTCCATAGATAAGTTTCCAATTAAACATGGGATAGTAAAGCTTCCCGAGTCCTTAAGCTTTTCTAGTAATTTATTCTGGATCACAACAGAACATTCTCCCCCAAGAGTCATAGTAGAGCATTCTTCCAGCTTTCTTTTATTTGACAGTAGGTCCTTCAAGAATTTTGCATATCTTGGCATTTGTGAAAAAGCCTCAACTAGTGGAAGATTAATGTGCAACTGCTTGAAAATCTCTAAAAACCTGCTATAGTGCTCATCCATCTTTTCTTTCTTGAGTTTTCTTGGCTATAGAATGGTAGGATTGTATTTTGGGATGAACTGTGATGATGGTTTCGTTGTAGTTGAGCTCTCTAATTGCTTTTCCCTATCCTTGATAGTAGGTTGCTCTTCTACTAACTAAGTTGATTTACTCTTTTCTACCTAAACCTCGTATTGTTCTCAATATCACTACCTTAACATGTTCCCTAGGATTTATCTCTATGTTTCTTGGTAGTAAGGCTTAAGGTCTTTCTAAAAGTATCTTGGCTATTTGGCCAACTTGATTTTCCAAATTATGTATGGAAGCTTCATGATTCCTAAGAGTTGTCTCTCGGTTTCTCAAAATCATGTCTAAGGACTTTTGCCTCTCATTTGAGTCCTTGATGAATTTTGTCAAAAGATCTTCGATTGGTGGCTTAGAACTCTGACCAGGTGGTCTCTAGTAACCTAAAGGAGGATTAGGATTGCCCTTTTGAATATTACTGTTATTACTCCGAGAGAAATTTGGGTGATTTCTCCAACTTGGGTTATACGTATTGTTATATGGATTATTTTGGGGCCAAATTGCATCTCCTAAATAATCCACTTGCTTAGTACATGTTTGTTCACCAAAAGAGGGATCTACAACAGCCAATTACTGCTACAAAACATTCAAGCCATCAATCTTTCTCGATAAAGCTTCAACCTTAGCTATGATTGTGGTAGCCACATCCACATCTAGAACACTTGTAGCTTTCTTCTCTCTACTCCTAGTGTGTGACCACACATAATTATTTCTAGCCATGTCTTCAAAGAAAGTGACGTTTTCCTTAAGGGTCTTGTGGTTCAAGGTGCCACCAGCTATGGCATCTATCATTTGTCTAGTTTGGTAATTCAAGCTATTATAAAAAATTAGCACTTGAAGAAACTTTGGGATCCTGTGGTGTAGACATTTCCTCATTAACTCTTTAAATCTCTCCTAGGTTTCATATAGAGTTTCCATATCATGCTGATGGTAAGATTAGATTTCAGCTCGAAGTTTAGCAGTCTTCGAGGGGGGGAAGAACTTATCTATGAACTTTTTAATCAACTCTTGCCATGTAGTGATAGAGCCTGATATGCCAATCCAATTTCAATTAAACAATACTAATTGAAGATACAATTGAGAAATTGTCCAAAAAAAATGGCGTGAACCCTAATTTCATGCAACAAGAACAAAATGAAACTCCAAATTTTTACCAGATGTTACTCACTAGGAGAATTAGGAAAAACAACTTGTAATTGTTGATCTTACTTACAACAATCCAAGCCTCCACTTACCATAACCCTAGAAGAATTGATAAGAGGAAGCCCTCTTTCCACATGAAACAAGCTACAAATATATTCTCCAAAAAGTGTCTTTGTTGTTCTCCTTTACAATATTTATACTAATCCCTAAATATGGAAAAATAACATAAAAAATTACCGACATATGGTTGGTCATTTCATACCCATCTCGGTCAACAAATACACAATACAAGGCTAGCTCCACTTGGTTCATTTTGGTTCACCATGGACCGTGACTCATCTCCAAATTAAGTGCTAGTGTGTTTGATCATTTTCCTGTAATACCGACAAGTGTACCTGATTAAATACAAAACAATCATATAAAGTAAATGAAGACACTATGTGAATGTCTTCGGGTTCCATTTGCTCAAAAAGGATTCTCAATGTTAAGTTTTGTAGTGCTCTGGCTCGTGCTCTTGTTATGGGTCCTATTGATGCATTGGCTTGATTCCCATCATCTCCTTAGGTCTACAGAAGATTTACCCTCAAATCTAATGGGCCTTCATGGGTATCATCTGGTATATAAGGCGATAGATTTACAACATTGAATGTAGCAAAGATGCCATATTCTCCTGGTAACTCTATCTTGTATGCATTATTGTTGATGCACTTTAGAACTTTGAAAGGTCCATTTGCTCTAGGTGAAAGCTTTTGTGACTTCTTGTGAGGAAATTTGTCTTTGCTGAGATTAATCTAGACTAGATCACCTAGATTATAAATTTTTGTTTTCTTGTTTTTATTTCCTTGAAGTTTCTGTTGTTCTTGAGTTTTTTTAAGTTGTTTAGAAACCTTATGATGAAGTTTCTGAATCTTCTTTGCTCGTTCTACTCCACTCAAGCTTTCTTCCTTTGTTGCCGGATTAGTTATTAAATCTAATGGATAGGTAGGATTATAGCCATACACGACTTGAAAGGGAGACTTACTGGTTGAACTATGAGTTGACCTATTGTAAGCGAACTTAACAATAGGAAGACACAAGTCCCAATTAGTAAGATTCTTGCCAATCATTGCTTTTAGTAAAGTACCGATAGTACGATTGACAACCTCCGTTTGGCTGTCCATCTGGGGATAACAGGAGGTACTATATATGAGTTTAGTACCAAGTCTTTTCCAGAGTGTCTTCCAGAAAAAGCTAAGAAACTTAGTGTCTCTATCAGATACTATGTTGTGGGGAACACCATGTAGTTTTACAATTTCTTACACAAAAAGGTTAGCTATAAAAAGTGTGTCATTTGTTTTGTGGTAAGGCACAAAATGTGAAATTTTGCTGAAGTGATCAACGGCAACCATAATGGAGTCTTTTCCTCTCTATGTCTTAGGTAGACCCAAAATGAAATCCATACTAATATCAATCTAAGGTTGTGTAGGTAGAGGTAAAGGCATATATTCACCCTGAACTCCCTTCTTTCCCTTTGCCCTCTTACAAACACCATACCTCTCCAATACTTTGTAGACATCCTTTATCATACCCCTCTAGTAAAAATGCTCTTTCAATAACTCCAAAGTTCTCTTTTCACTAAAATGACCAAATAACCCTCCAGTATGAGCTTCCCTGACCAACAACTCTCTAATAGAACCACAAAGTATACATAATTTCCCCCCCTTATATAGAAAGCCATCTATCATATAATACCCATCCACTACATTTCCTCTAGATAATCTCTCAATAATCAATTTCAAGAATTCATCATAAGCATACCGTTCCTTCATTAATTTAAACCCAAGTAGTTTTGATTGTAGAGAGGTGATAAGAACATACCTGCGTGATAAGGCGTCAACTACAATGTTTGTGCTTGCCTTCTTATACTTAATCACATAGGCAAAACTCTTTAAGAACTCTACTCATTTGGCTTGTCGTTTTGACAGATGTTGTTGACCTTTAAAGTGTTTCAGTGACTCATGATCTATATAAATAATGAACTCCTTAGGAAGAAGATAATGTTACCACGTCATCAACGCCCATACTAAGGAATAGAACTCCTTATCATATACTGAGTAGTTTAGAGGTGCAACACTCAATTTTTCACCGAAATAAGCAATGGGCTTCTTTTCCAGCATCAACATAGCACTAATCCTTACCCTTGATGCATTACACTCTAATTCAATTTTTTTTCCAAAATTAGATAAAGCTAACACTAGAGCACTATTTATCTTTATTTTTACCTCCTCAAAACTCTTTTGGGCTCGTTCTCCTTAAATAAAAGGAACATTCTTTTTTGTTAATTCAGTCAATAGATTGACAATGCTACTAAAATACTTAACAAAATGTCTATAGAATGAAGCCAGCCCATGAAAACTTCTTACGCCAGCTGTTGATTTTGGTATAGGCTAATCCCTAATAGCCCTCACTTTTTCTTCATCTACTTTGACACCAGAACCAGTTACAATAAATCCAAGAAATGTTATCTCAGTTTGATAGAAAGAACACTTCTTGAGATTTGCATATAGCTGTTGTTTCCTCAGTACTGAGAACACTGCCTGTAAATGCTTAACATGATTTTCTGGGTTTCTACTGTAAATCAAAATGTCATCAAAATAAAAAAACAACAAATTTGCCCAGAAATTCTTTCATTACATGATTCATCAGTCTCATAAAAGTATTAGGGGCATTGGTCAATCCAAATGGCATGACCATCCACTCATATAAACTATGATTTGTTTTAAAAGCGGTCTTCCAGTCATCTCTTCCCCTCATTCAAATTTGGTGATATCCGCTTTTAAGATCTACCTTGGAGAATACCTGTGCACCATGAAGCTCATCTAACATATCATCAAGTCTAGGAATGAGATACCTGTATTTAATGGTAATTTTGTCGATGGGTCTACTATCAATGCACATTCTCTATGTGCCATCCTTCTTGGGAACAAGAAGTGCAAGAACAGCACAAGGACTGATACTCTCCTTAATAAAGCCTCGTTCTATTAGTTCATCCACCTAACGCTTCAATTCTTTAGCCTCTTCAGGATTCATGTGATATGCAGGTTGATTTGACAAAATTGATCTAGGTTGAAAATCAATGGCATGTTCGATGCCTCTCAAAGGAGGCAATCCCTTAAGTAATTCATTTGGAAATAGATCTTTATACTCATCCAATACCTAGTTTACCATAGGGGGTAACTGTTCATGACCATCCACTTCTAGTGCATATCTCATCTGCAACACATACACTGGCCTCTCATCCTCTATGGCCTCCTTTAGTTCATACTATCCCACTAATAATGTCTTCTTTTTCTTAGCCTTATTAATTTTTCTATATGCCTCTTGTACTTCAGTAGGTGACATGGGGTTCAACACTATGTGCTTACCTTCCTTTTGGAACACATATGTGTTCCTAAAACCATCATATAACACCCTCCCGTTATACAACCAAGGCTTGCTAAGTAATATATGTGATGCACACATAGGAAGAATATCACAAATAATCTCGTCATGGTACTTATCTCCTATGTTGAATGGAACCTTAACCTTCTGAGTGACATTTAAATTACCTTGTTCACTCAACTAGTGCAATTTATAGGGCTTAGGATGTGGGGTAGTGACTAATTTCAATTTAGTCACTAATGAAGTAGCTATAACATTAGTACAACTACCTTTATCAATAATAAGAGCATAAAGATTACCTTAGACCCTGTAGGAGATGTGGAATAAATTTTCCCTCTGCTTATCCTCATTACAAGGAAAGGTAGTCATCGCTCTACGTAATACATTGATGGATAAATATTGATTATTCCCCTTATCTTCATGTACCTCAGCATCTGTATCACCATACTATTCATCTAATATAGATGATAGATCTGTGATCTCATGCATGTCTTCTTCTTCTTCCTCACTCTTAACCTCCATAGTAGTCATAACTCTTCTATTTGGACATTGTGCAGCCATATGTCTAAAACCTAGGCATTTGAAACATTTAACCTAGCGATTCCTTCCTCTTGATGTGCCAACTACTGCCCGTTTATTCTCATACCTAGCAACCTTTTTTCCTTTCCCAGATAATTCTTTCTCCCCTCTAATGTCTGGCATTACTGCTTTCTTTTCCATATTTATGCTATATTCACCTCTATTAGCCCGTTTACCCTCAGACCCATATAGTTTTGTAGATGATCCATACCTGTTACTCATTGCTCGATACGGATTAGATTACCTCCGACTCTCCACTTTTAGAGCTAATTGGCCTCATCTATGGTGTCATACCTCTGTAACTCTACAATACATGCAATCTCATATTTTAACCCAGACACAAATCGCGCCATGGTCTGTTCAGGAGGTTTGACTGCCCTATATCGAATCATCAATGTCTCAAACTCTTGGACATACTCATCTACAGTTTTGCCTCTCTATCTCAATGTTTGGAGATGCATGAATAACTCCTCTCTATAGTGCTCTAGTATAAACCTCTTCCTCATAACCCATTTCATTTCTTGCCAAGTACGAATCTTAGCATCACTGATAGAGCCATTTTATACTCAATCTTTATAGTATGAATTGTGTTAATTTATTATTGATTTAGAGAAGTCATCCACAACTTGGATCAAAGACAAGGATTTACATCACCGGAGGAAAGTACATGGGCGTGTAGTTGAAGTACACGGCCGTGTACTTGGTTTTGAATCAACATGAAAATACACGGTTGAAGTACACGACCGTGTATCTGTCTAGAAGGCGGCATGGTTTGTAATACGGCCGTGGTGCAAGCCGTGCTATAGACAGCACAAGAAGGTGGAAATGTGGACTATCAATAGAGAGAGACACGGCTCGTGATCTGGCCGTGGTGGAAGCCGTAGTTGAAGACGTGGTGGAAGTTGAAATGGAAGACGTGCTGTATACTAAACAAGGAGGAGAAATTATGGAACATCGACCAGAGGATGACATGGCTTGACATCTAGCCGTGGTGGAAGACGTGGCACACATTGGACACGGAAGATGATATGTGAATTATATACAGAGGAAGGCACGGCTTGACCCACGGCCGTGTTGTAGGGCGTGCCAGGCGAACGATTATTCACTTCTCGAGATTTACATAAAAAAGGAAAGATATTTCCGTATCTTGCTAGCAAAAGATCATCTGTCATTCCCTTAACAATATAAATAGAACTAACCTTAGAGAGTTTGATAATCTTGGATCATCTTGGAGACAAGAAGGAAGGAGGGAGGCAGAGCAAGGAAACCAGGAATAGAGGATTATCATGTTTTTACTTTTAATTTTCGTTTTGATGATGAACATGTGTAGCTAAGCAGATTTTCTAGCTAAAGGGTCATTAAAGTTTAATTCTCCACGAATTGTGAGATCTAATTGATTTGTCTTTAATCTATTCTTTGTTTTTGGATATTCATATATCTTCTGAATGTTTTGTCAATATTATCTTGTTGATTAGTAAGAATTAGAGCTCTTCTACTCAATTAGCAAGTTAATATATTGTCAACTAGCACGTCAAATCCGTAATTGTTTGATAGTTCTAGTTTCGGTGACACAATAACATGTTTGATTGTAAAATAGATGATCGAATTCATGTTATGGAGATGTATGATCTTGTTTAAATAGGTTATCTTATAATCTACTAGCATGAATTGGTGGTCTCTCTTATTTTTAATGCTATTGATAGATTAAATCCTAAGAGCTTATTTAGGGTTATCTAATCAATAAGAGAAATAATCAAAGAGCTTGTTTTGATTATCGAGAAAGTAAAGAGAGATAGGTTGTTAGAGCTTGTTAATAACTATAACCAGTTTATCTAGAAATAAGAATAGAAAACATTTGCATCGATGATCAATTCCTAGAATTAAACTATCTTGATTCCTTTGGCTAGGCTTTTATCAATATTCGATTTTATTATCTTATTTCAATATTATTTTGATTCACAAACAAAACCCCCCATTTTCTTTTCCTCTTTATTCTCTTTGAATAGAAATATATTTAACCAATCCCTATGGATATGACCCTACTCACTACTATACGCAAATCATATCATTGTCTAGGAGTAGGTTTTTATTTTTGTTGGATTCGACACCCATCAAATTTTGGTGCCGTTGCCGGGGATTGGTGTCAAATTTATTTCTATTCTTGTATGACTCGTTCTTCTCATACAGGTGCTCTCACTTATAATCCAGAGATTGAGAAGACTCTTAAGAGGCTGCGAAGAGAAGCTAGATCATCCCCTGGACTGAACTTGGCATCAGATTTGTCTGATTCATCCATTGATTCTGAAAAAGAAGACGATATGGCGAATCCCAAGAGAACATTGAGAGAATTGGCTGCACCGGATGTGCATCAACAATCACTTTGTATTCACTATCCCGAACTAGCTGTCGAATTCGAGTTGAAATCTGGGTTGATACATCTGCTACCCACCTTTCATGGTCTTGAGAATGAAGATCCTCATAAACATTTGAAAGAGTTTCATATAGTGTGTTCTAGTATGAGGCTGTAAGGAATAACCGACGATCAAATCAAGTTACGTGCTTTTCCATTCTCTTTAAGTACTAAAGCTAAAGATTGGTTGTTTTATTTGCCTCCAGGTTCTATAACCACTTGGACAGATATGGTGAGGCTCTTCTTGGACAAATTTTTACCCGCGTGTAGAGCTGCTGGTATAAGAAGAGAAATTTGCGGTATCAAACAGAGGGACACCGAGACTCTTCATGAGTATTGGGAGAGGTTCAAGCAACTTTGTGCAAGCTGTCCACAACATGGGATATCTAAACAACTTCTCATCCAATACTTCTATGAAGGCCTGCTTCCGATGGAGAGGAAGATGATGGATGCTGCTAGTGGAGGCGCCATAGTGAATAAAACCCCTGGTCAAGCTAGGGAATTGATCTCCATTATGGCTGCTAATTCGCAACAATTTGGGTATAGGCATGATACATCTTCAAGGAAGGTAAATGAGGTAAGTGTTTCTAATCTTGAACATCAAATTTCTAACTTAACCTCCCTTGTGCAACAGATAGCCCTAAAAAATACACAGCAGGTGAAGGCTTGTGGAATTTGTGTTGCCCCTAATCATCCTACTGACATGTGCCCCACATTGCAAGATGACAATCATGAACATGTCAATGTTGTAGGAGGATTCCCAGGATAGCCGCAAAGGAAATATGATCCCTACTCGAATACTTACAACCCTGGATGGAGGGATCATCCTAACTTCAGATATGGCAATAACCGACAACATTTCCAACAATTCCAGCCTAGGCCATCAAACCAAGTACCCCAAGCTCCTTCCACTTCAGGTATGTCTCTTGAGGATATTGTTAAATCTCTTGCTATTAATACAAAACAATTTCAGGATGAAACAAAGCAGAGCATTCAAAACTTAGAGAATCAGGTAAGCCAACTTGCTTCTGCTGTAAACAGGTTAGAAACTCAAGGTAAGTTACCTTCTCAAACTATTACAAATTCGAAGCAAAGCGTTAATACAATTACCTTGAGAAGTGGAACAGAATTGCAGGGATCAAATAAGAAAGGACACCCATCTAATCCTGAGGAAGAGACCAAGAAAGAAATTTCGACTCCGAGCCAGCAGGATAACCAAATTAGAGGGTCTCTAGTTGAGCCACCAAAGGTCATGTTGACACAACCTCCTTTCCCTTCCAGATTAGCGAAATCCAAGCATGAAGAAGAAGAAAAAGAGATTCTGGAAACTTTTCGCAAAGTTGAGGTAAATATTCCTTTGCTTGATGCCATTAAGCAAATACCTCGCTATGCTAAATTTCTCAAAGAATTGTGCACTAACAAAAGGAAGCTGAAAGGTAATGAAAGGATTAGTGTGAGTGAAAATGTTTCAGCTATTATTCAGAAGAAGCTTCCTCCTAAATGTAAGGACCCAAGTATGTTTACCATTCCTTGCAAAATAGGTAATCTTGGAATCGCTAAAGCCATGTGTGATCTAGGAGCTTCAATCAATGTTATGCCTTTGTCTGTTTATCAACGTTTGAATGTTAGTCCCTTGAAGGAAACAGGTGTTATTGTTCAACTTGCTGACAGGTCCAATGTTTATCCTGAGGGAGTTCTAGAGGATGTTTTAGTTCAAGTTAATGGGTTGGTTTTTCCTGCTGATTTTTATGTGCTTGACATGGAAGATAATGATTCTCATAATTCATCACTGATATTATTAGGGCGACCATTCCTTAAGACATCCAAGACGAAAATTGATGTAAATGATGGTACCCTCACTATGGAATTTGATGGTGAAGTGATTAAATTTAACATTTATGATGCCATGAAATATCCTAACAATATCTCTCCTGTTTTTGTCATGGATGTTATTGACCCATCACCACAGGCACCAAAGCTGGAATCAAAACCCTTACCCAAACATCTAGCCAAAGATGTTAAAGAAAGGCGCTGCATGGGAGGCAACCCATGTCAAAAAAAAAAAAAATTTCAATTTTAGTTTTGTTTTGATTCTTCCTTTGGATCAGCTGCGGCAAGGATACATATCATCATATGACACTCTCTAGTGCTTAAGGGGAGAACTCCAATACCAGGGAAGTACCGGTATTCCCTTTCTCTTATTCTCTAATGTTCCTTGTGTTGTTAATTCCTCTTTAATTGTGCTGAATTAGGAACGGTGAGGACACTGTTCAAGCTAAGTGTGGGGGAGAGGATAATAAAATATAGAGAATAGAGAACTGACTTATACTCTGAATGTTTGTCCTTAAGCAATTTTAAGCCAATTTTTTTTCAAAATTATCATGAAATCTGGAGATTGTACTAAATGTTGTAATAAGCATCTACAAAATGTGAAATTGACTTGTTCAAATGCTTTACTCACCTACTGCTGTGATTAGAATACTTGGTTAAAATTAAGTAGTGAAATCTTTAAGAAATAAATTTACCTTGTATTTAGCTTTAGAATTGGAAGTCTAAGAGTAAGTCGAGTCCCTAAGTGAAAAATAAACAAGTTTACTTCTAGGTTATATTAGCTACTGTATACTCTTTGAAGTTGTTGTGAAACAAAAAAAAAAAAAAAAATCAAGCATAGCCATTACTCCAATGATTCAAGTAATTGAGTTAAGAGTATTCAAACTTGAATGTTAGAGTGAGGAAGAGTCCGTAGGGGTATCTCAAAACCTGGTCACTTGAGTGACGAGCTCGGGATGTGCCGACTCAATGAACTCACAATAACGATAAGGGCGAAAAAGGCGAAAGTTCATGAAAAAAAGCGGGCAAAAACCCGTCAAAATAGATGCTTGATTAAATCAAAAGAACATGAATGTAAACATTCATTGAATGAAACAAGACTTATAATAAAAAGGGAGAAAATCTATGGAAAGAGTTGATACTATATGCTTTTACTTTATGTTGTAAGGATTATATACTTGCTAATATCCAATGAAGTTTAATTGTGTGTTTTTCCTTAGTGGATTAAGTATTTACTTTCGGAATAAAAATTCTTTTGCTAAAACATGAGGATTAAAGTTTGTTTTGTTTAGATTAGCTATTAAATTTTGTTCATGGTAATTTGATCACAGGAAACTAGTTTAGTTGAAGTAGTAGACATTAAAATTACGAGTCATGAATTACAAATGAATAGATGCTTGGAATGATGAAAAGAAAGTTCGTATAATCTATGATAGATTTCTCAATTGATTTGATTCAATTGCTTGAGGACAAGCTAGAGTTTAAGTGCAGGGGAATTTGATAGAGCCATTTTATACTCAATCTTTATAGTATGAATTGTGTTAATTTATTATTGATTTTATAGAAATCATAAGGAAATGGTACTTAATTCTATTATGGTGATAAATCAGGTTAAATGGAGCCAAGGGTGCTAATTCAAGTAAATTAGAGAAGTCATCCACAACTTGGATCAAAGACAAGGATTTACACCACCGGAGGAAAGTACATGGGCGTGTAGTTGAAGTACACGGCCGTGTACTTGGTTTTGAATCAACATGAAAATACACGGTTGAAGTACACGGCCGTGTATCTGTCTAGAAGGCGGCACGGTTTGTAATACGGCCTTGGTGCAAGCCGTACTATAGACTACACAAGAAGGTGGAAATGTGGACTATCAACAGAGAGAGACACGGCTCGTGATCTGGCCGTGGTGGAAGCCGTGGTTGAAGACGTGGTGGAAGTTGAAATGGAAGACGTGCTATATACTAAACAAGGAGGAGAAATTATGGAACATCTAGCCGTGGTGGAAGACGTAGCACACACTGGACACGGAAGATGATATGTGAATTGTACATAGAGGAAGGCACGGCTTGACCCACGGCCGTGTTGTAGGGCGTGCCAGACGGACGATTATTCGCTTCTCAAGATTTACATAAAAAAGGAAAGATATTTTCGTATCTTGCTAGCAAAAGATCATCTGTCATTCCCTTAACAATATAAATAGAACTAACCTTAGAGAGTTTGATAATCTTGGATCATCTTGGAGACAAGAAGGAAGGAGGGAGGTAGAGTAAGGAAACCGGGAGCAGAGGATTATCATGTTTTTACTTTTAATTTTCGTTTTGATGATGAACATGTGTAGCTAAGCAGATTTTCTAGCCAAAGGGTCATTGAAGTTTAATTCTCCACGAATTGTGAGATCTAATTGATTTGTCTTTAATCTATTCTTTGTTTTTGGATATTCATATATCTTCTGAACGTTTTTTCAATATTATCTTGTTGATTAGTATGAATTAGAGCTCTTATACTCAATTAGCAAGTTAATATATTGTCAACTAGCACGTTAAATCCATAATTGTTTGATAGTTCTAGTCTCGGTGACACAATAACATGTTTGATTATAAAATAGATGATCGAATTCATGTTATGGAGATGTGTGATCTTGTTTAAATAGGTTATCTTATAATCTACTAGTATGAATTGGTGGTCTCTCTTGTTTTTAATGCTATTGATAGATTAAATCCTAAGAGCTTATTTAGGGTTGTCTAATCGATAAGAGAAATAATCAAAGAGTTTGTTTTGATTATCGAGGAAGTAAGGAGAGATAGGTTGTTAGAGCTTGTTAATAACCATAACCAGTTTATCTAGAAATAAGAATAAAAAACATTTGCATCGATGATCAATTCCTAGAATTAAACTATCTTGATTCCTTTGGCTAGGCTTTTATCAATATTCGATTTTATTATCTTGTTTCAATATTATTTTGATTCACAAACAAACAACACCCCCCCCCCCTGATGGGTGTCGAATCCAACAAAAATAAAACCTACTCCTAGACAATTATATGATTTGCATATAGCGGTGAGTAGGGTCGAATCCACAGAGATTGGTTAAATTTATTTCTATCCAAGGAGAATAAAAAGGAAAAGGAAAATGGGGGGTTTGGTTTGTGAATCGAATAAAGTTAAAACAAGATAAGAAAATTGAATATTGATAAAAGCCTAGCCAAAGGAATCAAGATAGTTTAATTCAAGAAATTGATCATCGATGCAAATGTTTTCTATTCTTATTCCTAGATAAACTGGTTATGGTTATTAAAAAGCTCTAACAACCTATCTCTCCGTACTTCCTCGATAACCAAGAGAAGCTCTTTGATTATTTCTCTTATCGATTAGACAACCCCAGACAAGCGCTTAGGATTTAATCTACCAATAGCATTAAAAACTAGAGAGACCACCAATTCATGCCAGTAGATTATAAGATAACCTATTTAAACATGATCACACACCTCCATAACCTGAATTCAATCATCTATTTTATAACCAAACATGTTATTGTGTCACTGAGACTAGAACAATCAAACAATTACGGATTTCATGTGCTAGTTGACAATATATTAACTTGCTAATTGAGTAGAAGAGCTCTATTCATACCAATCAACAAAGATAATAATGACAAAACGATAAGAAGATATATGAATATCCAAAAACAAAGAATAGAATAAATACAAGTCAATTAGACCTCACAATTCGGGGAGAATTAAACATCTATAACCCTTTGGCTAGAAAAGTAGCTTAGCTACTCATGTTCATCAATAAAACGAAAATAAAAAGTAGAAACATCATGAACCCGGTTGCCTGCTCTGCCTCCAAGATGATCCAAAGATTCTAGATTAAAAGATTCAAAAGTTGTCCTCACCCTCTAGGGTTGGTTCTATTTATATTGTTAGAGGGATGGCATGTCATCTTTTGCTAGCAAGATACGAAAATATCTTTCCTTTTTCAAGTAGATTTTGAGAAGTGAATCTTCGTCTGCCTGGCACGCCCTACCACACGGCCGTGGGTCAAGCCATGCCTTCCTCTGTGCATAATCTACAAGTCTTCATCTTTGTCCAGTATGTACTACGGTCTACACCACGGCTAGATCCTAAGCCGTGTCACCCTCTATCAAAGTTCCACAATTTCTTCTCTTTGGTATGTCTAGCTTCCACCACGGCTCCAAGCACGGTTTCTCCCACGGCTTCCACCACGGCCGTGCCCTAAGCCGTGTCTCTCTCTGTTGAAAGTCCACATTTCCGCCTTCTCGTCCAGTGTGTAACACGGTTTGCGCCATAGCCGTGCCTCAAATCGTGCTTTCGATACACGGTCGTGTACTTCAACCGTGTATTTTCCCGTGGATTCTTCAAGACTAAGTACACGGCCGTGTACTTCAACTACACGCCCATGTACTTTCCTCCGGCGGTGTAAATCCTTGTCTTTGATCCAAGTTGTAGATGACTTCTCTAATTTACTTGAATTAGCACCCTTGACTCCATTTAACCTGATTTATCACCATAATAGAATTAAGTACCATTTCCTTATGATTTCTATAAAATCAATAATGAATTAGCACAATTTATACTATAAAGATTAAGTATAAAATGGCTCTATCAAATTCCCCCACACTTAAACTCTTGCTTGTCCTCAAGCAATTGAATCAAATCAATTGAGAAATCTGTCATAGATTATACAAATTTTCTTTTCATCATTCCAAGCATCTATTCATTTGTAATTCATGACTTATAATTTTAATGTCTACTACTTCAACCAAACTGGTTTCCTGTGATCAAATTACCATGGACAAAATTTAATAGCTAATCTAAACAAAAAAAAACTTTAATCCTCATGTTTAGCAAAATAATTTTTATTCCAAAAGTAAATACTTAACCCACTAAGGAAAAACACCCAATTAAACTTCATTGGATATTATCAAGCATATAATCCTTGCAGCATAAAGTAAAAGCATATGGTATAAGCTCTTTGCTAGATATTCTCTCTTTTATACGTCTTGTTTTATTCAATGAATGTTTACATTCATGTTCTTTTGATCTATTCAAGCATCTATTTTGATGGGTTTTTGCCCGCTTCTTTTCATGAACTTTTGCCTTTTTCGCCCTTATCGTTATAGTGAGTTCATTGAGTCGGCAACATCCCGAGCTCATCACTCAAGTGACCGGGTTTTGAGATACCCCTACGGACTCTTCCTCACTCTAACATTCAAGTTTGAATACTCTTAACTCAATTAGTTGAATCATTGGAGTAATGGCTATGCTTGATTTTTTTTTTTTCACTAAGTGTTATGATTGCTTTACAAACAACTTCAAAGAGTATACAGTAGCTAATATAACCTAGAAGTAAACTTGTTTATTTTTCACTTAGGGACTCGACTTACTCTTAGACTTCCAATTCTAAAGCTAAATACAAGGTAAATTTGTTTCTTAAAGATTTCACTACTTAATTTTAACCATGTATTCTAATCACAGCAGTGGGTGAGTAAAACATTTGAACAAGTCAATTTCACATTTTGTAGATGCTTATTACAACATTTAGTACAATCTCCAGATGTCATGATAATTTTGAAAAAAATTTTTAGCATAAAATTGCTTAAGGACAAACATTCCGAGTATAAGTTAGTTCTCTATTCTCTATATTGTATTATCCTCTCCCCCACACTTAGCTTGAACAGTGTCCTCACTGTTCCAAATTCAGCACAATGAAAGAGGAATGAACAACTCAAGGAACATTAGAGGATAAGAGAAAGGAAATACTGGTACTTCCCTGGTATTGGAGTTCTCCCCTTAAGCTCTGGAAAGTGTCATCTGATTATGTGTATCCTTGCTGCAGCTGATCCAAAGATTTCAAAACTACCCGAAAATCACAACAAAACTAAAACTAAAATAAAACAAAACTAAAGCAAAACAAACTAATTTTTTTTTTTTTTTTGACATGGGTTGCCTCCCATGAAGCGCCTTTCTTTAATGTCTTTGGCTAGACGTTCTTGGCTAGATGTTCGGATAAGGATTTTGATTCCAGCTTGGGTGCCTGTGGTGATGGGTTAATAACATCCGTAACAAAAACAGTAGAGATATCGCTAGGATGTTTCATGGCATTATAAATGTTAAATTTAATCACTTCACCATCAAATTCCATAGTGAGGGTGCCATCATTTACATCAATTTTTGTTTTAGAAGTCTTAAGGAATGGTCGCCCTAATAATATTAGTGATGAAGTATGAGAATCACTATCGTCCATGTCAAGCACATAAAAATCAGCAGGAAAAACCAACCGATTGACTTGAACTAAAACATCCTCTAAAACCCCCTCAGGATAAACATTGGACCTGTCAGCAAGTTGAACAATGACACCCGTTTCCTTCAAGGGACTAACATTTAAACGTTGATAAACAGACAAAGGCATGACATTGATAGAAGCTCCTAGATCACACTTGGCTTTAGCGATTCCAAGATTACCTATTTTGCAAGGAATGGCGAACATACCTGGGTCCTTACATTTAGGAGGAAGCTTCTTCTGAATAATAGCTGAAACATTTTCACTCACACTAATCTTTTCATTGCCTTTCAGCTTCCTTTTGTTAGTGCATAAGTCTTTTGAGAAATCTAGCATAGCGCGGTATTTGCTTAATTGCATCAAGCAAAGGAATATTTACCTCGACTTTGCGAAACGTTTCCAGAATCTCTTTTTCTTCCGCTTCATTCTTGGATTTCGCCAATCTGGAGGGAAAAGGAGGTGGTATCAATGTGACCGTTGATGGCTCAGCTAGAGACTTGCTAATCTGGTTACCCTGCTGGCTCGGAGTCGAAATCTCTTTCTTGGTCTCCTCCTCAAGATTAGACGGATGTCCTTTCTTATTTGATCCTTGCAATTCTGTTCCACTTCTCAAGGTAATTGCATTAACGCTTTGCTTCGGGTTTGTAATAGTTTGAGAAGGTAACTTACCTTGAGTTTCTAACCTATTGACAGCAGAAGTAAGTTGGCTTACTTGATTCTCCAAGTTTTGAATGCTTTGCTTTGTTTCCTCCTGAAATTGTTTGGTATTAACAGCGAGAGACTTAACAATGTCCTCAAGAGACATACCTGAAGTGGAAGGAGCTTGGGGTACTTAGTGTGATGGCTTAGGCTGGAATTGTTGGAATTGTTGTGGGTTATTGCCATATCGAAAGTTAGGATGATCCCTCCATCCAGGATTGTAAGTATTCGAGTAGGGGTCATACTTCCTTTGCGGTTATCCTGGAAATCCGCCTACAGCATTGGCGTGTTCATGGTTGTCATCTGGCAATGTGGGGTACATGTCGGTCGGATGATTAGGAGCAGCACAAATTCCACAAGCCTTCACCTGCTGTGTTTTTCCAAGAGCTAGCTGCTGCACAAGGGGGGTTAGATTAGAAATTTGATGTTCAAGGTTAGACACACTTACCTCATTTACCTTCCTTGAAGATGTATCATGCCTATACCCAAATTGTTGCGAATTGGCAGCCATAATGGAGATCAATTCCCTAGCTTGACCAGGGGTTTTGTTTACTATGGCGCCTCCACTTGCAGCATCCATCATCTTTCTCTCCATCGGAAGTAGGCCTTCGTAAAAATATTGGATGAGGAGTTGTTCAGATATCCCATGTTGTGGGCAGCTTGCATACAGTTGCTTGAACCTCTCCCAATACTCATGAAGAGTCTCGGTGTCCCTCTATTTGATACCACAAATTTCTCTTCTTGTACCAGCGGCTTTGGAAGCGGGGAAGAATTTATCCAAGAAGAGTCTCACCATATCTGTCCAAGTGGTGATAGAACCTGGAGGCAAATAAAATAACCAATCTTTAGCTTTAGTACTTAAAGAAAACGGAAAAGCACGTAGCTTGATTTGTTCGTCAGTTATTCCTTGCGGCCTCATACTAGAACACACTATATGAAACTCTTTCAAATGCTTGTGAGGATCTTCATTCTCAAGACCATGAAAAGTGGGTAGCAGATGTATCAACCCAGATTTCAACTCGAATTCCACAGCTAGTTCGGGGTAGTGAATACAAAGTGGTTATTGATTCACATTCGGCGCAGCCAACTCCCTTAAGGTTCTCTCGGGATTTGCCATATCGTCTTCTTTCTCTGAATCAAGGGATGAATCAGACAAATCCGATGTTAAGTTCAGTCTAGTGGATGATCTAGCTTCTTGTCGCAGCCTCTTTAGAGTCTTCTCAATCTCCGGATTATAAGTTAGTTCACTTGTCTAAGAAGAACGAGTCATACAAGAATTGAAATAAATTTGACACCAATCCCCGGCAACGGCGCCAAAATTTGATGGGTGTCGAATCCAACAAAAATAAAACCTACTCCTAGACAATTATATGATTTGCATATAGTGGTGAGTAGGGTCGAATCCACAGAGATTGGTTAAATTTATTTCTATCCAAGGAGAATAAAAAGGAAAAGGAAAATGGGGGGTTTGGTTTGTGAATCGAATAAAGTTAAAACAAGATAAGAAAATTGAATATTGATAAAAGCCTAGCCAAAGGAATCAAGATAGTTTAATTTAAGAAATTGATCATCGAAGCAAATGTTTTCTATTCTTATTCCTAGATAAACTGGTTATGGTTATTAACAAGCTCTAACAACCTATCTCTCCGTACTTCCTCGATAACCAAGAGAAGCTCTTTGATTATTTCTCTTATCGATTAGACAACCCTAGACAAGCGCTTAGGATTTAATCTACCAATAGCATTAAAAACTAGAGAGACCACCAATTCATGCCAGTAGATTATAAGATAACCTATTTAAACATGATCACACACCTCCATAACATGAATTCGATCATCTATTTTATAACCAAACATGTTATTGTGTCACTGAGACTAGAACAATCAAACAATTACGGATTTGACGTGCTAGTTGACAATATATTAACTTGCTAATTGAGTAGAAGAGCTCTATTCATACCAATCAACAAAGATAATAATGACAAAACGATCAGAAGATATATGAATATCAAAAAACAAAGAATAGAATAAATACAAGTCAATTAGACCTCACAATTCGTGGAGAATTAAACATCTATGACCCTTTGGCTAGAAAAGTAGCTTAGCTACTCATGTTCATCAATAAAACGAAAATAAAAAGTAGAAACATCATGAACCCGGTTGCCTGCTCTGCCTCCAAGATGATCCAAAGATTCCAGATTAAAATATTCAAAAGTTGTCCTCACCCTCTAGGGTTGGTTCTATTTATATTGTTAGAGGGATGGCATGTGATCTTTTGCTAGCAAGATACGAAAATATCTTTCCTTTTTCAAGTAGATTTTGAGAAGTGAATCTTCGTCTGCCTGGCACGCCCTACCACACGGCTGTGGGTCAAGCCGTGCCTTCCTCTGTGCATAATCTACAAGTCTTCATCCTTGTCCAGTGTGTACCACGGTCTACACCACAGCTAGATCCTAGGCCGTGTCACCTTCTGTCAAAGTTCCACAATTTCTTCTCCTTGGCACGTCTAGCTTCCACCATGGCTCCAAGCATGGTTTCTCCCACGGCTTCCACCACGGCCGTGCCCTAATTTGTGTCTCTCTTTGTTGAAAGTCCACATTTCCGCCTTCTCGTCCAGTGTGTAACACGGTTTGCGCCATGGCCGTGCCTCAAACCGTGCTTTCGATACACGGCCGTGTATTTCAATCGTGTATCTTCCTGTTGATTCAAAAGCAAGTACACGGCCGTGTACTTCAATTACACACCCATGTACTTCCCTCCGGCGGTGTAAATCCTTGTCTTGATCCAAGTTGTAGATGACTTCTCTAATTTACTTGAATTAGCATCCTTGACTCCATTTAACCCGATTTATCATCATAATAGAATTAAGTACCATTTCCTTATGATTTCTATAAAATCAATAATGAATTAGCACAATTTATACTATAAAGATTAAGTATAAAATGGCTCTATCACCCCCCCCCCCCCCCCCCCCCCCCCCCCCACATTTTTCTTTTCCTCTTTATTCTCTTTGAATAGAAATATATTTAACCAATCCCTGTGGATACGACCCTACTCACTACTACACACAAATCATATCATTGTCTAGGAGTAGGTTTTTATTTTTGTTGGATTCGACACCCATCAAATTTTGGCGCCGTTGCCGGGGATTGGTGTCAAATTTATTTCTATTCTTGTATGACTCGTTCTTCTCATACAGGTGCTCTCACTTATAATCCAGAGATTGAGAAGACTCTTAAGAGGCTGTGAAGAGAAGCTAGATCATCCCGTAGACTGAACTTGGCATCGGATTTGTCTGATTCATCCATTGATTCTGAAAAAGAAGACGATATGGCGAATCCCAAGAGAACATTGAGAGAATTGGCTGCACCGGATGTGCATCAACAATCACTTTGTATTCACTATCCCGAACTAGCTGTCGAATTCGAGTTGAAATCTGGGTTGATACATCTGCTACCCACCTTTCATGGTCTTGAGAATGAAGATCCTCATAAACATTTGAAAGAGTTTCATATAGTGTGTTCTAGTATGAGGCCGCAAGGAATAACCGACGATCAAATCAAGTTACGTGCTTTTCCATTCTCTTTAAGTACTAAAGCTAAAGATTGGTTGTTTTATTTGCCTCCAGGTTCTATAACCACTTGGATAGATATGGTGAGGCTCTTCTTGGACAAATTTTTCCCCGCGTGTAGAGCTGCTGGTATAAGAAGAGAAATTTGCGGTATCAAACAGAGGGACACCGAGACTCTTCATGAGTATTGGGAGAGGTTCAAGCAACTTTGTGCAAGCTGTTGATAGAGCCATTTTATACTCAATTTTTATAGTATAAATTGTGTTAAATTATTATTGATTTTATAGAAATCATAAGGAAATGGTACTTTAATTCTATCATCGTGATAAATCAGGTTAAATGGAGTTAAGGATGCTAATTCAAGTATTTTAGAGAAGTCATCTACAACTTGGATCAAGACAAGGAATTACACTGCCGGAGGAAATACGGTTTGAGGCACGGCCAAGGTTCAAACCGTGTTACACACTGGACAAGAAGGCGAAAATGAGGACTTTCAACAGAGAGAGACACGGCTTAAGGCACGGCCGTGGTGGAACCCGTGGGAGAAACCGTGCTTGAAGCCGTGGTGGAAGCCAGGACCAAGGAGAAGAAAGTGTGGAACATCAACCAGATGAAGGCACGGCTTGAAATCTAGCCGTGGGTGTAACCGTGGTACACACTGGACACGGATGAAGACTTGAAGATTATGCACAGATGAAGGCACGGCTGGAAATCTGGCCATGTGTCTAACCGTGGTTCACACTGGGTGCGGATGAAGACTTGAAGAATATGCACAGAGGATGGCACGGCTTGATCCACGGCTGTGTGTTGGGGCGTGCCAGGCAGACGAATCTTCACTTCTCGAAATCTACTTGGAAAAGGAAAGATATTTTCGTATCTTGCTAGCAAAAGATCACATGCCATCTCCCTAACAATATAAATAGAACCAACCCTAGAGGGTTAGGACAACTTTTGATCTTGGAATCTTGGATCTTGAAGAAGGAAACGCGGAGGCAGAGCAGGCAACCGGGTTCATTATGTTTTTATTTTTATTTTTCGTTTTATTGATGAACATGTGTAGCTAAGCTACTTTTCTAGCCAAAGGGTCATAGATGTTTAATTCTTCACGAATTGTGAGGTCTAATAGACTTGTATTTATTCTATTCTTTGCTTTCGGGTATTCATATATCTTCTAATCGTTTTGTTATTATTATCTTTGTTGATTGGTATGAATAGAGCTCTTCTACTCAATTAGTAAGTTAATATATTGTCAACTAGCACGTCAAATCCGTAATTGTTTGATTGTTCTAGTCTTAGTGACGCAATAACATGTTTGGTTATAAAAGAGATGATCGAATTCATGTTATGGAGGTGTGTGATCATGTTTAAATAGGTTATCTTATAATCTACTGGCATGAATTGGTGGTCTCTTTAGATCTTAATGCTATTGATAGATTAAATCCTAAGCGCTTGTCTAGGGTTGTTTAATCAATAAGAGAAATAATTCAAAGCGCTTGTCTGAGGTTATCGAGGAAGTAAGGAGAGATAGGTTGTTAGAGCTTGTTAATAACCATAACCAGTTTATCTAGGAACAAGAATAGAGAACATTTGCATCGATGATCAATTCCTTGAATTAAACTATCTTGATTCCTTTGGCTAGGCTTTTATTAATATCCGATTTTCTTACCTTGTTTTACTTTATTTTGATTCACAAACAAAACCCCCCATTTTCCTTTTCCCTTTTATTCTCCTTGAATAGAAATAAGTTTAACCAATCTCTGTGGATTCGACCCTACTCACCACTATATGCAAATCATATAATTATCTAGGATTAGGTTTTATTTTTGTTGGATTCGACACCCATCAAATTTTGGCGCCGTTGCCGGGGATTGGTGTCAAATTTATTTCTATTCTTGTATGACTCGTTCTTCTCAGACAGGTGAACTAACTTATAATCCGGAGATTGAGAAGACTCTAAAGAGGTTGCGACAAGAAGCTAGATCATCCCCCGGACCGAACTTAGTATCGGACTTGTCAGATTCATCCTTTGATTTTGAAAAAGAGGACGGCATGGCAAATCTCGAGAGAACCTTAAGGGAGTTGGCTGCACCGAATGTGAATCAACAACCACTTTGTATTCACTATCCCAGACTAGCTGTGGAATTCGAATTGAAATCTGGGTTGATACATCTGCTACCTACATTTCATGGTCTTGAGAATGAAGATCCTCATAAGCATTTGAAAGAGTTCCATATAGTGTGTTCTAGTATGAGGCCGCAAGGAATAACCGACGATCAAATCAAGCTACGTGCTTTTCCATTTTCTTTAAGTACTAAAGCTAAAGATTGGTTGTTTTATTTGCCTCCAGGTTCTATAACCACATGGACTGATATGGTGAGACTCTTCTTGGACAAATTCTTCCCCGCATCCAGAGCCGCTAGTATAAGAAGAGAAATTTGCGGTATAAAACAAAGGGACACCGAGACTCTTCATGAGTATTGGGAGAGGTTCAAGCAATTGTGTGCAAGCTGCCCACAACATGGGATATCTGAACAACTCCTTATCCAATACTTCTACGAGGGCCTACTTCTGATGGAAAGAAAGATGATGGATGCTGCAAGTGGAGGCGCCATAGTAAACAAAACCCCTGGTCAAGCTAGGGAATTGATCTCCATTATGGCTGCTAATTCACAACAATTTGGGTATAGGCATGATACATCTTCAAGGAAGGTAAATGAGGTAAGTGTGTCTAACCTTGAACATCAAATTTCTAATCTAACCTCCCTTGTGCAGCAGCTAGCTCTTGGAAAAACACAGCAGGTGAAGGCTTGTGGAATTTGTGCTGCTCCTAGTCATCCGACCGACATGTGCCCCACATTGCAAGATGACAATCATGAACACGCCAATGTTGTAGGCGGATTTCCAGGACAACCGTAGAGGAAGTATGATCCCTATTCAAATACTTACAATCCCGGATGGAGGGATCATCCTAACTTCCGATATGGCAATAACCCACAACAATTCCAACAATTCCAACCAAAGTCATCACACCAAGTACCCCAAGCTCCTTCCACTTCAGGTATGTCTCTTGAGGATATTGTTAAGTCTCTAGCTGTGAATACCAAACAATTTCAGGAGGAAACAAAGCAAAGCATTCAAAACTTGGAGAATCAGGTAAGCCAACTTGCTTCAGTCGTAAACAGGTTAGAAACTTAAGGTAAGTTACCTTCTCAAACTATTACAAACCTGAAGCGAAGCGTTAATGCAATTACCTTGAGAAGTGGAACAGAATTGTAGGGATCAAATAAGAAAGGACATCCGTCTAATCTTGAGGAAGAGACCAAGAAAGAGACTTCGACTCCGAGCCAGCAGGGCGACCAGATTAGCAAGTCTCTAGTTGAGCCATCGAAGGTCACATTGATACCACCTCCTTTCTCCTCTAGATTAGCGAAATCCAAGAAGGAAGCGAAAGAAAAAGAGATTCTGGAAACGTTTCGTAAAGTCGAGGTAAATATTCCTTTACTTGATGCAATTAAGCAAATACCGTGCTATGCTAGATTCCTCAAGGACTTGTGCTCTAACAAAAGGAAGCTGAAAGGCAATGAAAAGATTAGTGTGAGTGAAAATGTTTCAGCTATTATTCAGAAGAAGCTTCCTCCTAAATGTAAGGACCCAGGTATGTTTGCCATTCCTTGCAAAATAGGTAGTCTTGGAATCGCTAAAGCCATGTGTGATCTAGGAGCTTCTATCAATGTCATGCCTTTGTCTGTTTATCAACGTTTAAATGTTGGTCCTTTAAAGGAAACGGGTATTATTGTTCAACTTGCTGATAGGTCCAATGTTTATCCTGAGGGAGTTCTAGAGGATGTTTTAGTTCAAGTCAATGGGTTGGTTTTTCCTACTGATTTTTATGTGCTTGACATGGACGATAGTGATTCTCATACTTCATCACTGATATTATTAGGGCGACCATTCCTTAAGACTTCTAAAACGAAAATCGATGTAAATGATGGCACCCTCACTATGGAATTTGATGGTGAAGTGATTAAATTTAACATTTATGATGCCATGAAACATCCTAACGATATCTCTCCTGTTTTTGTTACGGATGCTATTAACCCATCACCACAGGCACCCAGGCTGGAATCAAAATCCTTATCCGAATATTTAGCCAGGAACGTCTAGCCAAAGACGTTAAAGAAAGGCGCTTCATGGAAGGCAACCCATGTAAAAAAAAAAAGTTTTGTTTTGCATTAGTTTTGGTTTGTTTTAGTTTTGTTTTGTTTTTGTTTAGTTTGTTTTGATTTTAGTGTAGTTTTGAACTCTTTGGATCGGCTGCAGCAAGGATACATATCATTAGATGACACTTTCCAGAGCTTAAAGGGAGCACTCCAATACCAGGGAAGTATCGATATTTCCTTTCTCTTATTCTCTAATGTCCTTTGTGTTGTTAATTCCTCTTCAATTGTGCTGAATTAGGAACAGTGAGGACACTGTTCAAGCTAAGTGTGGGGGAGAGGATAATAAAATATAGAGAATAGAGAACTAACTTATACTCTGAATGTTTGTCCTTAAGCAATTTTAAGCCATTTTTTTTTCAAAATTATCATGAAATCTAGAGATTGTACTAAATGTTGTAATAAGCATCTACAAAATGTGAAATTGACTTGTTCAAATGTTTTACTCACCCACTGCTGTGATTAGAATACATGATTAAAATTAAGTAGTGAAATCTTTAAGAAACAAATTTACTTTGTATTTAGCTTTAGAATTGGAAGTCTAAGAGTAAGTCGAGTCCCTAAGTGAAAAATAAACAAGTTTACTTCTAGGTTATATTAGCTACTGTATACTCTTTGAAGTTGTTTGTAAAGCAATCATAACACTTAGTGAAAAAAAAAAAAAGAATCAAGCATAGCCATTACTCCAATGATTCAACTAATTGAGTTAAGAGTATTCAAACATGAATGTTAGAGTGAGGAAGAGTCCGTAGGGGTATCTCAAAACCCGGTCACTTGAGTGATGAGCTCGGGATGTTGCCGACTCAATGAACTCACTATAACGATAAGGGTGAAAAAAGGCAAAAGTTCATGAAAAGAAGCGGGCAAAAACCCGTCAAAATAGATGCTTGGAATGATGAAAAGAAAGTTTGTATAATCTATGATAGATTTCTCAATTGATTTGATGCAATTGCTTGAGGACAAGCAAGAGTTTAAGTGTGGGGGAATTTGATAGAGCCATTTTATACTCAATCTTTATAGTATAAATTATGTTAAATTATTATTGATTTTATAGAAATCATAAGGAAATGGTACTTTAATTCTATCATCGTGATAAATCAGGTTAAATGGAGTCAAGGATGCTAATTCAAGTATTTTAGAGAAGTCATCTACAACTTGGATCAAGACAAGGAATTACACCACCGGAGGAAACACGGTTTGAGGCACGGCCAAGGTTCAAACCGTATTATACACTGGACAAGAAGGCGAAAATGAGGACTTTCAACAGAGAGAGACATGGCTTAAGGCACGGCCGTGGTGGAACCCGTGGGAGAAACCGTGCTTGAAGCCGTGGTGGAAGCCAGGACCAAGGAGAAGAAAGTGTGGAACATCAACCAGATGAAGGCACGGCTTGAAATCTAGCCGTGGGTGTAACCGTGGTACACACTGGACACGGATGAAGACTTGAATATTATGCACAGATGAAGGCACGACTTGAAATCTGGCCGTGTGTCTAACCGTGGTTCACACTGGGTGCGGATGAAGACTTGAAGAATATGCATAGAGGATGGCACGGCTTGATCCACGGCCGTGTGTTGGGGCATGCCAGGCAGACGAATCTTCACTTCTCGAAATCTACTTGGAAAAGGAAAGATATTTTCGTATCTTGCTAGCAAAAGATCACATGCCATCTCCCTAACAATATAAATAGAACCAACCCTAGAGGGTTAGGACAACTTTTGATCTTGGAATCTTAGATCTTGAAGAAGGAAACGCGGAGGCAGAGCAGGCAACCGGGTTCATTATGTTTTTATTTTTATTTTTCGTTTTATTGATGAACATGTGTAGCTAAGCTACTTTTCTAGCCAAAGGGTCATAGATGTTTAATTCTTCACGAATTGTGAGGTCTAATAGACTTGTATTTATTCTATTCTTTGCTTTCGGGTATTCATATATCTTCTAATCGTTTTGTTATTATTATCTTTGTTGATTGGTATGAATAGAGCTCTTCTACTCAATTAGTAAGTTAATATATTGTCAACTAGCACGTCAAATCCGTAATTGTTTGATTGTTCTAGTCTTAGTGACGCAATAACATGTTTGGTTATAAAAGAGATGATCGAATTCATGTTATGGAGGTGTGTGATCATGTTTAAATAGGTTATCTTATAATCTACTGGCATGAATTGGTGGTCTCTTTAGATCTTAATGCTATTGATAGATTAAATCCTAAGCGCTTGTCTAGGGTTGTTTAATCAATAAGAGAAATAATTCAAAGCGCTTGTCTGAGGTTATCGAGGAAGTAAGGAGAGATAGGTTGTTAGAGCTTGTTAATAACCATAACCAGTTTATCTAGGAACAAGAATAGAGAACATTTGCATCGATGATCAATTCCTTGAATTAAACTATCTTGATTCCTTTGCCTAGGCTTTTATTAATATCCGATTTTCTTACCTTGTTTTACTTTATTTTGATTCACAAACAAAACCCCCCATTTTTCTTTTCCCTTTTATTCTCCTTGAATAGAAATAAGTTTAACCAATCTCTGTGGATTCGACCTTACTCACCACTATATGCAAATCATATAATTGTCTAGGAGTAGGTTTTATTTTTGTTGGATTCGACACCCATCAGCTGTCCACAACATGGGATATCTGAACAACTTCTCATCCAATACTTCTATGAAGGCCTGCTTCCGATGGAGAGGAAGATGATGGATGCTGCTAGTGGAGGCGCCATAGTGAATAAAACCCCTGGTCAAGCTAGGGAATTGACACTATCATTCGACGTGGTTGTTGAATTAAGCTTTGACAATTTTTTTTTTTTTTTATAATCACACTTCCACAACACAAATTTCTCTAACCTCAAATACACTCTCCATAGTACAACACACACTCATGGCACAACACACCTTCACGGCACAACACACACACTCACAGCACAACACACCTTCACGGCACAACACACACCCATGACACAACACATACACTCATGGCACCACACACACACACTCACGGTACAACACACACACACTTATGACACAACACACCTTCACGACACAATTTCCTCAAAACTCAAGTCAATAGTACATCTATAGCAATTTAATGCACAATTACTACACAGTTACACACTTATGGAATCAATTGTAATAATCTCCCAATCATCTATGACAAGAACCCTAAGGAATACTTTCTTCAACTTTAACTCGCAATGACTAAGGTAGACATGAGACAATTCAAACAATGTCTCAATTTCAATTCACACAACAATTAATTGCTCAATTACACGGCATAAACCCTAAATCCCCAATTCAAAATCAAGACTCCCATGTGCAATTCCCCCTCTCAACCATAGTTCTGATACCAAAAGATGATATGTCAATTCATTTTCAAGTAAACAACACTAATTGAAGATACAATTGAGCAATTGTTCAACAAAAATGGCGTGATTCCTAATATGGCGTGAACCCTAATTTCATGTAACAAGAACAAAATGAAACTCTAAATTTTTACCGGATGCTACTCACTAGTAGAATTAGGAAAAACAACTTGCAATTGTTGATCTTACTCACAACAATCCAAGCCTCTACTCACCACAACCCTAGAAGAATTGATAAGAGTGTTTATAAAATAGAGGAAGCCCTCTTTCTAAGTGAAACAAGCTGCAAATATATTTTCCAAAAAGTGTCTTTCCTGTTCTCCTTTGCAAGTATTTATACTAATTCCTAAATATGGAAAAATAACATAAAAAATTAGTGACACATGGCCAGCCATTTCATGCCCATCTCGATCAACAAATACATAACATAAGGCCAGCTCGACTTGGTTCATTTCGGTTCACCATGGACCGTAAGTCATCTCCAAACCAAGTGCTAGTATGTTTGATCGTCTTCCTATAATACCAAAAAGTGTACCTGATTAAATACAAAACAATCATATAAAGTAAATGAAGACACTATGTGAATGTCTTCAGGTTCCATTTGCTCAAAAAGGATTCTCAATGTTAAGTTCTGTAGTCCCCTGGCTCTTGCTCTTATTATGGGTCCTGTTGATGCATTGACATGATTCCCATTAGAGCCCTTTGGCAAAGAGTTCAGCCGTTGCTTAGCTTTACCCCTCAAAGAGAATGGAAAGAGCCTTAGGTGAATTGCATCATCACTAACTCCATTAAACTTGAAAGTGTTACATATCTCCAAAAAGAGTTGGATATGTGTATTCGAGTCCTCGTCTTATAGACCATCAAATTGAGTATATTATTGTACCATCTGAATGACACCCAACTTGAGCTCAAAGTTATTTGCATCCACTCGGGGTCGAACTTTATTGGAGTTAACGCCTACGAGGTTTGGTCTAGCAAAATTAAAATTGGTTCTTGGTTGATCAAGAATATTGGTCCCTCTACTATCAGTCTCTTGATTATTCATCGGACCCACAATTAGATTTCCTTAATTCAGCTCTTTGACACAATTGTTAACAGGCTTAACCATCTCTCCTTTTGGTATCTCTTCCTTAGTTCTTGCTAATGAAGATTCAACTATGGGTTTGTTCTTTTTCCGATGCCTTAAAATTGTTTGTTTCTGGCTCTAGATTAAAGTAAAAAAGTTCCTTGCAGTAACTTCTAGTCATGCACTGTTGATGGGTGTCGAATCCAACAAAAATAAAACCTACTCCTAGACAATTATATGATTTGCATATAGTGGTGAGTAGGGTCGAATCCACAGAGATTGGTTAAACTTATTTCTATTCAAGGAGAATAAAAGGGAAAAGAAAAATGGGGGGGGGGGGGGGGGGGTTTGTTTGTGAATCAAAATAAAGTAAAACAAGGTAAGAAAATCGGATATTAATAAAAGCCTAGCCAAAGGAATCAAGATAGTTTAATTCAAGGAATTGATCATCGATGCAAATGTTCTCTATTCTTAGTTCTAGATAAACTGGTTATGGTTATTAACAAGCTCTAACAACCTATCTCTCCTTACTTCCTCGATAACCTCAGACAAGCGCTTTGAATTATTTCTCTTATTGATTAAACAACCCTAGACAAGCGCTTAGGATTTAATCTATCAATAGCATTAAGATCTAGAGAGACCACCAATTCATGCCAGTAGATTATAAGATAACCTATTTAAACATGATCACACACCTCCATAACATGAATTCGATCATCTCTTTTATAACCAAACATGTTATTGCGTCACTAAGACTAGAACAATCAAACAATTATGGATTTGACGTGCTAGTTGACAATATATTAACTTGCTAATTGAGTAGAAGAGCTCTATTCATACCAATCAACAAAGATAATAATGACAAAACGATCAGAAGATATATGAATACCCGAAAGCAAAGAATAGAATAAATACAAGTCAATTAGACCTCACAATTCGTGGAGAATTAAACATCTATGACCCTTTGGCTAGAAAAGTAGCTTAGCTACTCATGTTCATCAACAAAACGAAAAATAAAAATAAAAACATAATGAACCCGGTTGCCTGCTCTACCTCCTCGTTTCCTTCTTGTCTCCAAGGTGATTCCAGATTCCCCAAAGATTAAAAGTTCTCCTAACCCTCTAGGGTTGGTTCTATTTATATTGTTAGGGGGATAGCATGTGATCTTTTGCTAGCAAGATACGAAAATATCTTTCCTTTTCCAAGTAGATTTCGAGAAGTGAAGATTCGTCTGCCTGGCACGCCCCACCACACGGCCGTGGGTCAAGCCGTGCCATCCTCTGTGCATATTCTTCAAGTCTTCATCCGCGCCCAGTGTGTACCACGGTTACACAAATGACTAGATTTCAAGCCGTGCCATCCTCTATGCATATTCTTCAAGTCTTCATCCGCGCCCAGTGTATACCACGGTTACACACACGGCCAGATTTCAAGCCGTGCCTTCATCTGATTGATGTTCCACACTTTCTTCTCCTTGGCACGTCTAGCTTCCACCACGGCTCCAAGCACGGTTGCTCCCACGGCTTCCACCACGGCCGTGCCCTAAGCCGTGTCTCTCTCTGTTCAAAGTCCACATTTCCGCCTTCTTGTCCAGTGAGGGGCACGGTTTTCACCTTGGTCGTGCCTCAAACCGTGCTAGTTCCTAGTTAGCTACACGGCCGTGTACTTCAACCGTGTATCTTCCTGTTGAATCAAAACCAAGTACACGGCCATGTACTTCAATTACACGCCCATGTACTTCCCTCCGGCGGTGTAAATCCTTGTCTTTGAACCAAGTTGTAGATGGTTTCTCTAATTTACTTGAATTGGCATCCTTGACTCCATTTAACTTGATTTATCACAATGATAGAATTAAAGTACTATTTCCTTATGATTTCTATAAAATCAATAATAATTTAACACAATTTATACTATAAAGATTGAGTATAAAATGGCTCTATCAACTGTAAACATAATGTCCAACAATTATTAGCTCTAGGATCACAATAAGGAAGAGAAGAAAAGTAAACAATGAAATGAATGGTTTAGTTAATAGGTAAAAAGTGTTCCTAATATTGGCGTATCCCTAGCAACGATGCTAATAACTTGATCATGCTAAATTGTAGTCTTAATAATTTAAAGTACCTTAATAATTTAAAGTACCTGTTCCTAATCTTAACTACAATGCAATAAGCAAGTGCACCTATTGTGAATGTAACATAATGGTTAAGCACAGGATCATCCCACAGAGATAAACTAATTACTTGTAATTACTCTATTCCTATTATCTAACCATCAATTAAGATTAATTTATATCTTGAATTGTAAACTAATAATTACTATGCTATTAAAAACTAAAAACAGATCACTGATAGCAAAAGGGAAAGATTAATTCAATTATTAAGGAAACCTAGATTTCATTCTACTCCTCTTCTAATATGTGAATCATCATAATTCAAGATTTTATCGTTATTGAGTTCTTAAGCTGTAAAGTGTCTCAATCAAGCTAACAACTTTCTCAACTCTATTAACTTATCTAACCATAAATTTATCAATTGGGAACTCTACTCAATCAATAGCAACCTATAATTGCTTGAGTAACATGAACTTTTTAACAAATCAATTATAAAACAGAAGGCTTTTGTTATTCTATCTCTAGAATCACAAGTAAACCTTATCAATTGTATAAATCTAATCATAAAAGCAGTTTCTCAATTAACTAATATGATGTCAAACATAAATTCATATTCTGGATCTATGAATCTAATAAATAGTGAAAGAATATGCAATTGAACACAAGAACTTCAAAGAACTTTTATTAAGAACAAATCTTCATCACATGACAGAAGAGTTTTGAACAAAATCTAAGTCTAAAGTTTACTCTTCCATGATATTATCAATAAAAATGCAAATACTGGAAAAGAAAACAAGTTTCATGATTACAATCCTTAAAGATCGAATCTTTAATGTTGTGGATCTTTAATCTCCTTAAAAATCAACAAAACCCTCTTTTGCCTGTGGTTAGGGAAGTGTATGAATGATAACCTCCCCCTTTTTCACGAGCTTGAGGATATATATATATATATTTGCAAGATCAGACATATACATAATTAATTACACAACTTGTGTATCACAATCATTTATGTGCAGGGATGATTTCTTCTTTGTTGGCAAAGTACACAATTGTGTATCTTAGTTGTGTATCTCTAGTTTGCTTTCAGGGTTTACAGTAGAGATGTACACAAGAGAGTACACGATTGTGTATCCAATTGTGTATATGAACATCCTAGAACAACACATCCATCTTAGATACACAAGTAAAGTAAAAGATTGTATACTTTCCATGAATCTTTAACTTGTTTGCAACTTGTCTGATTCCTTCCAATCTCGCTTTATTTCTTCAAAACTCCTTCCTTTAGCTCCAAAAAGCTATAAAAGGCTAGAAATCAATATTTGCTCAAATAAATATTCTTTTCTTTAATGAATTACCAACAAAATACATCCATAAAGCACAAATTCATCATTTTAGATAAGGTGCTCTTGACACTTATCATATGTAGAAATGTATTTTCAAGTTTATGGAAGTATATTTCAAAAGTATATATAGGCTTTACAAATTATCTTGAAAGATAGCTAGAGGTCACTAAAGCTAGGAGCCGACGTGTAGTTTGTGATTTCCCAACCCTTGGTAACAAAGGGCGTTAAATCTGTATTGTATACGATGTCCAATACACTGTATATATTGCTGCATTCATGTAGTTGCTCATGCATGGCATACTTGTGAATTAAATAATTTGCTTGCTATTTGCATTTTGGTTCAGTAAGAGGATTTAGCTCACTAAGCTTTATAGCTTACACTCCCACAGACTTCCCTTATTGTAGGCACCTGTCTGGATAGAACTTGGTAGACATATGCCAGAGGTTAGTGTGAGATGTAAGGGAACCGTGAAGGACTGGAGTAGAGAGATCACTTATGTATATGCTTAATCAAAGTTCTTATTTTAATTTAATATATATAGCCTGGACTGTTATATATTAGGATTATCAATCCTTGAACCTATAATTATGTACCTATGGACTTTATAAAATGCTGCTACTCTGAATTATTATGTATATATCTTTGTATTTCTTGAAAAATGTTAAACCTTGATTTGGGAATTTTGGATGTGAGTATGCCTTGTAAGCTGTAGGGTAAACTCTTGGATAACAGAGGGGCTATCCTTAGGTTTCCGTGTAGCATATGGTGGAAACTACATGTTCTAAGGGCCCATGGGGCGTGACAAGGTGCTTAAGGCACCTGATTTTTTTTTCTTCGAAGAAGAAAGCAATAATTAAAATGTCTATAGAAAATAAAAAATAAAAGAAAAGAAAATAGTTACTTTCCAAAGGTTGAGACACTCCTTATAAAAAAAAATAAACCAAGAAAAAGTTTTCATTTTTAGCTTCTAATAAGTTTTTTATAAATTAAAAAATGATTTGACAAGTTACACTTTATATATATATATTTATTTATATATACACACTTTGCTTATATATATGTTTTTGTATTTGATTTGAATACTTATATTTATCTTAATTAAAGGATACATATTGACTTTTGATTGATCTGAATTGGTGAATTATTCGTTTATTTTTTTTTTATTTTAATGTGATTCCACTTTATTGAAATAAATAATGTAGTTTAATTATTCTGTTAACATGTGGCACATTATGATTTATCAAAATCACATGTAGCATTTACATTAGCTAGTGACATTTTTTTTAGAGTTTTTGTTCAATTGGTACCATGCTTTGATTGGAAGAAAATTGCATATGGGATGACAAAGTAATAAAGTTAAGCAAGAAACTAGTTATATGATGCAAAATTTCAGTTGGATAAAGGCATTTAGTGACTTAAAATTTTTTGTGTGAAATTGAAAAGAATGTCCAAAGTTTAGGGAAGAAATTAATGTATAATTATAGAAGTTTGTTCAATTAGATCAAATGTATAGACATGACTGATGAGGATACAATCGAGGCAAAAAATTAAGGACAATAAATTTTGATCTGGACTGGGGGATGTACAAGTTTTGCTTATGGTGCTATAAAAATATGGAATGTGATTAGGATGATTACTTGGTGTTGGACTTGGAGGTTCCATGTCTACTAAACAATCCTCCCCTAAGTTGCTTGAAATACAGTGGTAACTTCAAAATATTGATGAGGATTTTATATCTGATTGATTATGATTAGTTTAGTTAATGTAATGTAAAAGATAGAATGTATAGTGTGATAGAAAATTCTAGAAATGGAGGCTTAAATCAAGGAAAAATTAGAACTAAAGAAAGAAATTTACATTTGTTAATAGATAAATTTTTTTAATAAAAGAAAATACTACCAAACAATTGAGAAAATCACTTATTTAATATTTATATTTTAAAATCCTTATCAATCGTTCTACTAATAAAAACTATAGCCTAAGATAGTTTTGAGGTTAACTATGAAGTCTATTCAACCATCTTTGATGTGCCTTAATTTGATAAAAGCATATACATACAATCAAGGAAGTAAACTCAATCAAAATCTAGTCACAATCTTCCTCAATCGCGTGAACCCCTTATCCTTTTATAATCCAATTTGCAAATCCAATAATCTTCACACCAAAAGATGATGTGCTTAAATGAATCAAGCACACAACACAAGATTAAATGGAAATCCAATGATCAAGAATGCTTAAATGGCGTGAACCCTTTAGGCAAAAGCTTCCACGCAAAAATAGCAATTCCACTAGCAATTGAATAATTGCAATCAACAATACAATTTAGAATCTAATTTCACTAAATTGCAAACAATCCAATGATAAAATTGATCTTATAAATGATGTGAAATCAAGAACTAATAGAACACAACACTAGCATGAAATGGAATTCAACTAAGGAAATGATATGACTCACAAATCCTTAAGTTGCTACTCACCATAATCCTTGAAGAATTGATAAGAGTCTTATGAAAATTTGAGTATGAACCCTAATTCTCACGAAAATGGGTAGCAATTTTGTTTACTCTCAACTTCTCCAAAACCCTACTTAAGCAAGTATTTATACTTGCTCCACTTAGGGTTAAAATGACTAAACAATTACATCTATGCTACTAAAGGGTGGCCGGTCCCAAGTCCACAATTACAACCAAATAAAATGTCCTAAAAAGCTTACAAAATAAATGGTTCAAAGAAAAATAACAAATAAAAAAATAGTCTTCACAAGCCAGCTCTTCAATGGAATTCGTCGATTTAGCTCATCTTCGGTTTAGGTCGATCCATGGATAACCCACAAGCTGAGTCTTAGTGAGTTCGTCCATCGCCCTGTAAAGCCTGATAAGTGTGCCTGCTGGAATACACAATACATAAGTAATAGAAAAGAGGTTAGTATATAAATAATTCTAGGGTCGATTTGTTTAAAAAGGACCCTCATCGCCAAGAATTGAAATCCTTTAGTTCTTGCCCTAATGATAGGTCTTGTAGGATTTTGATTCCTATCATCTCCTCGGGCCTAAAAAAGATTTGTCTTCAAATCTGACAAATGAAATGCAATAGAGAATCGATATCTTCCTAGCAAATTATCTGAAGAAGTATCATTATAGAATGCCAATATCTCAAATGCCATAGGGGGTGATTACTTTCTCTCCTCCATTTCTAGGATATACTTCGTCTACAACACATATAATGGCCCATTATCCACTAAGACCTCCTTTGTCTCAAACTGTTCCACTGGTGTTGTTGTCCTATTTCCCAATTCAACTATATGTTTTTGACCCTTTTAGCCCTCTAATGGTTTGCTCAACTGCTTATAAACCTTTGGAACCTCTAAAGGTGAACACAACTACCTCTGAATAGTTTGGTCCTTTAGTGGTTGGCTCATCTAACTATGACCTTCAGGAACCTTTGAAGGTTGGCACATCTGTGTTTGACAAGTGTTATCCTCTATATGTTAGCTCATGTAACTAGGAACCTCAGGAACTCCTGAAGGTGGGCTTATCTGCTTTTGCACAGTTTGGTCCGCTAAAGGTTGGTTCATGTGGTTATGATTCTCAGGAATCTCTGATGGTCTATGAATCTGTTGCTGAAACTTTTGGACCTCTGAAGGTGACATCGGATTCAGAATGATGCGTTTACCCTCTTGTTGGAATACATAGGTATTCCTAAAGCCATCATGTAAGACCCTCCTATCATATAACCATGGCCTGCCAAGCAATATATGGGATGTCCACATAGGAAGAATATCACATTTAAGCTCATCATAGTACTTATCCCCTATACTGAAGGGTACCCTAGCCCTTTGGGTTACATAAAGACTCTCCCGATCATTTAACCAATGTAATGTGTAGGGTTTAGGATGCGGGATAGTTACAAGTTTCAATTTCGATACTAATGATGCAGCTACAACATTAGTACAACTACCACTATCAACAATAATGACACACAAGTTTCCTTGTATCCTATAAGAAGTATGGAACAAATTTTCTCTTTGTCCATCATCAATGGTTGGAGAAGAAGTCAATACTTGATGTACTAAATTAGTAGAAGTATACACATCATTTGACATGGTTGCTGACTAACTTCAACAAGTTAACAACACACTTCACTACATGCACCATAATAACACACCCTCATACACCCACGGTGCAACACACAACTAATACAATAAATACTTATTGTCACTTCAAGTAAAGTCAAGTAAAATAATTGAAGCTTAAATAAATACTTCTAAGTAATTAAGAAATTAAATTCAACTAACAAGTGTTTAAGTAATGAGTTCAATTACTTTCACACTTTAATGTTTGTTTTTTAATTCAAATTCTACTACTCACTTCCCTTTCTTGGTCATGGTTTCACACTCACAATTAGTGTTAATGTGCAGCACCTTACACCACATACAATTCCACAAATTCACAAGTGGCACTTCCCTCACTACACATTAACACCGCCACACATGCACACACAATCAACAATTCACTTATGGTGCACTAACTTCACCACAACTTTACTTCACGTGCAATACCTTCACCTTAACGCACACACACTTCACGTTGCAACACTCCTTCACAATACAACTCCAATTCGCCACTCATAACAACTCACTTCATACCGCCACTAACAAACAATGGCAGCAATAAATTCAAATTCCACTTTAAATGCAACCTCTTCTACAAATGGTAAGAAGCAACTTTAAATTCAAATAGTCATTCACTCAATTATCATACAATAACTTTTTCAACTTAAAGATGGTGTTTGAATTTGAAATAATTTCCTTTTCTCCACACACTTCAAATCTAGAAATGGTAAAGGACAACCACAATTCCAAATTCATCAACACTCCATTCACTCTTCTTTGTTTTCAAATTTCTACTTTTTCCAAGTGATCACAAATGATCACAAAGAAACACTACTCTTCCTCATGACAAGCTCAAGGATACCATGTTGCAAATTCTTCCACTTCAAATACAATTGCAAACCACAACTTATACAAAAAAGCAACTCAATTCAAATTCAAATTCAAATTGTTTCACTTATTGCAACCTTTCCACAATTGGTAAGAAGCAATTTTCAAATTCAAATGACCACACAATAACTTCTACCACTTAATGTGTGTTTTGAAAATCAAATAGCTTCCATATATTCTACACAATTCAATTATGAAAATGTATAACTATACTTTTTATTTCCGAAAACAACATGCAATGGATTACACTTCCACTTCCTTCATAAATGAGGTAATTTCTAAGTTCTGAATTTTGAATCAATAACACACTTCTACTCCTTTTCCTTCATGAAAATTATCAACAACAAGGAGCTTCAACAAGACCTCAAATTCCACTTCAACAAGCAGCAAATCTCAACTTCTCAACGAGACAATTAATCAAGTCAATTCGTAGCATACACAATTTCGGATCACAAATTGAAGAACCCTAATTGACCATGAAAACGAAATCAACCAACACTAATCCCTTCTCTTAACTTGAGCTCTGATACCAAATGATGATGTGCCTTAATTTGATAAAAGCATATACATACAAACAAGGAAGCAAACTCAATCAAAATCTGGTCACAATCCTCCTTAATGGCGTGAACCCCTTAACCCTTTATAATCCAATTTGTAAATCCAATAATCTTAACACCAAAAGATGATGTGCTTAAATGAATCAAGCACACAACATAAGATTAAATGGAAATTTAATGATCAAGAATGCTCAAATGGCGTGAACCCTTTAGGTAAAAGCTTCCATGCAAAAATAGCAATTCCACTAGCAATTGAATAATTGCAATCAACAATACAATTTAGGATCTAATTTCACTAAATTGCAAACAATCCAATGATAAAATTGATCTTATAAATGACATGAAATCAAGAACCAATAGAACACAATACAAATCAAAACTAGATATTACACACTAGTATGAAATGGAATTCAACTAAGGAAATGATGACTTACAAATCCTTAAGTTGCTACTCGCCATAATCCTTGAAGAATTGATAAGAGTATTATGAAAATTTGAGTATGAACCCTAATTCTCATGAAAATGGGCAGTAATTTTATTTACTCTCAACTTCTCCAAAACCCTACTTAAGCAAGTATTTATACTTGCTCCATTTAGGGTTAAAATGACTAAACAATTACATCTATGCCACTAAAGGGTGGCCGATCCTAAGTCTACAATTACAACCAAATAAAATGTCCCAAAAAGCTTACAAAATAAATGGTTCAAAGAAAAATAACAAATACAAAAATAGTCTTCACAAGCTAGCTCTTCAATAGAATTCGTTAGTCCATCTCATCTTTGGTTTAAGTCGGTCCATGGATAACCCACAAGCTGAGTCTTAGTGAGTTTGTCCATCGCCCTGTAAAGCTCGATAAGTGTGCCTACTGGAATACGCAATACATAAGTAATAGAAAAGAGTTTAGTATATAAATAATTCCATGGTCGATTTGTTCAAAAAGGACCCTTATTGCCAAGATTTGAAATCCTTTGGTTCTTGCCTTAATGATAGGTCTTATAGAATTTTGATTTCTATCGATCTTTAACCTAGCAAATATAAGAATGTAGCCTATTTCTATTGTTTTGATTTATAATGAGTGAATTATATCAATATGTTAAAAAACAAATTTATACATAACATACATAGCTAACTATAGGTGGGAACTAGCAATAACTCTATGGAAAACAAAAAGAAGAATGCACGAATTAAAGATTAGCACTAAAATCACAATAATCTTTGAGAAAAACTTAGACATGATTCCTTCTGCATATGTAATATTTTATTTCTATACATTTTTTTTAAATCACCTTATATGGTTATGAGGTCATTGTGGGTAGTTTTTTTGTTGATATTATGAGTGGTTATCCTCTACATATATCCCTAAATTTTGTAAAAAAAAGGAGGGTAGTTCTTCCGTGTTGTATTTAGTTAAAAGGAAGTAATGGGGGTGTTGCATAACTACTACTTTTTCCAAATTAATGAACAAGTAGAATTTTCATAACATTGTGTGTTTTTATTATATGATATCTAGAGTTCTTTCGTAAGTAACCCTAATTATCAATCAATTTTATGAGATTTAGGGTTCACCTATAAGTGGTCATGATCATTAGATAAATATTTGTTGTCTTTAACTCTCTATCTTAAGTATGCTCCATCAATCATGTGCATACGCTTGGTTTGATTGAATAAACTTCCATTATTACACTTTAATTCTCCATTCACATGTATGCTTGTGATTAGTGGGGACATACTCAGGATAGGGAATAGAAGATATCAAATATTTATCTATCATCAATTAATTGTACGGGATTTAGGGTTCTCTTAAGGCAAAGTAAAATATCTAAAAAATATGGAAGTTTGGAAGGAAAATTTATAAGAGCAAGTATTCAAGTAATGAAGAATTTGTATAAAATCACCTAACAACTCAATCTCAAACTTGATCATATAACACTATTTTTTAAGATTTGACTATATTTATTTCTTCAATATACAAACAAAACCATGGAGTAGAACATGCATGATCAAGTCATGAAGGTGAAAACCTAAAATAAAACCCAAACAAAACAACTAGAAGGAGAGATTATGGGATAATTTTGTTTCTTAAAGACATATATATGATAAAGATAGGTGATCATGATACCTAACAAAGTATTTTATGTGTGTAAGTTCACATTTTATAGTATGTGTCTAAACCAGAACTACATTTGAGAGTCTCTAGGTTGATTATTTGGAAAATGCAAGCGAAACTAGCCTCATCAAAGGGCTTATAAAGCAAAGGATGTTGGCTGTCTACAAACTCCTCAAGAGTTGGGATGGTTGATCCTTTGATAGATGAAGAATGCACAATGGAGTATTTAGCCTCAGTTCCACTTATCATCACACGATGTTTTGGGCATTATAGTCTTCCATTGCTCTACTCCTTGATGGCAAAAAGGAGAAAAAATAAATTTGTTGAAATTATTTATGCTTTGATATGTTTATTTATTGATTTACTTTTCTCTCTTAAAAAACAAGAGAATTTAAATAATTATGCTATGATATATTTAAATTATTGTGTTGCTTTTATTTTAATAAGATCTTCAAAATTAACAAGTTATACATACATATATACATACATACATACATACATAATTTGTGTAAAATAGTGGTAATTGAAATATAGAAAAAAGGTAATGGTTAACTTCCTTTTTTGAAAACAATAGTTAGTAGGTTTGACCAAAATATGCTATTTGTTTGTTAATTAATCACACATAGACCAATTCCCTTATTTATTTAGTTTTTTTTTTCCTTTTCCCAAACAATTTATAAAAACATAGTTTTGTGTTTCTTCTTACTCTTTCATAGCAAATAAAAACAAAAAACAAAAAAAGTTTCTACTTCTCTTTAGAAAAGCCCAAGTTTTCTTCTCCATAAATTTAATCATTAATAATTGGCAAAAGAAACCCTAATCCTTCAAAAAAATGTCTAAATGTAAATACATTCCAAAAACTATTGGCAAGTGCACTAAAAAAATCCCAAATTTTTAAAGTATAACTTCATCTCTCTATAACTTTTAGAGACATGGATATATCATCTAGATTGTCGCTAAAACCCCAAAAATATCTCTAAAAGAACTATAAATAAAAAAGACTTTGACTTGTCAAAGACTTTTTGAGAGGCATGTACAAATTTTCAAACATTGCATAGAAGCGAAAGCATGTTTTAAAGGTTTATCCACACATGATTAATAGATTTTAGCATGTATATATAATTTCTCCTTCTATGATAAGATAAAGAATCATTAACTTTAGAAATTATGGCCATTCGAGTCCTGGTCCTCGAAAAGAACAACAATAAGTTTTATAATAAGAGAAAACGGAGAAGAAAAGGATAACAACAAACCCCATTCTCTTTTTCCTTGGCTTGAGACGACAACAACAACAACAATAATAATGATAAAGAAAAAAGAAAAATTCTACACGTTAATACAATCAAATAAATTCTATAATAATAGGATGTAATTCTATGGTACCATTACTCTTACATTACTTCCAATTACAGTAAATTTTTTTGAATCATAGTAAAAATAAGTTCTATTAATAATAAAAGAAGCTATTGACAATCTTCATAAAAAAATTATGAATAGTTTTTTTTTTTTAATAGTATACCATTCTTGAATAATAATAAATAAAACCTCTCAATAGTAAAAGAAGTGGTCAACACTGACGAGTATGGTAGCATTACTTTTTAATGATAGCACCACACAATTCCCTTAATAAGAGATGAATTGGTCAACTTTAGAAATTGTGACTATCAAGTTCCTCATTCCTCGAAAAGGACCATGTAATCTCCTTATCCTTTATTTTCTCCATATTTATTACAACTTTAGGAGAGGGGAATGTTATGATTGGTCATCGCCTAATACCTTAACGATATCCCATTTTTGGTATTTTCCTCAATTCAAGATAAGGAGGTCTCCTAAAGGCTTTCTAAAAAAGATATATTATTTATTGATTATGAAATCATATGTCAAACTTGTACATAATATTTCTATTTATTCTTCCAATTTCTATTCTATATTATTTTAACTAACTAATTAATGAGTAGTTACTAACCTTTTAACTAAATTTCTATTGTATTTTTTATTTTTTTTCCTAATATGTACTAGGGGAATTAAACGTGGTTCATCCCTTTAAAAGACTAGTGTTCATATAACTAAGTAACAATAGCTTTAGCAATGTAATCTCCTTATCTAAAAAGATTTATTTAATAAAAAAGGTGATTATATATATTAAATTAGTCTTATGTATAATAATTTTTGGTGTATAGTTCAATAAGGCTTAAGAAGTACTATGCTATTAAAATCAAAATAGACCAATAATCAAACTATTGATCATTAAGGATATATTTTATGAATATTATGCTCTAGATATCAATAACAAGAAATTTATATTTCAATGCCCTTAATGAGGAGTCTAAACTAAATATGGTAAGAAAAGATACACATGAGATGATAACAATAATCCAACAAGTTTAAATATATTATAGGAAACATATATTTAAGTTTTGCTTTTATATGTATTAAAAAGTTTATCATTGAGCGAGGTCCAATCTTATGTATTATTGATTTGAGATGAGATTAATGCTTGTAAAATGGCAATAACAATTGGACCTTGATGTTTTCTGACTTGCTTACTGATCATTCGATTGTCCTATATATGCAAGAAATCCTAATATAGAAAACTGTGGCTGATGTTTGCATGACACTTGATGCCTAATACAATATGAAATTACTATCTCACATATTAATGTTAAGCGAAGGTTATATAATTTATAGACATTTGATGATAAATCTTTTAGGATTAATCTATGCTAGTTTAAATTTCTAACTAATTGTTTGCAAAACATTGATATTGAAATAGATGATAATGGTTAAGCCTTTGAAATGTTTGCGTTTCTTAACATCCTCTTAGAGTAACTTTAGAGATTTATGATCCGTGATAGTGATAATATGAACTTTCAGGTGTTTTCTTTGCTAAATAATGATGGAGCCCAATAACATGTCTAATGAACAAGCTTTCCGACTCGTTACTAGTGGTAGGCGACAATCTTGGGATACAAATTATTCAATTAGATTAGGTTTAAGCCTCAAAATTTTGAGGAGATGAGATATATTAGTATTATTGTATAAAAGCTAGGTGCTTTAGGGTGCAAAACAAGTCAAGCCACAATGATAATAAGGGAAAGCATATTGATGATGGTGCATATGGTGGTGTTGTTGATGAAAGTGTGGGGTCTAGGTTTAATGAGTAGATTCTTCTTTTAGGTTTTTCACAACATGTGTTTCTATTAAAATTTGCTTACTATCTATAAGCTAGTGAAAGGTAAAGATGATTTTTTTTTTTTTTCAAATGAATGTAAAAATGCTAATGTAAATAACATTGTCAATTGTTAGGCATGTGCTAGATCTAAGGAAAAAATCTAATGGTTACAAACATATTATTGCATCAAACAATATAAGGATTTCTTATAGTATGCTTATTAAGATAAAAGTAAGTAAAGTTGACATTTTATCTGTTTTGTAGGGATAACAACTTTAGGCTAGTTATAATTTGTACCACCATACTAGAGTGAGATATACTGAAATTGTGGCATATGTGACTTTGGCATGTAAGTGAGAAAAGTATGTCTTTTTTAGTAGAAATTTAATAAATTGGATATTTATGTGCATCCAGTGGAAGTAGAAAAGGGTTAGTTTTAGTATTGTAGTTCACAAATTAAAGAGGATATTAATTTATATTCATGCCAGTTTTTGGGGTCCATGGTGTGGTTGTAAGCATCTTCTCATATTTCTCAATGATTTTCTCTATGATGCTTTGACTTTATTTTATGTAAAAATAAGAGATGCATTTAAGAAACCAAAACTAGAAAACTGTAATAAAAAAGTAAATTAGGAAAACTATCAAAAAGTTATGCAATAATAGTAGGATTAAAGTCTTGTGGCTTGGATTTGATGAATTTTTCCAATGAATGACATTGTAAAACATCTCATGAAGACACCTTATCAAAGTGGTATCACTACTGTAATGCTCATGAAGAAGGTAGGTGTAGGATTTCAATTTAAAAATGGGTCATGTTATTAGCAAATCATTCTCTACATCAAGCAATTGGTTATCACTCTTTAGAGTTATGGTCAAGTAAACATTCTAATTATGTGTGCTTGACAAGGGAAGGCTTAAGATTGTGAAAGGTATATTTTTGGTTAGTTATCGATTGGGAATGGTTGTAGATTGTATTATCTTAAAAGTTGAAAATTTATATCTAGTAAGTATATCTTGATTGAAGAATCTACTTTACTATATAGGAGTTCCCTTTGTGCTCTAATATAGGTCATGGGAATATCCTAGAGGTGGAGCTTGAAGAGGATAGTAGGGCTAGAAGCCTATTGTTGAACCTTTGTAGAGGTGTGAAATTATAGTGTTAATCACTACTCCATAACTAGAGACAAACCGAAGAGAAATTGGTTTTGGTAATGTATTGACATATACACTTAAGTGTTATTGATAGGATTGATTAACTAAGCTTAGTTAGTGTTAAGAGGCCTTTAGAAGCCATGGTGTGAATGAAATACTTGGAGTTGTAAGAGAAGATTTTTAGTCCTTCAATCCTATATAAAGATCTATAGCGAAGCCATTATAGAGAAGGAGATATTTCAAGTGTTTTTTGCATTCACATGGAAATTCAAGCCTATATGGAAATTTGTTAAGTGAGCCCAAGTTATTTGTGTTCTTCAATTGTCACTTATTTGATATTTGAAAAACACAACAAAATTGGATCTTAATGTTCAAAGACATGTTTACAAAGTTGGATAGTGGAGGTTGACCTAAAATAATTGACTTAAGTAAAATTAGTCCACTAAGAATCTGGTCATCATTGAACCATTCTAAATAAATGGATGATTGAATTGGTTGATGGCCTTTAAAATGTCTTTTTGGTTGACCAAAGTTTTCATGTTTGTAGATTTTGCATTCTTATTCCTAATATTTCCACATTTATGTCTACTTATTTCCTATTTTAGTACAAGTGTATAAATAGGTTTCTTCAATTTTCGCATAAAATTAGTTTGGTCATATTTTTTAGTACCTTGTGAGATTTTATGTGGGGATTTGTGAGTGAATAGAGTTATTATGTACTCTTGGATTGTTGTCATACTTCACCTTGGTTTTTTACTTTTATTTAAAGTTTTTGAAGTAAAATTACTATTTTCATCTCTTCTCTCCTATATCTCTCAATTGCTTATTGTTTTGTGCTAATTTGTCTTGCCTATCTTACACAATTCTAACATTTAAATTATTCAACCATATCTCATATACTTATTCATAATTCATGATTAAAAAGGGATCATATTATCAACCTTATATCTAGATATTTCCTATTGAAATACACACATTAATACGATAATATAGAAGATAATAATTTCATATATAAAACTCGTATGCAGTTATGTATGCCTAAGTATGCACGTGATATGCCTTGGGTAGTTTAGAGGGATAAAATGAGACTTACTAGGAATGACTCTCCAATCATGACAATGAAGGAAGAAGAAGAAGAAGGATTGGCTTTGATCCATTTTTCATCTTTGATTTTCACTTCTAAACCATTAACATGATTCTGCTAAATTATGGTTATGAAGCGTACGTCGTAATGGGAAACAACTCCAACTTCCTCTTCATCATGGGTCATTGATGTAGCTTATTTCAGAAAACGCAAAGTTTGATTAGCCAACTTTATATGTGACTCTAAATACTTTTCAACTCCTAAACCTTCGAAGACTATCCTCTTGACCATAGATTCCAATGAGTGAAGCCCCATGGCATAGGAACACAAAGCTTCACAGCAAAGTTTATTTAAGGAACACAGTGAGTAATAAGAAAATGTTTGAATTGACATCAATTACATCTCCTTATGTGTTCCATATGCATTTAAAAATCCTGTTTTTGAAATTAAGTATTTAAACCATTAAATTTTTATAAAACATATTTTTAGACCCTACTTTACTACGTTACCTTTAGATAAATAATTAAAAAAAATATTTACATAAAGATCACTGTTTCATCAAATGCTTAAATTGAGAAATTACTTTTGAGAAGTGATTTTCGAGTACAATTGAGAGTATTAAAATGTTAAACTACTGATATCTGCCGATTTAAATATTTACTCTGAGTCATATGTGCACATTTTTATAATGTAAACGGTTTTTTCTTTTTTTCCCCCTTTTTGGAATGAGATGATCAAATAATTTTGCTGGACCGCTCAACCCTTCCAAGACCTTTTATTTTTTTATTTTTTATATATGTTTCTCCTGTTTTAAATTTATTTACACTTTGTCTGGCTCCAGCATCTCTTGCTCTCAACTTCTTTATCAGTTTCTTATTCTTTACACTAACAAGTTAGCTCATATTTTCTTCTCATAGGATCCACTGGACAACCCAATTAATTTAATACAAAATTTATTTGAATGTTCATTTATTTATTTATTTAATAACATCCATAGCACACGGGCGTATAATCTACTAAAACAAAGGCAATAAAGTATTTATGAAATTGTGGCAAATTGAAAATTAAATAGAATAGAATAGTACTAAAAATTTAATACCAAAATTGTGTATTATTTTCGTTAAGCCACATACCATCAACTTATAGATAGCATCAGATGTTGCAGGAATGCTCATGCGTTCAAAAAGAGAAGAATGAGGAAGATTCGAGGCGTACCCATCATAGGGACTCCTAGGATACTTTGAACGATGCTTTGTTTCACTAGGATGATCGTACATCTCGGCCAAACCTTTGAAGACCTGGTTATGCAGTTCTACGCTGATTTATCTCAAATTGCTTCGAAACAACCATATTCCTTGAGTGCTCCGACGACCTTGTCTCCTACATTCTCCCAGGTGGTGCTACCAGGCTCCAGGTCTTCTTTGGACAGATCTATGATGGGAAGTTTCAGGTATGATGAGACAGGACTCATGCTTGATGTTTCAGTTCCTGCTTCGAAAGAGAGGATCGGGGCATAGTGTAGTGCGAGACACAGTGCACATATAGAATTAGCTGTAGACACGCATTTTACAGAACGTGTTTTCCAAAGTTCTTGTTAAAATCGAGGAAACTTTTTTTTTTTTGTTTTACAGTGTGACAATGGAGAAATGTGGGGTGGATTATTTATTTATTATAAAGAAATAAACTTGAGATTTTTCCCTATTTCTTGCTTAATTTCTTTTTTATTGATTTTTTTAGAAAAAAATATAGCAAATAAACTCCTAAAGTCGTCATATTTAAGAGTAAAATCTTGGAGATTTTTTAAGGAATTTATTTCCTAATTTATATTGTGCATAGAAACTTTTTAGGAATTTATCTCCTAATTCATATTCTGTATAGAAACTTTTTATCTAATGGTATAATGGTTGATTTTCTAATAAAATGGACTAAATTCAAAATTTTCTATTCTATTCTACTCACTAACCATTCATGCAACTCTAATAGGATATGTCTTGTCCTTCTATGAGCTGTTGTAGTTTGTATTAAAATTTAACTACCGGAAAAATAAGTTTGACTAGAAGTAAAGTGTAACAACCTTATAGGGGGCCTAGTAGAATTTTCTGAAAGTTCTCATATCACATGTGCATTTGCAATATGAAAACTGCTTTGCAAGTCAAAGGTTATAAGATTCTAATTTAATAATTATTTTTCACCATAATTGATAGTACATATAATTATTTATTATGAAAATAACTATGGAAACCGATTGTTATAGTTCTCTAGAATTATAGAGAATCGGTATCTCCTACCAAATAATAAAACCAAGTAATCTCAACATTTAAGAACATTAGTAGTTTGAAAAAGTGTGGAAAATGATAGTTTCAAGAATAAATAGCTTTGCAAATTCTTATTCACTCGTCCTAGACTTTCAACTATCTTCTAATTCTTCAGCTATCTATCAGGCTCGAGTTTGGAATGCTCCTCACTTTGATCCTAGCCCATTTGCATGATGAATGCAAGAAACACTTTCATGGGAGTTCAGAACCATGAAAGGTATAGATTTACATCGTCTATATTTCGATTGACCTCCATAGTTACCTGCATTGAGCACCTCACCTTACTTGGGAGGCTGTCTGAGGGCATGATCCCCTAAACAAACTTGATGCTTACCCATTGCCGAGAAAAAAAATGCCCCAAGGGCCAATCTTGGTGAATTCCACACTGGGCTATTCACCCTCAATCAAACAATAATGCCTCTACGGCCAAATCAGGTGATCCCTCATCAAGGCATCAACATACAATCAAATCAATAACAATGCCTCATAGGCCATAAACAAGAGCTGTCTCAACCGCTTTGCCTTCAACAAAATCAGTTTTAATAAAATTACCATTAGCAGCACCGAGGTTTTATAAACAGTAGACTCTACCTTTTCAAAAACATTTTTAAAGGACTTAAAAGATCTCAAAAAGCTTCAACATATTTAAATTTTTTTTGGCAAAGGTTGAACACTCTTCATTCCTTTCTATATACTTGTTGAATCATAGACATGTGACAAGTAATCCGGTTATTTTGGCTAAGAATTTAAATTTACCAGTTAATAAGGTGACCATACGGACGAGAGCATGCAAGGCAATAAGTCATTCTAAACAATCAATAGCAATCAACAAAACATCACACAATTATTAAACAGCAAGAAAACAGTAGATCATCTGAACTCCTTCACCTAGGCTTGACTTGAGGATTGTAATAATCCTCGGGTAGAGATTGGAGATCTTTTGAAAAACCTAAACAATTAGAAATAGAAGAAAATACATATAAGAATAACTACGTGTAAAATATACTATTCTAATATCCCGATTTGAACCATAAGTTTTATTAGAGTCTTTTAGAGTTTTTTAGGATATCTTTCAATTATTTAGGTTCTTAATAGCTCAAGCTCAAGGCCTCAAGTCCAAGTTCATAGTCATTCATTTAGAAATTGGTCCATTTTCAGGGTCTGCTAATGAGGATCGACTAGCATCAAAAGTTAATGAGCCGAAGTCGGATGACTCGCTACATGTTATTAGAGGTCCAATGACACAAGCTAAAGCTAAGCGGATGAGTGAAGCTTTGCAAGGATTAGTCATGGATCTACAAGAGAAGGAACCAAGTTATACTAAAGGAGAGTCGACTTTTATCAACTTGATTTAAGCTTCCACAGAGGTGTGTAAAGACATGAGAGTTTTAGAATAAATTAGTTTCAAAAGGGAATTGAATCGAAGGAAGACCGCTTGGCTTTGTGCCTTTGTTTTATTTGCTTGTAAATTTTTCGACCCTTTTTTTTTAAGTCAAGGCTGGTTTTCTATATTTGGAAATTTAGGTTTTATGTGTAGGACAATATAGCTACACGTGATGGAGGGGCGGCACATTTTTGAACATTATTATTGATTGAATACACAATTTCTTTGAGGGACTCTCTCTTGTTCTTTGAGAATGAACTCACTGATTTCTTCAAATTAAACACCTAGGGAAATCACTAATAACTGAGGTTTCAATCAACAAGTGTGGTTGGGGCTTAGTTCCGTAATAGCTTGTTCAAGACGTTCCTTGGGGGATCCGATTCAAACAATGATCGCCAGGTTTTAGGTTTAATATACCTAAGGCTTGCATCATTTGGTATCAAAGCCTCGGTTTCTTGAATCAAGTAAACCTATCTTTTATCTTATCTGTTTTATTTCAATTCTTTGTCCTTGTTTCATCTCCTTAGAAATTCAAAAAAAAAAAAAAAAATCATGGAAGTTGCTGTTGGCGTTTGATAGTCTCTTTTGCTAAGTTTGGATTGTTTCATCAATTTCATCAACATTGGGGTCACAAATTACCCAAACTAGCATATCTAAAAATTGCATATGTCAAATTTGGTTGAGGATAAAAAAAAAAAAATCCTCTATGTTGCTTCTTCTTTGGCGAATTAGAAAGGTAAGAAAGGTCTTATTCAATTAATTCCAATCCCATTATCAATTGTCGGATTACAAAGGGCAATTTCATTACCTTTTAATTACACAAATTAAGGGTTATAATATTCTTCCAATTCCATATTAGGTGTTATCTTGTCTTTCCAATTTTGTTGAGCTCTTGCGTGTTTATGGAATCCTTGTTTGTGTGCCTGCTAATTGTTTGCTGATTTGGAACTGAATTGTTTAGTTAGTTAAGTTGCCTTAGTAGTTTAAATTGAGGAGATTTCAATTTGAGTTCTAATCAAAGAATCTATAAGAGTAGGGTGTGAGTAACATTGTACTTGAGAGTGAAACATGAGTGAATCTATATTTGTGAGTGTAAACAAGTGAGCGAGTGAATCGTGAGGTTCAAAAAAAAAATTATCTGTGTTATTACTAACCTTTTTTAATAGTAGAGATATGTCGAGACAAAGTCTAACTAGAGGCGAGAATGGAGGAGGGGAAAATAAATTAATGTTTGAAGCTTTAATGAGAGAGTTGAAGAGAATACTGAGTGTTGAACTTGAGTAAATCCATGAGAGGATGGATAAGATGGAATAGAGTAAGGAACCATCAAGTAGCACTACTATGGGCAAGGAGTGAATAGACCCTTACGAGGGGGAGTAAGGATAGAAGAGGGTGAAGAAACAGAGTCAGGAGAGTATAACTACATGAGGGAGAGAAGAAATACCCAAAGGCGAGATAGTAACCTTGGAAGTATCAAAATGAAGATACCATCTTTTCAAGGGAAAAATGATTCGAAGTTGTACTTGGAATGGGAGAGAAAAGTGGATCATGTATTTGAATGCCACAATTACACTAAGGAGAAGAAAATTAAATTAGCTATAGTTGAATTTTCTAATTATGCTAGTGTTTGGTGGGACTAGTTAATACATAATAGGCATAGGTATGGTGAGAGGCCTGTTAGTACTTAGGATGAGATGAAGACCATTATGCAGAAGAGGCTTATCCCTAGTCTTTATCACATGGATTTGCTTAGGAAGTTCCAAGGTTTGACACAGGGGTCCAAGAGCGTAGAGGACTATTATAAAGAAATGGAGGTTACTATGATTAAAGCCAGAGTGGAGGAGGATGATGAGGCTACAATGGCTAGGTTCATCAATGGATTAAATCAGGAGATCGCTAACGTAGTGGATTTACATCACTATATGGATATGAAGGAGTTGTTGCATAGGGCGATCAAGGTAGAGAAGCAGTTAAAGTATAGGGGAACTTCAAAATCTAGGACGACTTCTAACTCTTCATGGAAGTCAAATTGGAAGAAGAACACTACAGACTCGAAACCAAAAGAGGATGTAAAGGCCAAGAGTCTAGTCACTGCTTCTAAAGGTAAATCTGACACTAAACCATCCTCTAAAACTCGTGATATCAAATGTTTCAGGTGTTAGGGGTATGGACATATCGCATCTCAGTATCCAAATCAAAGGGCTATGGTCATTCATGATAATGGAGATGTAGAAAGTATTAGTTTTGAGGATGATGATACATCACCATTAGAGGATTATGATAATGTTGACTTCGAAGGACCCGTAAGTGGAGAGTTGTATGTTACTAAACGAGTCCTCAGCACTCAACCTTAAGATGATGGTAAAGGGGTTCAACGTGAGCACATTTTTCATACCTGGTGTCACGTGCAGAATAAGGTATGCAGCTTGATCATCGATAGTGGTAGCTACACTAATGTTGCTAGCACCTTGTTGGTTGATAAGATGAGGTTGAAGGTTGTGAAACATCCGAAGCCATATCGATTGTAGTGGTTAAATGAGTGTGGGGAAGCGAAAGTAACCAGACAAGTTCTTATTTCCTTTTCTATCAGGAGTTATCGTGATGAGGTGATGTGTGATGTAGTTCCCATGTAGGCTAATCACCTATTGCTGGGTCGACTATGGCAGTTTGATAGGAAGGTGATGTATGATGGGTATAAGAATCAATATTCTTTTGTTTTAAACAAAAGGAAGGTGATTCAACTCCACAGAAACCATGAGAGGCTTGTGAGGATCATGTTTGGATAGCAAAAGAGTTTAGAGAGAAACACATGAGTGTATAAGAAAAAGGTGAGAGAAAAGAAAAGAGTAAGAGACAAACACTGGTGAGCAATGAAGAAAAAGGTTCTGAAACGCTAAGTGGAGAGAAAATTGCAAGAAAAAATGAAGTAAAGAGTGCAATGCTAGCAAGGAAACAACTACTTGTACTTATGTACAAATATGTGTATTTTACTAACATTGACCTTAACTCTTTATTGCCCAGTATGGTGGTGTCTCTTTTGCAGGAGTATGAAGATTTGTTTCCTGGAGAGGTACTAGAGGGTCTACCTCCACCACGGGGTATTGAACATCAAATGGATTTCTTGCCAAGTGCATCTACTCCTAATCGGCCAGCTTACCAGACTAATTCTGAGGAGATAAAGGAAATCTAGAGACAGGTTGATGATTTGATAGAGAAAAGGTTTGTGAGAGAAAGCCTGAGCCCATGTTCGGTTCTTATCATTCTAGTCCCCAAGAAGGATGGAACATGGCGAATGTGTGTCAACTGTTGAGCAATCAACAAGATCGTAGTTAAGTATAGACATCCTATCCCTAGATTAGATGATATGCTTGATGAATTGCATGGTGCTTGTTTGTTTTATAAAATTGATTTAAAGAATGGCTATTATCAAATTCGCATGAAAGAGGGAGATAACTGGAAAACGGCCTTTAAAACTAAACATGGGTTGCATAAGTAGATGGTAATGCCTTTTGGATTAACAAACACACCTAGCACTTTTATGAGGTTAATTAATCATGTTCTTCGTAATTTTATTGGGAAGTTTATTGTTGTATACTTTGATGACATTTTGGTTTACAGTAGGAATTTAAATGATCATGTTTAGCATTTGCAGTGTGTGTTCATTGTTTTGAGAGAGAACCAGTTATATGATAATTTAAAGAAGTGCACCTTTTGTATGGAAACTATGGTTCTTTTTAGATTTGTTGTAGGTGCAGATGGGATTGTTGTAGATGAGGAAAAGGTGAAGGCGATCCATGGGTGGCCAACAACAAGGAATGCAAGTGAGGTCAGGAGCTTCCTTAGATTAGCAAGTTTTTATAGGAGATTTGTGAGGGATTTTAGTTCCATAGCTGCTCCTATAAATGACCTTGTTAAGAAGAATGCCGAATTCAAGTGGACTGAAGTGCATGAGAAGGCTTTTCAGACCTTGAAAGGTAAGTTGACTAAAGCACCTTTACTAACTTTGCCTAATTTGAGAAAGTTTTTGAGATTGAATGCAATGCTTTTAGGAAAGGTATTGGTGGTGTTGATGCAAGAGTCCAAGTCGATCGCTTATTTTAGCGAAAAACTCAATGGTGCTGCATTAAATTATCCAATGTATGATAAGTAGCTGTATGCTTTAGTGAGAACCCCGCAAACGTGGCAAGATTACTTATGGCCTAAGGAGTTCATCATTCATTCTAATCATGAGAGTTTAAAGTACCTGAAAACTCAAGATAAGTTGAACAAGAGGAATGCCAAGTGGCTGGAATTTATCGAAACCTTTCCATATGTGATTAAATACAAGCAAGGAAAAGAAAATGTAGTGGTTGATGCACTTTCTCGAAGGTATTCTCTTTTGACTTTTTTGCATACTAAATTGCTTGGATTTGAATTCATTAAGGAATTGTATGAGAATGATGCTAATTTCTGATTTCTATAGGCATGATGGATATTTGTTTAAGAAAGATAGGTTGTATACACCTAAAGGCTTTGTATGTGAATTTTTGGTGAGGGAAACACATGGTGGCGGTTTAATGGGGCACTTGGTGTTAAAAAGACTTTAGATATTTTGCATGAACATTTCTATTGGCCTAAGATGAAACATAATATACAAACGGTGTGTGGTAAATGCATTGCATGTAGACAGGCTAAGTCCAAAGTAATGCCCCTTGGGGAATACATTCCATTGCCTATGCCTAATCAACCATGGATTAACATCTCTATGGACTTTATACTAGGGTTACCATGATCTCAAAGTGGCAAAGATAGCATATTTTTTGTGTTGATAGGTTTAGTAAGATGGCTCATTTCATTGCCTGTTCTAAAACTAATGATGTATAATACATTGCTGGTTTGTTCTTTAGGGAGATTGTGCGGTTACATGGTTTGCCTAGGTCCATTATGATTGATACAGATGTGAAATTCTTGAGCCATTTTTAGCGTACTTTGTGGAATAGGCTAGGCACTAAATTGTTGTTCTCTACTGTTGCATACCCTCAAACTGATGGTCAGACAGAAGTAGTCAATAGGACTCTTTCAACCTTGTTGCATGCCCTGATTCAAAAGAATTTGAAACGATAAGAGACATGTTTGCCTCATGTAGAATTTGCATATAACAGGACTCTGCATTCCACTACATCATATTCTCCATTTGAGGTTGAGTATGGCTTTAACCCATTGACTCCATTGGATATTTTTCCTTTGCCCATTAATGAATTTGTTGATCTTGATGGAAAGAAAAAGGTAGAATTTGTTAGGGAATTACATGCTCAGGTTCGGACCAACATTGAGAAGAAAAACGAGAACTATGCTTGTTAGGCCAATAAAGGATGTGTTAAGACTGTGTTTCATCCAAGAGACTGGGTGTGGGTACATTTGAGAAAGGAGAGATTTGCCGAGTAACGGAAGTCTAAATTGCACCCTAAGGGAGATGGACCTTTTCAAGTAGTGGAGCGCATCAATAATAACGCTTACAAGATCGACTTACTAAGTCACTATGGTAATGTAAGTGCAACTTTTAATGTTTTTTACCTTACTCTTTATGATGCAGGTGATTCGAGGATGAATCTTTTTTAGGAAGGAGGGAATGATGAAGAGAATTGACTAGCATCAAAAGTTAATGAGCTGAAGTTCGATGACCTGCTACATGGTATTGGAGGTCCATTGACATGAGCTAGAGCTAAGTGGATGAATGAAGCTTTGCGAGGATTAGTCATGGATCTATAAGAGAAGAAACCAAGTTATACTAAAGGAGAATCAACTTTTATTAACTTGATTCAAGCTTCCATAGAGGTGTGCAAAGACATGAGAGCTTTAGAATAAATTAGTTTCAAAAGGAAATTGAACCAAAGGAAGACCACTTGGTTTTGTGCCTTTGTTTTATTTGCTTGTAAATTTTTTGGCCCTTTTTTTTTTTAAGTCAAGGCTGGTTTTCTATGTTTGGAAATTTAGGTTTTATGTGTAAGACAATATAGCTACACGTAATGGGGAGGCGACACATTTTTGAACATTATTATTGATTGAATACACAATTTCTTTGAGGAACTCTCTCTTGTTCTTTGAGAACGAACTCACCGATTTCTTCAAATTAAACGCTTGAGGAAATCATTGATAACTAAGGTTTCAATCAACAGGTGTGGTTGGGGTCTAATTCCGTCATAGCTTGTTCAAGACGTTCCTTGGGGGATTCGATTCAAACAACGATCACTGGGTTCTAGGTTTAATATACCTAGGGTTTGCATCATCCGCACTTAGGTCCTTGTCACAGTAAGTCCTGTTCTCAAATGATGACATGATAGAGCAAATATATGTCCAAGGTATGCGTCCATGAGTATGTCTATAAACATGTCTAAGAATATGTCCATAAATTTCCATGAATTTATGTCCATAATATGTCCGAAATATGTTAAGAATATGTTCATGAATGTCTAAAAATATGTTCATGGATGTTCAATAGGTTAAAAATAATTATAGATGATCATAAGTCTTCAGGATTCAAAATTAAGGTTTTAACATCCTTTCTTTGAACTTTTGTATTTATTAGGGGTTTGAAATATATCTAAACACTAAAAAAAATACTCTAAATGAAAGAGAAATATAGTATTCTTATGAGGATAAGTTTTGCTTGTAGTGGAATCACAATTGGAACCTATAGCTTCCATAAATAGGTGATTTTAGCGCATGTGGATGAAGAGTATGCTATGAAAGCAACTTAGGTTAAGTGGGGATTACCTTAATCTGATGAACACTCCTTGAATACCTAAAATAAAGGTCCTATAATATAGAAAATAGGTAGGATTAGTAGCTTTCTTAAGAGAGTTAAAGATAACTTAATCTTCTTGGAAGTTCTTACCTTAATGCATCGCGTTGGGGGTTCTGAAACTCTTATTGGTTTTGGAGATGCAAATGAAGTTAACTATGGATGAAATTTTTTAGCTTCTCAGAGGAATATTAGATGTTTTTGGTAGAGATTTGGATGAGGGAAAATAAGAGAATAGGGGGCTCAAAGTGGTGTGAGAAATAGAGGGCTTTACTTAAGTAGGTTTACCTCCACACATCCCCTTTTATAGTAGTTAAGTTTTGTTGCTTTGTAATTAATTCTTGGTGCTGATTCAACACACCAATGAGGACAAGATTGGGCAGGTTTTAGGGTCATAATTTGCCTAATAGCTTGATACGAACCACACCAACCCGTGATGAAACCCAATACCAATACGTTCAGAAATTCGTTACCTAAGACACCCAAACACCTAAAGTGGAAATCGTGACCCGTTGTCTATAAGCGAGACAAGTACCTTGGTATAATGTGAAGATGCCACAATCGGGATGAAAGACCGATTGATAAGTCGGGTTGAACGCCACGGAAATAAAATCCGATAAGTTCTAGTTAGTTCTTGAAGAACCAGGAGAGGAGCCTCTTAAAGATGTTTAATGTTCTAAGATGTATGTTCTATATTTGTATTCTAACCCTAGGAGCTTATATTAGGGTTTACAATACGTAACATTAAAGCCCAAAACAACATAACTTAGATATGTTGCGTAAAAACACAAAAACAGAACAAGAAAGCCGGTGGTGTAAGCATGAAGGCCGGCGGCATTGGAATGAAGGCCGGCGGCCTTGAGCCGGCCTTGAAGAGATACACGGCCGTATACTTCTAGATGTGTATCTTTCTGTAGATTTGCTTGACTCCATACACGGCCGTGCCTTTTAGCCGTCTTGAGATTCCTACACGGCCGTGCCTTGAAAATACACGCCCTCTTCATCCCGTGTCCGGTGTGACTTGTACAAAAGCAAGGGTCTTCCCATGGTTGTTCCAATCCGTTCCAACTTCATGATTGCTCCAATCCTTTTCGGCTTCATGGACAACCTTTATCAACCCGTTAAGTGCTTCCTCGAATCGTTTCGCTCGATTTCTTGTGATCGGTCCAGGCGGCACTTCAAGAAGATCCACATTTCTTCTTCCGGCTTAGCTCTCATCATTCCCCTCCTCTTGAAAAGGATTTGTCCTCAAATCATTACCTGCATCAAATGGACTCAGATCAGTAACATTAAACGTGACACTTACTGGAGACTTACCTGGGAAATCTTTCTTGTGTGCATTATCATTGATTCTCTCAAGCATCAGAAATGGACCGTCCCCCCGAGGGTTCAACTTGGATCTCCTCTACAATGGAAACCTCTCCTTGCGAAAATGCACCCAAACCCAATCTCCGGCTGAAAAATCTTGGGTCTCCTGCCCTTGTTCACCCTTGAAGCGACCCTGGAATTTTGTTTTTCAATCCTACTCTTTACCTGTGCATGTAGCTTTCTCACGAAATCTGCCTTAGAATCAGCATCAAAACTCACAAACTTGTTAGGTGGCAATGGCAATGAATAAATAAGAGCCAGTGGGTTAAAACCATACACAATCTCAAATGGTGAACATTGAGTAGTGCTATGTAAAGCCCTATTATATGCAAACTCCACAAATGGTAGGTAATCCTTCCAAGTCCTAATGTTCTTCTCTATGATTGCCCCTAACAATTGAATTAAAGTCCTGTTAACCACCTCAGTTTGCCCATCAGTTTGTGGGTGACAAATAGTCGAAAACAATAACTTAGTTCCTAATTTTTCCCACAATACTCTCCAAAAATGACTCGAAATTTTTACATCCCGATCACTAACAATGCTCCTAGGTATACCATGCGGACGCACTACCTCTCTAAAGAACAAATCAACAATTTGTATAGCATCATCAGTTTTATGACAAGGAATGAAATGAACCATTTTAGGAATCCTATCTACAACCACAAAAATATAATCTCGACCATGCCTAGGCCTAGATAATCTTAACACAAAATCTATGGAAGTGTCTATCCAAGGCTCATGAGGAATAACACTATATTCATATAACCCATCTAAGAAGTCTTCTAAACGAGGAATGGGATGACGATACTTTACCGTGATGTTATTGATGGCACGACAGTCAACACACATTCTCCATGTCCCATCCTTCTTAGGCACCAAAATCACAAGCACTGCACATGGACTCATGCTTTCTCTCACGTACACCTTCTCCATTAATTCTTCGACCTGCCTTTGGAGTTCCTTGATCTCCTCCAGATTACTCCTATAAGCTGGCTTGTTTGGAATCGAGGCTCCAGGTACAAGGTCAATCTGGTGCTCAATACCACGAATAGGTTGTAATCCCTTTGGAATCTCCTCAGGGAAGACATCTTCAAAGTCCTGCACAAGAGACACAACCACACTAGGCAAAGAGTTAGATAGTTCGTTAGTAATCAAACATGTTTCTTTAAAAACCAGTAACAACATAGGTTGCCTCATCACTAATGCTCTCCTTACTACACTCGCTCTTGCCACACAACTCTCCTTTTGCAAGGCTGCCCTCTCCTTTTCACTCACCACCAAAGTTGATCCCCCTTCAATTTGGCCTCTCACACTCTTTCCAGCCTTCCTCTCTTTTTCCTTTTGATCTTGACTTTTATATTCCTTTTCTTTCTCATTGTCTTTTGCTCTCTCACTCTCCCACTGCTTTTCACTCACCTTATGTTTTGCAAAAGACTGTTGTAGCTGCAACTGGTCCTCATACACCTGCTTAGGTGTTAACGGTTTAAGATTAAAGCTTTTCCCCTGGTGAACAAGCGTATACTTGTTAGAAAAGCCATCATGAACAACCTTCCTATCAAATTGCCACAGCCTCCCTAACAACACATGACATGCTTGCATTGGCACTACATCACATAACACCTCATCCTCATACCTACCAATGCGGAAACCAATCAATGTTTGCTTACTCACCTTAGTCTCTCCACTATCATTCAACCAATGCAATTTATATGGACTAGGGTGTCTAACAGTTTTGAGCCCTAGCCTCTCAACAATAAAATTGCTCACTACATTGGTGCAACTTCCTCCATCAATGATCAAGCTACAAATGTGATCTCCTAGATAACATCTAGTATGAAATATATTCTCTCTTTGCACCTCCTCTTCTTCCTTCACCTGCACATTCAAAGCTTGCTTCACTACTGCCACTAGCCTTCCCATTGCAGGCTCCTCATCATCACTAGCATCCTCTAATGGAGGCATATCATCTTCTTCACTATCCCCCTCAGTCTCATACTCTCCATCATCACGTAAAATCATCACACGCCTATTTGGACATTGACTAGCAATATGGCCTCTACCTTGGCATTTAAAGCATCTAATGTCACGATTTCTAGAAGTAGAAGAATCAGGGTTACCTTGATTACCAGGAGTAGAACTCGCTTGCCTCAGCTCCCCTTTTGGTTTGGTGGGTAAAGGCTTTTCTTCTTTCTTCCATTGGTTGGTCTTCCAAGTGGATAAACCATTACCCTGTGGAAACCGTACATTACTACTACCTTTCCTCTTGTGCTGGTTTTCAACCTTTATAGCCATGTGAACCATATCCTCCAATTCTACATAATGCTGCAATTCAACCACATTTTGGATTTCTCTATTCAACTCAGCAAGAAACCTAGTCATTGTAGCCTCTCTATCCTCCTCTACATTCGCCCTAATCATAGTGACTTCCATCTCCTTGAAATACTCATCTACACTTCGGCTTCCCTGCCTCAGAGTTTACAACTTGTTGTGCAATTCACGATAGTAATACGCAGGCACAAACCGCTTCTTCATCACTCTTTTCATCTCTTCTCAAGACTCAATAGGTGGCTCGCCACTCCTTCTCCTATTCAACATTAGTTGATCCCACTACATTATAGCATAATCCGAAAACTCAATGGCAGCAAGTTTTACTTTCTTTCTCCCACTATAGTTGTGACAATCAAACACCATCTCCACCTTTTTCTCCCACTCTAAGTACGCTTCGGGATCATTCTTACCTTGGAAAGGAGGAATCTTCATCTTTATGCTACTTAATTGATCATCCTCTCTATTCCTATCTCCTCTATCTTCCCAATCCTTAGTTCCTCTATTCCGACCACTATATCCTCTATAACTCCCGACAGAAGGCTCATCAAAGTCATCATCCGACATTTCATCTCCACCCCTCAGTACTCTCCTAGAACGACTCTCCTTCTTACGCCCTTAGAATACGTTTGTGGATTGCTCTAGTCTTTGCTCTACCATCTCATGAATTTGTTCCATTCCCTCTTGGAACATCCTCTTCATCTCACCCCTCAACGCCTCAATTACTAACCTAGCATCAAACCTTCCCCTCTCACCTTCAGGAGAATGCTGTCTCGACATTGTCCTTGCAAAAAAGATTAGTACTAACACAAATATATATAAAATTAAACCTCACGATATACTCCCTTACATGTTCTCGCTCAAATGATGATATCACACAGTTACTCGTGTATTCTCATAAATAATGATAATATCAACTCGCCAACTTCCTCTTCTCAATTCTCTTGGAACTAACCTAAACTATACCAATCCCCTTCCGTAGAATTCAAAACAACTCTATGGTTCGTAAATTTTCCTCTATTTTTTCGATCCGATTTTTTTTTTTGTCTCTGTTTTTGCTTTTGATCACGTTTCTCTTGTCTTTCTTTTCTTTTCTCTTCTTTTTTTTTGTCGTGATTTTTACTCTTTTTTTTTTTTAACAATCGACTAGTAGATACTACACTATCAAAAGACAATTAATATTACGAAATTAAGTGCTAACAATGGATATGAACGATTGGAGTTAGGGTTTTGATGTTACCTTCCTCAACCGAACTTGATGTTTTGACAAACCTAAGCTTTGATTCCAAACCGATATGAACCATGCCAACCCATAACGAAACCCAATACCAATACGTTCGGAAATTCGTTACCTAAGACACCCAAACACCTAAAGTGGAAACCGCGACCCGTTGTCTATAAGCGAAACAAGAATCTTGGTATAATGTGAAGACGCCACAATCGGGATGAAAGACTGATTGATAAGTCGGGTTGAATGCCACAGAAATAAAATCCGATAAGTTCTAGTTAGTTCTTGAAGAACCAAGAGAAGAGCCTCTCAAAGATGTTTAATGTTCTAAGATGTATGTTCTATATTTGTATTCTAACCCTAGGAGCTTATATTAGGGTTTACAATGCGTAACATTAAAGCCCAAAACGACATAACTTAGATAAGTTGCGTAAAAACACGAAAACAGAACAAGAAAGCCGGCGGTGTAAGCATGAAGGCCAGCGGCCTTGAGCCGGCCTTGAAGAGATACACGGCCGTGTACTTCTAGACGTTTATCTTTCTGTGGATTTACTTGACTCCATACACGGCCATGCCTTTTAGCCGTGTATGATTCTGTGCAATCTTGAGATTCCTACACGGCCGTGCCTTGAAAATACACACCCTCTTCATCCCGTGTCCGGTGTGACTTGTACAAAAGCAAGGGTCTTCCCATGGTTGTTCCAATCCGTTCCAACTTCATGATTGCTTTAATCCTTTCCGGCTTCATGGACAACCTTTATCAACCCGTTAAGTGCTTCCTCGAATCGTTTCGCTCGATTTCTTGTGATCAGTCCAGGTGGCACTTCAAGAGGATCCACATTTCTTCTTCTGGCTTGGCTCTCATCATGGGTCACCATTTATTTGAGGCTTAATTGTAAAATATAGATAGGAATCGTAATTATTGAAAAAAAAAAGGGGTGCCATATTCTACTTTATTGAGATCATAAACAATTATCCTAATTAATTTTATTATTAGAAATGACCTACTCTTTTGGGGTTTCACATCTTCCCCCCCTTCAAAGAAGTTTCGTCCTCAAAACTTGAATATGTACTTAATAAGTCCTTGTATCATTCTCAAATTACAACAATCCATATAGTAGTTTAACTTAAAGTATGGAATTACCTAAGTAATCTTGGAATAACTTCACTTCTGGTAGCATGTGGCATTGTCATGTCTATGCTTCCCACAATTACGACAGATCGTAGCTTTCCTTCTTTTGAAGCATTGTTTTTCCTCGTGTACAGCTTTTCCAAAATAGGAGCACTTACCTTTCATTTGTAGACAATTTCTTGGGTAGTGCTTGCTACCACACATCCAGCAATATACTTGAAAGGGTTTTCTTATTATCAATTCATCTGTCTAGGATTCTAAAGTCTTGTTTGGTCTTTTTCTTTTGTTATCAATATCAACCATTAGTTCTTTACCTATCTTATGAGTTCTTTTGTCTATCTCACTCTACTATTCTAGAAATCTCTTTTCTACATATTCTATTACCTTTGCCTTCTCCACAACTTCTGTATAAGTTTGTAATTCAAATTCCTCTAATCTACTTCAAGTCTCTAGATCTAATCCATTCATGAAGATTTGTATGCACAAGTCTTCATTATTTCTTATCTCTGCAAAAACAAAATGCAATAATCTCCGAAAATCACATTCATATTTACTAATACTTTTATTCCCTCTTTTTATTTCAAATAAATCTTTGCAAAGCTTTTTCCGTGGACTATTCAAGATGTAATCCTTTAAGAATTCCCTTCTAAATCCTTCCCTAGTGATGAGTTGAGCCATTGTGCTCTTCTTAGATTCCCACCATATTCTTGCGTCCTTTTGTAGAATAAAGGTTCCATAAATTATCTTTAAGTGTTCTAGAATCTCAAAAGCTTCAAATGGTCTCTAAATTTGAGTTATCCAATCCTCTATCTCAAATGGATCATCTACCTTTCCTTTAAAGTATATATTTGACTTAATAAAGTTAAGAAGCATCATTCTTGGTGGTTCTATCATCTTTGAAGTATTTCCTTGCTCATCAATCACTAGTGGGTTATTGTGTTCGGGTTTAATATCCATCATCCTGGTAAAACAATATTTCCCCTTATCATTCCCTTATAATTGAGGTATAGCTTCAAAACAATCTTCACAATTTACTCCTTAAACCATTCTTAAGTAGTAGGTTGAATCATGGCTCTTTTTCCTAAAATCTCACTAATTTCCTTGCACTTCTTAATATAACAAAAATTCTATAATCCTCAAATAGCATCTAGATTTGAGCCAACAAATTTTCCATTTCTACTAAATCACTTATCCTTAGTGATTCTAGTATCCTCAAAGCATTTTCAAAAAGATCTAAACTCAATACAATATTGATAAGTGATCATGATCGTATACACTAGTAATAGATCATTATTTCACCATATTATCTCCTCATACAAGGATATATCATCATAGTGTTCTCCTATCATCAAGCAATATTATTCCTCAAACAACTTGCATTCATCACAACTTTTCTCATTATAGATCCATGCACATCTAGTAATAGATTCAAAGATCAATTCCTTACCTCATTGTCACTTTGGCCTCAAGTACCATTTAAGGCTCATCAATCCAAGTTCCTCTATGATTATTCAGTATTTCACCTACTAACCACAATTGATATGGAAATAAGAATCGCTACTTTTAGAAGATGAATTTATTTTATTATACTTATGAGAAGATCATACTTATAAGAATTAGGAATTGTATGACACATTTAGTCGACCACTCAGTGCCTACTTATTACTATAATACATATACATATAATGTATTTCTAAAGTCTAAGTCTTTTAATTCATGTACTTAACTATCTACCCAGGTTCTACCGAATCTCACCATTTGGTAGGTTTCTCCTATCTTTGACAAACCTATAGCTCTGATACCAAGCCTGTAATGACCCTATAGGAGGCCTAGTAGAATTTCCTGAAAGTTCTCATATCACATGTGCATCCATAATATGAAAAACGCCTTGCAAGTTAAAGGTTGTAGGACTCTAATTTAATAATCATTTCTCACAATAATTGATAGTACATATAGTTAGTTATTATGAAAATAACTATGGAAACCAATTATTATAGTTCTCCAGAATCGCAAAGAATCGGTATCCCCTACCAAATAGTAAAACTAGGTAATCTCAACATGTAAGAACATTAGTAGTTTGAAAAATTGTTGGAAAATGAAAAAGTTTAAAAAATAAATAGCTTTACAAATTCTTTAGCTATTCATCAAGCTCGAGTCTAGAACACTCATCACTTTGATCCTAGCCCATTTCCTAGCTTTAGAATACCTTGCAAGATAAACTGTTTGGGGGGGGGGGGGGGGGGGGGGGGGGGGGGGGGTGAGTAAACTATGGCTTAGTGAGTTCGTCCATTATTAATACCGTTCAAGCAAGTTATTAAGCATTAATTAGCACATCATAAAATCTATCTACATATGAAATGAATGCATGTGTGATGAATGCAAGCAACACTTTCATGGGAGTCCGGAACCATGAAAGGTATAGATTTACGTCGTCTATACTTCGATTGACCTCTATACTTACTTACATGTTGATGCTATTTTTTTTTCTTGTAATATTTTGACTCCACAGCTTAGAGTAGAGTTATTTTACCTTGATTTTGTAACTTTGCATGTATATTTAGAGTATATTTAGCTTAGGAAATGAGTTGGAAGTGTAATTCCACTTTAGGATACAAAATTGTAGAGCATCACCTTCCATTTGTGCTTGTAAGTTGAAGCTTTTAGAAAAATCAATAGAAATCAGAATTTGGAGATTCTTGGTGCTTTTGAATTCCCAAGCTAAGGGGCTAACCAAGTTTATTTTTGATCCACTTCATGCCTTCTAAGTCATAGGAAATTCGGATGGAAAGAAAAGACCCATTTTTGTTGTGAAAAATTGGAAAAAAAGGGGCAAGTTGTATCCAATAACCTCAAACCATGACTAAGACCTAATTAAATATGGAAATTTCTTTATTTCCAAAGCCTAAAAATGCCAAAATATCTTGAGGGAAAATTTGGAATTAAAACTCTTAAAAGAAAACACCAAACTAACAAAAGCAAAAAGGGAAAAGTGCAACTAAAGCATTGGAAAAAGGCACATAAGATCCTTGTACTAAATTCTATAATTTCCAAAAAAAAATAGAAGACACACATGCCATTTGGAAGTCCCAAACATGTTCCAAATGGTTAAGGTTAACTCCTTTAGGTTAGTAGAACAAATTAGATAAAAAAGATCCTCAAACCAAACATATGCCAGGTGCACCTGATCTGTCCAGGCACTAGGACAATAAAGACTTTAGAAATGGAAATAACATTCAAAACCCTTTAAAATGACTATAAATGTGTGAAAAACAGACTTAAATTGAAAAAGTTAGGTAGAAAATATTAAAACCTTCAAAATTAAGAAAATGGCCAAAACTAGCAAAACTAGTATAGGCTAGTTTCTAATCCAAACTTATAAAGATATTTTGTTTTATCTAGTGATGTGTTGTCTGAGGATGATCTACCACCTGATTATTATGACTAAAGACCATATAGCTGGTTGAGTGAAAAATCTGACGATTACTATACCTTGCTTGTGTTTGTAATTAGTACACCTGCATATTGTAAATATCTTATATATGAACTAGATTTGTATGTGGGGCTAAGAAGGGGTATTTTATGTGCTTGAATGCAATGTTTGAATGCCAATTGAATTTAATTATACTCGACTAATTGATTTTTGTTTTCCCCTACATTTACCTTATAGAAATTGCGAGTGTTCGTATAAATTGTTGTGAATGCTAAATAATTTGACTTAAGTCTATTTAGCCTCAAATAAAATGGATCATGCATCACGGAGTCCCACATGTAAGAAGGTCGTCGACATCATGCGATGGTACAAAGAGGCCCCGTTGAGGATGAACTTTGTAGGCATACCTTCTGATGAGGATCAACTAGTATCACAAAGGAAGGAGCCACAATCTCATGATCCATTACATGGTATTGGAGGTCCAATGACCCGAGCTAAAGCTAAAAGGATGAATGAAGCTCTACAAGGGCTAGTCATGGACTTGCAAGCTCGGGAATCAAGCTACACAAAAGAAAAACATACATGTGTTAACTTGATTCACATGACCATGGAAGGATGAAATAATTGAAGGACATTATATTTGCATGGACGCTACATTAGAGGATACATTCGGTTTTGTTAGTATTTATTTTTATTTGTTGGTTTGTTTTCTATGTTATTTAGTTGCCTACTTGGTGACATAAGGATAAGGATAGAATAAGCAACTTAGGATTTTTATGTTGTAGGGTTTTCCATGTTGTTATGTGTGCTATATATGCTATGCAAAGGGGCCGGCCAAAGACATCTTTGATATATGAAAAACACATTTTTCGTGAGTAAAATGAAAACCACTTTTTGTTCTTTTGCAGAAGAACTTTTCCATAAAATTCTTAACCGAATTACTAAGAATACCTATTGATAACATAGGTTACAGTCAACGGGTTTGATTGGGGTCTAGTTACGCTTCGCTTATTCAAGACAATCTACGGGGTAATTAAAACTAATTAGCATCATCGAGGTTCTAAGTTTAATATACCTAGGGTTTCACGCATCACCTTGTCTCGACCTTTGGGAACTAACTGAAACTCACGAAATGCCACCCTTTGATTGAAACTTAGGAGTTCTTAATCCAAGGATTCGTTGCTTAGGGGTGATTGAGCTTGTAGCCCTTTCATAATCTATATCCCATGATAGGCTTAGTACATATATATGTATTTTCAAGTCTATTGAAGTATATTTCAAAATATATTTAAACTTTACAAATTATCTCGAAAGACAGCTTAAGGTTACGGGAGCCTGGAGCTGACATGTAGTTCATGATTTCCCAACCCTTGGCAACGGAGGGCATTAAATCTATGTTGTATGAGGTGTTTGGTAAACCTTATAGATTGTTGCATTCATGTGGTTGCTCATGCATGTTATATGTTTAATTAAATAACTTGTTTTCTATTTGATTGTATGGTCAGTAAGAGGATTTAACTCACTAAGCTTTATATCTTACACCCTTATAGATTTCCCTTGTTGTAGGCACCTATGTAGCTAGAGCCGGGCCGATAGATGCTAGAGGTTAGTATAGAATGTAAGGGAATTGTGAAGAAAAAGAGTAGAGAGATCACTTATATATGTATTTTGATGTGCTTAAGGGATCCAATTACAAGTACACAATTGCAATTGAAGAATCAATTAAATAAAAACCCATAATATGGCATGATTCCGAGTGCCTCAAATATGATATGCTCTGATACCAAATTAGATGATGTGCCTTTATCCAATTACAAGCACACAAAGCAATTTAGGATTCGATTAAATGATAAACGATCAAAATGGCATGAACTATAATTAAAAATGGAACCTAAAAATGGCGTGAAAAGGATAGAAAAGAAAAGAACTAATTCCTTACCAGATAGTATGCACTAGTTGGAATTAAGTTTGATTTTGATGTTGTTGATATTATGCACAACACAATCAAAATCCACTTGCCACAAATTCTAGGAGAATTTGATAAGAGCAATTGCGTGAAAGGAAGTGTCCCTCGCAATTTCAATATTTGAAAAATGATAAGTTAAAAGCTCCCCCTCTAAAGCCTACTTAGCAAGTATTTATACTTGCTTTAATTAAGGTACAGTCAACAAAACAAAATTACAAATAAAACCAATAAGTGACCGATTTTGAATCAAAAAATTACAAGTACAAATGATCTTCAAGTGGTCGGTTCTTCACTTCAATTGAACATATTATAGACCGGTTCTTCTTTGACTTATGTAAGTTCATGAATAACCTACAAACTGAGCTTTAGGGAGTTTATCCGCCGTCCTGTAAAAACCGATAAGTGTTCTTGTTAGAATGCACAACAAATATATAATAGAAAAGAAGATATTAAATAAATATTCTTTAGGTTGGATTGTTCAAGGAGGACCCTCATCACCAATTTTGTAACCCTTAGGCTCTTACTCTGGTGATAGGTCTTGTAGGATTTTGATTCCTATCATCTCCTCAGGCCTCAGGAAGATTTGCTCTCACATCTGATAGGTCTTCATGAACATAATCGGGTAAATAAATGTAACATTAAATGTAACAGAGACTCTGTATCCTCTTGACAATTTATCTGTAAAAATATCACTGCAGTCAGCCAGTACCTGAGATACCATGGGGGGAAGATGCTCTCGCCCCTCCATCTCTAGGATATACCTCATTGATAGAGCCATTTTATACTTAATCTTTATAGTATGAAGTGTGTTAATTTATTATAGATTTTATAGAAATCATAAGGAAATGGTACTTAATTCTATTATGGTGATAAATCAGGTTAAATGGAGTCAAGGGTGCTAATTCAAGTAAATTAGAGAAGTCATCTACAACTTGGATCAAAGATAAGGATTTACACCGCCGGAGGAAAGTACATGGGCGTGTAGTTGAAGTACACGGCCGTGTACTTAATCTTGAAGAATCCACGGGAAAATACACGGTTGAAGTACACGACCATGTATCTGTTTAGAAGGAGGCACGGTTTGAGATACGGCCATGGTGCAAACCGTGCTACACACTGCATGAGAAAGAGAGAGACACGGCTTGTGACACGGCCGTGGTGGAAGCCGTGGTGGAAACCGTGGTGGAAGCTTGATGAAGCCGTGCCATATACTAAATAAGGAAGAGAAATTGTGGAACTTCGACCAAAGGATGACATGGCTTGGGATCTTGCCGTGGTACACACTGGACACGAAAGATGATATGTGAATTATACACAGAGGAAGGCACGGCTTGACCCACGGTCGTGTTGTAGGGCGTGCCAGGCGGACGATTATTTTCTTCTCAAGATTTACTTGAAAAAGGAAAGATATTTTCGTATCTTGCTAGCAAAAGATCACCTGCCATTCCTTTAACAATATAAACAGAACTAACCTTAGAGGGTTGATAGAGCCATTTTATACTCAATCTTTATAGTATAAATTGCGTTAAATTATTATTGATTTTATAGAAATCATAAGGAAATGATACTTAATTCTATTATGGTGATAAACCAGGTTAAATGGAGTCAAGGATGCTAATTCAAGTAAATTAGAGAAGTCATCTACAACTTGGTTCAAAGACAAGGATTTACACCGCCGGAGGAAGTACATGGACGTGTAATTGAAGTACACGGCCATATACTTGGTTTTGAATCAATAGGAAGATACACGGTTGAAGTACACGGTCGTGTATCGGAAGCACGGTTTGAGGCACGGCCATGGCGCAAACTGTGTTACACACTGGACAAGAAGGCGGAAATGAGGACTTTCAACAGAGAGAGACACGGCTTAGGGCACGGCCATGGTGGCAGCCGTGGGAGAAACCGTGCTTGAAGCCGTGGTGGAAGCTAGATGTGCCAAGGAGAAGACTTGTTGATTATGCACAGAGGATGACACGGCCTAGGATCTAGCCGTGATGTAAACCGTGGTACACACTAGACAAGGATGAAGACTTGTAGATCATGCACAGAGGAAGGCACGGTTGAAAATCTAGCCGTAGGTGGAGCTGTGCTACACACTGGACACGGAAGATGATACGTGAATTATGCACAGAGGAAGTCACGGCTTGACCCACGGCCGTGTGGTAGGGCGTGCCAGGCAGACGAAGATTCACTTCTCGAAATCTACTTGGAAAAGGAAAGATATTTTCGTATCTTGCTAGCAAAAGATCACATGCCATCCCTCTAACAATATAAATAGAACCAACCCTAGAGGGTGAGGACAACTTTTGAATCTTTGGATCTTGAAGAACCTTGGATCATCTTGGAGGCAGAGCAAGCAACCGGGTTCATGATGTTTCTACTTTTTATTTTCGTTTTATTGATGAACATGAGTAGCTAAGCTACTTTTCTAGCCAAAGGGTCATAGATGTTTAATTCTCCACGAATTGTGAGGTCTAATTGACTTGTATTTAATCTATTCGTTGTTTTCGGGTATTCATATATCTTCTAATCGTTTTGTCATTATTATCTTTGTTGATTGGTATGAATAGAGCTCTTCTACTCAATTAGCAAGTTAATATATTGTCAATTAGCATGTCAAATCCGTAATTGTTTGATTGTTCTAGTCTTAGTGACGCAATAACATGTTTGGTTATAAAAGAGATGATCGAATTCATGTTTTGGAGGTGTGTGATCATGTTTAAATAGGTTATCTTATAATCTACTGGCATGAATTGGTGGTCTCTCTAGATTTTAATGCTATTGGTAGATTAAATCCTAAGCGCTTGTCTGGGGTTGTCTAATCGATAAGAGAAATAATCAAAGAGCTTCTCTTGCTTATCGAGGAAGTACGGAGAGATAGGTTGCTAGAGCTTGTTAATAATCATAACCAGTTTATTTAGGAATAAGAATAGAAAACATTTGCATCGATGATCAATTCCTTGAATTAAACTATCTTGATTCCTTTGGCTAGGCTTTTATCAATATTCAATTTTCTTATCTTGTTTTAACTTTATTCGATTCACAAACCAAACCCCCCCATTTTCCTTTTCCTTTTTATTCTCCTTGGATAGAAATAAATTTAACCAATCTCTATGGATTCGACCTTACTTACCACTATATGCAAATCATATAATTGTCTAGGAGTAGGTTTTATTTTTGTTGGATTCGACACCCATCAAGGGTTAGGAGAATCTTGGATCATCTTGGAGACAAGAAGGAAGGAGGGAGGCAGAGCAAAAACTGGGAACAGAGGCTTGTTATGTTTTTACTTTTAATTTTCGTTTTGATGATGACCATGTGTAGCTAAGCAGATTTTCTAGCCAAAGGGTCATTAAAGTTTAATTCTCCACGAATTGTGAGATCTAACTGAGTTGTCTTTAATCTATTCCTTGTTTTTGGATATTCATATATCTTTTGAATGTCTTGTCATTATTATCTTTGTTGGTTGGTATGAATTAGAGCTCTTCTACTTAATTAGCAAGTTAATATATTGTCAACTAGCATGTCAAATCCGTAATTGTTTGATAGTTCTAGTCTCGGTGACACAATAACATGTTTGATTATAAAATAGATGATCGAATTCATGTTATGGAGATGTATGATCTTGTTTAAATAGGTTATCTTATAATCTACTGGCATGAATTGGTGGTCTCTCTAGTTTTTAATGCTATTGATAGATTAAATCCTAAGAGCTTGTTTAGGGTTGTCTAATCGATAAGAGAAATAATCGAAGAGCTTGTTTTGGTTATCGAGGAAGTAAGGAGAGATAGGTTATTAGAGCTTGTTAATAACCATAACCAGTTTATCTAGAAATAAGAATAGAAAACATTTGCATCGATGATCAATTCCTAGAATTAAACTATCTTGATTCCTTTGGCTAGGCTTTTATCAATATTCAATTTTATTATATTGTTTCAATATTATTTTGATTCATAAATAACCCCCCCCCCCATTTTTCTTTTCCTCTTTATTCTCTTTGAATAGAAATGTATTTAACCAATCCCTGTGGATACAACCCTACTCACTACTATACGCAAATCATATCATTGTCTAGGAGTAGGTTTTTATTTTTGTTGGATTCGACACCCATCAAATTTTGGCGCCGCTGCCGGGGATTGGTGTCAAATTTATTTCTATTCTTGTATGACTCGTTCTTCTTAGATAGGTGAACTCACTTATAATCCTGAGATCGAGAAGACTCTTAAGAGGCTGCGAAGAGAAGTTAGATCATCCCCTGGACTGAACTTGGCATCGGATTTGTCTGATTCATCCATTGATTCTGAAAAAGAAGACGATATGGCAAATCTCGAAAGAACATTGCGAGAATTGGCTGCACCGGATGTGAATTAACAACCACTTTGTATTCACTATCCTGAACTAGCTGTTGAATTCGAGTTGAAATCTGGGTTGATACATCTGCTACCCACCTTTCATGGTCTTGAGAATGAAGATCCTCACAAACATTTGAAAGAATTCCATATAGTGTGTTCTAGTATGAGGCCGTATGGAATAACCGATGATCAAATCAAGTTACGTGCTTTTCCATTCTCTTTAAGTACTAAAGCTAAAGATTGGTTGTTTTATTTGCCTCCAGGTTCTATAACCACTTGGACAGATATGGTGAGACTCTTCTTGGATAAATTTTTCCCCGCGTCTAGAGCTACTGGTATAAGAAGAGAAATTTGTGGTATCAAACAGAGGGACACCAAGACTCTTCATGAGTATTGGGAGAGGTTCAAGCAACTTTGTGCAAGCTGTCCACAACTTGGGATATCTGAACAACTTCTCATCCAATACTTCTATGAAGGTCTGCTTCCAATGGAGAGGAAGATGATGGATGCTGCAAGCGGAGGCGCCATAGTAAACAAAACCCTTGGTCAAGCTAGGGAATTGATCTCCATTATGGCTGCTAATTCGCAACAATTTGGGTATAGGCATGATAAATCTTCAAGGAAGGTAAATGAGGTAAGTGTTTCTAACCTTGAACATCAAATTTCTAACCTAACCTCCCTTGTGCAACAGATAGCCCTCAGAAATACACAGCAGGTGAAGGCTTGTGAAATTTGTGATGCTCCTAATCATCCTACTGACATGTGCCCCACATTGCAAGATGATAATCATGAACACGCCAATGCTATAGGAGGATTCCCAGGACAGCCACAGAGGAAATATGATCCCTACTCGAATACTTACAATCCTGGATGGAGGGATCATCCTAACTTCCGGTATGGCAATAACCGACAACATTTCTAACAATTCCAGCCTAAGCCATCAAACCAAATACCCCAAGCTCCTTCCACTTCAGGTATGTCTCTTGAGGAAATTGTTAAAACTCTTGCTATTAATACAAAACAATTTCAGGATGAGACAAAACAGAGCATTCAAAACTTGGAGAATCAGGTAAGCCAACTTGCTTCTGCTGTAAATAGGTTAGAAACTCAAGGTAAGTTACCTTCTCAAACTATTACAAATTCGAAGCAAAGTGTTAATGCAATTACCTTGAGAAGTGGAACAGAATTACAAGGATCAAATAAGAAAGGACACCCATCTAATCTTGAGGAAGAGACTAAGAAAGAAATTTCGACTCCGAGCCAATAGGACAACCAGAGTAGAGGGTCTCTAGTAGAGCCATCAAAGGTCATGTTGACACCACCTCCTTTCCCTTCTAGATTAGCGAAAACCAAGAATGAAGCGGAAGAAAAAGATATTCTGGAAACTTTTCGAAAAGTTGAGGTAAATATTCCTTTGCTTAATGCCATTAGGCAAATACCTCGCTATGCTAAATTTCTCAAAGAATTGTGCACTAACAAAAGGAAGCTGAAAGGTAATGAAAAGATTAGTGTGAGTGAGAACGTTTCAGCTATTATTCAGAAGAAGCTTCCTCCTAAATGCAAGGATCCGGGTATGTTTACTATTCCTTGCAAAATAGGTAATCTTGGAATCGCTAAAGCCATGTGTGATCTAGGAGCTTCGATCAATGTCATGCCTTTGTCTGTTTATCAACGTTTGAATGTTGGTCCCTTGAAGGAAACAGGTGTTATTGTTCAACTTGCTGACAGGTCTAATGTTTATCCTGAGGGAGTTCTAGAGGATGTTTTAGTTCAAGCTAATGGGTTGGTTTTTCCTGCTGATTTTTATGTGCTTGACATGGAAGATAATGATTCCCATAATTCATCACTGATATTATTAGGGCGACCATTCCTTAAGACATCCAAAACGAAAATTGATGTAAATGATGGTACCCTCACTATGGAATTTGATGGTGAAATGATTAAATTTAACATTTATGATGCCATGAAACATCCTAGCAATATCTCTCCTGTTTTTGTTGCGAATGTTATTGACCCATCACCATAGGCACCAAAGCTGGAATCAAAACCCTTACCCGAACATCTAGCCAGGAATGTCTAGCTAAAGACGTTAAAGAAAGGCGCTTCATGGGAGGCAACCCATGTCAAAAAAAAAAATAGTTTTGTTTTGATTTTAGTTTTGTTTTTATTCTAGTGTTGTTTTGATTTTTTCCTGATTAGCTACAACAAGGATACATATCATCAGATGACACTCTCTAGTGCCTCAGGGGAGAATTCCAATTACTCTACACTTCATACCAGGGAAGTACCAGTATTCCTTTTCTCTTATTCTCTAATGTTCCTTGTGTAGTTAATCCCTCTTTAATTGTGCTGAATTAGGAACAGTGAGGACACTGTTCAAGCTAAGTGTGGGGGAGAGGATAATAAAATATAGAGAATAGAGAACTGACTTATACTCTCAATGTTTGTCCTTAACCAATTTTAAGCAAATTTTTTTTCAAAATTATCATGAAATCTGGAGATTGTACTAAATGTTGTAATAAGCATCTACAAAATGTGAAATTGACTTATTCAAATGCTTTACTCACCTACTGTTGTGATTAGAATACTTGGTTAAAATTAAGTAGTGAAATCTTTAAGAAACAAATTTACCTTGTATTTAGCTTTAGAATTGGAATTCTAAGAGTAAGTCGAGTCCCTAAGTGAAAAATAAACAAGTTTACTTCTAGGTTATATTAGCAACTATATACACTTTGAAGTTGTTGAAAAAAAAAAATCAAGCATAGCCATTACTCCAATAATTCAAATAATTGAGTTAAGAGTATTCAAACTTGAATGTTAGAGTGAGGAAGAGTTAGTAGGGGTATCTCAAAACCTAGTCACTTGAGTGATGAGCTCAGGATGTGCCGACTCAATGAACTCACTATAACGATAAGGGCGAAAAAGGCAAAAGTTCATGAAAAGAAGCGGGCAAAAACCCGTCAAAATAGATACTTGATTAAATCAAAAGAACAATGAATGTAAACATTCATTGAATTAAAGAAGACTTATAATAAAAAGGGAGAAAATCTATGGAAAGAGTTGATACTATATACTTTTACTTTATGTTGCAAGGATTATATACTTGATAATATCCAATGAAGTTTAATTGGGTGTTTTTCCTTAGTGGATTAAGTATTTACTTTTGGAATAAAAATTCTTTTGCTAAACATGAGGATTAAAGTTTGTTTTATTTAGATTAGCTATTAAATTTTGTCCATGGTAATTTGATCACATGAAACCAGTTTGGTTGAAGTAGTAGACATTAAAATTACAAGTCATGAATTACAAATGAATAGATGCTTGGAATGATGAAAAGAAAAGTTCGTATAATCTATGACGGATTTCTCAATTGATTTGATTCAATTGCTTGAGGACAAGTAAGAGTTTAAGTGTGGGGGAATTTGATAAAGCTATTTTATACTCAATCTTTATAGTATGAAGTGTGTTAATTTATTATAGATTTTATAGAAATCATAAGGAAATGGTACTTAATTCTATTATGGTGATAAATCAGGTTAAATGAAGTCAATGGTGCTAATTCAAGTAAATTAGAGAAGTCATCTACAACTTGGATCAAAGACAAGGATTTACACCGCCGGAGGAAAGTACATGGGCGTGTAGTTGAAGTACACGGCCGTGTACTTAGTCTTGAAGAATCCACGGGAAAATACGCGGTTGAAGTATACGACCGTGTATCTGTCTAGAAGGAGGCACGATTTGAGATACGGCTATGGTGCAAACTATGCTACACACTGCATGAGAAAGAGAGAGGCACGGCTTGTGACACGGCCGTGGTGGAAGCCGTGGTGGAAGCTTGATGAAGCCGTGCCATATACTAAATAAGGAAGAGAAATTGTGGAACTTCGACCAAAGGATGACACGGCTTGGGATCTTGCCGTGGTTGAAGCCGTGGTACACACTGGATACGGAAGATGATATGTGAATTATACACAGAGGAAGGCACGGCTTGACCCACGGTCGTGTGGTAGGGCATGCCAGGCGGACGATTATTTTCTTCTCGAGGTTTACTTGAAAAATGAAAGATATTTTCGTATCTTGCTAGCAAAAGATCACCTGCCATTCCTTTAACAATATAAATAGAACTAACCCTAGAGGGTTAGGAGAATCTTGGATCATCTTGGAGACAAGAAGGAAGGAGGGAGGCAGAGCAAAAACCGGGAACAGAGGCTTGTTATGTTTTTACTTTTAATTTTCATTTTGATGATGACCATGTGTAGCTAAGCAGATTTTCTAGCCAAAGGGTCATTGAAATTTAATTCTCCACGAATTGTGAGATCTAACTGAGTTGTCTTTAATCTATTCCTTGTTTTTGGATATTCATATATCTTCTGAACGTCTTGTCAATATTATCTTTGTTGGTTGGTATGAATTAGAGCTCTTCTACTCAATTAGCAAGTTAATAAATTGTCAACTAGCACGTCAAATCCGTAATTGTTTGATAGTTCTAGTCTCGGTGACACAATAACATGTTTGATTATAAAATAGATGATCGAATTCATGTTATGGAGATGTATGATCTTGTTTAAATAGGTTATCTTATAATCTACTGGCATGAATTGGTGGTCTCTCTAGTTTTTAATGCTGTTGATAGATTAAATCCTAAGAGCTTGTTTAGGGTTGTCTAATCGATAAGAGAAATAATCGAAGAGCTTGTTTTGGTTATCGAAGAAGTAAGGAGAGATAGGTTATTAGAGCTTGTTAATAACCATAACCAGTTTATCTAGAAATAATAATAGAAAACATTTGCATCGATGATCAATTCTTAGAATTAAACTATCTTGATTCCTTTGGCTAGGCTTTTATCAATATTCGATTTTATTATATTGTTTCAATATTATTTTGATTCACAAACAAACCCCCCCCCCCCATTTTTCTTTTCCTCTTTATTCTCTTTGAATAGAAATATATTTAACCAATTCCTGTGGATACGACCCTACTCACTACTATACACAAATCATATCATTGTCTAGGAGTAGGTTTTTATTTTTGTTGGATTCGACACCCATCACTCATCTACAATAAATATAATGGTCTATTATCTACTATGGCCTTCCTTAACTCTAATTGTTCCCCTAATAAGGTCTTCTTCTTCCCAGTTTTACTTATATGTCTCTGAACCTCTTCGTCTTCTAAAGGTTTACTCATTTGCCTTTGAACTTCTTGGACCTTTGAAGGTTTATTTATCTACCTCTGAACCTCTTGGTCCTCTGAAGGTTTACTGATCTACTTCTGAACCTCTTAGATCTCTAATGGTGACACTGAGGTCAACATTATACACTTACCCTCCTGCTGGAACATATAAGTATTTCTAAAGCCATCATGCGAAACTTTCCTATCATACAACTAAGGCCTGCCAAGCAATATATAGGATGCACACATAGGAAAAATATCACATTCAATTTCATCATGATATTTATTGATGTGCTTAAGGGATCCAATTACAATTATACAAAGCCAATTGAAGAATCAACTAATCAAATTCCACAAACTGGTGTGATTCAAATTTCCATATGAATACTAATTGTATGAACAACTTGCTCTAATACCAAAATATGATGTGCTTAAAAGACCAAGCACATGAATACCAATACAAATGGCATGAATCAACAATTACAACCAACAATTGTCTTGATCGAAAACTTTACAAAATGGCCTTAATTCACGAAAATTGAAGCTAAATGGATATATGGAACAAACAATGATATGAATATCAATGGATAACCAAGGAAATGAACTAAGATTCCACTCAAATTGAAATGTTTCAAATCTGAAAATAAGAACCCTAGATTCACGTGTATAAGAATAAGGAATTAACAAATTACACTTAGATACTACTCACCAAATACAATTTGTGAAAACAACAAGAGATAATTGATATTACTCATAATCACTCTAGTTGGTTCTCGCCACAATTTCACAAATGAAATTGATAAGTGATCAATTGCAAGCAAAGGGGACTTCTCACGGCAATAATGTGTGTGTTTTGTCAAGATGTCAAAAGCTCCCTAAAAACCCTAGTTAGCAAGTATTTATACTTGCTCCTATTAAGGTTAAAATAAACCAAAAATTACAAAATTGCCACTAGGTTGTTGGTTCTAAAGATCAAAATTACAAGTACAAAATAAACAAAAATGGTCGGTTCTCATAGCAACAATTACATATTCAATTGGTCTTCAAGTGGTCAGTTCTTCAATTCAAGTGAACAATTTGTTAGATCAATTCTTCTTTAGTTTATGTCGGTCCATGAATAATCCACAAGCTGAGCTTTAGCGAGTTTATCCATCGCCCTATAAAAATCGATAAGTATACTTACTGAAATGCATAACAAATAAGTAATAAAAAAGAAGTTAGTATACAAATATTTTTGGGGATGGTTTGTTCAAAGAGGACTTTTGTTGCCAAATTTTGTAACCGTTTGGCTCTTGGCTTAGTGATAGGTCTTGTAAGATTTTGATTCCTATCATTTATACCCTATACTGAAAACTACCCTAGCCCTTTGGGTAACATGGAGACTTCCCTGCTCACTCAACCAATGCAATTTATAGGGTTTTAGATGTAGGGTAGTTACAAGTTGTAATTTTAATACTAATGAGGCAACCATAACATTAGTACAACTACTGCCATCAATAATAAGAGCACATAAATTACCTTGTACCCTACAAGATATGTGGAACAAATTTTCCCTCTGCTTATCATTGTTAGTAGGAAAAGAAGTCATAACTTTGTGTGGTATATTAATAGATAAATACCGATCATTTGACATGGTTGCTTACTAACTTCAACAAGCCAACAATACACTTCACCACACACACCACGGTAACACACACTCACACACCTATGGTGCAACACATACCCTCAATGGCTTCACACACATACTCCCACAATCACGCAACACATACTTTCCTACGGTTCATTTTACTTTACACCACAACACACAATTCCGGCACAACAACAACACCCTTTACACCCACGATATACACATACTTATGATTCTTCAACACACAACCAAAGGTAACAAACACCTTCACAACAACACGTCTACACCTATGGTATACACACACTTCACACCTCACCTACACTCACTGATGTGCTTTAAAATCCGAATCACAAGCACTCAATTGCAATTGAAGAATCAACTAAATAAATTCCACAAAGTGGCGTAATGAAATTGAAATCCCAATTAAGTAAATGACCAAATGAAATTTGAACTAATAAGTATGTGATTTTTCAATGGAAAATCATGCAATTACACTAGGAAGCAATTTCAAAATTGAAAATGACCAAATCTGAAAATTACAACCTAAATCACGTGAATGAAAAGTAACCACAAATTGCACCTAGATATGACTCACTAAACACAATTTGTTAACAACAAGAGCAAGATTGATATGACTCACAATCTCCTCTTATTGAATCTCACCACAATTGCACAAGAAATTGATAAGAGATCTTTGATTTGCAAGGCTCTCCCTTACAACTCAAAGAGTGTATTTTCATATTATCAAAAAGCTCCATAAAAACCCTAGTTAGCAAGTATTTATACTTGCTCCTATTAGGGTAAAACAAACAAAACAATTACCAAGTTGCCACTAGGTGGCCAGTTCCAAGAATCAAAATTACAAGTGATAGGAATCAAAATCATACAAGACCTATCATTAGGGCAAGGACCAAAGGATTTCAAATCTTGGTGATGAGAATCCTTTTTGAGCAAATCGACCTCGGAATTATTTGCTTACTAACCTCTTTTCTATTATTCATGTATTGTATATTTCAACAGGCACACTTATCATACTTTATAGGGCGGTGGACAAAGTCACTAAGACTCAGCTTGTGGGTTATCCATGAACCGACCTAAACTAAAGATGAGTTGGACCGATGAGTTGATTTGAAGACTCGGCATGTTGAGAACTATTTTTATTTGTTTGTTATTTATTTGGAACCATTTATGTTGTAATTTTTTGGGACACTTTTATTTGGTTGTAATTTGTGTTTTAGGACTGACTACCCTAAAGTGGCGTAGTTGTAACTTTGAGGACTTTTTAACCTTAAAGGAAGCAAGTATAAATACTTACTTAAGTAGGGTTTTGAGGAGACTTTTGATAAATTTTCATAAAAAAAAACACTTCACGTGTTGAGGGTTAGGGTTTACTAATTCCAAAATTGCTCTTATCAATTTCAATCACAAAATTGAGATTGTGGCGAGTGGCCTCAAAGTGAATTTGTGAGTAATATCAAGTTCTCTTTGTTATAGTTTCCTTTTCATCACTAGTGAGTTATATCTAGGGTTAAATTGGATTGTTCTTGGTCATATTTGATTGCATTTGTAATCATTTCATTATGTTATAAGATTGATTGGTTTTAGCACTTGTTATTACCATCAATTTTTTCTTCATTTTGAACTGTGGATTGGCTTTGTTGGGAAAGTGGATCACGGCTTTATTCTTGTTGTTTTTTGTGTAATAATCTCGTGGGATTTTAAGTGTGTTTAGTGTTTTCAATTGAGGATTTCATTATTGTGATTTTCATCATTTCAATCTTGTTCACGTGGTGTTATGGAATTAGTTACAAGCATTGAGGATTTAACGCCTTTTGGAAGCTAATTTGATTGACATTGTCTAATTGTCTTTCAAATTGGTTTTGCATGTGCTTAGACTTAGTTTTAGGCACATCATTATTTGGTATCGGAGCTATTCACACTTGGGTATTTAATATTGATCACGTCACATTTGAAGAATTGGTTCATAAACATTGAGGATTAGCGCAATTGTTAAACTAGTTGATTGACATTGTGTAATTGTCTTTCAATATTGGGTTTTGTGTGCTCAAACGTGGTTTTTAGGCACATCATCTATTTGGTATTAGAGCCTAGGTTAAGAGAAGGGAATTTTTGTGATCTTCACTTTCAATTAGGGTTCTTCATTTCTTTTTATTCGAAATTATATAAGTGTGGAGGATTGAGTTGCTTAATTGTGTTATTGAGAAGTTGAATTTGTTGTTTGTTAAAGTGGTTGTAAGAAGGGTTATTTGATTTTTTATTTTGGAAATTTAGGGTTCTTGATCTTAAATCTTGATTCCGAAGTTGAGAGTAAAAATTGAATTGTTGATATTATTACTGGAAGTGGCATGATTATCTTATTTAGGGAGTTGAACTTGTTGCTTGTTGGAGTGAGTCTTGAGGACTTGTTGAAGCTCCATTTAGTTGATAATTTTGTGTATTAAGAAGAAGAGTAATAGCATATTTTTGTGAATTCAAATTTCATAACTTGAAGTTGCCTTAATTGTGAAGAAATGGAGGTATATTTTTGCTAAGAGTAATTTGGACATAAGAGGGGCTTAGTGTACAGTTTCAGAAGTGAGTGTGTGGGTTTAAGGAAGTTATTTGAATTTCAAAACACACATTAAGTGATTGATTAATTGTGTGTTCATTTGAATGTGATCTTACCATTTGTGGAATCTTGCACTTATTAAACTCCTTTTTGAATTTGAAAGTGAGCTTCCTTATTTTGTATTGAAGTTGAGGTTTTGTTGTAGTTTGTGGAAGTAGGAAGTGAACCGTGGCTTGAGGAGGATTGTATGTAGTGTTGTGTTTTTATTAACTTAGTGAAGGGTGTGTACATTTGTTGTTGGTTATTGTATGTGTTGTGTTGTAAAGATCATTGATGCTAGTGGCATGAAACATTGTAAACCGTGAGCATAAAGGGAATTTTTGTGGCGGTGAAGTTGTGATGTGCCTAAATGGGGTTTAAGCACATACAAATGAACCAATTAACAATCCCTAAAGAACAAGATCAAATTGGTTCAATTTAGAGCAAAATGTTACATGAACCCATATTGCAATAGATGACCCGAATGCTATATTTCATGAAATGAATTACACAATGTTGTATTCCTCAATAAAGATCACTAATATTCTTGATAACCATGTAAAATAACACAAAAAAGCAACAAGAACCACCTCCGAGATCCCCTTTCCCAGCAATGTAAACCACAGTTCAAATGAAGCAAATAGTGACGGTTAATAACAAGTGCTAAAAAAAAATCAATTAAGCAATAATAATTTGATTACAAATGCAATCAAATCTGACCAAGAAGACTTCAATATAACCCTAAATATGACTCACTAGAGAAGAAAAGAAACACAACAAATAGAAATTGATATAACTCACAATTTCTCCTTGTTGCACTCGCTACAATTCCAATTCTTGGGATTGAAATTAATAAGAGGAATTGAACTAAGGAAGAACCCTAATTCTCTCACATAAATGTGTATGTCTATTATGAAAATTTCTCCCTCAAAAACCTTACTTAAGCAAGTATTTATACTTGCTTCCTTTAGGGTTAAAAAGTTCACAAAATTACAACTATACCACTTTTAGGGTAGCTGGTTCAAAAAGGCAATTACAAGAAAATGAAAATTGTCCCAAAAGCTCACAACATAAATAATACAAGTAAATAACAAATAGATAAAAATTAGTATTGAAGATGCTAGCTCTTCCATAGGATTTGTTGGCTCAGCTCATTGCCGGTTTAGATCGATCCATGGATAACCCACAAACTGAGTTTTAATGAGTTTGCCCATCGCCCTATAAAGCATGATAAGTGTGCCTGTTGGAATATACAATACATGAATAAGAGAAAAGAGGTTAGTAAACAAATAATTCCAAGGTCGATATGCTCAAGATGGACCCTCATTACCAAGATTTGAAATCCTTTAGCTCTTACCCTAATGATAGGTCTTGACTGATTTGATTCTTATCATCTCCTCGGGCCTCAAAAAGATTTTTCCTCAAATATAACAGATCAAATGTAGTAGAGACTCTATTTCCTCCTAGCAAGCCACCTGAAGAAGTATCATTGCAGAATCCCAATATTTGAAATACCACAGGGGGTGATTGTTTTCTCTCCTCCATTTCTAAGATGTATCTCATCTGCAACACAAATAATGATCCATTATTCACTGAGGTCTCCCCTATCTCAAAACCGTTCCACTGATATTGTTTCCTCCTTTTCTAACTCATCTGTATGGCACTGATCCTCATAGCCCTCTAATGGTTGGCCCAATTGCTCACTGCCCTCTGAAACCTCTAAAGGTGAACACAACTAGCTCTGAACAATCTGGTTCTCTAATGATAGGCTCATCTGACTCTGACCTTCAGAATCCTCCAATGGTTTACTTAACTACTCATGAGCCTCTAGTACCTTTGAAGGTGAACACAACTGTCCCTGAACAGTTTGGTCCTCTAGTAGCCTACTCATCTGACTATGATTATCAGGATCCTCTAAAGGTTGGTACATCTGTATCTGACAAATTTTGTGCTTTAAGGGTTGGCTCAACTACTTATGGCCCTCTGATGGTCTATTAATTTGTTACTGAGCCCTTTGAACCTCTGAAGGCAACATCGGATTCAGAATAATTCATTTCCCTCCTTCTAGAATACATAAGTATTCCTGAAGCCATCATGTAAGACTCTCCTATCATATAACCAAGGCCTGCCAAGCAATATATGTGATGCACACATAGGCAAAATATCACACTCAATCTCATCAAAATATTTATCCCCTACACTAAATGGTACCCTAGCTCGTTGGGTCACATGCAAACTCCCCTGATCATTAAGCCAATGCAATTTATATAGTTCAGGATATGTAGTAGTAGCAAGTTTTAGTTTCGATACTAACGATGCTGTTACCACATTGGTACAACTACCACCATCAACTATAAGGACACATAAATTTCCTTGTACCCTACAAGAGGTATGGAACAAGTTTTTCCTTTGTTCATCATCCTTAGTAGTAATTGTAGTTAATGTCCGATGCAATACATTAGTATAATGAAACATCTCACTAGACATGATTGTGTTCAAACCTAACAACACAATAATTATCTTCACACTTCCACGTTCAAGTACATAACCAAGCTACAAGTGAAGTACACTCAACTTCTTTCAAGTAGATAGAATTAAATTCAACTACAAGTGATACGATTCCAAGAGCTAAGATATGAGCGCCAAAGAAAACAAAGTCAATCCGAGCTCTAGGTGGTAGTGCGGGGTCTAAAAAAGGAGGACATAAGTGTCGGGAGGACCCAAGGTAAAGTTCGGCTAGCCTTAAGCCGGCCTTGAATAAAGGCCGGCTGAGTTAGCTTCAAGGCCGCCGGCCTTGGAGCCAGCCTAAATGAAGGCCGCCGGCCTTAGTGCCGGCCTAAATAAAGGTCGCCGGCCTTTGGGTGCCAGCCTATGTATTTAGGCCGCCGGCCTTTAGCCAACCTTGAATGGTTTCGCACAATTTTTTTTAGGATGATATAAATAGGCGTCCTTAGGGTTTTTCGAGGGATAATGTTATTTTTGGTTGTAAACAAACACTTGAGCGGTGTGAGTGAATCCTCTTTGGAGATTCTTGAATATTGAGAATTGATTTTCACTTTATTCTTGTTGTTCTTATCAAATTCTTGGTTCATATAGAATTTGTGGCGAGCATTGTTATTGAATTCTTGGAATTCTTTAACCGTAGTGATTGATTTATAGAACGTGGTCTCTATCGTTCTATGTTTTGATTGCGAATCAGTTTAATTTTATCAATCTTGGCATCTATAGATTGGTAATTTTATCCATATCCTTATTTTGTTCATTAGTACCAAAATCTAGAAAACCCTAAAAAAAATTTGTGACATTTGATTATTATTGACGATTCGATTTGTGTGAAGGAATTCGAATCCGAATTCGTGTCATTTGGTATCAGAGCGAAGGTTGGATTCGTAAGGATTTAGAGTGAAAGATTCGATCAGATCGTAGGTTAAATCGGTAAGGCTGTTGAATCTCAACTCAATTGTAGTTTTAATTTAATAGTACTGTTGGTTGGGAAATTTGGAAAGTTATTTTGTGAATTGTATTGCTGTGAATTCGATTATTGGGCGTTGAATTGGTGATTAGTCTGTTGTTGAGAATTGGGGGTTTTGTGAATATCTTTGCCGAATTCAATTGTTGGGTGTTGAATTGCTATGAATTGGTGTTTGGGGTTGTTGTTGAGGATTGTGTTCTTGTGAATATATATTGTTGAAACTTTGATTGGTAGAGATGTCGTCGCATGGAAGTGTTCATAACAACAACAATAGGAATGATGCTGATAATGGGGGTGAGGTTGTGACTAAGGCTGAGTTCAATCTAATCCAAGAAAATCTTAGATTGATTATGGAAAGATTGGAGGTTAGGGATAGAAGAAGCCATAATGGTGCAGGAATTAGGAGGAGACATTCTAGTAGTGAATCTAATGCTAGTAGTGGAAGGAGTAGGAGAGGAAACAATGATGACAGGCGTAAGGGGATTGAAAACATCAAGCTGAAAATTCCACTTTTCACTGGTAGTAGTAAACCAGAGGAATTCCTAGATCGGGTGCCACGGGTTGAGAGGGTGTTTGACTGTTATGAGTGGGATGAGCGCATGAAGGTGAAAATGCCGTCTCTAGCATTCTCTGAATATGCTAGTTTGTGATGGGATAAATTACAAACTAAGAGACGTATGGCTGATGAGGAGAAAGTGCGTTCATGGGCTTTGATGAAAAGGTTAACGAGACGTAGATTTGTGCCAGACTACTATAAACAAGAGATGCTGATGGAGTTGCAATCCTTGAAGCAGGGTAAAAAAAGCATAGAAGAGTATGTGAAGGAGTTTGAGACATTAGTGGTAAGATGTGATATTAGGGAATCATCAGATGAATCCATAGCTTATTTCATCAATGGGTTGAAGATGGATATTGCCAGTGTAGTGGAACTCCAGCATTATCAGACTCTTGAGGATGTGATTAAATTAGCCAGTCAGGTTGAGCGGCATCAGCGCAGGCGGGATTAGAAATCATATCAACACCATAAGTCAAATGATGGTGAGAGGGAGAAGGAAAGGAAGGAAAAGGGAAAGGCAGTCGCTAGTGAGGCTGTTGACCAAACACAACAAAAGAGGAGCAGGGATATCAAATGTTTTAAGTGTTTAGGACTTGGCCATATTGCTTCTCAATGTCCTAATAAAAGGGTTATGGTCATCAAGGGGGACAAAGTTGAGAGTGAGGAAAAAGAACAGAAGAGTACTGAGGCAGAAGAGGAAGATGCAGACGTTATAGCGAGTCCAGTACAGGGAGACTTGCTAATGGCTAAGAAGGACGAAGCTGTTCATAATTAGAGAGCCAATTTATTTCATATCCAAGGCATGGTGCAGGGGAAGACTTGCTTGATTGTGGTTGACACAGGCAGTTGCACTAATGTTGCTTCAGCAAGCTGGGTTACTAAGTTGGGTTTACAGGTGGAGTAGCATCCAAAACCTTATGCACTTCATTGGTTGAGTCCACAGGGAGTCGTTTATGTACACAAACAGGTTCGTGTTCCATTACTTATCAGTGATTATACTGACGAAATTGTTTGTGATGTAGCTCCAATGAAAGCTACACATTTGATCCTTGGAAGACCTTGGCAGTATGACCTCAGAGCCAAGCATGATGGATACACCAATAAGTATACCATTCAGCAACAGGACAAGGCATACAAACTTCTTCCTACGAGTCCAACTGAAGTACAACAAACAAGGCTGATTTGCTTTAAGAAGCCCAAGGGAAAGAGGAGTCTGTTTATGTGGCTTAGCAGGATGGACGATACAGATTCGAGGTCGAATATTTTTCAACATGGAGGGAATGATACGATTCCAAGAGCTAAGATACGAGCGCCAAAGAAAAAAAAGTCAATCCGAGCTTTAGGTGGCAGTGCGAGGTCCAAAAAAGGAGGACATAAGCGTTGGGAGGACCCAAGGCGAAGTTCGGCCAGCCTTAAGCTGGCCTTGAATAAAGGCTGGCCAAGTTAGCTTCAAGGTCGCCGGCCTTGGAGCCGGCCTAAATGAAGGTCGCCGACCTTTGGCCGGCCTTGAGCCAGCCTTGAATGGTTTCGCACAATTGTTTTTAGGATGATATAAATAGGCGTCCTTAGGGTTTTTCGAGGGATAATGTTATTTTTGGTTGTAAACAAACACTTGAGCGGTGTGAGTGAATCCTCTTTGGAGATTCTTGAATATTGAGAATTGATTTTCACTTTATTCTCGTTGTTCTTATTAAATTCTTGGTTCATATAGAATTTGTGGCGAGCATTGTTATTGAATTCTTAGAATTCTTTAACCGTAGTGATTGATTTATAGAGCGTGGTCTCTAGCGTTCTATGTTTTGATTGCGAATCAGTTTAATTTTATCAATCTTGGCATCTATAGATTGGTAATTTTATCTATATCCTTATTTTGTTCGTTAGTACCAAAATCTAGAAAATCCTAAAAAAAATTTGTGACATTTGATTGTTATTGACGATTTGATTTGTGTGAAGGAATTCAAATCCGAATTCGTGTCAATAAGTGTTTAAGTAACTAGTTCAATTACTTTTACACTTTATTGACTTATTTGAATTTTAAATTCTACTACTTAACTTTCCTTATTCTTGCTTTGGCTTCTCACTACTTAAATATACAATTGGCAGCAATTAAACACATACACAACACACTATTCACTGCCACATAACTTCCCTTTTGCTCACGGTTCAATAATGTTCACGCTACCAACAATAAGTAGCTTGACAACACATACAATAACCAACACCAAATGTTAACACCTTTTACTAAATTTACAAAAAATACAACACTACATACACACTACTTCAAGCCACGGTGCATTTTCCCCACTTTCACACAAACATCAAATCGCAACTTCAACACAAAAAGCAGCCTACCTTCAAATTCAAAATAAGTTCAATAAGTGCACAACTCCACAAATGGTAAGAGGCTTTTTCAAATTCAAATGATACACAATTAACTATGACTTAATGTGTATTTGAAATTTCAAATTGACCTCTTAATGTACACTTTCAATTCTGATTTCAAATCTAAAAATGACAATTGTAATTCCTCCACCCTTTTCAAAAACACACACTACACAATTCCACTTCACAATTGAAATACCACTCTTCCCCTTCACGGTTTTCTATTCATGCACTATACACTCACACTTTAGCCTCAACGTGCAACACCTTACTCCACACAAAACGCACACAACCTCCATAATTCACACCAAAACGCACACAACCTTCACAAAATTTTACAAACACAACTCTACACACATACACCTTCAAGTCACGATGTTAATGTCCCTTCTATTCAACACACACAACATAACTCTAACAACTCAAGTTTTCCCTTTTTACACCGTAATTCACACATACAACCACGGTGCAACAACCTCCCCAATACAACACACACACAATAATTCAAAGTATACACTTCCTTACCACTACACAACTCCATTAACACCGTAAACCACAAGCAGTGGCAGTAACAAAATTCAAATTCAATTTACTTCACTAAATGTAACCTTCTCCACAAATGGTAAAAACAATTCAAATTCAAATAACACTTATTCAATGCTACTCAATGAATTGCTTCAAACTTAAATAAGGTGTTTGAATTTCAAATATATGCTTATCCTTCTACACACTTTCAAATCTGGAAATGGTAAATTTTTCTCCCCAATTCCGAAATCAACAAAGGTCACACTTCTCTTTTTACCACAAATTATTGTATTTCCAATTCCACAATCAAACATTAGGAAATACACTTCTTACTTTTCTTTCCAAGTTCACGTCAACAACAAAATGATTCACAATTGCTCCACGTCTACAACAACAAGCAGCAACTATAACTCCTCAACAACATAATTAAACAATTCAAGCTTCACGTCAAACAAATTCAAATCAATGTGCTATTTAACAATTCCCGAACTTCCAAATTCAAATTGCAATCAATCCCTTCTCACAACCTCAAGCTGTGATACCAAAAAGATGATATGCCTAAAACCAAGATCAAGTACATGAAAAACCAATTTGAAAGACAATTAAACAATATCAATCAAACTGGTAATCAAATGGCGCAAACTTCTTCTAATTATGAACCGATTCTACTAACAAGGATGTGTTCAATCTTAAATCCAAATATGATATAGCTCTAATACCAAAAAGATGATGTGCCTAAATGGGGTTTAAGCACATACAAATGAACTAATTAACAATCCCTAAAGAACAAGATCAAATCGGTTCAATTTAGAGAAAAATGTTGTGTGAACCCTAATTGCAATAGATGATCTGAATGCTATATTTCATGAAATGAATTACACAATATTATATTCCTCAATGAAGATCACTAATATTATTGAAAACCACATGAAATAACACACAAAATCAACAAGAAACACCTCCGAGATCCCCTTTCCCAACAATGTAAACCACGGTTCAAATGAAGCAAATATTGATGGTAAATAACAAGTGCTAAAAACCAATCAGTTAAGCAATAATAATTTGATTACAAATGCAATCAAATCTGACTAAGAAGACTTCAATCCAACCCTAGATATGACTCACTAGAGAAGAAAAGAAACACAACAAATAGAAATTGATATAACTCACAATTTCTCCTTATTGCACTCGCCACAATTCCAATTCTTGGGATTGAAATTAATGAAAGGAATTGAACTAAGGAAGAACCCTAATTCTCTCACGTAAATGTGTATGTCTATTCTGAAAAATTCTCCCTCAAAAACCCTACTTAAGCAAGTATTTATACTTGCTCCCTTTAGGGTTAAAAAATCCACAAAATTACAACTATATCACTTTTAGGGTAGCCGGTTCACAAAGGCAATTACAAGAAAATGAAAAGTGTCCCAAAAGCTTACAACATAAATAATTCAAGTAAATAACAAATAGATAAAAATTAGTCTTGAAGATGCTAGCTCTTCCATAGGATTTGTCGGCTTAACTCATTGCCGGTTTAGGTCGATCTATGGATAACCCATAAACTGAGTTTTAATGAGTTTACTTGAAGTACCAAAAATTATTTATTTGTGCTTCAATTATTTCACTTGACTTTACTTGAAGTAACAGTAAGCATTTCTTATATTGGTTGAGTGTGAGCACTATAGGTGTGTAAGGGTGTTTTGTTGTGGTGATTGTAGTGAAGTGTGTTGTTAACTTGTTGAAGTTAGTTAATAACCATGTCAAATGATGTGCATACTTCTACTATTTTGGTACATCAAGTAGTGATTTCTTCACCAACCATTGATGATGGATAAAGAGAAAACTTCTTCCATATTTCTTGTAGGGTACAAGGAAATTTGTGCATAATTATTATTGATGGTGGTTGATGTGCCTAAATCCACTTGGAAGCACAATCAAAAGACTCAAGAAAACATAAACTCAAGTCAACAACAAACCGATTCCAAAAGGGCAAAAATAACGTGAACCAAATGAAGATGCAATGAAATCCAAATACTCAATGTTGCAATTGTGATACCACAATAATAATCTCTTCTAACATCACACTAATCACATATAATCCCACGTGAATAATCCACAAATTCAAAAGAAAACTTCAATTCTAAGAACTCCTTTCCACAAGTGATAATTACGTTTCAAGAGGTATTCTTTAAGGGTGAACCGAATTCAAATGCAAAGGATCTTAATTAAACACAAGAATTCGAAAATAATAAGAAGCAAATCTGTCTAAGAACTATCTCAATTCACCCCTAGATATGACACACTAGAGAAGAAAAGAAATCATAACAAAATGAAATTGATACTACTCATAATTTCAAGGTGTTGCACTTGCCACAATTTCAACTCTTGGGATTGAAATTGATAAGAGTCTAATGAAAATTAAGAACCCTAACTCTCACGTGAATATGAACTCTCAATTCTAAAAAATATGGCCTCCTCAAACCCACTCTTAAGCAAGTATTTATACTTGCTACTCCTAGGGTTAAAAAGTAGTCAAAATTACAAGTTTGCCATTTTTAAGGTAGCTAGTCTTAAATGAAAATTACAAGGAAATAAAAGTGTCACAAAACCAAATACAACTAAAAATAGTTCATAAAAGAAGAAATATATAAAAGAAATGGTCTTCAAGATGCCGGTCTTCTATAGGATCCATTAGCCCAGCTCATCGCCGATTCAGGTCGGTCCATGGATAACCCACAAGCTGAGTCTGAGGGAGTTTGTCCATTACCCTATAAAATATGATAAGTGTGCCTGTTGGAAAACACAATACAAGAATAATAGAAAAGAGGTTAATATATAAATAATTTCGAGGTCGATCTGCTCAAAATGGGCCCTCATCGCCAAAATTCGAATTCCTTTAGTTTTTGCCTTAACGATAGGTCTTGTCGGATTTTGATTCCTATCAGTGGTAGTTGTACTAATGTTGTAGCTGCATCATTAGTATCAAAGTTGAAACTTGAAACTATCCCACATCCTGAACCCGATACATTACATTGGCTTAATGATCAGAATAGTCTTTGTGTGACCCAAAAGGCAAGGGTACCCTTTAGTATAAGGGACAAGTATTGTGATGAACTTGAATGTGATATTATTCCTATGTGTACATCCCATATATTGCTTGGCAAGCCATGGTTGTATGACAAGATGGTATTACATGATGGATATAGAAATACTTATATGTTCCAACAGGATGGTAAACGTATAGTATTGAACCCTATGTCACCATCAGAGGTCTAGAAGATGCAAAGACAGATAAGACAACTATAAAAGAATCCTAAGGATCATAGCCACAAATGTCAAATCTTTAGAGGTTCCTAAGGTTTCTAGTGACACGAGCCAACCCTTAGAGCACTAAATTTGTCAGACACAGATGTGCCAACTTTCGGAGGATCCTGATGATCAGAGTTAGATGAGTAGACCACTAGAGGATTAAACTGTTGAGGGGCAGTTGTGTTCACCTTCAGAGGTACTAGAGGTTCATGAGTAGTTGAGTAAACCATTGGAGGATTCTGAGGGTCAGAGTCAGATGAGCCCATCATCAGAGAGCTAGACTATTTAGAGAGATTTGTGTCCACCTTCAGAGGTTTCAGAGGGCCATGAGGGTCAGTGACATATAGATGAGTTAGAAAAGGAGGAAACAATATCAGTAGAATGGGTTGAGATAGGGGAAACTATAGTGGATAATGGGGCATTATTTGTGTTACAAATGAGATACATCTTGGAAATGGAGGAGAGAAAGCAATTACCCCCTGTGGTATTTCAGAAATTGAGATTCTGCAGCGATACTTCTTTAGGTGGCTTGCTAGGAGGATACAGAGTCTCTATTGCATTTGACCTGTCATATTTGAGGACAAATCTTTTTGAGGCCCGAGGAGATTATAGGAATCAAAATTCTACAAGTCCTATCATTAGGGTAAGAACCAAAGGATTTCAAATCTTGGCGATGAGGGTCCTTTTTGAGTAAATCGATCTTAGAATTATTTTCTTACTAACCTCTTTTCTATTATTCATGTATTGTATATTTCAACAGGCACACTTATCATGCTTTACAAGGTAGTGCACAAACTCACTAAGACTTAGCTTGTAGGTTATCCATAAACTGACATAAACCGAAGATGAGTTGGACCGATGAGTTGATTTGAAGACCCGGTATGTTGAGAACTATTTTTATTTATTTGTTATTTATTTGGAACCATTTATGTTGTAAGTTTTTGGGATACTTTTATTTGGTTGTAATTTGTGTTTTAGGACCGGCCACCCAAAAGTGGCATAGTTGTAATTTTGAGGACTTTTTAACCCTAAAGGGAGCAAGTATAAAACTTGCTTAAGTAGGGTTTTGAGGAGACTTTTGATAATTTTTCAGAAAAAAAAAAACACTTCACGTGTTGAGGGTTAGGGTTTCCTAATTCCAAAATTGCTCTTATCAATTTCAATCCCAAAATTGAGATTGTGACGAGTGGCCTTAAAGTGAATTTGTGAATAATATCAAGTTCTCTTTGTTGTAGTTTCCTTTTCATCACTAATGAGTTATATTTAGGATTAAATTGGATTGTTCTTGGTCAGATTTGATTGCATTTGTAATCATTTCATTATGTTATAAGATTGATTGTTTTGGTACTTGTTATTACCATCAATTTTTGCTTCATTTTGAACCATGGATTGGCTTTGTTAGGAAAGTAGACCACAACTTTGTTCTTGTTTTTTTTTGTGTAATAATCTCGTAGGATTTTAAGTGTGTTTATTGTTTTCAATTGAGGATTTCATCATTTCAATCTTGTTCACATGGTGTTGTGGAATTGGTTACAAGCATGGAAGATTTAATGCCATTTGGAAGCTAATTTGATTGACATTGTCTAATTGTCTTTCAAATTGGTTTTGCATGTGCTTAGACTTAGTTTTATGCACATCATTATTTGGTATCAGAGCTATTCACACTTAGGTATTGAATATTGATCACATCAGATTTGAAGAATTGGTTTATAAACATTGAGGATTAACGCAATTGTTGAACTAGTTGATTGACATTGTGTAATTGTCTTTCAATATTGGTTTTTGTGTGCTTAAACTTAGTTTTTAGGCACATCAACAAGTATAAAAATCAAAATGGCCAGTTCTCATAAGCAACAAATACAAATACAAATACAAATGGTCTTCAAGTGGCTAGTTCTTCACTTCAATGGAACAATTTGTAGGCCGTTGGATGTGACTCCAAAAATGTACTGCAAGTTGATCCTTAGTGCATGTTATTTGGCTATCTTGTAAAACCGATCAATGTACCTACGCAAAATCAAACATTATTAGATAAAATGTAGCAATATGTGGATGTCTAAGCTCATGCATCCAAGTCAGGTTCTCCCACTACTAGAACCATAGGATAGATTCCCATCATTTCCTCAGGCCTATGAAAGATTTGCCCTCAAATCTAGGGGGTTTTCTCTTAGATTGAAACCCAGTGTCTTGGTTTGCTCATTTGCTAGACTTCTAGAAGAACTAGAGCTATGTCTAATTTGTTCTTGGAAAAAGCACACCTCAGATGGAGACATAGGCGTCAAGAATATCCGTGTATCATCTTTTTGAAACATGTAACTGTTTCTAAACCCGTTATGTAACACCTTTCTATCAAACAACCAGGGTTTATCCAACAATAAGTGAAAGGCGCACATAGGAAGCACATCATAGATAATCTCATCACTGTATTTTTCTCCTACATTGATTGGCACATTTGCCCTCTATGTAACATGCAGACTACTTCGTTCATCCAACCAATGCAATTTGTAAGGGCTAGGATGCGGACTAGTGGCTAGTTATAAATTATCTACTAATGCAGTAAATATGACATTAGGGTAACTACCACTATCAACGAATAGCACACAAGGTTACCTCGAATCCAACAAGGTATGTGGAATAGGTTCTCCCTCTGTATGTCCCTTGCATTTGGAGATAAAGTCAAAACCCTATGCAACACATTAACAGGTAAATAATGTTCTCCCTTTTTGTCCTCATGTGTCTCAGTGTTCTGATCATCATAGTATTCCTATAAGGCCATGGATAAATCTATAGGCTCGACAGCTTCTTCCTCATCTTCTTCTTCGGTGCCCTCCATAACAGTCATCACTCTCTTATTGGGACATTGTGTAGTCATATGTCCAAATCCCATACATTTGAAATATTTAATCTGGCGCATCTTCCCACTAGTTGACTTCAGCATTATCTACCTAACGTCATATCCAACTACCTCTTTGCCTTTCCCATAAACAATTTTCTCCTTTTCTGTGCTAGGGATAACTCTGTCTACCACCTCAACATGCTCACCTGCTCCCTTTGGTCCACCCAACTGACCATATGCCCCCATGGGCTTAGTAGTAGTACTAGGCCTGTTACTAGTAACCTGGAATAGATTGGATTGCCTTTGCCTTTTCACTTTCAAGGCTAACTATATAGCCTCATCAAGTGTACTATACCTTTGCAGCTCAACAACACAGGCTATCTCATACTTCAATCCAGACATAAAATGTGCCTGGGTTTGCATAGGAGGCTCTACTAACCCACACCTGATCATTAATGTTTCAAACTCCTGAACATAGTCATCTACTGTTTTGCTTCCCTGTCTCAATGTTTGTAGACGCATAAATAGTTCCTGCCTATAGTGCTTAGGAATGAACCTCTTCCTCAAAACCCTTTTCATGTCTCTTCATGTGCGAATTTCAGCCTCTCCATCCCTTCACCTGCTGATCACTAAATTCTTCCACCACAAGGCAGCATAAACTATGAACTCAACAACAGCAAGATGAACTTTGGTGTTATCATCGATCTCATAATACTCAACAAGGCCCTCAACCTTATCCTCCCAATCCAGGTAATCGTTTATTGAACCCTTGCCATCAAATGAAGGCATCTGCAGTTTCACATACTCTAGTCCTCTAGGTAGCCTGAAATCCCTGTTCGGGTAAAGATTGACCCTAAAGTTATCATCTCTCTCCTCTCTAAAGGCATGATGATCTCCTTCCACTCTCCTTCCTATGTTTCCTCTTCCTACTGCACCTTCCCTTTGAACGTTTTAAGGAGCTACTCTAGGTGGTGGTGCCTAAGGATTCACCACCGGTGGTTGTAGCATCATCATCCTATCAATCCTTGTTGCTAATGTAGCAACAATAGTGGTGAGGTCCTGAAGCTATTCCTGCAAAGTTCTTCCACTTACAGCATGATGATCCTATCCTCCACCAACTTGGCTATTGGCTTCATTGCTAATGCCCCCATTCACACTGTCATTCAACATAGTTGTGGATTTGATTTGTCGAAGTAAAAATATAGTCTAAAACAATGCAGTACACTCCCTTCACTACAACAACACTTCACCTACCACAACAATCAAATCACCTACAAAAATAAACTCAAACTTTACTTAACTTCACATACCATAGTAGCACACACACTTGCACACCCACGATGCAAACAAGTAACCAAGGCAACACACACTTTCCCATACTTTAATTACGGCAACAACAAGTGGAAAAATAATTAAACACTTCCAAATGGTAAGCTAATGAATTCAACTAAGTTAGTGTTTAAGTATTAATACTAAATAACTTCCACACTTTTAATGCTTGTTTTGAAATTCAAATTTTACCACTATGATTCCCTTTCTAATCACGGCACAAACATACACTTACTTCCATGTGCGACACCTTCTTCACAACACAAACTCACGATAAGTTGCAATTCCCTTCACTGCACACTCACACCGCCACACATACACAACACAATCATGGTGCAACTCACTTCAAACCACAACACCACTTCACGTGCATCACTTCCTCACCTCAACACACACAACACTTCACGGCAACAAATTCAAAATATACTCTTAATGTAACCTTCTCCACAAATGGTAAGAAGCAAATTCAAATAACATTCAATCAATGCTACTCAATGACTTTCTTCAAACTTAAAGAATGTGTTTGAATTTCAAATAACTTCCTAATCTCACATAAGGCAAATCTGGAAATTGCAAATGATAATCTTAATTTCCGAAATCACAATAAGAAATCCACTCTTCTTTGTTGCAATTTCCACTTTTCCCAAATGATCACAAAAGAACACACCTCCTTCTTCACGGCAAGTTCAAGGAAAACAATTGATGTGCCTAAAACCAAGATTAAGCACATACAAAACCAATTTGAAAGATAATCAAACAATGTCAATCAAACTAGTAATTAAATGGCGCAAATCCTCACTATTTACGAACCAATTCTTAAACAATGGTGTGATCAATCTTAATTCCAAGTATGATGATGCTCTAATACCAAATTATGATGTGCCTAAAAGGGAGTTTAAGCACATGCAAATAAACCAATGGAACAACTCCAAAATGACAAGATCAAAATCGGTTCAAAGGATAACAAAATTGTGTGATCCCTTATTGATAGGAATCAAAATCCGACAAGACCTATCATTAGGGAAAAAAACTAAAGGAATTCGAATTTTGGCGATGAGGTCCCATTTTGAGCAGATCGACCCCGGAATTATTTATATATTAACCTCTTTTCTATTATTCTTGTATTGTGTTTTCCAACAGGCACACTTATCATATTTTATAGGGCAATGGACAAACTCCCTCGACTTAGCTTGTGGGTTATCCATGGACCAACTTGAACCGGCGATGAGCTAGGCCGATGGATTTTATAGAAGACCGGCATCTTGAAGACCATTTCTTTTACATATTTCTTCTTTTATGAACTATTTTTGGTTGTAATTGGTTTTGGGACACTTTTATTTCCTTGTAATTTTCAGTTAGGGCTAGCTACCTTAAAAGTGGCAAACTTGTAATTTTGACCACTTTTTAACCCTTGGAGTAGCAAGTATAAATACTTGCTTAAGAGAGGGTTTGAGGAGGCCATATTTTGCAGAATTGAGAGTTCATATTCACGTGAGAATTAGGGTTCCTAATTTTCATTAGACTCTTATCAATTTCAACCCCAAGAGTTGACATTGTGGCGAGTGCAACACCTTGAAATTGTGAGTAGTATCAATTTCATTTTGTTGTGATTTTTTTCCTTCTCTAGTGTGTCATAGCTAGGGGTGAATTGAGATAGTTCTTGGACAGATTTGCTTCTTATTATTTTCGAATTCTTGTGTTTAATTAAGATCCTTTGCATTTGAATTCGGTTCATCCTTGAAGAATACCTCTTAAAACGTAATTATCACTTATGGAAAGGAGTTCTTATAATTGAAGTTTTCTTTTGAATTTGTGGATTATTCACGTGGGATTATATGTGATTAGTGTGATGTTAGAAGAGATTATTATTGTGGTATCACAAATGCAACATTGAGTATTTGGATTTCATTGCATCTTCATTTGGTTCACGCTATTTTTGCCCTTTTGGAACCGGTTTGTTGTTGACTTGAGTTTGTGTTTTCTTGAGTCTTTTGATTATGCTTCCAAGTGGATTTAGGCACATCATCTTTTTGGTATAAGAGCAATCTAATTTAGATACTTAAGATTGATCACATCCTCATTGGAAGAATTGGTTATAAACATTGAGATTTGACACCATTGTTCATGTGATTGAGACTAGTTTGATTGACCTTGTTTCTTTGTCTTTCAAATTGGTTTTGTATGTGCTTAATCTTGGTTTTAGGCACATCACTTATGATGTAAGATGAGTCGAATGTTATAGTTTTCAAGGGAACAATATTACAAAGATGAAATCCTCAATTGCAACACTAAACACACTTGAAATCCCAAGTGATTAACACAAAACAACAAGAACCAATCTGAGATCCCCTTTCCTAACAAAGCAAACCACGATTCAAATGAAGCAAATTTGATGGTTAGATTTAATGTTAAAACCAATCAATTCATACAACATGATAGAATGATTTCAAATGAAATCAAAATCTGACCAAGAATAATCCTAATCAACCCTAAATATAACTCACTAGTGATGAAAAGGAAACACAACAAAAAGGAATTGATATTACTTACAATTTCTCTTTGTTACAACTCGCCACAATTTAAATTTTTAGTATTGAAATTGATAAGAGCAATTTGGATTTTAGGAAGAACCCTAACCTCACACGTAAAATGTGTTCTATTTCTAAAAATTTTGGCTTCCCCTCAAAACCTTACTAAAGCAAGTATTTATACTTGCTCCCTTTAGGGTCAAAAGGTTCACAAAATTATAACTATGCCACTTTTAAGGTGGCTGGTCCTAAAAGACAATTACGAGAAAATGAAAGTGTCCCAAAAGAATGATTACAACATAAATAGTCTAAAGAAATAATTACAAATAAAAATAGTCTTTACCATGCTAGCTCTTCAATAAGATTCATCAGCCTAGCTCATCGCTGGTTTAAGTCGATCCATAGATAACCCACAAGCTGAGTCTTAATGAGTTTGTCCATCGCCCTGCAAAGCATGATAAGTGTATTTGTTAGAATATACAATACATGAATAAAAGAAAAGAGGTTAGTGAACAAATAATTCCTAGGTCGATTTGCTCAAAATGGGCCCTCATTGCCAAGATTTAAAATCTTTTGGCTCTTGCCCTAATGATAAGTTTTGCCGGATTTTGATTCTTATCAACAATGCTACCACAAGTATTCCACATCCACTTCAACAATAATAACAAGAATGCAACAAAATCCACAATTTTACTACAAATCACTTCAACAATTTCGAATCAAGAAATCAACTTCAAGAATCCTAATTGTCAAATGAACCTCACATAATTCCCTTCCTCAATTCCTATGCTCTGATACCAAATAATGATGTGCTTTAAAATCCAAATCACAAGCACTCAATTGCAATTGAAGAATCATCTAAACAAATTTCACAAAGTGGCGTGATGAAATTGAAATCCCAATTAAGCAAATGACCAAACGAAATTTGAACTAATAAGTATGTGATTTTTCAATGGAAAATCACGCAATTACACTAGGAAGCGATTTCAAAATTGAAAATGACCAAATCTGAAAATTACAACCTAAATCACGTGAATGAAAAGTAACCACAAATTGCACCTAGATATGACTCACTAAACACAACTTGTTAACAACTAAACCATGATTGATATGACTCGCAATCTCTTCTTGTTGAACCTCGCTACAATTTCATAAGAAATTGATAAAAGATCTTTGATTTACAAGGCTCTCCCTCACGGCTCAAAGAGTGTGTATTTCGAAATTATCAAAAGGCTCCCTAAAAACCCTAGTTAGCAAGTATTTATACTTGCTCCTATTAGGGTAAAACAAACCAAAAAATTACAAAGTTGCCACTAGGTGGTCGGTTCCAAGAATCAAAATTACAAGTATAAAAATCAAAATGGGCAGTTCTCATAAGCAACAAATACAAATGGTCTTCAATGGAACAATTTGTGGGTCGTTGGATGTGACTCCAAAAATGTGCCATAAGTTGATCCTTAGTGCATGTTATTTGGCCATCCTGTAAAATCGATTAATGTACTTGCTAAAGTGCAAAATCAAACATTATTAGATAAAATGTAGCCATATGTGGATGTCTAAGCTCATGCATCCAAGTCAGGTTCCCCCATTGCTGGAATCGTAGGATGGATTCTCATCACTCATGGTGCTACACACACAAGAACAATTCCACAATCACAATTAATCACGGTTCAACACAAATGATTCCAAGCTTAGTCAAAGTGCATTCAAGGGAATTAATGCACAATTTACTACACAAGATAAATATGGAATCAATTTGAAAAATATCTTCCCAATTTTCACGGCAAAAGTATCACAGCAAGATGACTTCTACACAGGGAAAAATTTCTAAAATTTTACACTTTTAATTCCGAATTTACCAACGCATAACATGATACAATCAATTCAATTTCAATTCTAATGGAAACCAATTACAATGATTCCTCTAATTCATCTACGACAAAGGAACCCTAATTCAATCTCCCTTGAGTTTCAATTCACAAATACTATGGAATTAAGGAATAATTCACCACAAGAATTCAATTCCACTTCTCACAAATTCAATTTTCGGAATGAAGGAACAAGAACCCTAAATCCCAATTTATGATACACGAAATTCCCTTCTCAAAACCTACGCTCTGATACCAAATTATGATGTGCTTAAGGAATCTAATTAAAAGTACACAATTGCAATTGAAGAATCAATTAAACAAAAACCCACAATATGGTGTGATTCCAAGTGCCTCAAATATGATGTGATGTGATACCAAATTAGATGATGTGCCTTTGTCCAATTACAAGCACACAGTGTAATTTAGGATTCAATTGAATGATACACAATCAAAATGGCATGAACTCTAATTAAAAATAGAACCTAAAAATGGCGTGAAAAGGATAGAAAAGAAAAGAACTAATTCCTTACCAGATATTACATACTAGTTGGAATTAGGTTTTATTTTGATGTTGTTGATATTATGCAAAACACAATCAAAATCCACTCGCCACAAATTCTAGGAGAATTTGATAAGAGCAATTGCGTAAAAGGAAGTGTCCCTTATAAATTCAATAACTGAAAAATGATAAGTCAAAAGCTCCCCCTCTAAAACCTACTTAGCAAGTATTTATACTTGCTCTAATTAGGGTAAAGTCAACAAAACAAAATTACAAATAAAACCAATGAGTGACCAGTTTTGAATAAACAAATTACAAGTACAAATGATCTTCAAGTGGCTGGTTCTTCACTTTAATTGAACATATTGTGGACCGGTTCTTCTTTGACTTATGTAAGCCCATGAATAACCCACAAACTGAGCTTTAGCAAGTTCATCTATCGTCTTGTAAAAACTGACAAATGTTCCTACTGGAATGCACATCAACTATGTAATAGAAAAGAAGATACTAAACAAATATTCTTTGGGTTGAATTGTTCAAAGAGGATCATCATCGCCAAATTTTGTAACCCTTTGGCTCTTGCTCTGGTGATAGGTTCTGTAGGATTTTGATTTCTATCATATTTTGTCTAAGTTCATATTTTAACTTTCAAATACTTATCTTGGATTGAAATGTATTAAAGACTTTGATCTTTGATACTATAAATGTACTTGTGGACATTATAATATTTCATTACTCAGAATTATTTTATATATATATCTCCGTATTCCTTGAAAAATGTTAAACCCTAATTTGGGAATTTTGGATGTCAGTATGCCTTACACGTTGTAAGGCAAACTTTTGGATATTGGAGGGATTATCTTTGGGTTTTCGTGCAACATATGGTAGAAACTGCACGTCTTCAAGGCTTACGGGGCATGATGGTTTTTAAGTGGTATTAGAGCATGAATGAAATTAAAATTTAAACTTAGAAACACTAAGAAAACCAACCCAAGGAAAGGCAAAGTGTAGGTAAAACCAGGATAGGTAAACATTTAAAATGTTTTAGTACTTAATTAACACATATATGTTGAAAATACTACCTTTGCATAATAGAGTGGCTTAGTTGAGACCCTGGACTAGTAGATGACCTTCCAACTTCAAGAGGGAGAGACCATAGTGGATTATAGGCATAAGCTAAGGTTACCTTGCAAGGATTTAGCATTCCTCAGTCATCCTCGTTCTCTACTACCTACCTTGATGTGGTAGAGAGTTGGATTAGGACAGTTTTGGACTTTGGTTTATGTGCAGATGAGGCGAATAGAGAGGGGTGTCTACTCGGAGATAGAGATGATCTATATTTTAGAGAGGAGAGCTCAAGAGTTGTGATGTGAACCTTAAGTTGAGACGTACCTAAAACCCATTCAAATGGAAAAGAAACCTTAGGATCATCTTGAAAACAAGTAATGAAACTTGACCCTAATTCGTAATCTTGAAGCCAACTAATTAGGTTAGTGACCTAAATCTTCAATGTCGGCGGCCTTTAAAGGTAAAGCCGACGACCTTCTTCGGCACTTAGGCGGCCTCCAACATCTTCTAAGCAATGACATCCTTCAAGCTCAAATGATAGGAATCAAACTCTTCTAGGACCTATCACTAAGGCCCGAGCTAAGGGTCTCCAAAATCTAGCTTTGAGGGTTTTGCTAGAGAAACCTAACGTTGAGAAATCTAACCTACTTTCTACATCTTTGCACTATAATTTTGATGCATTTCAGCAGGTTCATTTGTCAGTCCTATAGGATGCAAAAACACCTATACTACTGAGCGAATCAGAGTTGTCAACGGAACCTGATTCAAAAGCTTCTTGAAGACCAGCATCATGAAGGACCATTTATTTTATACATTTACTCTTTTATGAACTATTTTGGTTGTATTTTGGTTTTGGGATACTTTTATTTCCATGTAATTTTCATTTAGGGTTAGTCACCTTAAAAGTAGCAAACTTGTAATTTTGACCACTTTTTAACCCTAGGAGTAGCAAGTATAAATACTTGCTTAAGAGAGGGTTTGAGGAGGCTAATTTTTACATATTTGAAAGGCACATTTCACGTGTGAATTATGGTTCTTTCCATAGTTCCAAACTCTTATCAATTTCAACCCAAGAATTGGAAATGTAGCGAGTGCGACGAAAGTGAATTATGAGTCATATCAATTCAATTTTGTTGTATGTTCATTTCTTCTTTAGTGAGTCATATCTAGGGTAGATTTGGATCTTTCTTGGATCTATTTGTGGTTCTATTTTCGTGAACAACAATTTTGTAAGATTGATTGTTTCATTGAGCACTTGGATTACATACTTCATTATTATTGTTGGCGTGAACTAGTGATTAAAAGGGAAAGTGGATTTCATTGGTTTATTGCTTTCTTTGATCTGATTTCCACATGATATTTCAATCCTTATTGTGGTTATTTGGTTAATGTTATCAATAGAGATTACAATTAAATCATTTGAACAACATTTTCCATCAAAATCTTCAAAGGTGTCATGAGAATTGCTTACTAGGTGGACCGGTTTTGTATTAGATTTGAGATTGTTTTCTTGAGTCTTTTTTATTGTGCTTCCAAGTGGGTGTAGGCACATCATCAAAGTTTCCATTTGCTAGTGTTGCTCTAAGCTTTGATCTTCAATATTATTATTGGAGATCCTTGACAAATGGAAAATGATCTCTTCATCTATTGGATTACTCAACCGTAATGCTTGGTCCAAATGATCTTAAACAAGTCCATTCAAAGCCTACTCTATGGGTTTTGCTATTACTCTTGTAATTAGTCTTCCAATTCCTTCCAATGGATCATTAGAAAGAGTTGGTACAAGTTAATTCCCATCATTCCCTCCCTCTTCGAAAGGATTCATCCTCGAATCACCTACATCATACAAAGATAAGTCAGCAACATTAAAAGTAGCACTTATGTTTCCATAGCTACTGGGTAATTCAATCTTGTAGGCATTGTCATTTATCATTTCTAACACTTGGAATGGCCTATCTCCTCTAAGTTGTAGCTTAGATTTCCTTTGTTCGAGAAACCTTTCCTTGCGAAAGTGCATCTAAACCTAATCTCCAGGCTAAAAAAACAACCTTAATGCGCCCCTTATTAGCTTGCCTTGCATAATGCTCATTCTTCTTGTCTATATTATCATGAACTTTAGCATGTAAATCCTTAACAAAATTGACCTTTTATTTTCCATCAAAATTAGCAAATTCATTAGTAAGCAAAGGTAATATATCTAAAGTATTTAAAGGATTAAAGCCTTAGATAATCTCAAAAGGTGAATATGACATAGTAGAATGAATAGTTCTATTGTATGCAAACTCAATATGAGGCAAACAACACTCCCATTATTTCAAGTTCTTTTGAATGATAACACGCAACAAAGTAGTAATTGTTATATTAACTACTTTAGTTTGCCCATCTGTTTGGGGATGTGCAACATTTGAAAACAAGAGTTTAGTCCCTAATTTATTCCATAAAGTACACTAAAAATGACTTAGGAACTTAATATCTCGATCACTTACTATCATTCTAAGCAATCCATGCAAATGCATTACTTCCTTGAAGAATAAATTAGCAATATGTATTATATCATTGGTTTTAGAACATGTAATAAGATATGCCATCTTACTAAACCTATCGACAACAACAAATATGCTATCTTTACCACTTTGAGTCCTAGGTAACCCAATAAAAAAATCCATAGAAATATTAGTCTAAGGTTAAGTTGGTATAGGTAGTGGTGTATAAAACCCATGTGGTTTTACTTTAGACTTTACTTGTTTACAAGTTATACACTTATCATAAATAGATTGCACATTATGCTTCATGTTACATTAACAAAAATGTTCATGCAATATGTCCAAAGTCTTTTGCACACAAAAATGTCCATTAAACCCTCCTCTGTGGGACTCCTTAACCAATAATTCACGTAAAGAACACATAAGCACACACAATCTATCCCTTTTGAACAAAAATCCTTTATGCCTATAACATTCTCTACATGCACATTTAGTGCATGCATTCCATACTTGGCAAAAATTAGCATCATAGATATACAAATCTTTAATGAACTCAAAACAAAGTAATTTAGTTTGCAAGGAAGTGAGCAATACATACCTTCCAAACAAGGCATCGGCAACAACATTTTCCTTCCCATTCTTATATTTAATCACATAAGGAAATGTTTCTATAAACTCCAGCGACTTAACATGTCTTTTATTACGCTTACCTTAGGATTTCAAGAACCTTAAGCTTTCATGATCAGAATGAATGACAAATTCCCTTGGCTACAAGTAGTGCTGCCACATCTAAAGAGTTCTTATTAATGCATACAACTTCTTATCATATGTAGGATAATTTAATTCTACCCTACTAAGCTTTTTACTAAAAAAAGGCAATTGATTTGGAATCCTACATAAAAATAACCCCTATTCCAACACCTGATGCATTACATTCAACCTCAAAAGCTTTGTCAAAGTTAGGTAAACACAACAAAGGTGCACTGGTCAATTTTTCTTTCGAAGTATTGAAAGCTTTCTTATGCACTTCCCCCTACCTAAACATAAAATTCTTTTTAACAAGTTCATTTAAAGGTGCTACAATAGAATAAAAGTAACATCCTATAGAAACTTGGCAAACCATAAAAACTTCTTACCTCACTTACATTCCTTGGTGTAAGCTAGCCCTTAATTGCCTTCACTTTGTCTTCATCCACCTTTATTCCTTATGAGCATACAACAAATCTAAGAAAAATAATGGATTCCATTCAAAAATTGCACTTTTGCAAATTAGCATATAATTTATTTTCCCTCAAAACACTTAAAATAGCCTGCAAGTGTTTAACATGATCATTGATCGTTGCCAACCATAGTTTTAATATTTATAGTGCCTGTTCCTAATTCTAATTGTGTTGCAATAGGCAAGTGTACTTACCGTAGACGTAATATAGTGTTAAGTATAGGGTCATCCCACAGAGAGAAGATTACTAATTACTAGTACTAGCTCTTTCCCTATTATCTAACCGTCAAATTAAGATGAAGTGTATTAAAGACTAAAAGTAGTCAACAATCTAAAATCTTAACTAAAACTACTTCAACAACACAAGATTTAATTCGATAACAAAGCAACCTAGATCTCATTATATACCTATATTGTCACATGAATCATTAGAAGCTAAGGATTAATTTTTCTAAGTTCTTAAGCTGTTAAGTTCCAAGAGGCAAGATAATTACTTTCTCAAGTATATTAACTTATCTAATCCTAGATTTATCAATTAGGATCTCTCCTCAATCAATAGCAATCTAGAACCCCATGAAGCATATGAACCCTAATTGAATATGTTCAATAGAAGATTTTCGATATTCTATCTCTAGAAACATGAGCAAATCTCATCCAAAACATAGGTCTGATCATAAAAGCGATTTCTCAATCAACTTAAATGATATTAAGCATAAACTCATATTCCGGATATATGAATCTAAGATAAATATGAAGCACATGTAATGGAACAAAAGAACATCAATAAAACTTCAATTAAATCATATCTTCATCATATGACAAAATAGTTCAAATGAAATCTTGGTCTACGGTTTACTCTTCCATAGATCTAAAAATGATAGAACAAATACATGAAGAGAAACTAGAGTTCATGATTACAACCCAAATAGAGTGAATCTTGAATGCTTTGCTTGAATCTCCTTGGATTGTTGAGTAGAAAACTAAGGAAAAAGATATGAAAATGAAGAGAAAATGAAGTCTAAATCCTAGCTTTGTCGTTTTTTCCTTTTCTCATATGTATCCATATATATATATATCTCTACTAGGGTTGGAGGAGAGAAAATAAAAAGTCAGAGAAAATAGGTCGTGACTCCATACGCCCTTCACCACGCCCTATGGCAAGGGGCGTGGTGGTCTCAGGTCATTCTTTTTTAAGCTGGCACGCCCCCATATCAGGGGCGTGGTGGCTTTGTCTTCCACTTCTAGTCCCATACGCCCCTTACCATGCCCCGTGGCAAGGGGCATGGTAGCTTCTGTCTTGATTTCTCTTCCATACACCCCTGATATGGGGCGTGGTAGGCAGGGGAGATGCTCTTCTTCCTTTCTCTTAGTATTTTTCTTCTCAATTTCTTTCAATGATCTTCATTACACCTGAAAGCAACATATTCCTTAACTAAGCATCAATTTCGGATGATTTTTTATTAATTATCAACTTAAAAGAGCTTAAAATCTTCCTAGAATTTGGAGCTTTATGGCGATTATCAATCATCTAAATTTTTGTTGTACACTAAGATATCATCAAAGTAGACTACAATAGATTTTCTAATGAAAGAATGAAAAGCATGATTTATTAGACTCATAAAGGTGCTAGGTGCATTGGTTAAGCCAAATGGCATGATTAACCACTCATATAACCTATATTTTGTCTTAAAAGCTATTTTCTATTCATTACCTTCCTTTATGCGAATTTGATGATAACCACTTTTTAAATCAATTCTAGAAAACAGACATGAACCATATAAGTTGTAAAGCATATCATCTAACCTTAGGGTATGATATCTGTACTTTATGGTGACCTTGTTAATGGCTTGACAATCAATACACATGTGCCATGTTCGATCTTTCTTGGGAACCAAAAGCACAGGAACTGAACTTGGGTTGAGACTTTCTCTCACAAATCCCTTTTGCACTAGCTCATCCACCTACCTTTGAATCTCTTTTGACTCTTTCGAATTGGCTCTATAAGTGGGTCTATTAAGGATTGATGACCTTGGAATGAAGTCGATCCAATGCTTAATACCTCTTAGAGGAGGTAATCCATTTAGAATGTCCTTAGAAAATAAATCTTCAAATTCCTACAGCAAAGACACAACCACACAAGGCAAAGAGGAGTTAAGATCATTAGTTGAAAAATAGACATCCTTGTACAAAAGTACAAGTAATTGTTGCCTCGCCAACATAGCTCTCTTAATTTCTCCTTTTGTCGCAAAAGTGCTCACTTTCTTACTACGCTCTTCACTACTTTTCCCACTCTTTTGTACACATTCACTCCTTTTATCACTCTTTTCTTTTTCTTGTATACTCACTTTGTTTTCTCTAAATTTGAACTCTTTAACCATCTTAACTTAATCCTCATATGCCTCTAAAGGTTTGAGAGGTGTTAGCATAATGATTCGATTATCCATTACAAGTTTGTACACATTCTTGTACCCATCATGAGTGACCTTCCTATCAAACTGCCATGGATGCCTTAAAAGAAGATGTCCAGCATACATTGGTGTCACATCACGAAGAACCTCATCTTTGTAGTTGCCAATGGAAAATGTAACTACAACCCGCTTTGTCACTTTAACTTCACTACATTCATTCAACCATTGCAGATTATATGGTCTAGGATACTTTAATGTAGGTAGATGCAATTTCTCAACCCTTAAAGAACTTGCAACATTGGTATAACTACCACTATCAATAATCATGCTGCATACCTTACCACTCACATGGCACCTAGTATGAAAGATGTGCTTACGTTGTTCCTCATCAACATCTTCCTTAGGTTGTATGTTTAGAGCACGCCTAGTGACCAACATCTCTTCTTTCACAGGACCCTCTATATCAACATCACTACATTCTTCCAATGGTGGCATCTCTTCCTCAGTTGAATTGACACTCTCTACATCACCATTATCTAAAACAACCATAACCCTCTTATTTGGACACTGAGGTGCAATGTTCCCCAATCCTTAACACTTGAAACACTTAATATCACGTGATCTAGAAGAGGATTTAAGTTCAGTTTTACCTTTAGGATGGACAGTTGGCTCCTTAACCTTTGCATCCTTCTTTTGCATAGATGCATCCTTATTATTCTTCTAGATTGTCTTCCTTAAAGAGCCAGAAGTAGAGACATACCTAAAGGTACCCTTAGACTTTAACTGCCTCTCCACCTTGATAGCCTTATGTAATAATTCCTCTATCTCCACATAATGATGCAACTCCACAACATCAACTATCTCTCTATTCAGGCCATTAACAAATCTAGCCATTGTTGCCTCACGATTTTCTTCTATGTTAGCCCGAATCATAACTACCTCCATCTCTTTATAATAATCCTCAACACTGATGGAACCTTGAGTCAACCCCTGCAACTTTCTATATAAGTCCCTATAGTAATGACTAGGTATAAACCTTTTTCATATTACTACCTTCATCTCTTCCCATGACCTAATAGACCTCTCTCCAATTCTTTGCCTACTAGCCACAAGTTGATCCTACAAAATGCTAGCATAATCAGTGAACTTAACTGTTGCTAGTTTAACCTTCTTCTCCTCATAATAAGTATGATAATCAAATACATGTTCTACCTTTCTTTCCCACTCCAAATACAACTCAGGGTCATTCTTCCCTTGAAAAGTAGGGATTGTCATCTTAATGTTACCCAAATTACTATCTTGCCTTTAAATAGCCCTTTTACCTCTCCTAGAACTAATCACATCAACATCAAACTCCTCATCTTCCCCCTCCTCATCTATACTCCTTTGGAAATACTTATGCTTAGAAGGAGATTCAAGATCATCCAACCTTCTATTTAGAAGTTTAAATTGATCTTGGATAGCCTTCATAATCAACCTCATATCAGAGTCTACATTATCTTGTCCACTACTTATGTTTTCACAACCTACAAAGAGTTTGTTAGTAAAAAGAGAAATTTCCTATCAAACACTCCCTCAAATGTTTACACTAAAAAATATGGATTCAAATCACTCATGTTTCACTCAATTAATAATATATATATATATATATATATATATATATATTCAATAAACTTCTCCCTATAAGCTCTTTAATAAGAACCTTATCGATGCCCTTATCGGACAGCAAGTAACAATAAAGTAAGTAACAACAAAGTAATACATAAAACAAGCGAATAACTTTGTCTAAGAAATTGAAAGAGGGAATTTTGTGTCAAACCAACCCCACCCCTTTTTTTTATGAATTTCTTTTCTTCTTCTCCTTCTCTCTCTTTTTTTTATATGAATTTATTTTCTTCTTCTTCTGCTCTTTTTTTTTCTAACTCTTTAAACACAATTAAAATTGTAAACTAATAGCAATGTATCAAATCAATGAAGAATAAAAACAAGATGAAATATTTGACAAACAAGAACAATAACGATAATAAAAACTTAATGGACTAAAAGAATGAAAGATAACAATGAAATAATCAAAAGATAGATAACACCTAATTTTCAAGAGCTAAAGCTTTGATTCCAAAATGATGCGAATCCTAGGTTGAGACGTACCTAGAACTCAATTAGATGGAAAAGAAACCCTAAGATCATCTTAAAAACAAGCAATAAAACTTGACCTTAATTCGTAATCTTGAATTAGAACCAAATTTATCACAAGATTTTGATCGCTACAAGTTACCTTGATAAGATCATATTAAGTTCTTGATAAAGAACAGGGAAGAGTTTTATATTTTCATCTGAATTCCATCCCAAATTTTGAACCCTCAAAGAATATTTATAGTCTCTACAAATAAGGAACAAATGAAAAAAGAAATCATAAGATGGAAAAATAAAGGTTAGCTTTCAAAGCCAACCCCAAAGATGGTAGCCTAAATCCTAAGCTAGCCAAGTAGGCTAGTGGCCTAAATCTTCAACATTGATGACCTTTAAAGCTAAAGCCAATAGCCTTCTTGGACTCCTAGGCGGCCTTTAACATCTTCTAAGCAATGACATCCTCCAAGCTCAAAGTTTCCATTTGTTAGTGTTGCTCCAAGCTTTGATCTTCATTATTATTATTATAGATGCTTGATAAATGGAAAATGATCTCTTCATCTCTTGGATTACTCAACCGCAATGCTTGGTCCAAATGATCTTGAACAAGTCCATTCAAAGCTTGCTCCATGCATTTTGCTCTTGCCCTTGTCATTAGTCTTTCAATTCCTTCCAATGGATCATTGGAAAGAGTTGGTGCAAGCTAATTCCCATCAAGTTGGGCCTAGGTAGACCTAATGATGAGATGGCCTTCATAGTGATAGACTATGGTAGGCTACAGTTTCTTGATTTTACAATATGGATGCCCATGGGACATGATGTGGCACTTGCTAGAGATAAGAGAACTGACCATTGGAGGTTAGAGGGGGGGGATGATGGAGATCAAGCTAGGAGGATTAGTCAAAGGAGCATGGACCCACTTGAAGTGCTGGTTGGACTGTTGACACAAGCTAACACTAAGAGACTTAAGGAAGCACTCAGTAGATTAGTCAAAGTAGTGTAAGAAGAGGAGAATCATGCACGTTTAAGTCAAGAGGAACTAAGGATTGTGAAACTACTTGAAGTGTGAATTGCGAATGTAGAGATCAAGGAAGATTAGTAAAGGTCGCTAGCTTAAAACCAAGGAAGGTCGTTAGCCTTAGTGGTGAAAGTCGTTGGCTTAAGTGGCCGGCATTGAAAGAAGGTCGTTGGCCTAAGTGGTTGGCATTGAAATAGAGAAAGCCGGCTTTGAGGAGTTCTAAAGCCGCTGGCTTTAATGCCGGCTTAGGACAAAAATATAGGTCAGCTTTGCTTTTTTTTTTTTTTTTTTTAAGTTGAGATAAGGTTTTATGTCGTTTTGTTTATTCATTTTTATGAGACTATAAATAGTCATTGTACACTCAATGTAAAGGACCTTTTTTAAAAAAAAAGTTTATTCATTTTTTTTAGAGTGAACTTCTCTTTGGTTCTTAAACGAACTATCAAACTTATTGGGTTTTGAATCCGTGGCGTTCACCTTCAAACTTATCAATCAATCCTTCCATAACCAATTGTGGTGTTAACACTTATACTAAGGTTCTTGTCTCCTATATAGACAATAGGTTAGGGGTCCATTCATTCTTGATAGAGTTCTTGGTTGTGAGAGTATCAAATCTAGGTTTCGGGTTTCGTCACGGGTTGGCAGGGCCTATATCAGTTTGGTATCTGAGCAATCAGGTTTGTTAGGATCGCCTATTCTTGTTATTTCAATTACTTGTTCTTAAATCTAAGGTTTGAATTAAAAAAAAACCATTCCTTTGAATTCGATCCGAAAGTAAATTTCAATTCAATTGTTGTTAGTGTTTGAAAGGAATTGTACAAACTTCCTTTCTCAAGAATCAAAAAAAAAAAAAACGAAAAAGAAGAAAAGAAATCCGTATAAAAAAAAAAGTCACACAAAATTGTTGAATTCGAGTTTGTGGTGATCCTTATTAAAGTTCTAATCTTTCATTAAATCTTGTCAAAACATGCTACAAAACTACTGTTTAAGAGTTTTGGGTGGATTTTCTACTGGAAAAACTCCGATTAGATTGTTAGCTCCAAAAGAATCGAAAGAGCAATTTTTTAGTGTGTTAAGGATTGGTGAGAACAGTTGAGCAATTTGAGTGGAACATGTGAGCAAGTGAATTGTGAGGTTTCTTATTTTATTATTCAAAATATTGTTTTGTGCAATAATATGTCTAACAGACATTCTCCAGAAAGTATGATGGGGGGAATTGACATAAAATTGATCATGGAAGCTCTAACTACTGAGATGAAAAGAATGTTTAAAGCAGAAATGCATCAACTTCATGAGAAAATAGAGCGGAATTTTGAGCAGTCATGGATTGCTTCTGTAGGATGTAAGAGGGATAAAATGCCAAGGAGGGTAGTGCAAATGGAAGAAGAGGAATAGGCTAAGGAAGGATTTATGGATGAATTTGATCAGGATTTAATTGTGGGTTAAAGGAAGAATGTAGGGAGGAATAGAAGAGCTAGGAATGAGGAAGATAACAACTTGAGGAACATAAAGATGAAAATCCCTTCCTTCCAAGGGAAGAATGACCTCGAGGTGTATTTAAAGTGAGAAATGAAGGTAGAGTTGATTTTTGAATGCCATAATTATTCTAAAGCTAAGAAGGTAAAGCTTACTGCCATTGAGTTATCAGATTATGCCATTGTTTTGTGGGATCAGCTGTTGTTGAATAGAAGGATGAATAGGGAACCACCAATAGAGACATGGGAGGAGATGAAGAGGATCATGAGGAAGCGATTTGTGCCTACATACTACTATAGGGAATTATACAACAAATTACAAACTAATGGGAATCAAATCATGACTCTTATATCATTGTTCAAACGTAGAAATCAAGTTATAAGAGCTAGGATAGACACCAGGCCGGCGGCTTACCTCTTTAGACCAGCCTCAAGATCGGTGGTGTGGTAGATAGGCCGACCATCTAGGCTGACAATGTAGCCACTTAAGCTAGCCCTTAAGGTCGACAGTGCATGTTTTAATGCCAGCGGCTTTTCCATGTTGTTATGTAATTCAAAGTTGTTTTGTTTTCCTTTGCCTATAAATAGTTTGGTATTGTAAGAAGAAAGACATTTTTTTAACATTTTGAGAAATACGTACATTGAAGCTTATTCTTCATTTTTTTTACTCTTATCAATCCGTTGGATTGTGGCGAGTGACGGTATTAGATTGTTGTGCGTCATATAAACAAATCTGTACTAGGACTACTCTCTTGCCAGTGCGTCATATTCGGTAAGGTTTAGGGTTTATCTTATGTTCTTGTTCGTCATCATTCTTTAATTAGATTGTTGGATTCAATTCTCATTTATTATTTCCTAGGAATTGAATTATTTAATTATATCATCGTTTGAGGCACATCATCTTTTAGTATCAGAGCTCAGATTGAGATTAGGGATTGTGTCTATTGGAATTCCTTTGACAAATTAAGGTTCTTGAGATTGTGAATCATGTTGTAGTGGATTGTTATCGAATCGAGATTGTACGTGGACTATCAGATTAGATTGTGTTGTTGCTGTGCAATTCAATTCGGATTTGTTTATGGAATTCATATCAATTGAAAATTAGGGTTTTCTTCATTGTTGTTGTTGTGGGTTATGTGATTCTGTTGTCGTGGGTTGTGAATGTCATTATTGGATTGATTATAGAATTAGGGTTGTTGTTGTTATTGTTGAGTATCCTTGTTATATTATTGTTGTGCTTAGTTTTGAGCTGAGGATTGAATAGAGGTTGTAATTAGGAATTGTACCGATTGGGGATTGTTGTAGTGTGTGATTGTGATTTAGGAATTCTAGTGTTGAGACTACAATTTAGTGAAGAATGTTAAATAATAGTGTGAATGGAGGAATCGAGAATGAAGCCAGCAGCCAAGTTGGACGAAGAATACAGGGTCGTCGTGCTGCAGGTGGAAGAAGAACTGTAGAAGAGCAGTTGCAAGACCTGACCACTATTGTTGCTAATCTAGCAACATGGGTTGATCAGATGACCTTACCCCAACAGCCAGTGGCAAATCTACTAGCACCCCCACCAAGGGTAGCCCTTAATGTTGTAGGGAGAGAAGGAGCAATAGGAGGAAACAGGGGCAAACAAGTTAGAAGAGAGTATCATGCTTACAAAGAGGAGAGGAATGACAATTTTGGGGATGAATTTTATCCTAACCATGAGTTTAGATCTCCTAGGGGTCTAGAGTATGTAAAATTGCAGATGCCTTCATTTGCTGCAAAGGGGCCTACAAAGGATTACCATGACTGGGAGGATAAGGTAGAAGGACTCTTCGATTGCTATGAGATTAATCATCATATGCGAGTTCGTCTAGCAGCGGTTGAATTTACAAGTTATGCCACTTTGTGGTGGAATAACCTTATGGCCAATAGGAGGAGAGATGGTGATGCTAAGATTCATACTTGATAGGAAATGAAAAGGGTGCTAAGGAAGAGGTTTATACCAGAGCACTACAAGTAGGAGCTATTCATGCGTCTCCAGACATTGAGACAGGGAGGCAAAACTGTGGATGTGTATATCCAGGAGTTTGAGACATTGAGGATTTGACGTGGGGTAGTTGAACCTCCTGAACAGACCATGGCGCGATTTGTGTTCAAGTTGAAATATGAGATTACATGTATTGTCGAGCTATAGAGGTATGACACCCGATGAGGCTATCTAGTTGGCTTTAAAAATTAAGAGGTAGAGGTGCTCTAATCTACACAGAGCATCAAGTAATAGGTATAGATTCACTACTCGATTATAGAAGTCAAATAGTTAGCAGGTTGAAAAAAGGGGAATTGATAAGACTGTGGAATCAAATGCATCTGTTACTGATAAGGAGAGGGAAATTTCTGGAAAAGGCAAAGTGGTTGCCAGGGCTGATATCAAACAAATAATGCTAGGATCATTAGGTGGGAAGATTCATCAAAACTAATGCTTCAAATGTATGGGCTTTGGACACATGGCTACTCAGTGTCCCGATAAAAGGGTGATGACTACTATGGAGGTGGAAAATGAGGATGGCAAGGAAGACGTACTTGAGCCTACAAATTTATCAACAGTGTTAAAGGAATATTATGAGGATGCAGATGTTGAGGTACATGAGGATAAGGGCAATGATCAATATCTGGCTATTAACATGCTGCACAGGGTAATGACTACATCTTCAAATATTGAGGACGTGTAGAGGGAAAACCTATTACATATTCCCTACAGGGTCAAAGGTAATCTTTGTACTCTTCTTATTGATGGTGGTAATTACACCAATGTTATAGCTGCTACATTAGTGAATAAACTATAACTAGTCACTATACCTCATCATAGGCCCTACGAATTACATTGGTTGAGTTAGCGAGATAGTCTGCATGTCACTCAGAGGGCTAAGGTTCTAATCAACATAGGGAAAAAGTACCAGGATGTAGTTGATTGCGATGTTCTCCTTATATGCGCATCACATATATTACTAGGCAAATCTTGGTTATTTGATAGGAGAGTGTTGCATGATGGGTTTAGAAACACCTATGTGTTTCAAAAGGATGGTAAACAGGTTTTTTTAAGTCCTATGTCACCAACTGAGGTGCACAAAGCCCAAAAATAAATCAATAAAGCCAATGACAGGAAGTCTTTATTAATAAAAAGGAAGGGAATAGGGGACGACCTGAATAGAGTGAATCAACTATAGGTAATTTAGAAGTCTTCAAGGCAGCCACAACTTTAGGATAATAGACAATTGCATACCAAAATTTTCAATCTAGGGGAATCTCAAAAATGTGCAACAAAAATAGAGGAACCATCAGATTTGAGAACAAATCTTCCACAGGTCCGAGGAGATAATGGGAATCCAATCACGACTCTTACAACATTGTTCAAATGCTAGAATCAAGTCATAAGAGCCGGGATGGACACCTTTAGGCCAGCAGCTTACCTCTTTAGGCCAGCCTCAAGACCAATGGTATGGGAGATAGGCTAGCGGTGTAGCCACTTAGGTCGACCCTCAAGGTCAGCGGTGTAGACTTTAAGGCTAGCGGCCTAAATCTCCAAGCTCGATGGTGCATGTTTCAAGGCTGGTGGTTTTTCTATGTTGTTATGTAATTCGAAGTTGTTTAGTTTTCCTGTGCCTATAAATAGTTTGGTATTGTAAGAAAAAAGGCATTTTTTTTGACATTTTGAGAAATACATACATTGAAGCTTGTTCTTCACTTTTTTACTCTTATCAATCCATTGGATTGTAGCAAGTGATGGTATTAGATTGTTGTGCGTCATATCAACAAATCCGTATTAGGATTACTCTCTTGCTGGTGCATCATATCCAGTAAGGGTTTAAGGTTTATTTTGTGTTCTTGTTCATTATTGTTTGTTAATTGGATTATTGGATTCGATATCATTGATTGTTGCCTAGGAATTGAATTATCTGATTATAGCATCGTTTGAGGCACATCACAAACCCTTAACCAAGGCAATTATAGTGTGGAGGAATATCATAAGGAGATGGAGGTTATCATGATTCGGGCTAATATTGAGAAGGAATGAGAAGCGACTATGGTGAAGTTCTTAACTAGCTCGAATCGGGAGATTCAGAATGTGGTGGAATTGCAGCATTATGTTGAATTGGAGGACATGGTGTATATGGCTATTAAAGTTGAGAAGCAACTTAAGTGAAAGCGTACTAGTATTACACATGCTATATCCAATTCATCCACTTGGAAAACAACCTTGTGGAAGAAGGAGGTGATGCAGTTTAAGCCAACTCCTGAAAAGAAGTCATAATTTGTTAACACTAGAAATTAAGGTAAATCCGATTCTTCTACTTCTAGGAATCGTGATATTAAATGCTTTAAATGTCAGGGTAGAGGTCAAATAGCCAGTTAATGTCCCAATAGAAGAATGATGGTGATGAGGGATGATGGGAAGATTGAGACTGATAGTGGTTCTTATTGTGATTTTATGCCTCCATTAGAAGATGTTGATGGTGAAGAGTGTTGTTCAAGGAGATTTGTTGGCAATGGTGGCTAGGAGAGCTTTGAGTGTATAGGTTAGAGAAAAGGAAAAGGTTTAGAGGGATAATATTTTTGTACTAGATGCCTAGTTCAAAACAAAGTGTGTAGTGTGATTATAGATGGTGGGGGTTGTACTAATGTAGCGAGTGCAGCTATGGTTGAAAAATTAAGACTTCCACTAGTAAACATCCGAGTCCTTATAAATTGCAATAGCTGAATGATAGTGGTGAAGTGAGAGTCACAAAACAGGTGTTGATTTCTTTTAGCATTGGAAAGTATGGGGATGAAGTACTGTGTGACGTAGTTCCAATGTAAGCTATACACTTGTTATTAGGGAGACCATGGCAATTTGACAAGTAAGTGAAGCATGATGGATTCACCAACAAGTACTCATTTGTGCATGATCAAAAACTTATTACTCTTTGTCCTTTGATATTTAGTGAGGTTTGTGAAGATTAAGTGAGGATACAAAAAGAGAGGGAACAAAAAAGAGTGAGTGGTAAAAATAAATTGAATGTTATTGCAGAAGCAAAAGAGAGAGAGTCTGAGTCAAAGGAAAAGGAAACAAGAGGAAAAAGATTAAGTGATGAGAGAAAAATAAAGTGGAAAGAAAATTTTGATGTAAGGGTCGGTGAGGTTAAAAATGCTATATTTTTAGGAAGAAAGAGATCTACTTAGGTTCATGAGAAGGCTAAGCTCAATATTGAGCGACAGAAGAAGCAATGTGCTAAATGAGCCAATAAAGCACATCGTTAAATACTCTTTGAACCCAGAGATTAGGTTTAGATGCACATGAGTCAAAAGCGATTCCCAACACAAAGGCGATCCAAGTGGCTTCCAAGAGGCGAGGATCCATTCTGAGTCCTCAAGTGCATTAACGATAACATTTACATATTGGAATTGCTAGGTAAGTATCAAACTAGTGTTATTTTTAATATTATTGATTTAAGTCTTTATAATGCAAGTGACGATTTGAGGACAAATCCTTTTCAAGAGGAGGGGAATGATGAAGATCACACTAAGAGGATTGGTCTAAGGATGATCGAAGAGAGGATAGGAAGATTGGATCAAGGAGTACGACCTTATTTGAAGTATGGAATGCGAAGGCAGAAGTCAAGGAAGAGATTAAAGGCCAACATCTTCAAAATCACTGAAGGCCACCGGCTTAAACGACTGATGTGGAAAGAAAGACGTTGGCCTAAGTGGTCGGCGTAAATTACAATGAAGGTCGACTTGTGATGAGATCCATGATGAGTGCCAAGCCGGAAGAAGAAATGTGGATCCTCTTGAAGTGCCGCCTGGACCGATCACAAGAAATCGAGCAAAACGATTCAAGGAAGCACTTAACGGGTTGATAAAGGTTGTCCATGAAGCCGGAAAGGATTGGAGCAATCATGAAGTTGGAACGGATTGGAACAACCATGGGAAGACCCTTGCTTTTGTACAACTTATACTGGACACGAGATGAAGAGGGCGTGTATTTTAAAGGCACGGCCGTGTAGGAATCTCAAGATTGCACAGAATCATACACGACCAGACACACGGCTAAAAGGCACGGCCGTGTATTGAGTCAAGCAAATCCCCAGGAAGGTACACGACCAGAAGTACACGGTCGTGTATGTGGTCGGAATGTGCATAGAAAAGTACACGACCAAAGTACACGGTCGTGTATGTTTCCAGAAGTTGCATAGAAAGGTACACAGCCAAAGTACACAGTCGTGTACACGGCCATGTATCCCCTGCCGGCCAGCTTGTTCTGTTTTCGCGTTTTTACGTCACTTATCTAAACTATGTCATTTTGGACTTGTTTTACACGAATTGTAACCCTAGTATAAAAGCTCCTAGGGTTTAGAACAATGAACAACTTACATCTTTGAACATTAAACACTTTTGAGAGGCACCTCTCTTGGTTCTTCAAGAACTAAATCGAACTTATCGGATTGATTTCCGTGGCGTTCATTCTGACTTATCAATCGGTCTTTCATCCCGATTGTAGCGTCTTCGTTTTTATACCAAGGTTCTTGTCTCGCTTATAGACAACGGGTCGCGGTTTCCACTTTAGGTGTTTGGGCGTCTTAGGCAACGAATTTCCGAACGTATTGGTATTGGGTTTCGTCACGGGTTGGCGTGGTTCGTATCAGTTTGTTATCAGAGCTTAGGTTTGTCAAAACATCAAGTTCGGTTGAGGAAGGTAATATCAAAAACCCTAACTCCAATCGTTCATATCAATTATCGTATTCAATTTCGTAGTATTGATTATCTTTTGATAGTGTAATATTGCCTAGCCGATTGTTAAAAAAAAAAATTCGGATAGAAAAATAGAGGAAAATTTACGAACCCTAGAGTTGTTTTGAATTCTACGGAAGGAAATTGGTGTAGTTCGGGTTAGTTCCAAGAGAATTGAGAAAAGGAAATTGGCAAGTTGATATCATCATCATTTGTGAGAATACACGAGTGACTGTGTGATATCATCATTTGAGCAAAACACGTAAGGGAGTGTATCGTGAGGTTTAATCATATATATATATATATATTGTGTTAGTACTAATCTTTTCTACAGGGACTATGTCGAGATAACATTCTCCTGAAGGTGAGAGGGGAAGGTTTGATGCTAGGTTAGTAATTGAGGCATTGAGGGGAGAAATGAAGAGGATGTTCCAAGAAGGAATGGAACAAATTCATGAGACGGTGGAGCAAAGACTAGAGCAATCCACAAACGTATTCCAAGGGCGTAAGCGGGAGAGTCGTTCTAGGAGAGTACCGAGAGGTGGAGATGAAATGTCAGATAATGATTTTGATGAGCCTTCTGTCGGGAGTTATAGAGGATATAGTAGTCGGAATAGAGGAACTAGGGATTGGGAAGATAGAGGAGATAGGAATAAAGAGGATGATCAATTGAGTAGCATAAAGATGGAGATTCCTCCTTTCCAAGGGAAGAATGATCCCGAGGCGTACTTAGAGTAGGAGAAAAAGGTGGAGATGGTATTTGATTGTCACAACTATAGTGGGAGAAAGAAGGTAAAACTTGCTGCCATTGAATTTTCGGATTATGCTATAGTGTGGTGGGATCAACTAATGTTGAATAGGAGAAGGAGTGGCGAGCCACCTATTGAGTCTTGGGAAGAGATGAAAAGAGTGATGAAGAAGCGGTTTGTACCTGCGTATTACTATCGTGAATTGCACAACAAGTTGCAAACTCTTAGGCAGGGAAGGCGAAGTGTAGATGAGTATTTCAAGGAGATGGAAGTCACTATGATTAGGGCGAATGTAGAGGAGGATAGAGAGGCTACAATGGCTAGATTTCTTGCGGGGTTGAATAGAGAAATCCAAAATGTTGTTGAATTGCAGCATTATGTAGAATTGGAGGATATGGTCCACATGGCTATAAAAGTTGAGAACCAGCACAAGAGGAGAGGTAGTAGTAATGCACGGTTGCAACAGGGTAATGGTTCATCCACTTGGAAGAATAATCAATGGAAGAAGGAAGAAAAGCCTTTACCCACCAAACCAAAAGGGGAACTGAGGCAAGCGGGTTCTACTCCTGGTAATCAGGGTAACCTTGAATCTTCTACTTCTAGAAATCGTGACATTAGATGTTTTGAATGTCAAGGTAGAGGCCATATTGCTAGTCAATGTCCAAATAGGCGTGTGATGATTTTGCGTGATGATGGAGAGTATGAGACTGAGGGGGATAGTGAAGAAGAGGATATGCCTCCATTAGAGGATGCTAGTGATGATGAGGAGCCTGCAATGGGAAGGCTAGTGGCAGTAGTGAAGAGAGCTTTGAATGTGCAGGTGAAGGAAGAAGAGGAGGTGCAAAGGGAGAATATATTTCATACTAGATGTTATCTAGGAGATCACATTTGTAGTTTGATTATTGATGGGGGAAGTTGCACCAATGTAGTGAGTAATTTTATTATTGAGAGGCTGGGGCTCAAAACTGTTAGACACCCTAGTCCATATAAATTGCAGTGGTTGAATGATAGTGGTGAGACTAAGGTGAGTAAGCAAGCCTTGATTGTGTTTCACATTGGTAGGTATGAGGATGAGGTGTTATGTGATGTAGTGCCAATGCAAGCATGTCATGTGTTGTTGGGGAGGCCATGGCAATTTGATAGGAAGGTTGTGCATGATGGCTTTTCTAACAAGTACACACTTGTTCACCAAGGGAAAAGTTTTAACCTTAAACCTTTAACACCTAAACAAGTGTATGAGGACCAGTTGCAGCTACAACAGTCTTTTGAAAAACATAAGGTGAGTGAAAAGCAAAGTGAGAGTGAGAGAGCAAAAGACAATGAGAAGAAAAAGGAATATAAAAGTCAAGATCAAAAGGAAAAGGAGAGGAAGGCTGGAAAGAGTGTGAGAGGCCAGGTTGAAGGGGGATTAACTTTGGTGGTGAGTGAAAAGGAGAGGGCAGCCTTGCAAAAGGAGAGTTGTGTGGAAAGAGCGAGTGTAGTAAGGAGAGCGTTAGTGATGAGGCAACCTATGTTGTTGCTGGTTTTTAAAGAAACATGTTTGACTACTAACGAATTATCTAACTCTTTACCTAGTGTGGTTGTGTCTCTTGTGCAGGACTTTGAAGATGTCTTTCTTGAGGAGATTCCAAAGGGATTACCACTTATTCGTGGTATTGAGCACCAGATTGACCTTGTACCAGGAGCATCGATTCCAAACAAGCCAGCTTATAGGAGCAACCTGGAGGAAACAAAGGAACTCCAAAGGCAGGTCGAAGAATTAATGGAGAAGGGGTACGTGAGAGAGAGCATGAGTCCATGTGTAGTGCATGTGATTTTGGTGCCTAAGAAGGATAGGACATAGAGGATGTGTGTTGACTGCCGCGCCATCAACATCACGGTAAAGTATCGTCATCCCATTCATCGTTTAGATGACTTCTTAGATTGGTTATATGAGTATAGTGTCATTCCTCATGAGTCTTGGATAGACATGTCCATAGATTTTGTGTTAGGATTATCTAAGCCTAGGCATGGTCGAGATTCTATTTTTGTGGTTGTAGATAGGAATTCTAAAATGGTTCATTTCAGTCCTTGTCATAAAATTGATGATGCTATACACATTGTTGATTTGTTCTTTAGAGAGGTAGTGCGTCCGCATGGTATACCTAGTAGCATTGTTAGTGATCGGGATGTAAAGATTTCGAGTCATTGTTGGAGAGTATTATGGGAAAAGTGGGGAACTAAACTAATGTTTTCAACTATCTGTCACCCACAAACTGATGGGCAAATTGAGGTGGTTAACAGGACTTTAATTCAATTGTTAGGGGCAATCATAGAGAAGAACATTAGGACTTGGAAGGATTGAATACCATTTGTGGAGTTTGCATGTAATAGGGCTTTAAATAGCATTATTCATTGTTCACCATTTGAGATTGTGTTTGGTTTTAACCCACTGAATCCTAATTATTTATTGTCATTGCCACTTAACAAGTTTGTGAGTTTTGATGCTGATTCTAAGGTAGACTTCGTGAGAAAGTTACATGCATAGGTAAAGAGTAGGATTGTAAAACAAAATGCCAGGGTTGCTTCAAGGGTGAACAAGGATAGGAGACCCAAGATTTTTCAGCCTGGAGATTGGGTTTGGGTGCATTTTCGCAAGGAGAGGTTTCCATTGCAGAGGAAATCCAAGTTGAAGCCTAGAGGCGATGGACTAATTCAAATTCTTGAGCGCATCAATGATAATGCATACGAGAAAGATTTATCAGGTGAGTATCCAGTAAGTGTCACATTTAATGTTACTGATCTAAGTCCCTTTGATGCAGGCAATGATTTGAGGACAAATCCTTTTCAAGAGGAGGGGAATGATGAGTGCCAAGTCGGAAGAAGAAATGTGGATCCTCTTAAAGTGCCGCCTGGACCAATCACAAGAAATCGAGCAAAACGATTCAAGGAAGCACTTAACGGGTTGATAAAGGTTGTCCATGAAGCCGGAAAGGATTGGAGCAATCATGAAGTTGGAACGGATTGGAACAACAATGGGAAGACCCTTGCTTTTGTACAAGTTATACTGGACACGGGATGAAGAGGGCGTGTATTTTAAAGGCACGGCCATGTAGGAATCTCAAGATTGCACAGAATCATACACGGCCAGACACACGGCTAAAAGGCACGGCCGTGTATTGAGTCAAGCAAATCCCTAGGAAGGTACACGACCAGAAGTACACGGTCGTGTATGTGGCCGGAATGTGCACAGAAAAGTACACGGCCGTGTATGTTGCCAGAAGTTGCACAGAAAGGTACACGGCCAAAGTACACAGTCGTGTACATGGCCATGTATCCCCTGCCGGCCAGCTTGTTCTGTTTTCGCGTTTTTACGTCACTTATCTAAACTACGTCATTTTAGACTTGTTTTACACGAATTGCAACCCTAGTATAAAAGCTCCTAGGGTTTAGAACAATGGACAACTTACATCTTTGAACATTAAACACTTTTGAGAGGCACCTCTCTTGGTTCTTCAAGAACTAAATCGAACTTATCGGATTGATTTCCGTGGCATTCATTCCGACTTATCAATCGGTCTTTCATCCCGATTGTGGAGTCTTCGTTTTTATACCAAGGTTCTTGTCTCGCTTATAGACAACGGGTCGCGGTTTCCACTTTAGGTGTTTGGGCGTCTTAGGCAACGAATTTCCGAACGTATTGGTATTGGGTTTCTTCACGGGTTGGCGTGGTTCGTATCAACTTGGGTTGATTTCAAAGCCGCCAGCTTTAGTACTGACTTAGCACCAATTATAGGCTGGCTTTGTAATATTTTAGGCCGCTGGTGTATAATGTTTGTACTTTATGCAAATTAGGTTTTTTTTTATGTCATTTTGTTTACTCTTTATTGTGAGACTATAAATAGTCGTCAAACACTCATTGTAAGGATCTTTTAGAAAAGTTTATTCACAAATTGAGATATTATTTCTCTTTGGTTCTTGAAAGAACTAATCGAACTTATTGAATTTTAAATCCTTGGCATTTAACCAAAATTATCAATCGATCATTCCATAATCAATTGTGGCTTTATCACTTATACCAAGGTTCTTGTCTCATTTATAAACAACAGGTCACAGTTTATCATTGTTCTTAATAGATCCATAGGTTGTGAGATTAGCAAATCTAGTTGTCGGGTTTTGTCATAGGTTGGTGGGGTTCGCATCACTTGTACTAAATTCTAGAATTTCCAAAAGAAAACAGAAGAAGCACACACCAATTGTAAGTCTCAAACATGTTCCAATTGGTTAGGATTAATTCCTTTAGGTTATTAGAACAAATTAGACAAAAAGGATCCTTAAACCAAACATACACTAGACACACCTAATCTGTTTGGGCACTAGCATAATGTTGTAAAGTCTAAACAATGAAAATGACTTTGGAAATAAAAATAACAGTCAAAACCATTTAAAATGACTATAAATATGTGAAAAAAAAACTTAAATAAAAAAAGTTATGAAGAAGATACTAAAACCTTCAAAACTTAGAAAATGACCAAAATTGGCAAAACTAGTGTAAGCTAGTTTCTAATCCAAACTTATAAAGATATTTTATTTTACCAGGTGACGTGCCGTTCAAGGATGATCCGCCATTTAACTATTATGACTAAAGACCATATGGCCGATGAGTGAAAAATCCGACAATTACTGTACCTTGCTTGTGTTTGTAATTATTGCATTTGCATGTTGTAAATATTTGATATATGAACTAGATTTGTATGCAGGGGTGACATGGGCTATTATATGTGCTTGAATGCCATGTTTGAATGCCAATTGAACTTAATTATACCCAACTAATTGATTTCTATTTTCCTCTGCATTTAGCCTGTATAAATTGCAAGTGTCTATATAAATTGTTGTGAACACCAAGATTTGACTTAAAGTCTATTCAACCTTAAATAAAATGGATCATGCATCATGGAGCCTTGCATGTAAGAAGGCCATTAGCATCATGTAGTGGTACGAAAAGGCCCCATGGAGGATGGACTCTATAGGCACACCTTGTCTTAACCTTTAGGAACTAAGTGGAACCTAAAAAATGTTGCCTTCTGATTGAGACTTAAGAATTCCTAGTCTAGGAATTCATCGCTTAGGAGTGATTGAGTTTGCAAGCCTTTCACAATCTATACCCTATGATGGGCTTAGTATGTATATATATACTTTCAAGTCTATTGAAGTATATTTAAAAAATATATGTAGACTTGACAAATTATCTCGAAAAATAACTCGGGGTCACTAGAGCTTGGAGCCGATTTGTAGTTCATGATTTCCTAGCCCCTAGTAATGAATGGCATTAAACTTGTGCTATATGTGGTGTCCGATACATCATACATACTATTGCACTTATGTGATTGCTCATGCATGGCATATATTTGAATTAAATAACTTGTTTGCTATTTGATTGTCCGGTTAGTAAGAAGATCTAACTCACTAAGCTTTATAGCTTATACCCCCACAGATTTCCCTTATTGTAGGCACCCATTTGGCTAGAGCCTGGCTAGCAAATGCTAGAGGTTAGTACGTGTTCCAAGAGAACTGTGAAGAATTGGAGTAGAGAGATCACTTATATATGTATTTTGTCTAAGTTCATATTTTAATTTTCAAATACTTAGCCTGGATTGAAATGTATTAAGGACTTTGATCTTTCATACTATAAATGTGCTTATGGACATTATAATATTTCATTAATCTTAATTATTATTATTATTATTATATATATATATATATATATATATCTTTGTATTCCTTGAAAATATTAAACCTCGATTTGGGAATTTCGGATGTAAGTACACCTTATACATTGTAAGTTAAACTCGTGGATAACAAAGGGGTTATCCTTAGGTTTCTATGCAATGTATGGCAAAAACTGCACATCCTCAAGGCCTATGGGGCATGACATTACCACTTTAAGTTTTGAAATTCACTGAACATGCATTTGCAATGTTAGGGCAAACTTCCTCGTAGTAAGGCACATTCCATTGCACTAAGATTGTTTTGACAACAAGAAGAGGTTTGTTTATTTTACCATATCAAGGTTCACTTCAAATTGTATATGCATTCCAAATTGTAATAAAAATATCATTTATAGATTTTTTATTTTTGACATTACTTATTTTTTCCTTTTTTTTTCTTTTAAAATTGGTTACATTTTATATCACTTGAAATTGCATTGGCACTTGTGATGCATTTTTTGTTTTTTAAACCATCTAAAGCTACTTGGCCTAAAAAAATTCAATAACCATTAAGGTGTTCAAATGATGGATGTGACCTGTAATGCCCTAGAACCTGAGACATCACAGCTCGTCGTATGTCACTGCTACCAAGCGACACGCTAAAGCTCTAAAACTCCATCATGCTTCAAAAACCTGATCATTTACATTATCCATCATACTATTATAACTTTAATCAAATAAATGACTCTCATATGAGTCATTTCTAATTCTTTTTATTTAATAACAACCAAATCTCAAAACAACAATTATCTCTATCACTTTAATTTGGCTAATAAAACTTTAAATTACAAGAACTCTTCCTCTACATAATAGTAGTGTTTTCTTCCTGTTTCATCCTTATAGTGCCCTACCAAGTCTCCATTCTCATCCTATTCCACTTGCTCATCATTCTCACCTGTAACTAAAAAAAATATAAGAAAGGGGGTAAACCTAAGCTCAATACGTGAATACTACACCCATATGAACATGATACACAACATTATTATCACATGCATATGTACAACATTTATTCTCGACATATTCACAATTCAGTTCACACATCAACATCAAAATGAATTATAACACATAGGGATACTCATGACCTCGGTAAGCACAAGGTTTTGTCCTAGTGGGAACTACCTTTACAGGCCCCATCTAACCCTAATGGGAATTTCCACTGCGAGCCCCACCTAACCCTAATCTACCTTAGCTTATTTCGATACACGACTCCACTAAGGATAACACAGCATACCGATCATCGAGGTGCCTCCTAGGGATTTGCTACTGCGGGCCACTTGGCCGAGCCAAGCATAAGCAACATATCTCATTTAACCAATAACACTGTATTACTTCATGGCACCACTTAATTCACATTACATCTTCGTATTTCATTATTCCACATATAACTCATTAGATAACTTCCTAACAATCACATACAACAAACAAAGTAAATACATACCCAAAATCCTAGCCTTAAGCACTTCTTGTCCTAAACTTAAGCTAAGTTGGCATCTGTATGATCATCAAGACATCATTCTTAGTACTAATCCAAATATAATATATTTCTCTTAATTCCTCTTAATCTATTAGGTTATATATGATTATACTAATTACCATGGTTGTGTGGAACTTGGTTAATTAAGAAGATAATTTGATATACAATGATCATGTCCATTACTTAACATAGCCATGTTGGAGGTCGTGTTGCCCAACATGAGCTAGTACACGACCATGTTAAGGGTCATGTATCTCTTGATGAGATTTGGCTTCAATACCGTTGGAACACGACCATGTTAGTAGGCCATGTGTATCTTAATTCAACATGGTTGAAACACGACCGTGTTAGGAGGCTGTGTTCTTCTCATTTTAACATGGGGGGCAACACGACCATGTTAGACAGTTGTGTATCTCTCAGTACCTTTTGACAAATCAATAAGAGAGCAACACGACCGTGTTAAATGGTCGTGTATCCCTCGGTATGTCATTCGAATCCTAAATATTTCTAAACTAATTCATCTAATCTTCTCATTTTCTAATCCTAAGCTTAAGTAAATCTAAAAATACAAATTAAAATTCTTACTTAACTTAAATTTCACTTGAAACTCCAAATTCAACAACTTTCGTGCTTGTTCAATCCGCCCATAAACTTGATTCCTATAAACAACCCAGTTAAATCCATGATCTTTAAATTCTATTGTTAGAATAGATCTTAGTTTTAAAATGAAAATCATTACCTTTTGCTGCATAGCGCTACCCCCTCGAATTGCTTTAGGTTTTCCTAAAGAAGTTCTCTCTCTCTTTTTGTGTCACTTGATCTCTCTAGGTGGCTATAATTATCAAATATGCAAAAGAGAAGAACCTTAGGTTAGTTTCACATATATATAGTCTTGCTTAGAAAAGACGAAACTGCCCCTATCCCATTGTCCTATTTACAATATTGCCACTCTTTATATTTATATATATATATATATATATATTTATTAATTTATATAAAAAAATAATGTATATTACATAACCTTAGGAATTTGACCATTTTTTGTGGGGTGGGGAGTTGCATACTAAGACTTTACTTTTACATAAGATCCTAGGTGCATCTCTTTTAGGAGTGTCTCTTTAATTTTTAATGTGAAAAGATTTTTCTTCCTTTCTTATTTATTAATCATACTTCTATAAAAATAAATAAATAAATAACCACTCAATAATATATGAATTATATTTAACACAAGCATTGTAAATTCCTCATTATATTTATATCTTCAATCACATTCTCCCAAGGGACGGCGAGGCTACCATACTAATCGCATATGCTCCAAGCAAATTGGAATATACTACCATTTTTATTTGTTAGATTCCTATCCTATCAAGAGAACCAATACCACAAAAACCAAAATCTTGGACAAAACATTATCCATCATCCCATGCACAAAAAGATGGAATCCTACGCATAGTCAAATACATGAAATTACTTAGCATACAAGTTTTAAAGACAAAATACAATAATAAAACATAACATTTTCCTTTAGTCCTATTATTTGTATGGTGTGGATACCATCTTCCACCATCCCTTATGAATGTCATTGGCAGAAAAAATGATGAAACATGCTTATTTTCTTCTTTTTGCCCCTAACCCCTTAGGGAAAAACCACAAATGTGATTGAAATTTATTCAAATAATTAGTATCTATATATAATCATTCAATAAATATTTGCCACAAGTAAATGGCATTTTCATTTTCATTTAATAAAATGTTAAGTACTAACTAAATATTTTTCCCTATTTAAAAATGTTTTTTCAAAAATATTTTGGGTATTAATTACAATTAATACTTTATAGTTGTTATCAAGTAGTCCAGTCGAAAATGGATCCTCTAAAATACTTCACCTAAATTTTACAAGATTCAATAATTGATATTGTTTATAAAGATAACAAATTCTAGTGGTTTGTAGTGATAAGTAATGATGGAATATGATAGTAGTGGCTAGCCACTAACAATGATAGTAAACAACCATAGAAAATGCTAATTGAAAATATGATAAATGAACTTTTAAAAAATAGAAATCATTATCCTTCATATTCTATTATTATTTTCCACAATAGTTAATGACCATCACTTAGTATAGGCTAAGATCTTTGCGCTCCCCATTTAAAAGCTACAAGAAATTGCAAACTCTTAATTTCACCATGATAAAATATAATAATTTTAAGGCTTTTATTATAATAAATAAATAAAAAGTATGAAAAAGCATACTATTGATAAGCCATTTTGGCTAGGGCCCAAGCCTAAGCTAAGCTCTACACAAGGGGCATGGTCATGTGCTCAAGTAGCAATTCAACCTCTCTCTCCCATAGCCTTTAAACTTAGTTAATTGCAGATAAGACTTACTGCAGGCCATTAATCCCCATAACTACCCATTCTCCCACTACTTTAATACTTCGAACGCTTAACGAGAGGCATAACCCATGTTCTCCACAACTAACTGTCCATTTGCATCCATTATAAATACCTAAGACCATCAATGGGTAAGGAGATTGAAACCTTAAGCTCACTTGCTCACTTTTAAACTTCTTTTCATTACTCTTACTTACATTCTAATTTGAGCATTAGAATGGTTATGCCAAACAACCTTGATATCCCCCATAGCTCACTATTTTTGTATTGCCCCAAAACTCGAGAATGCTGTAGCCCGCCACATGTCCTTAGTACTCAACGACATACAAAGGCTTAAATACTACAATTCTCCAAACATTATCCTTCAAATATTCATTTAAACTCCTCACATCATTACAATGGAAGCACTCATGAATTTAAATACTACAATAACCTTTGAAGGAAACATAATTCATGTTCAATGTCCTTAATTAAATATAGCGGAAGCTTTCAACAACTTAAATCTAACAACAGATTGATGATATCCACTATCACTTCTTTCACTTCATCGGAATACTACTTATCATAGTATATGCATTCTACATTATCCTCAGTATCCTAAATTATCTCTACTAAGGTCTCATCATACTCTACAATTTCTCTTATAGTACCTACAACTAAAAAATGTTCCTACAAGGGGCAAGCTAATGCCTAGCACTATGTATACTGATAAACACATATGCATGCAAAGACAAAACAATAACACATGTATGATGCAACACAATATTCATACTCAATTTTATTTGTCCTTTACAATCTTTAGTTAATACACAATCACATCATAAACTCCATCACACATAACTTTCACACCATCTTTTCACAATCCTTCCACAAACAATATGTACATATATATATATGACAAAGGGTGCTCCCCTTTGTCCATGAGTCTATTTTCCATACATAATAATAATAATACAGGTTCTCACCACTGTCTATGAGTCTATGAGTCCTTTCAGCCTTTCGATTATCGCATAACATCCTTCCACAATCATTCACACAATACCCTTCTATAATGTCCTTTCACAAACAAATATCCTTACATATACTACCTAGATCATTTCAATACACGACTTTACTAGGGACAACGCCACATACCAATCATCAGCGTGCCACCCTAAGAACACCAACCCATACTTAGTTTCTCGGACCCAACAATTTACAATCACACGCACATGTAATCAAGTTCATATACAATAATATTAAATCCACATGAAATATTTAACCTATCAAACACAAGTAACAAACATGGTATACATGTACCTAGATTGCAAAACTTGGTTTCTTTCCAATTCTACAACCTCACAAATCTTCCAAACCTATACACAATCCCAATTACATGCTTTTAGAATTGTATTTCAATGAATTAAAATGGAAAAGGAATCTTTTCAACTCAATATGACCATGTTGGAGGTCGTGTTGGTGAACATGGGGTAGTATACGATCATGCTAAAGGCCGTGTACATTTTGATTTATTTATACTTTGACATGAGGAAGACACGGCCATATTAAGAGGCTGTGTGTCTTTCTACTTTTTTTTTTTTTTGGTAAACTCAACATGTACAAGATACGGCCGTGTTGAGAGGTTATGTATCTTTCTATTCATTTTGGGTTTTTTAACATAGGTACGACACAACCGTGTTGGGAGGCTGTGTATCTCTCTATATGACCTGGGTTTGACATGAGACATAATATGACCGTATTGGGAGGCTGTGTATCTCTCGGTTCACTAAGAACTCTCCTTCTCTACTTTGAAATTCCTAATTCTTTTCTAACCCTAAATTAAATCTAATAATTCTAATTCTCATTATGCATTATTTTTCTACGGAAATTGCTAATTAGGTTTAAATTAACGACTTACTGAATTAGGTTGTCTTAGAACATGAGTCCTTGTCCCAAATCTTGCGTAGCACAATTTGATTTGTAGAAATCCTAATACACTAGTCCTCATGCTACCATATACATATGTAAGCAACGATTCACAATTGTTGATCCATACACTTACCGTGATTTAATAAACTCATAGTGGCGTACTTGTCTTCCCCACTCATGGATTTACACAAGAAGGCTTAAGAGTTCTATGAGAATCTCAATGTGTGCACTGTGGAAAAAGGTTAACCCTAAGTAAAAGAAAAGTTTGTATACCTTGACTGTGTAATGACCACATTAACTCCCCTCTTATTATCTTAATTACCGTCTTATCCTTAGCTACATTTTTATTAATATTATCTATATATATATATATTGTGTACTTACATCTACCCCCCTTTACAAAAATTCTCGCCCTTGAAAATTAGTTGAATTATTAAAGAGTTCTGGGTATCTCCTTTTCATCTCTTCTTCCAACTCCTAAGTTACCTTTCTTTCTATTTGATTGCTCAACTACACTGTAACATATTTGATGACTTGTCTTCTTAGAATCTACTCCTTAGTGTCTACGATTGTGATAGGTCTCTCTACTATCGTGAGGTTTGGTTGCATTTGCAAAGGTTCTTGTGCAATGATCTGGTTTAGATTGGGCACATATTTCCTTAGCATGGAAATATGGAGTACATTGTGTACCTCAGCCAAACTTGGTGGCAAGGCTAATCTATATGCCACTAGTCCAATTCTTTTCAAGAATTTCGAAAGGTTCCATATATCTGAGGTTTAATTACCCCCTTAGTCTAAACCTTATCACTCTTTTTGCAGGTGAGATCTTCAATAACACATGGTCTCCCACTTAGAACTTCAATGGGTGTCTCCTCTTATCTGCAAATGACTTTTGACAACTTTGGGCTAACTGCATTCTTTGCCTGATCAACTTCACTTTATTCATTGCATCTTGTACTAGATTAGGTTCTAATGCCTGTTTCTCACCCACCTCATCCCAATGCAATGGTGACTAACACTTTCTTCCATATAACGCCTCATATGGTGCCATCTAGATGATAGCTTGATAACTGTTGTTGTAGGCGAACTCCATTAAAGGTAAATATTCATCCTAATTTCTACTAAAGTCCAATGCACATGCCTTCAACATGTCCTCTAATATCTAAATTGTTCACTCTAACTAACCATCCGTCAACACCCCCTTTGCATCTTCATTAATTCTACAACTTTACCCTCTTCCATTCTTTTCTTTATTTCCTATATCCCCTTATCTTCAACTTGTACTACTTTTATTTTATCAATTAACACTGGCTATATCTGTAAGCTAGTGAGTTTAGCTCCAATTTCCTAAGTCACAATCTCCAGATCTAATTTCTACATATCTTTTAATATCTTCTTTTGAGTTATGATCAAAGTCGCTAAATTACCTTGCTTCTTTCTATTAAGTGCATTAGCAACGACGTTAGCCTTTTCGGGTTGGTACTAGATGTCTAAGTCATAGTCCTTTATTAGTTCTAGCCAGCGTCTCTGCCTCATATTTAGCTCTTTTTGGGTAAAGAGGTACTTAAGTCTTTTGTGATCTATGAATATTCTGCACCTCTCCCCATACAAGTAGTGTCTCCATAACTTAAGTGCAAATACCACAACTGCTAATTCCAAATCATGTGTCGAGTAGTTCTTCTCATAAGGTTTCAATTGTCTAGATGCATATACAATTACCCTATCATTCTGCATTAATACACACCAAGCCCTTAAATAGATGCATCACTGTACACCATAAATTATTCACCATTAATCGGTAGAGCAAGCATCGGTGTAGAAGTCAATATCTCCTTTAGTGTTGTGAAGCTTGCTTCATATCAATCATCCCATACAATCTTTACCCCTTTCTAAGTCAACTTAGTTAAAGGGGTTACCGGTTTAGAGAACCTTTCTACAAATCTTCTATAGTATCTTGTTAAGCCCAAGAAGCTTCTAATGTTTGTTATAGTCTTTGGCTTGGGCCAATCATTTATAGCTCTTATTTTCTTAGGATCTATAGATAATCCATCTTTATTAATCACATGTCCAAAAAAAGTGACTTGCTTCAACCAGAATTCACACTTCTTAAACTTGGTGTACAACTTTTCTGCTTCCAGTTTGCTTAATATTTTCGTCAAGTGCTACTTGTGATCTTCTTCACTTCAGGAGTATATTAAGATGTCATCTATGAACACGATGACAAACTTATCTAAGTATTCCTTGAACATTCAGTTCATTAAGTCCATGAAGGCTGCTAGTGCATTGGTGAGTCTAAACAGCATTACTTGGAACTTATAATGCCCATATCTAGTTCTGAATGCGATCTTTTGGATGTCTTCCTCCTTGATTCTTAGTTGGTGGTACTCGGATCTTAAATCTATTTTTAAGAAAACTTGAACCCCTTGCAACTGATCAAATAAGTCATTAAATCTTGGGAGAGGGTATTTATTTTTATTTGTAACCCTATTCAACTCTTGGTAATCTATACATAACCGCATGCTATTGTCTTTCTTCTTTACAAATAATATCAGTGCAATCTAAGGTAAGACACTTGGTTTGATAAACTTCTTGTTCACTAGCTCTTGTATCTGATCCTTTAGTTCTTTCAACTTTGTAGGTGTCATACGGTATGGGGCTTTTGATATGCAAGCCATACTAGGCACTATATAAGGTACAGGGCATTTGATATGGGAGCCATACCAGGTACTGTATCTATGCTGAATTCAATTTCCCTTACTAGGGGTAATCCTGGTAAATCATCTAGAAACACCCCCACAAACTCCTTCATTACTCTTACTCTCTCAATTTTCATCACCTCTTCAGTCTCAACTGTTACTGATGCCATCATAATTTTACCCCATAGTTCATACGTTGGCAATCCTATTGGTCTATGTGCCTCTAATTGTAAACTAAATCGTTCCCCTTCTTGTGTGTTAAAAATGAATGGTCATATCATGACAATCTATCATTGCATTATGTTCAATTAACCAATCCATTCCCAAAATTACATCAAAATTAATCATGTCTAACATTAGAAGATCTACAGTTAAATACTCTACCATACACTTCTACACAAAACTTTCTACATATTCTATTCAATCCCCTACCCATACCCATAGGGGTACTCAAACTCAATATAGTATTTAGCACTTCAGTACATACATTATATTTACTTCTAAATGCATCAGATATACATGAATGTGATGCATCAAAGTCAAATAACACATATGCTTCAGCAAAACTTACTAATAGTGTACCTGCCAAAGTCTTTATATCTGGAGTGTCTCGCCTTTGTAGTGCAAACACTCTTATTGGTGTCCTTTGCCTTAACCTTGCCTACTAAGGCCTACTATTATTATTTCCAGCTTGATTTCTTACTACTGGTGTTGGTTGTACGTTCTGTCTCCTGTTGTCTGGGCAATCCACCATTTTATGACCTCGTTGTTTGCAACAGAAGCAAAATGTCATTGGGATTGACCTCTCCCAATAGGTTTTGCTACCATCTCCTATCTTTCCACATGAAAAAAAGGCACCCTTTAGCCCTTTGCATTTGTTTAGCTCGTGTGGCCCATAACATCTTTCACACCTATTACCTTGTCCACCATATGAGGTCCTCGCTTGGGAGGAAGATGCTGCTATAACCAATGGTCTGGTCTACACTATATGAAGTCTTTTGCCCTTATCTTGAGTTATAACATTCTTGATAGGTCTTTTCCCCAATAGCATTCTTATTCCCAAAGTCCTCATTTCGTCAGTTCTCTTATGACTCTATTCTAAAAGTTCTGCCTTGTTTACAACTTCCGAGTAGGTTTTAAGTTGGAAGGCAACTACCTCATGCTGCAATATAGGCTCCAATCCCAATACAAACGGATAAGCCATGGACTTCTCATCATCTTTGAATGTAGGTGGCATAGATTTCATTAGAAGGTTGAGTTCCATCTCATAATCATCTATAGACCTTTTCCCTTGATAATAGCTATAATATGTTGCCTACATTCTTTCGCTAATAGTGCTTGGGAAATATTGTTCATATAGAATATCCTTAAGCCTACTCCATGTAATTACTCTCACAATAAGTCTAGAAGCACTTGACTAACACTCAGAAGTCGAGCCCCTCAATAGGTATTGATGTGTGAACCCTAGGTATGTCAAACCTATAACCCAATGTACGCCATTTAAATCAATTCCGCAAGGATCATCTCGTACAAGTAGCACAGAACTAGACCCCAATCACACTTGTAGAATAAAACCTAAGTTATTAATTAATGGTTTCTTATAGCAATTCGGTTAAGAAATTACTAAAGGAAAGTTCTTTTGCAAAGAGCAAAAGAGGGCTTTTCATGTTTCACAAAATGTGTTGTAAAATTCTATTCAATGATATGATGTTAAGCCGGCCCTTACACGACTTTATATAGTGTATACATGTAACAATATAAAAACCCTAAGTTTCCTAATCTACTTGCTTCCTTATCCTCATGTGAACCAAAATAAGTAACTATATATTCTAAATTACAGACCAAAACAAATACTAAAAAAATATAACAACAAACCCGTAAATTCCCTTTCCTATTTTGGTTCAACATATAACATTTCTCATTCTAGAACTACAAATCCTTGTCTTCTTCCATGGAAATGTGAATCACATTAATAGGTGTCGGTTCTCCTTTCATGTAATTTGATTCCTTGGCTCGTAGGTCCATGACTAGTCCTTGTAGGGCATCATTTATCCTCTTTACTCTAGCTCAAGTCATTGGTCCTCTAATTCCTCGCAATGGATCTTGAGTTCTTGATTCTGTCTTCTTAGGCGCTAGATGATCATCATCAGGTATACTGCATATTTCACTTTCTTGTCTTCAAGCATTCCTAGTGCCTCAAAAGTTTTCTTTAGCTCATTCATCCACTATTTAGAATCCAATGGAATGTCAGCCTTAAGCCTGAATTTCTTACCCATTATGACAAAATGGTCTTGACCCATTTCTCCAGCTAACCTCTCTCTAATCTCTCCCATCATCTAGGCTTGTTTCGTTTTTAGCACTTGCATTTCTTGTTTCTACTATTGTTGTTGTGCCACTACTCCTATTAGAGTATTGATAGCCTCTAGCATCTGTGCAGCTGATGGGTGTCGAATCCAACAAAAATAAAACCTACTCCTAGACAATTATATTATTTGCATATAGTGGTGAGTAGGGTCGAATCCACAGAGATTGGTTAAACTTATTTCTATTCAAGGAGAATAAAATGAAAAGGAAAGTGGGGGGGTTTGGTTTGTGAATTGAACAAAGTTAAAACAAGTCAAGAAAGTTGTATATTGATAAAAAGCCTAGCCAAAGGAATCAAGATGGTTTAATTCTAGGAATTGATCATCAATGCAAATGTTCTCTATTCTTGTTCCTAGATAAATTGGTTATGGTTATTAACAAGCTCTAACAACCTATCTCTCCTTACTTCCTCGATAACCTCAGACAAGCGCTTTGAATTATTTCTCTTATTGATTAAACAAACCTTAGACAAGCGCTTAGGATTTAATCTATCAATAGCATTAAGATCTAGAGAGACCACCAATTCATGCCAGTAGATTATAAGATAACCTATTTAAACATGATCACACACCTCCATAACATGAATTCGATCATCTCTTTTATAACCAAACATGTTATTGCGTCACTAAGACTAGAACAATCAAACAATTATGGATTTGACGTGCTAGTTGACAATATATTAACTTGCTAATTGAGTAGAAGAGCTCTATTCATACCAATCAACAAAGATAATAATGACAAAACGATTAGAAGATATATGAATACCCGAAAGCAAAGAATAGAATAAATACAAGTCAATTAGACCTCACAATTCGTGGAGAATTAAACATCTATGACCCTTTGGCTAGAAAAGTAGCTTAGCTACTTATGTTCATCAATAAAACGAAAAATAAAAATAAAAACATAATGAACCGTGTTGCCTGCTCTGCCTCCGCGTTTCCTTCTTCAAGATCCAAGATTCCAAGATCAAAAGTTGTCCTAACCCTCTAGGGTTGGCTCTATTTATATTATTAGATGGATAGCATGTGATCTTTTACTAGCAAGATACAAAAATATCTTTCCTTTTCCAAGTAGATTTCGAGAAGTGAAGATTCGTCTGCTTGGCACGCCCCAACACACGGCCGTGGATCAAGCCGTGCCATCCTCTGTGTATATTCTTCAAGTCTTCATCCACGCCCAGTGTGAACCACGGTTAGACACACGGCCAGATTTCAAGCCGTGCCTTCATCTGTGCATAATCTTCAAGTCTTCATCCGTGTCCAGTGTGTACCACGGTTACACCCACGGCTAGATTTCAAGCCGTGCTTTCATCTGGTTGATGTTCCACACTTTCTTCTCTTTGGTCCTGGCTTCTACCATGGCTTCAAGCACGGTTTCTCCCACGGGTTCCACCACGACCATGCCTTAAGCCGTGTCTCTCTCTGTTGAAAGTCCTCATTTTCGCCTTCTTGTCCAGTGTGTAACACGGTTTGAACCTTGGCCGTGCCTCAAACCGTGCTTCCTCTGGTGGTGTAATTCCTTGTCTTGATCCAAGTTGTAGATGACTTCTCTAAAATACTTGAATTAGCATCCTTAACTCCATTTAACCTGATTTATCACGATGATAGAATTAAAGTACCATTTCCTTATGATTTTTATAAAATCAATAATAATTTAACACAATTTATACTATAAAGATTGAGTATAAAATGGCTCTATCAGCAGCATTCACCTCATTCCCTCCTTGTCTATAATGAGGAGGTTTAGGGGGCATTTTGTTATTAAGAGTATCACTTCTAGCTCCTAAGAATGATCTCGGTCCTGAAATTCTCCTAAGCATTCTGCAAAATAAAACACAATAGTGAGGAAGGATATAAGAATATATACATTCCTCATAGTAAAGAAATATTTAAGCATATGTTTCTAAATATTATTGAAGGAGTTTACTAATTAATAACATTAATCCCTTTTTCTACTCACTATCATCACATATCATTATCTTAAAGATTCAACACTTCCCCTAAGGATCATGCCTCACTTTCTACTACCCGCAACTTATACTTATTGATCTTCACCTAATTCTAAAGATCATCAAACCTAAGTAGTTTATACATCTTCAAACCTATGCTTTAATACCACATAAGCTTATAATGCCCTAGAACCCAGGAACGCTATGGATTGCCACATGTCTTCATTTCGCAAAGACACGCAGAGGCCCAATCACCACTATTTTCTAATACTCATATTCATGTACTCTTAATAATAATCATAAATCATCTACTACATAATACAGATTAACAAAATTTCCCTTCCTCAATAATAAGTCATCAACATTCTTCTTAAATTAATCAACAAAAGCATTTAACATTTACTTGCAATAGAAATTCTCAAAGCAACTGAATAAGAAATTTAACATATGTCTTTCCTTAATCTATCTACTAGTTGTCGTAATAAACGTATCTTACATTCTCTCCATTAATTTTGATCATGAGTTGTTTCCCCTAGGGTTTTATCATACCCTATAACTTCTCTTGTAGCATCTATAACTAAAAAAAAAAAAAAAAAATTCCCATAAGGGGTGAGCTAATGCCTAGTACAATGCATACCTACACATACATACGCATGCCACACCAAGCACATCATCACATACATAATGCATTATATGCATAAGTTATTCAAATTTTACAATATTTAACTAGCACATAGTCTCAATATCAACAAACAACCTTTCACATAATCACACAGTCCTTCCATAAACAATTATATGTATTTATATATATATATATGACTGTGGGTATTTTCCACTGTTCATGAGTCCTTTCAATGTTTCAATTCTCACATAATACCTTTCCACAGTGACCTTTCACAAACAAATATCCTTATACAAACTACTCAGATCATTTTGGTACACGATTCCACTATAGACAATGTCACATATTGATCATTGGGGTGCCACCTTAAGAACACCGACCCATAATTGATTTCTCGAACCCAGTAATTCACAATCACATGTACACGCATGCGAGTTCATATACAATAATATTAAATCCACACGTAATAGTTAACCTATCAAACACAAGCAACAAATATGGTATACACATACCTGGACTACAAAACTTGATTTCTTTCCATTTCTATAACCTCACAAATCCTCCAAACCTATACATAATCCCAATTACATGCTTTTAGAATTGTATTTCAATGAACTAAAATGGAAAAGGAATCTTTTCAACTTAATACGGCCATGTTGGAGGTCATGTAAGTGAACACAGGGTACTACACGATCGTGCCAAAGGCCATATACATTTCATTTTATTTATACTTTAACATGGGGAAGACACGACTGTGTTGAGAGGCAGTTATCTTTTTGTAATTTTTTTTTATGTAAACTCAACACAAGCAAGACACGGTTGTATTGAGAGGCCGTGTATCTTTCTGTAATTTTTGTAAACTCGACATGGGCAAGACACGGTCGTGTTGAAAGGTTATGTATCATTCTGTTCATTTTGAGTTGTTTAACACAAGTATGACATGGTCGTATTAAGAGGCCATGTATCTCTCTTTATGACTTAGGTTTGACACGAGACAGGACATGGCTGTGTATCTCTCGAATCACTACGAACTCTCCTTCTCCATTTTGAAATTCCTAATTCTTTGTTAACCCTAAATCAAATCTAATAATTCTAATTCTCATTATGCATTATTTTTCCACATAAATTGCTAATTAAGCTTAAATTAACAACTTACTGAATTGAGTCATCTTAGAAATTGAATCCTTGTCCCAAAACTTGTGTAGCATAATTTGATTTGTAGAAATCCTAATACATTAGCCCTCATGCTACCATATACATATGTAATCAATGATTCACAATCATTGATCTATACACTTATTGTGATTTGATAAACTCATGGTGGTGTAGTTGTCTTCCCCACTCATGGATTTACATAAGAAGGTTTAAGGTTTTGCAAGAGTCTCTAGGTGTGCACTGTGGAAAAAGGTTAACCCTAGGTAAAAGAAAAGTTTATATACCTTGACTGTGTAATGACCACATTAACCCCGATCTTATTATCTTAATTATAGTCTTATCCTCGACTGCATTTTTATAAATAATATATATATATATATATAATTCATGTACTTATAGTTTCTCTATGTTTAATACACTTATACACCTCTCATAAATCTTCCAACCAATACACACCCATAGAACAAGTTTCTATACCGATATTTGTCTCATCCTTATATGCTACAACACATTCATATATATATAATGGGGGTTTAATAAACAATTATTGTACAAGACAAACATGTAATTATTATGCAATGAAGTTTCACTATATATCCATAAGTTGTATTATTGTTTATGTCATATGTTGATGTCACTTATGAAGAATATTTAATTTATATCCCCGTTTTTATTTTTTATTTCTTTTACTCATACATGTAGTAGGCATGGATGCAAACCGATGTAACCAAAGGAGTCCAACTTACCTGAGTCAATATTTGAAATATTCATTAAAAAAATTATGCTTCTTGTTACAATTATTGTGCAACATATAGATACAAAAGGATTTCACCAATATGGGTACTAATAGCACTTTCTAACAGAAACCTTAAATTTGAAAAAAAAATGATTACATGTGCATGGGATACTTTGGAAAGGCTAATGAAAACTAATAGTTATTACTCTATATGGTTTTACTTAAAATTGCATCATCAATAAATTAGAATTATATCTAGAAGTACCAATGTATCCTTATCTTAATTCATGACTTCATTATTGGGTTAGGGTATCAAAGGTAGATGTGTGAATATAGTAGACAAGGCCAAGAAATAGCTATCCACCTAATTCTATAAAAGAATTACAATTGTCTATTTTGTAGTAGTAAAATTTTTATATAAATATTATTCTACAAACTAAATGCAATGTTAGTTTTTAGGGGAGGAATACTGATTCCATTCTATCCTTAAGAAACCAACCAAATGTGTTGTAAAAAAATAAAGTCTTTACATTTTCATTGGCCAAATATTTAAAATTTAACATCTATCTATTGAAAATTGAAATTAGTACATAAAACTTGTATTGATTTTATTATCAACAAAAGTAGATTCTAAAGAATGTTTAAATAGAAGATTATAAGTTCAACAAACACAGTAAGATGATATTAACATAAGCATTTCACAAAACTTTTACTTACTAGTTTTGATTCTCTAAAACTTTTGTAAGATCATTTCATTAATAATATTATAAAAAATATCATTTTTAGTATAAGTGATTCAATAACCAATCATTTAATAATCTCCGTTTATTTTCAAAATATTCATTAAAAAAATAATGTTAGTATATCAAGTAACATGATTGCTATTATTGACTAATTCTTTATGTGATGAAATAGAAATATTTTTAGTGTCAACAATGTAATTATAATTTACGATAAACTATTAATAAATGAATAGCATTTCATAGGAAATTATTTAGTTGAGTTCCTAAGTAACAAACTTAGGTACGAGTCACTCCTTATCATATTACAACAAATCTACCAGTTAAAATTAATCAATTCAACATAAATGGTTTGTAATTGATATATAAAAATAAATGCAACTTAAAAAAAAATGAAATTAGCTATAATGAAAATTGAACCCTTGATATTATGCATGTAGGGGTATGTCTTGACCACTTATTGAACTACTATCGTTAAGGATGCTATCGGGGCAGGTTTAAGATGGGTTGTATTAAACCTGAACCCAACCTGATAAGGTATAGGGAACCTCAGAACATGTGTTGAAACTCCATAAGATTTTGATCATAGTACCAGAATCCGTCCTTGTAGGGATTTTTAAAATCCAATTACGATTCGATTTGACCTACCTCAATTCTCTAAAAAGGTTGAATATTTTGTCTAAGTTAGACATGGAAGGTAGAGTAATGGATTATGGACATGGAATTAACTATTCAAACAATGGACTATGTAGATAGGAGTAGGACTTAGGATAATGGTAATGCGTGCACTGTGTGTGTAGGTAGTAGGCCGTATGGACAATAGGGTAGGGGACTTGGTTCGGGTTTGTCATTTGTTTGTGTAATTATGTTTACTGTTTGGCATTTGCTTCAAAAACCTAAATTTAAAACCAGATGTCTACTACATAAATAGGAAATTGGACAAAAGCAATTTTTTTTTCAATAATAAAAACACAACTGCTTTACTAAACACAAACATAGCTACATGGGATGAGATCAAGTGGACAAAGCTAGGCTACATGTAATTTTTATTAATTACTATTTTTTAAAATTATACTTATACATGTAACATAGTAAATTTTAAATTTTATTATATATATATATATATTAATTATTTATACCAAGTTCGAGTTTCTCGTCTGTGTGTGTGTGTTTTCAAAACTCACCTAAAACCTTATAGGGTTTTAAACTTTTTCCTAGAAACCATCTCTAAACCTTAGGATTTTTTATTGAGTCAAATAGATTGGATACCGTATAAAGACCTGCTCAATGGCATCCCTAAGTATCATTGAATATTTTTTTTTAAATTTAAATGTAATGTTCTTTTCTTATTTTTCAATTTTTATAATTATTACAATTGTTATTGTTATTTTTTAAGCTTGTGGTTTGAGTCCCCTTTGGTTACTCTACTCCCTTTAATTATATTTTTATATATCAATGTATTATTAAAGAGAATTCATATGTTATGTGCAATAATGTGAAAAACCAAAAAATGGGGTAAAATCTTGTGTAAAAGTAAATGTTTTAATAAAGATAAAAAAAAATTAGATTAAAGATTTTTTTTCTTTGGCCTAATTGTCGATTAGAAGATGTAACTTATATTATTTAATATTGGTTTCATACCAGTAATGGAAGTCGTTTCAGTATTGTAAGGATACATATGTATTTGTAATTTCAAATTCATTAATGATATACTTTCACATTGAATGGCTCCCATGGTGGAAAGCTAAAAAATTACATAAAAAGACAAAAAAAAAAAAAAGTCACTATCATTGATGATTGAAACTTCCATAAAAATTGATATAGAAACAAGTTTGAGAAATAAGATTCATAGTATACTTTTTCCAACCAATTATGATAAAATTGAAGAGAAAATAGATACATTTGATATTATCAAGGGAAAAAGAAAAAACACAATAAAACAAACAATCCAAATTATTTTATCAGGAGTATGCAGGAAAAGTACTTTGTATTACTAGAGATAGCTTAAAATCAATAGTTCATTGTCTAATGGATTTTTCCACTTCAATTCTATATCCAAGAGCTATTAGTATTTATTAAATATGTTCCTATTTAACAAAAGGTTATTGGATTAAATGGTAAAAACATTATTAAGAAAAAGATGACTTTTTCCAGATAAAATAAAAATTGAATTCATAAAATAGTAGAAAGGTTTCCCATTATCTAGCCGAAAAAATAGGTGTGAAATAGGATACCAGTAGTACAAATGCAAAGAAGAGAAACAAATCAAAGGATAATGAAGTGCACCTTGACTTACAGTGGCTATTAGACATTTTTAGGTTGGGGGGTTGTACAAATGCTATAAAAAAATGGAGTATGATTAGGATGATTGTGCGGTGCTGAACTTGGAGGTTCCGCGTCCACCAAACAATCCTCTCCAAAGTTGCCTGAAAAAATATAATTATGGAAGTTATGGAAATGAACACTCAAATTAGGAAAAAGATAATTAGAACTGACAAAAGAAAGTTATATATTTGTTAATGGATAAAAAATTTTAATTAAAGAAAAGATTATCTAACGATTAAGAAAAAACACTTGTTCAAAATTTATATATCTATGTATGGTATTTATTTATTTATTGAAAATTCTTGTTAATTGTTCCACTAATAACAACTAGCCTAGGACCATTTCGAGGTTAATTACAGAGGGATATATTCCACCATCTTTGACCCACTAGTGATTATAAAATAGCTAGCTTGTTGATACTATTTTGATTTATAATGAGTAGTTTATATCAAATATGTTAAAAAAATATTTATTTTTTTTACATGACATATACAGGAAAAGAATCGACAATAAATGTATTAAAGATAATGAAAAGAAGAATGCATGAAACAAGTTTAACTAACAAAAACATTAAAATATTACAATAATTTGTGAAAAAAAATTGGTACTAGCACTAAAATTACCAGAAAATTTTGGAAAATTTTCTTGTAGACAATACCATGCACAAGTTTGGAAGCAATCCATCAAAAAGAGAAAAACAAAATCGCATAATGCAAAAAGGAATTTTTTCTTTTTGCTTGTGCTCATTGCACTTGCTACGATTGTGCTCAAAACTAGAAATTATTGTTCTCCGTAGATCAAATGAATAAGAGATATAGATTTTGTATACAAAGTACTTAGATTGAATCCCCATGCAGCCTCCTCAAGGATTTAAAATATTGCTTGTTGAAATATCTCTTAGAATTTTTGCAAGACTTGAAAATGAAATGCAAAAACAATGATGTGAATAGAGGATAAAGACGAAATGCAAGTTATAGAGGGCACATCGGTCGACCAAGGCATCAAAGGCCATAGCCTACCATGACAAGTCCCAGTCGATTGAGAGCTACATGATAGTTTTATGCTGCTTGTTTTCTTCCTACTTAAGTAATTTCCTTTATTGGATTTTGGGTCATTGTAAACTCTATTCATAAGCTATTAAGTGTATTGGATATGTAAGAGAACTATGAGAATCCTAGAGATTCAATCGAGAAAGTAGTACTCTATGAGATAGTGTGCAACCCTTGTACCACTATTGGATACTAGTGGATTTATTCATTCTTATCTGTGGTTTTTCATCGTAGGACTTCAAGATTTTCCATGTTAAAATTTGTGGACCAATCTCTTTTTTGCTTGTTATATCTAGTATAGTTTGTCCTATTGATGAGAATATAAGGGATTTAGAATTAGGATCTACACACTAAAGAAATGATGACAAAGTATGATATTGATAAATTTGACGAACGCACAAATTCTGGTTTGTAGAAAGTGAGATTTCGAGGGATCAGAATATTGATATTGTTAGGCTTGAAAAGGGCATTGCATAAGTAGTGAGAATCCATGAAGAATGAGGAATGGAAAAAATTTGCTGAGAAGGTCTTAATAGTGATCTAACTTAGTCTAACTAATAGTGTTTTGCATGAGGTATTGGTAAAAAAGATGATAGCAAATTCGTAAACAAAACTAAAAGATTTGTACATGATGAAGTCTCTTATGAAGTGATCATTATAGAATCAAAGACTATTCACTCCGAATGAGCAAAGGTCATCAATGAGGCAATGTATTTCTAAATTCATATCTCTAATTAATGATTCAAAAATAGCATTATAATAACCGAGACTATACATTAAACGAATGTCTTATTATGCTCTCTATGTATCATCTTTGATTTGTGGATTCATGAATATTATGAGCTATGTCAATGACAGTTTGATGATTAAAGATATCAAAAGTAATTTATTGAGCAATAGCCAATGCAATTATGAGATTAATTCCATAGGTAAACTTTGTGGATGTTTTATTTGTTGGAAATCGATGGATATGTTGAATCTTGAATTGTCCTTATGTGAAAATCATCACAAACAAAATACTAGATCTTTTCATGTTTGATCATTAAGAATTAAACAATAAATATGCAGAAACGTACCTGAATCCATTGCGTTCCACGATTTTTAGATTGTGCGGTCGGCCTTCCAGGTCAATACGTTTTCTTTTAGAGAGATCCCTTTATTTGTTTTCTCTCTATAGTCTATTTGATGATGGGATACAAAGAAACAAGAAAGGTGTGTGTATGACCTGGGGACCACAACCACTATTTATATAGATAACTATATGTTACCTTTTTAGTATTTTTATTTTAGCCCATCATAAAAATAGAAACTCTCATAAGGTCTCTACACGTAAAAGGGGTCATATCCTATTAGATATATTAAGACTCAAATAACCAGATTTTATTGATCACTTTTAATTGAGCTTAACTTAATATGACAGCCCGCAACACATAATCGTTTCACATATAAGGCCAACGTTGAATTAAAGATCCAACAATCTCCCACTTGAACTATATGTGTAACTTTACAATCATATTTTGCAAAACCATATGAGCTCAAATTTGCTGTCATGAACTGAATGTATCTATAACCAATCCGGTCCATCAGTCATATCAACATAGGATCAAAGAGGTATTCATCACATTTATCATAACTCTACCCATCAATGGTCACAATGCTGATATAATGGAATGACATGGATCATGATATGGATGTGTAGCAAGAAAATTCCATGCAATGTGATCTTAACATGTCTATTTTCTACTGGTCCACCATATACCTTAGTGAGATCAAACCATAAACCAAAAACAAAGTGTAGGCAAACAAAATACTTTATTTCTACAGAAGATATCCTCAAAACATAATAAACCAAAATAACTTATTACAGTTTGTCTATGACATAAATGCATACAAGGTAACAAACTCCCACAAAAACTTAATGTTACTCAAGGTCTTGACACCCATACGAGCAATGTGCTCATGAAACAGTTTAGGTTGCACTCCTTTAGTGAGCGGATCCGCGATCATAGAGTTTGTTCTTATATGCTCTATAGACAACTGTCCACTCTGAACTCTTTCTTTTACAACTAGGAACTTGATGTCTATATGCTTTAACTTCGTCAAGCTCCTATTGTTATTAGAATATAGAACTGTTGACTTATTGTCACAAAATAATTTAAGTGGCCTATTAATAGTATCCACAATGCGCAGCCCTGTGACAAAATTCCGCAACCATATTCCATGATTGGATGCCTCATAACATGCTACAAACTCTGCTTCCATAGTAGAAGAAGCAACAAGGGATTGTTTTATGCTCTTCCAAGAGATAGCTCCCCCAGCTAACAGATATATGTAGCCTGGTGTAGACTTCATACTATCTTGGCATCCGGTAAAATTGGAATCAGTATACCCAACGATCTCAATTTGATCTGACTTCCGATAGGTAAGCATGTAATCTTTTGTTCTCCATAAGCACCGCAAGACCCGTTTGGCTGCTTTCCAATGGTCTAATCCTAGATTACTCAAGTATCTGCCCAACATTCCTGTAATGTATGCAATATCTGGACGCGTACAAACCTGAGCATACATTAGACTCCCTACTACTGATGCATAGGGAATCTTTTGCATTTCCATTTCCTCAAAATCATTCTTAGGGCACTGACTAAGACTAAATTTGTCTCCCTTAGCTATAGGCGTATCACTTGGTTTGCAATTTTGCATGCCATACCTTTTGAGTACCTTTTCGATATAGCTCTTTTGTGATAATCCAAGAGTACCTCGAGAGCAATCTCGATGTATTTGTATTCCTAACACAAAAGAGGCATCACCAAGATCTTTTATCTCAAAATTCTCAACTAGAAATCTCTTGGTTTTGTGCAATAAGCCTATATCGTTGCTGGCAAGCAATATATCATCAACATATAAAACCAAGAAAATATGCTTGCTCCCACAGAACTTATGGTATATACAATCATCGACCAAATTCGTCTCGAAACCATGCGAAGTGATCACTTGATGAAATTTGAAATACCATTGTCGAGATGCTTGCTTAAGTCGATAGATGGATTTCTTAAGTTTACAAACCTTATTCTTTAGATCTCCCGATACAAAATTTTCGAGTTGTACCATATAGATCGTCTCATCAATGTCACCATTGAGGAAGGCGGTCTTTACATCCATCTGATGTAACTCAAGATCGAATTGTGCCACTAATGCCATTATAATCCTAAAAGAGTCTTTCAAAGAAACTGGTGAGAAAGTCTCTTTATAGTCGATGCCTTCTTTCTATGTAAAGCTCTTTGCAACAAGACGAGCCTTATACCTCTCCACATTGCCTTTTGAATCCCTCTTGGTCTTAAATATCCATTTGCAACCAATGGGCTTCATACCTTCTGGCAATGGGACAAGATCCCAAACGTCATTGTCTTTCATAGACTTTATCTCTTCATTCATGGCATCAATCCACTTTTGAGATTTAGAACTTTCAATGGCTTGACGGAAGTTGATTGGATCATCTTCCATCATTCCAATGTCAACCTCATGTTCTTGAAGAAATACGATGTAGTCATCTGGCAATGCACTTCTTCTTTGTCTAGTGGATCTCCCCAATGGCATAGGTTCTTGAGGTGGTAAAGTTTGTTCTTCTGGAACAGTATCTTGAATGGGATCTCCAATATTGTCTTGTTCTATTATGTCTTGAAGAAGATCAAGAATAGAATCTTGACCAAATTCAATAACACCTGTGGGAATATCAACGCATTCCTCTTCAAAGACAATATCTCTAACCGTATCTCCCCCGGCAAACTCGACATCCTCAAAGAACCGAGCATTTCCCAACTCAAATATTGATTTAGTTGTGGGATCATAGAACTTGTAACCCCTTGATCTTTCAGAGTACCCAACAAAATAGCAACTTACTGTTCTTGAGTCCAGTTTCTTTTCATTGGGCTTATAAGGTCGTGCCTCAACTGGACATCCCCACACATGTAAATGTTTTAGACTAGGCTTTTTCCTAGTCCAAAGTTCATAAGGGGTTTTGTTAATTGCTTTAATTGGAACCCTGTTAAGGATATATGCTGCAGTCTTAAGAGCTTTCTCCCTAGAGTGATTCTAGTAAGGTGGAGTGACAAATCATACTCCTTACCATGTCCTTAAGCGTTCTATTTCGTCTTTCAGCAACACCATTCATGGTGGGTGAACCAGGCATAGTGTACCGTGGGACAATATCGCATTCCTCTAAGAATTTAGCAAAAGGTCCTGGACGTTGTTCACTTGAACCATCATATCTACCGTAGTATTTGCCACCACGATCAGATCTAATACTTTTAATCCTTTTGTTGAGTTGGCTCTCAACTCCAGCCTTATAATTTTTAAACATATCCAAGGACTGTGATTTTTCATGAATGAGATAAAGATAGTCATATCGTGAGAAATCGTCTATGAACGTTATAAAATATTGTTGACCATTCCAAGCAACTGTAGGGAATGGCCCACAAATATCTATATGTATAAGTTCTAAGATGTCTAAGGTCCTATTGGCTTCAAATCTCCTTTTATTGGTTTGTTTCCCCTTTATACAGTTAATACAATCATAAAAATCTGTAAAATCCAAGGGGTTTAGAATTTCATCTGACACAAGTCTCTCCATTCTCCGTTTGGAGATATGACCTAATCTTTTGTGCCATAATGTAGCTGAATTTTCATTGGTCAATTTTCTCTTTACACCCCGTGTACTTACTTGCAGGGATTCATTAAATGAAGCAATAATATCAATCAAGTAAAGATTATCATAAACTGATAGAGAACCAGATCCAACTAATTTTGAATTATGAAACAAACTAAATTTCTTATTTCCAAATGAACAAGAATAACCAAATTTGTCCAAAGCAGAAACAGAAATCAAATTCCGTCTAAATGACGATACAATGAATGTTTCATTAAGATCTAAATAAAATCCAGTCTTTAATAATAATATAAACTTCCTAATTGCTTCAACTTCAATTGTCTTGCCGTTACCCACATAGATGTATCTTTCACCATCACTTGGTTTTTGGCAATGTAGGCAACCCTGCATAGACACACTGATGTGAGTTGTTGCACCGGAATCTATCCACCAAGTGTCTATGGGTACCGAAGTTAAATTAACCTCAAAACAAACCAAATTAAGAAGTGTACCTTTCTTAGCACGCCAAGCATGATAATTGGTGCACTACTTCTTATAATGCCCTACAGCTCCACAAAAGTGACAACCAATAACATTTGATGCATTCGACTTCTTTGGTTGTGTCTTCTGAGGTGCCATATTTGCAGCTTCTTTATCCCTTTTCCTTTTATTATCCTTATTCCTATTCTTAGGGGTTAAGGCTAGGTGAACACTCTCAATCTTATCTTGCTTTAGCCTTTCCTCTTCTTGAACACAGTGTGAGATGAGCTCATTCAGAGACCAAGTCTCTTTCTGACAATTATAGCTCACTTTAAACTGGCCAAACTATACTGGAAGAGAAATCAAAACCAAATGCACTAGCAAGTCCTCTATGAGGTCTAGCTTGAGTGCTCTTAGCTTGGAAGCAAGATGAGACATCTACATGATGTACTCCCTAATATTGCCCTTACCTTTGTACTTTATTGAGATTAGGTTTGCCAGGAGTGTACTTATTTCTGCCTTTTCATTCTTAGCAAACCTTTTCTCAATTTCATCAAGGAACTCCTTAGCCTTAGTTATCTTATCAAATATTGTACCTCTAAATGCTTCTGGAATGGCCTTCTTCATGATCATCATACACATGCGGTTTGATTTCTCCCTCTTGTCATCAGAGGTACTCTTATCAGTAAGAGGTGAAGGAGAATCAATTCTTAACGCAAGGTCGAGATCCATAACTCTAAGTACTATTAATAGATTATCTTTCCACGACTTGAAGTTAGTGCCATTTAGCATAGGAATGGAACTGATGTTGGCAGTAATATTAGCAGGATTATTCATAGCTAAATGAGAATAACAAATAAATAAACAAGCTTACATAAGCCTTACAACAAAATAATAATAAATTCAAATAAAGGTAAACCCCATCTCAAAATACCGGGTAGCCCATTAATATTTCATATTTGGATAAAATATTAACTACTAAGTAGTATCTTAGCGTAGTAATCAAACACTGACAATAAGAACATATCAAACAATAAAGCTTCCTTTGGGTCGATTTATTGTTCACATGTAAAACCAAATAATCATCACGAGTTTATTACCACAGGTGCACTTCCAATTCTAGTAAGCATTAACCTTCCTTTGGGCCGATTAAAAATTCACAGAAGTTGTAAGCACACATCCTTTTATATTTTGAAATGAATTAATTTCTGTAAGAGGGACTACTTTGGCAGTATGTTGCTTCAATTAATTCATCTCAAAATACATATAAACATACCAATATTAAAATTTAAAATTATATCAAACATTGAGTCAAACGCAACTCTAATTTTAGCTAAAAAACTTATTAGGTCTAAGCACCCATATCCAAACATGACTCAATAATTCAAGCATTAAAATTAGAGTTCAAAAGAAAAATTGGCGTACTTAAATATCAATCTATAAGTGATTATAAATATGTATTTAAGTACACGGTTGAAGGCACGATCGTGTATGTTAGCCTAAAAACTAACAGAATCTTACACGGTTTGAGTACACGGCTGAAGGCACGGCCGTGTATGTTGGCCAAAAACTAACAGAATATTACACGGTTTGAATACATGGCTGAAGGCACGGCCGTGTATGTTGGCCTAAAAACTAATAGAATGTTACACGTTTTGAGTACACGACCGTGTATAACTATAGGTCGAGACCGTGTATACGGAAGAGTTTGGCCATAGAGGAAGCAACGTAATGCATCGTTTATTGATGCGGTTCCTAATTCGTTCGAAAATGGACTGTGAAGAAAACCTAATTCATTGTGGTGAATTACAATCACGGAAAGCAAAAATCACTGTGTAGAGATCCGATAACATGTCAGAATCATGCCGTTCCTAAATACTGTTCGTGGAGATAATATTGAACAAGACAATGGCCATTGATTTTGACGAATCCAGGAGTTGAGGATTCTTTTATGGAGACGAACGTTTACATGATTTAATGTTTGTCCAAAACCTAATCTCTAGAATTAGAGATAATAACACCTTAAAAAAAATTACAAAAGTAATTCCTAATGATCAAATAATGTAGGCTCTTATACCAATTGTTGAATCTTGAATTATCCTTATGTGAAAATCATCACAAACAAAATACTAGATCTTTTCATGTTTGATCATTAAGAATTAAACAATAAATATGCGAAAGCGTACCTGAATCCATTGCGCTCCACGATTCTTAGATTGTGCGGTCGGCCTTCCAGGTCAATACGTTTTCTTTTAGAGAGATCTCTTTATTTGTTTTCTCTCTATAGTCTATTTGATGATGGGATACAAAAAGATAAGAAAGGTATGTGTATAACCTGGGGACCATAACCACTATTTATATAGATAACTATATGTTACCTTCTTGGTATTTCTATTTTAGCCCATCATAAAAATAGAAACTACCCATAAGGTCTCTACACATAAAAGGAGTCATATCCTATTAGATACATTAAGACTCAAATAACCAAATCTTATTGATCACTTTTAATTGAGCTTAACTTAATATGACAGCCCGCAACACATAATCGTTTCACATATAAGGCCAACGTTGAATTAAGGATCCAACAGGATATCCAATGACCATGGCAATTCTGAAAGGAAGGATAGATTCTAAAGTGTAATATGGCTTCACTATAAGCAAAAGGGCATTGTCAAGGTAGAATGCCTAAGAGGTAGAGCTAATGTCAAATGCAGGATTGAAATGTCGATATGGCACTACGTTACTAGCTCTTAAAATACAGGGAAGATCCTTAGTTTGCATCTTTGAATTTGGATATACATTGTCAATGTGCTACATAAGAAATTACTTCTAGACATAATAGCTTATGTAGAGTGATTTTTCTAAACAAACAATGAGCAAAGGTTGAAAATTGCTAATACAGATGGAGTCTTAATTAGACTACATGATGGGCAAACGTGAGGTTTATGTCAAAATTGCCTCGTATGTTTTATCTCATGGTAACTAGATGTTGCTTGTTATTGTAATATATTGAGATCTAGTTACACAGAGGTTTCTTGTGAGAGTTTAGTGGTGATGTGAGGAGTAAAGCCTGTAACTTGTTCCCCTGTGTGGAATTGTGAATCTTGGTGGTTCTATTGTGGATGCTAGCATGTTTCCTAGTAATTATGATGTTCCTATGGCAAATAAGCATGTTTTGACAAGGCAATTTTATCTTGTTTAAATATTATATAAAATCTTTGGTGAAGAGAGTTACAAGGGAGGTGAAGCTTGAGAGGTTTGAAGTGTACTTGATAGCTTGAGTTGTGCCAGCCAATATGAGTGAAGACATGCCTTTAATGCTAATAAATTTCATAGCTAGGCACAATTGTTGAAATAAATTAGTATGTCATCTAAGTGTATGATGATTGGCTCAACCACTTTATAAGCTAGTTTATTAGTTAAGTTAAACTTGCCTATCAAGAGGAGTGTTGCTGCTTGATTGGTATGGAGGAGTATCTCAAAGTATGGGGCAAAGGATCAAGTGTTTTGACTTTATCCCTTGGGACCTACCATAAGTTAGGTTTAAGACCTATGTAATGGTGACCATTCAACATAGTTTGGAAAACACTTTTAGTATGCGCTGCTAAATGGAAGCCCCTTGTCAAACAAGAAAGAAGTGGTTCTTCCTACAGCAGAGTCACCATTGACTCTAGTTATTATTATGCTTGGATTTTTCAACATGGTATGAGAGACAGTTTTTATCGTAACCAGCTAGCACCGTTGCAAACATTGAGCAAGTATGGTTGCATGTATCTACCTTTATTTTGTTTATGACATGTACCCATTAGAAACCATATATATTCTCAAGTAGAATTGCGTATACACCTATTTAAACCCTCAATTTTACCGGTTAGATTTTGCTTTCATTTTAATAAACACACCAAACCGTAGTTTATCATCAACCGAACTACAAAAACCGTTTCTATCATCATTTTCTTGGAGAGAAAATGGTATGGCTTGTTTGTGGAAGACCCACTTGGAAAATGAATGGGTTAACGTAAATTACTGGAGGATGATGGTGTGGTAAATAATTATTATTGACAATGACTATTGATAACTGAAAACAATAACTATTATTAATGATTATGAGTAATGTAAATAAACAACTATATTGGTAAAAGGTATATATGATCATTCAAGCTTTTATGATTTGTGTTCTATCGTATACATTTTAATTGAAGAGTTAAAGCACGTGCCACTAAGTTGACAAAATCCCAACTCGCGTACACATATTTCATACTTGCCTTCTCTTTAGTCCATCGTTGACTAAGTACACCCAAAGATCTCTTCGTTCTCCACAGTTCTCAAAGAAGGCGAGAGAGAGAGAGAGAGAGAGAGGATGGTGCACGCGGGAAGGCACATCGCTGCGACGATCGCTCTAATGACCATTGCTTTGTATTTGTTAGTAGCCGAGGTGCAGCAGAATCTGCTTCGCACATAATTGCAACAGTACGCGTTCCTTGTGATGATTTGGATGCTCGTTGCAAAATTAATGACAAATGCGTGCTTTTCATTTCGTTTTGTTTTATGTGTTTATTGGAACTGTTCTCGAAAATGAGTGTTTGTTTTGTGGAAAATGATATAGTCCATGATAATCACATCTTGTGGTTGGCGGTGAGTAGTGGTAGAAGGCGATGTAGTCACCAAAACGTGATAATTAGATAATTCATGCAATAAGAATCAATGGAAAATGAGGAAAACGAATTCTAGTTGTAAAATGAAAATTATTTTCCATTATAGCGGATTACTTCAATGCTCATCAATTATAATGATTAGGTTTTGGTTGATGTAGAATGATATTTGAGGTATGTTTCCTGAGAAGCAAATGCACACTGAGTCTTTGATTGGTAGATTATAGCCTAAAGTTGATGTTGAGGAATAAATTTTAAAAAAAAAGTTGTTATTTTCTTGGTCATTGAAACTGGATAATTTTTTAATCGGGAACTTGTGTAATTGTAATTAGAATAATTGAATTGCTCTCATAAAGAAGTGGTTGATAGTAGCTTAAAAAAAAAGCCTTGTCTTATGATGTGTTTTCAAGAATTTGAAAGAGAAAGCTATTTCAAAAATCTTCTGCAAAAAGATTAGCCATACCCAAGTATTACTAGACTTTGAGTTCATGGGTAATTGTAATTCTTTGGAAATGTTAAAATCGTGCATTGCTATACCCCAGTTTGACCATTGATTCCGAGTTCGATAGTGGAAGCTACTAGGAAGTTCTACAGTCAGAAGTAGGACAACTTGATATCTAAATATCTGAACAACTATAGGATTAGATTAGGTTCATTTGATATGTTTTCTTTTGTTACAGTTCCTATTTAAAGTTTGTTTTGCTACTTTCATGTCAAATTGTGTAGTTTGGTTAGACAGATGTATAGGTTTTATTAGGTTTTATCTCTAGATTGTAAAGCAAGTACCCTTGTTAGTTTGCATCACATATAACCATATCATGCTTTAGCCATTTCAGATTGTAATATCAAGCAGTTAAGTCTTAAGATTTATTAGCAAACAACAAAGGTTAGTACCTCATATATGTAAGATGTGGACATTGAACACAATAAATCGTCTTATGAGATTTACTGCCATAAAATGATTTCTATATCAAACAGAGGACTAGGCCTTGGAAGCCCTATTTTATATCTTGTTGCAATAAATCAATTTATGTTTTAAAGTGAACAAAACCTAATTCAAAGGTTTTGTTTGTCTCTTGCTAGACCAATACTTAAAACCTATAAATTTTAAAGTTCTTGTCACATGTGAGGTTAGAGAGCTTATTCTAGGTGCAAGTACCTCCCTATAGTGCTCAATTCTATATGTAAAACTACGATTGCAATAAGTGGGCACGGCTTGATTCAGTATGGTTTGTCCTTTGAGCTAATCTGAACCAAATCATATATTATAGTTTGTTTTTATTTTTTTTCCTAAATCAAACTTAACCATACAGTTTAGTTCATAAATTTTTCAAACATAAATAAACGGTTTAATTCAATTCACACAATTTGAACCATTTTTACAATTTATTATTTTTTTATATACACAATCAATAAGTCATGAAAAACTATACTTAATATAAAAAAATATTTAATTCAATATCATTTCTTCAATATTACTCACTATTTTCAATACCCATTTGATATATTTAAGAAAGTTTTATCGGCTCTCTCCAGGTAATTCTAGTATTTATATTAGTCATTAAGCAAAAATATGAAATTAAAAAAGTAATGAGTTACTTGATGAAAACCAAATTACAAAATGAATTAAGCAAGTAATATAGAATCCTCTTTTTTGTTATATATTCTCTAGATTTTCACTATCATTTTCTTTTTCTTTTTTCTTTCTTACGATTCGGTTTGATTCAAAATGGTTCGATGTGGTTTGTAATTTTTTCGAACTTAAAAAAAAAAACGATTCAATTAAGTTTGCAATGTTTTCAAACTCAAAGGATGGTTCGAACATAATTTATAGTTCGATTTGGTTCAAGGTTCAATCGATTTTTTACCCAACTCTATAGGTAGGTAGATTGCCTGAGAAGCGAAGCCAATGCCTAATAAAAGATAATAAGGATAAAGGAAATGTTCATATCATAATAGTTGAGTAGTTGTTTCTCACTGATAGAGGAGATCTTAAGATTGGGCCTTAGACTCTAAGAGTAGACTTCAAATGTCTTATAAGAGAGATTGGTTACAAATCTACATGCCCGAATAGAGCAGTTTTTTGTATTGGTAAATAGATGAGGCCTAAAATTGCTAGAAAAGTTAGAGTCCACTTATACCATATAATGGGTAAATGTGCACTATGCTATATGTAAAGTATAAGCTTAGGGTTTTACATAGTTTTTTTATCTCTTGATTTACTGAGTGGTGGTGACTATTATCATGTAGTGAGGTTAGTTACATTAAGGCATATGTTGTGGTTCTCCAATGGTATTGAAAGGATTTAAGTAAGACAATTTGTTTCGTGCTATTAGGATCTATGCCATAGAGTAGTTGTTATTCTTAGGGGTTAATATAAGAGTAATGGATTGTGGTAGTTGCATTGCTAGATATGGTAGAAAGAAGCACATTGGCATTATAGTCGATCGGTCTTCTTTACTTCACTTAAGCATTGCACAGTGTTTTAAGGTGAAGAGAGTTTAGAGGGAGGATGAACTTGGACGACATTCAAATGCTAGTGGTTAGAAAAGCAAAATGTTGAAATTTAAATAAAAGCCTTTTTTTTTTAATTCTTACTATCTTATTTAAGGCAAGAAAATAGTCAAAGATATTTTTAAATAGTATTTTATAAAGTGTTCTCTTATATTTATTTCTTCCCCTTTCTCTCTACCAAATGAGAATACAAGCTAATTGTTTTTTCTTTTATTTTTTTCCTTTATAATTCTTTTCTCCTACTTTCTTTCCACGTTAGTAGACCAAACATAATGTAAAAGTTCAATGAGGAAACGAATGGAATTCTTAAATCTGAATCTATCTTTCTTATATTATGCTTGATTTTTTCTCTAAAAAAAAACAGGAGAAAAGGTAAAATAAAGAACAATTTCTTATGATGGAGCTAGGTACAATGAGCATGTCGATAGTAGTAGTCAATGACATTTGGTGTTGTGGTGGTAGTATATAGTGGTAACATTGGTTTTCTTTTTTCCACAAGTGTAACTTTTTATTTGTGAATTATTTTATAATCTATCGATGTCTTTGACATCTAAAATATGTTATGGTGATTCTGAATAATTAATTTAATAGAATAATATTATTAAAGATAATTAATTAAATAATATATTAAAAATAATAAAATTTATGAAAAAGAAAAAAGAGAAACTGTAGGAAAAAAATAAAGCTTTACCCGCCATCGTAATGTCAAGGGATGACTAAACATTACCTTCATTTTTTCTCTTTTTCTTTTTTTAAGGGTGGGTGCATTAGGAGGTTCAGGGTTGTGAGCAATGGTTGCACAACCCCTTATAAGTAGTGATTGACCATCTTAAGCTTTATTCTTTTGTTTTTTACATTATTTCTTTTCTTTAATAATTTTTATATTTTTTATTATATCATTTAATAATATATTTTTCAATTAATTAATGTTAATCTATACATGATCTCTAATTAATATTAACAAACACAGATAAAACAAAAATATCAGGGTATACGGCCCTATATGTAAGTTAGCACAAATTTTAGAACCAAAACCTATCTATAGCATTTTGGAACCACTCTAAAACCTATATCTTGTAAAACCTATAAGGTATAAGATATCATGCGAAACTTATAAATTTTATTTCTTTTTTATAAATATTAAGTTTATGTGATATTGAGAAAATAATTTATATATCATATCATAAGTTTTTTATATGTAAAATCTATGAAACTTATAGCAAAATTTGTGAAATTTAAAAAAAAAAAGGTAAATTTTCTTACATCATTGTTTTAAGTTTATATGATCTTATAAATTAGCAAGTAGGAAAGAATAAAAGGGAAGAATGAAAAATGTAAAGTTGGAAAGGAAAATGAAAAAGAACAAGGGAAAAAAAATGAAAAATGCAAATTGAGAGAGGTATTATTAAATTTAATCGAGTAGGGATATTAACTTGTAAACTTGAACTCTTTTTTTTTTTCTCACCAAAACAATTATTAGTTGAAGAATGTAGTGTTGTTATTGATTATTCATTTATTAATATTTTTTTTTATACAGTTAGTATAAGGTCTTGTAGAACCTATACTCTATATATATTAGAATACATGTTTCAAGGTAAGTATAAGGTAAGAAGACTCAATACCTATACTCTATCTTATGGGAATAGGTTTCAAAAATTTTGCATTCAAAACTTATTTTGTAACCCTTAGTACTTACTTAGAGTTTATTTTGTTGGACAGGGTATAAATGGATATCATGTATAATAAGGCTACTTGCTCACCTCAAACAAACATCTATACTATCAAATATTAAAATATAAATATGCATACCGATAAATGATAAGTTTATAGTACTTCTATAGCTTTTTCAATGGAGTGGATTAAATTCAAATTATTTCTCCTCCACTGTACTCACTGGGAATAAACATGGGGCTAAAATGAAGGAACTAAATTCTACTTAGAAAGACTGGCCCTGACTGTGATTATGTGATCATACTATGTCATTTGGATGTTACTAATCGAAAACATAAATTTATTACACTATATCATTTTACTGCGTTATGATTACTATTGTTATTCTTACCGCTAGAACGGGAAACATTTCAACCAACAAGGTAAATTGCAAAACCATCTCCTAACCCAAAGTGTTTGTGTAGATATGAACCCTCAACTTAGGTAATTTTTTCCATAATAATAATAAAAAAAAGCAAATAATTAAATGCAAAAATAAGAATTTAAAAAAGTTTAACCTTAGGGTCTTCAAATTGAGAACCATCTAAATGTTAAGGGTGGCACGCTGTTGTAATTGTGACGTTAGTGATCATAACCCATTTAGGTTGGTGGATCATTGACTGCTAGAATAAGATTTTTTTTTTCTTTCTTTCTTAAAGAAGTTTTGGTGCTTTAGATTGCTTTAATTTTTTCGTTCCTTCTTTTTAAATCCAGGGGAGATGGTTGGTCTTCTACCACACTAAATGGTTGCCATCACAACTTGGTGGGCAGCGATGATTCCACATCCCATAGTCAAAAATTGATTACTACCGACTAAAATAAATTTATCTCCTAAGCAACTTAAGCGGTGGCCACCAACCTCAATTTAAATGCTCAAAGGTTTTAATAAATTGTTTTCCATTGTTGCTTTTATAAAATACCTTTTATGCATTATTATTTAAAGGATAGAATGATAATTCTGAATCTAATTGTAATAAATTGAGAGTTTTTAAAGCTTATCTAGCACATCAATAAGGGCACTTGTGCAATATAATTTAGTGGCAAGTGGGTACAAAATAGATGGGGTGATAGGTTTTACTTGTATCCCATTTTTAACCTACTTTGTAAAATCTGTAAATTTAAAAAAAAAAAATCGTATATAAAAAGTAGCAACCATAGGTTATTCTAAAATTACAACAAAGCTTTAGAAAAATTAATTAAGTATTGACATTGATTGAACATACAACTAGCTTTGCAAATTCAAATTGATTAATAATTAATACTTCAATGGAACTCATATTAAGGCCACAAAAATATTTGGATATTTTTTTTTGAAAAAATACATTTAACAAAATTTAGTATAAATATACTTGATAGTAACCTAATCTAACCTGAACTTTTGAAATCATAAAATAAAAATAAAGAAACCTTAACTAAAATAAAAAGAATATAGAAAAATAAATAAATCAAGATTACTTTAGAGTCAAGAGAAATTGGGCAATAGTTAATGGAAAAAAAAAAAAGGAGTTCACAAAGAAAACAAGAGTCATGAAAGTAGGATTAATAATAATACTTTATAGAGAAAATGAGAGGCCAAATAGGATTGAAAGATCATATACTTTAATGTTTATATTTTTTTGCAATTGGAAAATGAGTTTGGTACCAAGTATAAGTTAATGATATTATATTTTTTCATATTTAATATTGTTTTAAGAATTTTTATTTGATGGGCATAGAGTATCTCAAGTAGTAGTTGGTTATCATAACATAGGAGTATAAGGAGAACATGTACCATGTTGATATACTTGTTTTTAGAAAATAAGAAAATTATTGCAGGAGTTTTCTATAATTCTTTTACTTTATCTAATAATAAGCTTTTTGTATCACTTGTTAGATGGTGTAACATTTTCAAGTTTTATCCTATGCCTTTATAGGCTTCTTGTCCGATGCTAAATAATAGGCAGCAAATGTTTTGTTTAATCTAACCACATAGAACCATGTTAACCAAACCCTATGTTAGAACTTGATTTGATTTTTTCTTTAAATCGAACTAAACTATAAAAATATAGTTTGGTTTTTCATCATTTCAAACAGAATCATATGGTTTAATTTCATATTTTTTCTAAACCATAAAAGTTTAATTTCGTTTACGAATTTAACTATATTTTTTTTCTAAGAAAGTATATTTTCTTAATATGTAATTTTATATGAACAATATGGTTTAATTTCAATTTTTTTCTAAACCATAAAAATTTGATTTGATTTGATTTGGTTTATGGATTAAAGCATTTTTTTTTCTAAGAAAGTATATTTCCTTAATATGTAATTTTATATAAGCAGTGTTAAATTCATTTAATAATAACATATATTAACATCATATAAATGATTGATAAAGTTAATATTTAAGAAATTAAAAAAATTTAAATGTATAATATAACTAATTTATTCCTCAAGTTAATATATAATATAAATTTTGAATCAACCTATATACATATTTGCTAAATTATAGTTATAAAATTTAAACACATATATTTTTCAATAAATGTAAATTAAAAATTTATTTAAATGTTAAGTTACAATAAAAGAGTTCTTTTTTTTTAATCATAAGTAAAATATCATTATGTTTTATTAAAACAGTTTGATTCAGTTTTATGGTTTCGTATGAATTACCTTTCAAACCAATTAAAAATTTTTTGTTTGATTTGGGTTGGAAAATTTTCAAACCAAATTATAAAAAGAGAAAAAAAAACTATATTTTCAATTTAGCTTGGTTCAATTTATAGATTGATTCAACTTGATTGGGTTTTTTTCCCACCCTTACTTTACGGTACAAACAAACAATAAGATATTATATCTTATACCCTACTCCATAGGAGCAATTATTAAAAAATTGAAATTACAACTTATCTAGTGATCTTTTATACCCTATCCCATAGTGCTCTAAGTTTTAGTTAAGTTATTAGCTCACTCATTTTATAGCATTTTCTTTTCCCCCAAAAAAGCAGAAAATAGAAACAGATACATGTAATGAAGTCCATCCAATTTAACGCAACACGTACAATTTACGCAAAACTTGAGATTTTCAAACTATTTCAACTAAGCTTTATTTTTTTTAAATAAATAAATAAATATATCTCATTTAACTCCTGCAGAGGAAAAAAAAAATTCTTTAGAGCAAAGGGCAACTAATTTCTCATATCGTTTTCCATCCATAAAAGGTTCGCTTAATAGGGACCTAACATGTCTATCTCATATTATTATTGTACTATGGATGCCTCCTTCCTGCAGCCCATAATATAAAATAGCTTTAACGTTGCCGAAATATTAGATTTGTGATTATAAATTAAATACAGAAAAACGTCAACAACATATAATATGAGGAGCACAGTTGCAAAGACTTTGGTACATGTCCTATCAAACATGGATACGATCGAATGCCAGCTTAAAGGATCTCGTCCACCATAGATTTGAGTTTATCATCACTTCCAAGACCCTTATCAAATAAAGTAGGTAGAAACTTCCCTACAAAACCGATAAGCATCAACTCTATAGAGTCCTAAACCTTTTGTAATCTAAATAACAAAGAAGATTAAAGTTTTACATAATAGGTTCCATTTATAAATTTTTATCTCATGTACCATGAAATACATACAAATATTGTAAGGAAGGTTCTACCTGGATTTGAGTTTATCATCACTTGCAAGCCCCTTTTAAAATAAAGTAGGAAGAAGCTTCCTTGCAAAGTCGACAATCATCAAATCTATCAAGACCCAAACCTTTCGTAATCTAAATAACAAAGAATATTAAAGTTTTACATAATAGGCTTCATTTATAAATTTTTATGCCGTGTACCATGAAATAAATACATATATCATATACAATAGGTTTAGATTGCGTGATACCTTGAATTTGTTATTAAATATAGGATAAATCTTATGTAACGTATCACTCAAAAATATAATTTATATCCATAACCATAGTTGGTCAAACAACCAAATATATAAAAGTTAGATAATCAAATTTTTATTAAATTTTCACATCAATACAATGTTATGGTTTATATTATAGCTTTTCTTTTAGTTGTTTATTAATTTTGTTGAAATCTGTTATATTTGTATTGTGATATTTGGAATTATAATTTTTATTTTTAAGCAAGAAGAGGATTTGGAAATTGAATATTATTATAATTTTCATATTATTGAATACAAAATTCAAGTGTTAATGTGATGTAGGATAATAGAAGTAGAAAAATTATATAATATGAAAATTGTAGAAAGGCACAAAAATTAATTAGAAATTTTTAATTTAAAAAATGATTATATGAAGAATGCTAAGAAAGAATTATAAACAAAATAAAATATGTTTTTTTTCTTAATTTTATGAAAGAAATGACAAACCTAAAAGATAATCGGTGGTCTCATACCAATGTTGAATTTGAGATGATGACCTCACATTATCCATAATAAAAAGGCATCATACCTTTAAAAGGAAATATTCTTTCCATTAAATAATAACATTTTGTTCAAAACTTTAATAAGAAAGATTATTTATAAAAGAGTAAGGTCAAATATAAATATTACAATATAAATGTAATACAACGGCTATTAATTGGTCACTTGGAAATATAATAGAAAAGAAAACTAACAAATCTAGTTAAATTATATCAAATCTAATAAAAAAAATAACAACAATATATATATATATATATATATATATATCCTAAATAACATAAAATAAAATCATCATCCTTGCTCGTCCACATCATACAGTAATTTATTTAATCTTAAAAAAGTTAGAAAAAATAATAATAAGAAAGTTTTGTAGAGTTTTGAGAAACCTGTATAGATCCTGAGAGACATAAATCCTAGGATAGTTGCAGTGGGAAATACAATATGCTCCAGTTTAAAATATTAGAAACAGATACCTATACCTGTTCACCCTAATGCAAATACATGCCAAATTATTCAAGTCTATTTATCTGTATTGCCTCTACACTAACTATTTATTAAATAAGGAAAATAAAATAAAATAAAATAAAATAAGTAGCTTTTGGCTACTTTACTTTTACTTGTTTAACATTTTTCTCTGCCAGTTTTTTCCATTTTTAGATTTAGAAGCTTTTTTGCCCATCTATCTATAATGAGGCACTATATATATTTATTTATTTATTTTATCATAACAAACTAAATATTAGCACTAAATTATATATCCCCGCTTACTTTGAAAGGCAACGAATTTGTAAAACAAAGTTTTCTTTTTTTTTTCCTTCAAGGAGGATTCCATTTATTTAAGTGATATGCTAAAGAATACGTTGTCTAATATCACCAGATTGGAGGATGGGATAGAGCATTCTAAAGAAAGGCAGTAATGCTTCGCCCAAACCAGGAGTCCCTCTGATTGGAGTGATGTCAAGTGGTGCTCTACAGGTTTTTTAGGCTTAGACCATCCCATCCCCGCCAAATCTAAAATTAAGGATTTATGTTTTGGGTTCTTAAGAATAGGAAAAGATCTTATTATTGAATGACCTAAAAAGTTGCTGTAAAATATATATATATATATATATATATATATATAATTTTTGTATTAGAAAGACAAAGTTGGGTAACTCTAAAATTTGTTAAAGAATTTTTCTCCATAGGGATAAAATAAGGAAGTTCTTAAGAAGAAAAGGTCCTTAATATGCTGACATGATATCTAAGAACCTTAAATAAAATTCTTTAATAATAGGGATGGTCTTATAATGATAACTCAATACTCTAAGCACTGAAATGAGGTTTTTTAATTAATAGGGAGTGCTAGAATGAAATAAATCCATTAGAATTAAAACACACCGTCAAACTCTAAGGTTTTGTCTTACTTTTGAACTAATCAATGTTATTTAATTACTATATCTACTGTAGCATTTTTAGCTCATTGTGTAAAATTTAGGAAACTATGCATTACCATTATATGGTATCTTTATTTGTTATTATGTTGAAAAAACAGAAATTACATAATAAGTGAATTTCAGCATTATACTTATAAAATTTAAAATATTAAAATTTTATTGATATTTATATATCATTAATTCATTTATATAACTTGATAGTACTATTAAAACCTTTCTTCCTTTTATGCTGATTTCTGTCATTTCTCGACAATGTTTTCCCTTAATGCGTGCTGAACACTGACTTTACTGACCAAATCCATACATAAAATATAGGTGTAACTTCATGGAGTTGATGTTAACGTCTTTGTGTTGGACATTTAAATGAAACTTAGTATTTTACTGGCAAGTGTTAATTGTATGAAAGGAAAAAGAGATGCATGTATTGATTGATTCCTATCATGGAAGTGTCTATTTGTTTCGATGAGTCCCTTGTTGAAAAATATAACAAAAGATGCAGCAACGGATCACAAAAACTCCACACTTTATTGATCAAAAGAACAACTTATTTATAGGCTTAAACAAAATCAAATCAAAGATTATTTGTTTTCCACCTTTTTAGATAACAAATCTAATTTTTCATTATCTCTTTTGTAATCTACTAAAGATTCTAATAACTAACAAACCAACTAAATAGATAAGGATTAAATAACATCCAACTAAGCATCTGATGTTAATGTTAATACTCCCCCTCAATATCAGCTCCTACTCTATTCACCATGCCAATCTGATGACAAAGTCTTTCAAGCTTGTTGCCACTCAAACCTTTGGTGAACACATCTGCAGCTTGATCCTCTATCTTGATTTTCCTTACGTCTACCTGTTCTTCAAGAACCTTTTCCCTGATGAAGTGATAATGCACTTCCACATGCTTAGTTCTCGCATGAAACACTGGATTCTCCGCTAACCGTATAGCCGATTGATTGTCACAATGTAGTGGAATTGCATACTCTATTGGCTAATGCAAATCCTTCAATAGCTACACAAGCCAAGTGCTTTCTTGAGCTGCCATAGCTACTGCCCTATATTCCGATTCAGTTGACGACAAGGAAACAGTTGGCTGCCTCTTGCTGCACCAAGAACATGCTCCGGATCCAAGCATAAACACATACCTTGTAGTAGACCTCCGAGTATCATGATCCCCTTCGTAATCTGCATCACAAAATCTAACCAATTTACAATCTCCACCTCTTTTATACAAAATGCCGTGCCCAATTATTCCCTTAACATATCTCAAGATCCTTCGTACTGCTTCTAAGTGAGATGTCTTTGGATTTTGCATGTACCTACTCATCACACCAACTGCATAGGAGATATCAGGTCTTGTCAGAGTTAAATATATCAAACTACCCACCAATTGTCGATACATAGTCACATCTTCCAAGTCTCTTCCTTCGTGAGCACACATCTTGACATTTGGTTCCATCGGTGTTGATATTGGCTTGCAGTTTAGCATTTCAAACTTCTTCAAAAAATTTGTGGAATACTTTTGCTGATGGAGTAGGATCCCATCTCTTCTATGATCAGTCTCTAAACCAAGAAAGTGATTGAGTTGTCCAAGCTCTTTCATTTGGAACCTAATTGACAAGTTCTCTTTTGTTCGAAGGATTTCTTCATCATTGTCTCCTGTAAGAATCAGATCATCTACATACACTAGCAAAATTGCTAGTTTGCTTCCAACAGCTTTGACAAATAGACTAGTACCTCCAGGTGCTACCAGGTAACTACTATGAGTAAGGAATTCAGCAATCTTACCATACCACGCCCTTGGTGCCTGTTTTAGTCCGTAGAGTGCCTTCCGAAGCTTACATACATACTCTGGATGTTCTTGACTCTAGAAGCCCACTGGTTGATACATGTAGATTTCCCGATCCAGTTCTCTATGTAGGAATGCATTCTTCACATCCATCTGCCAGAGATTCCAATCTTTGTTTGCTATAAGTTTTAGAAGAACTCGAACGGTTGTGAGCTTTGCTACTGGACTAAACGTTTCATCATAATCTAGTCCATACTGTTGAGAAAACCCCTTAGCTACCAGATGAGCCTTGTGTCTCTCAACTGATCCATCTGTGCAGTGCTTTACTTTGTATACCCATTTGCAAGAGATAGGTTTGACATCCTTTGGCTTTGGTACAATCTCCCAGGTTTGATTCCATTCTAAAGCTGTGATTTCCTCCTCCATTACTTTAATCCACTTGGGATGTTGAGATGCTTCCTCATATGTCTCAGGTTCTTTCTCTTCTGCTTCTTCTACAATGGCGGCATTTGCATACTTAGGATTTGGCTTTTTAACTCTTGTTGATCTTCGGAGCGGAGTCACTGCACTAGGCTCTCCTTCTTCACTTGGATGTTGATACACACCAGTTTGCCAAGGATTATGTGCACCGTTTTCCTTGGCATTACCTTCATTGTTAGTGCCTTCAATTTCTTCCAGACTTAGGTGGATTTGAGCATATTCCAAAGCCTCCTTAAAAACATTTGAATCTAATGATACTTCTTTATCCACAGACCACCATGATGAAGCTTCATCAAACACTACATTCTTGGATGTATAGCACTTCCCATTCATTGGATTACAGCACCGCCATCCTTTCCTATAATTGTCATATCCTACAAAAATACACCTAACAGCCTTCTTGTCCATCTTGCTACGTAAATGATCAGGTATAAACACATAGCATACACAAGCAAACACTTTGAAATGACTTACAACAGGCTTTATTCTGCATAACCTTTCAAAGGGTGAATGGAATCCTAACCTTTGTTGAGGAAGTCTATTTATAACATATGCAGCTGTCCTCATTCCTTCTGCCCAGAAATGTCCAGGGACATTCTTTGTGTGAAGCAAGCTTCGACAGACTTCAGCCAAGTGCCGGTTCTTCCTTTCTGCTGTACCATTTTACTGTGGTGTGTTAGGACATGTGAATTGATGGCGTATTCTACACTCCTAAAGAAGATTTGAGAACTCATCTGAGATGAATTCTCCTCCCTTGTTTGTGCGTAGACAACAGACTTTTCCATCGACCTCCGCTTTTGCCTCCTTCTTGAACTCCCTAAACTTTGAAATAGTCTCAAATTTTTCTTTCATAAAGTAAACCCACACATACCTTAAGAAATCATCAATGAAGGTCACCATGCACTTCATTCCACCAATCGAAGCTTGCTTAACTGGCCCAAACACATCAAAGTGTACTAACTCTAAGGGTTCCTTTGCTTTAAATTTGGAGTCTTCGAATGGCAATTGGTGTGCTTTTCCATACTGACAACCTGCACACACAGTGTCAGTTCTAACCTCAATTTGTGGAAGTCCCTTTAGCATTTGCTTCTTTATCATCACTTCTAACTTGGAGTAGCTAACATGGCCTAGTCGCATGTGCCATAGATCAGCAGTCTCATTCCTTTTTGCCTTATCCACATAAGCAGTCTCTGCTGATAGTACATAGACCGATTCCAACCTTCGTCCCTTCATCACTGGCTCTTCTAGGATCTCAAGATCACGATATACTTTCACATCTCGCGGTCCAAATAGAACAAAGTGACCAGAAGTCGTTAATTGTGCTACCGAGAGGAGGTTTTTCTTCATACCTGGAACGTGATAAACATTATGAAGTGACACCCCGTTGTCACTGGTCTGAGGGGTGACAGTTGTGCTTCCAACGTAAGCGATTGGTAGCTTTGAGTTGTTCGCTGTCACCACAACACGACTTCCCTTATAGTCTGATAAGTCCTACAACTTTTCAACATCACCTGTCATGTGATTGGACCACCCTGAGTCAATGATCCAATCTTTTTCGTAATTGATTTAATTGGATGTTGTTGCTGTAAGAGCAGAGTCCTCTTCTTCTGCAGCAAAAAGTGCTTCAGCATCCCACTCCTCCTCGACATTGGAGGTAGCAACATTACTTTCCACATACCTTTTCCATAACTTGCAATCCTTTGCCATATGTCCCTTCTTCTTACAGTTGAAGCACTGTCCTTCAAACCTTTTACCATAAAATTGACTCCTTGGTCCTTCCCTTCCACGAGCACTTCTTTCACTTAGTTGACCTCTTGTCTCATCGTCATTCCTTTTATATCCACCAACCCTATGCTGCTTCGAGTTCCATCTGCCTTGGTTGGCAAAGAGTGCTTCCTCTTGACTCTTTAGTGAAACTCCTCCCATTTGCTTGGCTAAGGCTTCTTGACCAGCTAGCAAATTTTCGAATTCTACAAGCGATGGCTAAGATTGGCATCCTTATACAGCAGCAACAAAGCCTCTATATTCAGGCCTCAAACCATGGATGATAATTCGCTTCATCCTAGTCTCTCCAATCGGGGCTTGTGGATCTAACTCTGAGATTTCTTGACATAGCAACTTCACCTTATGGAAATATTGTGCGACCGTCATGTCACAATGTGCAATTGAGAGTAATTCACTCTCTAACAGTTGAATCCTTGTGTCGTTCTTCTTTGAGAACAGGTTGGCAAACGTATCCCATGCTTGCTTTGAAGTTTTGGCATCTTGAATGTGTTCTAGCACATCCTCTTCAACTGTCATCTTCAGGACAAACATTGCCTTGCCTGCTTTGATCTTCCACTTTCGCAGCATTCCGTTTGCATCTTCAGCTTCCGGTAAAGTCACCTCGCTGCCTTTAACAACCTCCCATAGATCTTGCCCTTGCATATACGACATCATGCAGGTTGACCAAACATTGTAGTTGTTGTTGTTGAGTCTCTTCATTCCGCCGATTGCTTGTAGGTCTGTCATGGTATCGACAGGGCAAATCTGACACAAACACAACTATAAACTCTCAAAGAGGACTAAACTAGCTCTGATACCAAATTGTTGAAAAATATAACAAAAGATGCAGCAACGGATCACAAAAACTCCACACTTTGTTGATCAAAAGAACAGCCTATTTATAGGCTTAAACAAAATCAAATCAAAGATTATTTGTTTTCCACCTTTTTAGATAGCAAATCTAATTTATCATTATCTCTTTTGTGATCTACTAAAGATTCTAAAAACTAACAAACCAACGAAATAGATAAGGATTAAATAACATCCAACTAAGCATCTGATGTTGATGTTAATATCCCTAGGCTGTAATTATATTCAAAGTGAAACCCCCAATTTTCTTGAGGTTTTCCTTTTTATTTTGTCAGCATCCTCATTAACAATAACTTCAGTTTTAAAAGATTCTATTCCATATAAAAAAATGAACAAGGTTTGTAAGAAAATGGGATGCGTAAAGCTACAAGAAACAAGAAAATCGCTATATATATTTTTAAGAAAATCTCTGCATCGAAAGTAGTTAACAAAGGACGGAGAACTTAATATTTTCCTCAATTTCAAGAAAAAAAAACGTCTTTTGCTCATTTTATTTCTTTTGCCCAATATATTTTCTTTTCCTAGATAAAACCAAGTTTCATTTGTTGCCGAATAACTCAGCATTTTTAAAGGCTGGCTAGGAATTATTATTATTATTTTGTGTAAATTGAGTTTGTAAGTTAGGAAGCACACTTACAGCTACATTCAATTATCGATTAAAAGACACACGATTGGGATATATTTTATTGAGAGAACCTTTTTTGACATGGATAATGTATTTTAAGCATGCAAATTCTTCGTTCGGTCAAAAAAAAAAAAAAAAAAAGGAGCATGCATATTTATTTGTAACGTGTGATTTGATTGTATTTTTCTTTATATTATGCATTTTCTTCATGAAAAACAGAAAGGGGCCCTAACCCAGTGAGATATATATCAGATGCATGCATACCTATAATGTACACAGTACTTTAGACTGGAACATTTTTAAATATCTTCTTTGTTCTTGTGCTAGATATATAATCGTACATTTCCCCATTTTTCATCTCCATTTAAATGTGTGAAAAGATCCAGTTTTGATAGATGCACGAGCCGATTAGATCTATTGGGTTTATAATGAACATAATGATTCTTTTTTTTTTTCTTGACGAATGATATAAAGAATATTGGCTGCTTCTAAATTCGGTTCACCTTCCTTTTCCAATTGAAATTGATTCCCTAAATCGTATAGTTTTAAGAACCATGTTTTCAATTTGTAAATAAACTAGCTAATCAACATGGTTTATTCAAGGATTTTGACGAGGATATTTTTTGCAAATCTTTATTGGATGATTTTTTTTTTTTGTAATTTTTTTTATATTTTATATTCATACATTTTATAAGCTTACCCTAAAAAAGATGATTTATGGCATGTTGTTAGGAAAATGGAAAACAAGACAAAAGTAAAGTAGGAGGAAACTCTGAAACCATATCAAATGGTGAAGGGATGCATGAAAATAGAGTTTAGGTCGAAGCAGAAATGAAAAAAGGGAAAACGTCAATTTGGATTAATGAATTACGATGTTGTGATGACTTGTATACTGTGAGATTAGTTTTAATCGATTTTTCATAGGAGGTGACGATTAAGGTTTGTCTCCAAAGTCTAACTCTAACCTCCTCTGGCCCATCGTTTGGAACAGGTCCTCTTAGGATTAAGGTAATATTCTTTCCATTTGCAGCTATTCGATCAATTAGATTGTTTAATCGTTAAGATAGGGATTCGCCATTTTCTATTTGTAGCGACCGGTCAAAATGAAAAGTTGAAAATCTCTTTACGATTTTTGATATGATAGTTTCAATAATCATGCCAAAGGGCTTTAATTGTTGGTGCTCAACAGAGTAGCGACTTTGTTTGTATGTGAGTGTATGGCCATGTGTGTTTGTAAGTGGTCGCAATTAAATCCTATTTATTAATGTATGATTTGTAATAGTCTATATAGATATACAAGGATTATGTGAGCAATTAGGGTTTGCATTTTCATTAAGCAACGGTGTGCTCATTTTATTTTACCTTTTCCTAAAGTATATCTCAATTTTATTGGGTAAGTTTTTTTACATAATATAATTTACTTTTCTCATGCTTGTATCATAGTTTTAGGTTATGAATTTCTATTACTCCTTTATAAAGAGTAGATCTAATGATACAAAATACACCTTGTACACAAGAAATTTTCACCTAAATCAACTTCCATTTTATAAAGATGTAGATGTATAAGGAGAACCTTGCACTTATTCGTATAACTTATATATCATTGAAAATTTTCAACATTTAGTAACGGACAATGCTGGAAAGAAAATGAAAGAAGGATCCCATGCATAGGAAAATGAAATTGATGTTTTAGACCCTAAAGTTCTACCACGCATGAGGAGGCATTGACCATTACCTGGCGGGCGGAATACTGCTGGATTAGTGGTCTCCGTGGTTTCAAATCCTTTACATTTGAGCTCGATCGAAGCATGAGGCCGAACACACTCATTGGTGAGGTGACAGTCACTTCCCATTCTGGTAAAGCTCCACGAGTGTTACCTATCCGGACAGTGCCAACGGTTCATGTGTCCAATGGACAAGTACTTTTGCAAATACCTACATGTAAAGTATAATGATTAACGATGATAACGATGGCACAAATAAAAGAATGCATGAAATATATAAAGATAAGGGGAAAATATTATGTGTTTTTCTTTTCTTTTCTTTACTTTTTTTTCCCTAGAGAATATAAAATTCTTTAGTTGAAGTGTGTTAAAGTACTAACAAACAGATAAAATGAAACTGGGATCCAACGGTTTAACGCAAAAACAAATTAATCTTTTATATAAATATAAGTATCTCTAATTTAAAAAAAAAATCTACAATCAATATAAAAAACAAATGTACAAAACAAAAACTACTAAGTATAGTAGCGTTGTACAGTAAAAATAGTAGTTATACCATATGATTTAAAGACAATCACTCAAAATACAATATCCGCTACCTTAGATTTTATTAGAATATGTAATTGATTTTATGTATTTCAAATACTAAAACAAATATAATAAATGCATATTATTAGACATGTATAAAACCTAAGATGCCCTTACCCACAGCAGCAAGAAAGAGAAAAGTAATCACGACACGGCAAGAGGCTTTTTGAAATTTGTCGTTCTTCGACTTTCACTAGGTTTCGAGTGTGTTATGCTTCAACTTCTCTATTTGGCCTTTTCCTCGGTTCTAATTCATATTTTGGAACTTTTGTTAACAATATTTATTTATTCACTTGCCAAATTTGAGTTAGGCAACATTAATTTCTATAGATTTAGGAGTAACGGTTAGCATGGATGTCATCCTGGATTTGGGTCATGTCAATTTATCACTCTCAAAAGTTGCCATCTTATTAAAAAAATTAGATCAATATAGAGAATTAAATACCACAGATTAATACAATTTAAAATGCAACACAAAGTAATTAATAAAAGAAAAATTACAAAAAGTTAACATAGTGACCTGTATTATTATTATTATTATTATTATTATTATTATTATACAAAGAGGTGATTTATAAAGTCTTACAAATTTTAAAAAGTTATATGAACATTTACAAAAAAATAAATAGAATAATAAATATTATTTTATTTTGTGATAATAATAGGTTTTAAAAGTTTAAACAATTAGAAGAATAAATTCTCCTAAACGTAATTTTCAAACAATATTAGGTTAAATAATGAAATTAATTTAAATTATAGATTTAGAAATTTTAAATGAAAATTTAGAGTATATATTTATGTTCAGAATAATCAAAATAACTTAGACATAAACTTTCGTAATAAAATGCTAAAAATATAAAAATTTAAAGATATCTTTGTATGTGTATGAAATACAAAATAGAGACATTACAATGTAAAATATAATATAATATAATATAATATAATATAAATATATATATGTAAAAAAAAATAAAAATCTATCGCACATCACGTCTGTCCCGTCCATCATGGCGTCAGGTAGCAGTAGCGCAACAGCTGCAACAGTAGTCCCGGAGCCATCCCGTCCCTATCCTTTCTCTCTCCCTTTTCCTTCCTTTTCTTTCCCTTTCTTTTCTTTTATGTTCCTTCTTCTTCTTCTTCTTCTTCTTCTTCTCTTCTCCTCCCACATCGCATCTCCCCTACCCTTCTCCTATCCTGCGTTTTCCTTTCTTCCTTCTCCCTTCCCCTCATTTTCGTAGCTCCTTGATGTCGATACTGCCTCCTCTTCGTCACTCTCTCCGTCACACCCTCTTCCCACTCCGACTCCGACTCCACCTAGCTAACGACTTCCAATTTGCGAACACTCAAGGTGACGGCTCTCTCGAGATTTAGCTCGCGCTTTCTAGGTCCGTAGGTTACACTGCTAGTTGACGAACCATAGGTAACCTCAGTCAAAAGTCCCATCACTCGTGTAGTGTTATGCTGGGCTCGAAGGATAGCCATGGGGGTAGCTAATCTTGTTGAGCACGAATGGCTCAGCTCTATGATAGCAACAGCAAGGAGCGCAACAAACACGGCTACAACAATGATGATGACTACAACAGCAACAATGACAACAACCCCAGCAACAGTGGCAACAATGATCCGACAGTTACAATAACAACAACGGCAACCATGACAACCACACAATGACGACAACAGCAAAAGCGGAAGACGAAGGGGAGTATATGTGCATATACCTAAGGTGGAGGAGCTGTCCGGTGGTAACCATGTGTGTACGTGTGTGTGCAAGGGAGGAAGATAACAATAACAACAACGATGATCCCACAGCAACTACAATGACAATCCCAACAATAGCAGCAACGATGACTCCAATAGCGACTGCAATAATAACCACGGCAACAACGACAAACAACAACAACAATGGCCCAACCGCAGCAACAGTAATGACCATAACAACCACAAAAATGGCAACAATGACGACAACGACCTAGCAACAGCAATAGGTTGGTGCGGTGGAAAAGTGGAGAAGGGAACCCTTAGTATAGGCTAAATGGTTGTGCCAGGAGGGTGTAAGTGGCTGTAGCGACAAGGATAATGAAATGTCCTATGAGGATGTCATGATTCCAAGGAGGAGTAACCTATTTTGGAAGTTTCAACTTCGGCAATCGCTAAAGAATTGAAGGTTACGGTTTCGAAGAGAAGGAAAAGGTACAAAGGTGTGTGTATGGGTGAAGGATGGTGCATGTGAGAATGTGTGTGTGTGGGTGAAGGATGGTGTACGTGAGGATGTGTATGTGTGGGTGGAAGTATGCGGTGTGTAGGGGTATGTGGTAAGTGTGCATAGCAGTGTGCGGGGTGTAGGAGGATATATGTGTGCATATGTGTGATGATGCGTGGTGTATGTGTAGGAAAGGAAGAGGCGGGTGTGTAGTATGTGCAAGTATGTATGTAGGCGTATTGAAATGGTGTGGTGTGGTATGTGTATGTGGTGTGTGCAGCATGTATGTGTTTATCGGTGTGTGGTGTATGCGAAGTGTATGTATATGGGATGATATGCGATGTGTGTGAGAGGGGTGTATGCATATGGATGGTGTGTGGTAGGTGCGGTTTGTGTGTGTGTGGATGCCATGTGGTGTGTAAGGGTATGCATGTGTATGGAAGGTGTGGGATGAGTAGAGTATGTGTGTAATTGTAAGAGATGGTATGCGGTGTGGGTATGTGAGTATGTATATGGGAGCTATGTAATGTGTGTGGAGTATGAAGGTAAGTGTGTATTGATGGTGTGAGGTGTATGCAGAGCATGTGTGCATGTGTACATATTTGGAGTGTGAGTTACATGTAAGGTATGTGTGTATATATGTGTTGGTGGTGTAAGAAGTGAATGAAGTGTGTATGTAGGCACTAGTGGTGCGTATGTGTGTAGATTTGAGGGAAAAGGAGGATAATAAAGTGTAGTTGTGTGTACGTGTAATTAGGCATGTGGTATGGTGGTGTATGTACGTGTAGGAGCGTGTGTGGTGTGTGGAGTGTGTATGTATATAGATAGGAGTATGTTGGTGTGTGTACGTAGTATAGGGGAATGGTTGGTGAATGAATGGTGATGGAAGTGTAAGTGAGGATGAAAACCCGTAGAAAGGATGAGGAACCATGTAGGTGGAATTATCAACAAGGAAGAGAAGAAAGATGATGATACAAAAACTTTAAGGACTGCTAAATCCTGCAGGTCGTCCTACAAGTAGATCGTTAGAAGATATTAGAGACAAATTGAAAAGTGAAGGGTTCAAAGATGCTTCATGGAAAGAAGAAGCATTTATGGTAGTGTAGATGGTGAAGGGAATGATTCAAGCAACATCCAAGATGATGGCCTCGAGGATAATTGGAATGAAATGGATTTCACAATGGAATGTTTAAAGGATATTGAAGAAGATCATTCTTAGCCAAATACTCTAATGCAAGACCTTTAGTTGTCCTTTCTAAGGGTATCTTGCATACATAGAAGAAGGAATTCCAAATTTGGCAGATCGAAGACATTTCATTGCTCAATTTCTACACAAGGAAAGCAGACAATTGATTACAGCAACTTAGGGTATTGGAAGTAATGATTCATAAGAAGATCGTTCCTTTTGGAACCCTATATCAGAATCACGTTGAAGAAGTGTTCAACATTCGAATCTTGTTCGCCCAAAGTTCCCTAAAGAGGAGACTTCACGCTTTACCGTCAAATGCAAGATGAGCAAAGTACACATATCAGGAGTTGGAAGGCTACTAAAGTCAAGTGGAGATGCAGCTTTCTATGATTGGGTTAAGGAAGCACCATAGAAGGACACTGGTTTCAAGAGGAAAGAAAGGGGTTATCCGCTGGAATCGCTCGACTCCGGCTAGGACTACGACAACCCTAAACAAGTGAGTGGGAAACTTAATGACATGCTACCATGTTGTGTTGTATGTTGATTGCTATGCATGTGAAATTGCTGTTTGTTGTGTTTGTAATTTGATGTGATTATTGCTGAGTTGAGTCATAGTGGGGATTAATGAGTTAGAGAAAAAGTCATAAAGAATATAGTAGATTGCATGGTCTGAGAGTTTAGATGTCATTACCTTAATGATAGCACCTAGCGTCATATTACTAGTGCTATAACCACAAGCTTAACCCATGATTTAAAATTGTTTTCTTCCAAATCAAACCAGAACATAAAAACCTAGCTTTTCCTTCTAGAGCTACCAAGCAGGTGTGCTTAGTTGGAACAGGGTCTATAGATGTCATTATGTATACATGTCAGAGTTAGTTCCTGAATGTGTATATATACTAGGCAAGCTTATTTTTCTATTATATCTACACAATACACTCATGAACTTAATCATACAAATCATGAGTGAAATCTTGATTTTACAACTCAACAATTGTATTTTCTTGCCCTCTTAAGTACATAAGGGAAAGTGTCTAATAAATTGTCCTTAATTAAAGATGTGTCATAAACATATATATATATATATATATATATATGTGTGTAGATATATATATATTATACACAAATGTCTTGAAAACATCAAAAGAAAAATACGAGATAACCTTGTTGGCTCTCGAAAATGTGAATAATAAAGCACTTGAGAAGTGCAATGACATAAAGGTGTCAAATAAGATGATTGTAAATCAACCTCAAGTTGTTGGTTTGAATTTTAAAACAAACGACATAAAGGTGTCAAATATGATGTTTGTAAATCAACCCTGAGTGGTTGGTTTGACATTTAAGAGAAATGGCACAAAGAAGTGTTGAGTTAATTTAACCTGTTGTAAAACTGGATAAGTTTATATCTACAGGGTCTGGGTTCAGTGTCTATCTTGAGTGATAAGAAAGGCATGATCTGTGCTTGTTATGATGAGTGTGAAATGAAATGCTTGAGTTACTTCATTGTTTGAATGAGAATTAATTGCGATTGTATATGTTGTTTGATAATCTTAAATCAATTAATTAATGAAGTAGACCTAATTAAAACTGGACATGCATTTTCACGAGACATTGCATGAGATTGAAGGCCATCACTGCTACAAGGCTCGCTGAGGTAACCAGGAGGATTACTGTTTCGCTAAGTGCAAACTAAGTGATTAGGGGATTGTCGTGCCTTGACGATTCTAAGCCGATCAGTCCTTGAGGGTTTAGCTCTGTTTGGTGCAGAGAGGCACGAGAGCATTCACTGTTGAGTTAAAAAAATATCATAATTATCAAAGTGATAAGATAAATAAATCAGGTAATGACCCAGGCACTGATGGTGGCTTTAGAATTCCCAACCTAAGGTCAATGGGGGCGTAAATCCTAGACTTCACATTGGTTACCGGAAGATCACATAAGATACTGCATTCATATGATTGCTCATGCATAGCACATATTTGATAACTTGATTTGAAATTGCTTTCACTGAGCCATAGTGTGCTCATCCCACCACAGACCCTTTTTGTAGGTAGCGATTACGAAAGCTCAGAATGGGATAAGATGTGAAGTGTCAAGAGTTTTAGAAGACCAGAATGACAAAGTAAGAATTGTGAAAGATAAATTACTTAGATGAAATGTTAGGATCCCTACGTAAATAGCATTTTGAATTTAAGAGACCTAGGATTTATCCTATTTTACTGATTGGTAGGCGATACCGATTCTCTATGATCATGGTTGACTGTGGGATACGGGATCCATAATTGTATTTTATTATCCAATTATATGTACTATGATTAGTTGTAAATACAATTATTTATTTAGAGTTTTACGATCTCTGACTCATAAGACGATTATTATATAATGGGTGCACATGTGTCATAATAATTTTAGTAGAGAATTTTATACCCCTTTTTCGGGGCGTGACATGACTTATATTTTATTATTAAGTGTCAAAATTAATTAGGAGTCATATGGCAAAATCTTATTAATCTAAGATAATTAACATAATAAAATAATATTATTAAATAAATTTAATTAAATGATATATTTAAATAATAAAAAGCTGCCAAAAAAAGGAAAAGAAAAATAAAATCTGAAAAATTATAAAAAAAAAAATGTACAACAATTATGTGGGTCGTAAGTCAAAAGTTCCGCATATAAGAAGTAGGGTGAACAATACCGGGATACAACCGGCGATGGGTCCTAGTCTCCTAGAAAAATACGAAATCAAGAAGAGACACATTCAGATTTGAATAGTAACCATACAAAACTATTAACAAGCCTACCCAGAATAAGAAAAGAAGATGAAACTTGTAAAAAATAATCCCAGAAAAGGTGAATAGAGACCATTAGTTATTTTATATTTATTATTATTTAATAATTTTTATGGGGTAAATATAGGATACTTATATGATATAATGATGTTATGTGCTCACTCCCAGTTTATGTACATATTTTACTTGATTTACTTATCATATTATTGATGAATGATTTATCCATCTTATTATCATCATGTTTTATTTTCTTATATTTCTTTTACATACATGGTTAGGGGTACATTCGTAAATATTGCACTTTTAAAAAAAATAATAAATATTATATCCATAAAAAAATTCAAAAAATAGGTTTCATAGATGCAAATCCAATTTGCGATTTCATTTTTTTTTTTTTTCAAAATTTGCAAAACTGAAAACGTAAACCAAGTTTGTGGCTTCAATAGAATTTGTACTAAAGGTATAGACTCCATTCATGCCTTCAAATATATTGCTTAAAGGAGCAGATGTTGTCTATGCTTTTAGTATAACTTTTTTTTTTTTTTTTTACATTTTGGTAGATGGAAACATAGAAACTGACCTTTTATAAAATAACAAACAGCAATGTGATTTAATCATAACTATAGTACACTCAAATCAATCTTTTTTTTTTATACATTATGGGTTATGTAATTATAAATGAGTAAAAAGTTATGATTCTTCAAAGTTGAAAAAAAAAAAAAAACTAAAACTATGTGATCTATTTTTTCAACTTTAAAGGATCATAATTTTTTACTCATTTAAAGTTACGAAGTACATAATATATAAAAAAAGACTGATTTGAGTATATTATAATTAGGACCAAACCCTATTACCAGTTGGTATTTTTATAAGGATAAAATTGCTATGTTTTTATGTGTTGAAATGTAAAAAAAAAAAAAAAAAAATCACACTAAAGGCACGGATGTTGATTGCGCTTTTAGTTTTGCAAATTTTGAAAAAAAATGAAGCTATAAACCGGATTTGCACCTTCGAAAGTTATTTTAGAATATTTTTTATAGATATAATATTTATAAAATACTTTTAAAAAAATACAATATTTCTTAGTGTTACCCCACATGATTAGCCTTAATCCAAAAAAATGGAGGTCAATTTTTTTTTAAGGAAATAAATATACTCGCATTTAAGTATGTTCATGATCATATTTCTGCTGTTTCCTTCAAACATATAATTTCTTCATAATTCATTACTAATTTTTTTTAACGTATTAAAAGTGCCATTTTGTATATGATATCATAGCAATAATATTACTTGTATAAATTAGGTATCATAATATTGATACTTTAATTGACTCATGGATTTAAAAAAATAATAATTTTCCCTCTCGAATGTGGTTTAACTTTGGAACTTCTATTATACTTATCCTGTATTATTTGACTAGACTCCATTGGGATAAAATTATTGGCAGAGAAAAACCTGGATAATAAAAGTACAATTTAATATATATATATTGTGCTTTTTCTGGTCGAGAACTCAAATGAGGAAAAAGGAAACCCACATCCACTTATGGGGTTACAGGGACGTCAATGAACCAGAAAGCAAGGAGGAAAGTGGAAACTGGACGGTGGTCTCAATTTATTGTGACCGGGTAAAGATGTCTTGATCGTGAGTTATGAGTTCGGTACCCTGTCCGGGGAAGTTGCATTGATTGCCTCCACCTATCCACTGGGATCCTTTCTTCAATTTTGTTCTTTTTAAAGAAAAAGTATGTACTTAGTGCATAATATATTTATCTGTTTTTCTTATTTAAATTTCTAATATTTTATTTTTTATATAAATAATCAATATTTTCAAACTTTTATAAAACTATACATTCGTTAACTTTGTTAGATTTTCTTTTCACCCAGTGTAACATTCTAGTTAACCTACGGTTCTTAATTTAATAATAAATTTTCTTTTCATCCTCATATAACATTCTAGTGAACCTATAGTTGATAATTTAATAAATACATAAGAAATCATAGAAAATTTAAAAAAAAAAAAGAAAAAGAAAAAAATTTTGGTTTTTTTTTATTAGCCACTCACGGAGCTTAGATAGCTAGCTGAGTGCCATTCGAATTATATACATACAAATCTCATGAAAAACTCATAGGGTTGTTTAGGTTGCGACACTCAATCATGACTCAACATGAAAAGAAATGATTTTTCTTTTTTTTTTTTTTGGCCTTTCATGATTTGGGTTGCATTAATCCACCTATGGGTGGTTTACTTAAGAAACAAGAAACAAAGGTGAAGGAAATAAAATAGTTGTTGAGGTTAAGAGTAAGATGAGAGGCAACAAAAAGAAAAAAGAAAAGAAAAAGCAAAAGAGTTAAATAAGGTTAAATTAAAATACCAATAGTATTCAACACTAAAAAAATCACTTATTATTATTATTTTTAATAACAAGCGATTTGGTTCAAACTCCTAAATTGAATTGTGAACCATTTGGATGCTATTTGAACTGAATTATGAACCAAATTGAATATAAAAGAACTACATTTTGTAGTTTAATTCAATTCTCGTTTTGGCTCATAGTTCAATTTAATGAATAGCCCTACTAATTGAGGTTTACTTTTGTAAAAGCTAGAGAGCAAGGCCATTGATGGGGCGGATTTAAGTTATGAGTTTGTCACATGGATTGGGTTATGCTAGACCTATCATATGGATTGAGTGCTTATATTTATATTTACGTTAGCAAATAGTTTATATAGGAATATATAGAAAAAAGAAAAAAAGGAAGGAAAAGAAAACAAAATATATTGAGCTTTAGACAATTCAGAAATTCTTGAATTTGTTATGTGCTAGCCTTAGAGAGGCATATATAAAGTTATCAAACTTACAATTCAACGTAGAATTACCAAAGGATTATGATTCAAAGAAATTCAATTTAAATTTTAGTTGCTCTATAGTATGAATAATTAATAATAAATTATTGTGCTAAAAAAGTAGAATATAAATATTAGTGTTGATATTAAAATTACAATATAGCACAAATATTTGTGATAAAATACATAACTAAACAAATCTTTAATCACTAGTTATTTTGTAACCATCAAAACTTCCATTAGCTCTCCCATTACCATGAGGCGATTTCCTTTGATGTTGAAGGTGAGACTCGGATTATTCCTTGTATTTGGCAATGCTACATATGACCATTCACAAAAATGGTGATGTTTAAGACTTGACCTATGTGTTAGAGAGTTTGATTTACTCTAAGTCTTGAGACACCAAAACCGTATTGCTTGAAATGATTAAATAGTTGTTTGTGACATTAGCTTTGAGTGTATTTTTTACTTATGATGGTTAGCATACGTGTAACGCTCTAAAACCTAGATACACTACGACCCACGCATGTATCATCGGTACTAGAAGACATGTAAAGGCTCAATTGTTACAATCCCCAAAACATTATCTTTCAATTATTCAAGATAATAAGTGAACCTCTTAAATTACTACAATGGAAACATTCATAAACTCCAACAATACCACAATTTTTTTAAGAAATGTATATCCTCCCAAACATAATTCCTGTTTAATTTCCTCAATTTAAATACAATGGAAGCCTTTAGCAATTTAAATAACGTGAAAATCTAAATCATAATTACAAATTATTCCATATTCTCCTTTCACTTCATCAGGATCCTCCTCATCATAATACACATACTCCACATTCTCCTCCGTATCTAGATTTGTTTCTATTAGAATTTCCTCATACCTTATAATCTCTCCTATAACATCTGCAACTAAAAAAAAAATTCCACGAGGGGTAAGCTAACACCTAGTACAATACATACCTACACACACATACACATGCCATGCTAGAAGCAATAACACATGCAAGATGCATCGTAATATTCACACACAATTTTATTTATCTTTTACAATCTTTAACCGATATATAATCACATCATAAACATCTTCACACAGAACATTCATAAGCATCATTTCACAATCTATTCACAAGCGATATATACATATATATATATATATATGACAAAGATATTTCTCTTTGTCTATGTGTCTATTCTTATACATAATAATAATATATATATGATAGTAGGTACACCCCGCTGTCCATGAGTCCATGAGTGCATACACTACAACCTTTCACAATATACATCACAACCTTCCAAATCACAACATTTCAAACCACAACTTTCCACATACAACCATCCACATAAGACCTAGATCATTTTGGTACACAATTCTACTAGGGACAACGTCACATACTGATCATTGGAGTGCCACCCCAACAACATTGACCCACACTTGGTTTCTTGGACCCAGCAATTCACAATCACATGCACACACAATCAAGTTCATCTATAATATTATTAAACCCACACACAAAAATCTAATTTTACAAGCACAAGTAACAAACATGGTATACACATACCTGAATCGTAATACTTGATCCTTCACACTTTTTATAGCCTTACAAATCCTCTAAACCTATACACAATCCTAAGCACATGCTTTTAAAATTGAATTCAATGAAATAAAATAGAAAGAGAAACTTTTCAACTCAACACGGCCTTGTTAGAGATCGTGTTAGTGAACACAGGGTAGTACACAGCCGTGCCAAAGGCCATGTACATTTCTATGACTCTTTGAACTCATCACGGGCAGGATATGGTCATGTTAAGGGGCCATGTATCTTACTCTTCTTCTTCCTTTTTTTTTTTTTTTAACACGGTCACAACACAATCTTGTTAAGAGGCCATGTATCTCTCTATTCACTTTAGGTCTTCAACACAGTTCCAGCATGATCATGTTGGGAGGTTGTGTATCTCTCGATTCACTTTAAGTCTTCAATACGGTTCCAATACAGTCATGTTGAGAGGCCATATATCTCTCAGTCCACTCTTTAAATTCAACACATCCATAACATGGTCATGTTGAGAGACTGTGTATCTTATTGTACACTTCATAAATCAATCCCCCAACCCGATTCCTAATCAATTCAACCTAATTGATCCATCTAACATAAAATTTACAATGTAATACACTAATAGATACACTTATTTGACCCAAATCGTGATTGATATGCTTGAAGTGTTTACTTCAAACCTTGTATAGCATGGATTAATCTTGACCTATAAATGATCTTAATTCATTGCTCCCCACACTACCATATACATACATAAATCATGATTCATAAGAGTTGGTCTATGTCCTTACCTTAATTTGATAAGCTAGTGATGGAAAAGGGGGTCATTTCCTTCTCTATAGATTCACTCAAGAAGGTTTTAGGGTTTTATAAGATGCAAAGAGAGAAAAAAGGTTAATAAGGTTTATAACAGTTTATTCATAATTCTCGTCCAAATTACCAAATTGCCTCCATTTCTTTCAGTTTAATTGCTTCAATACACCTTGACATACTTGATAACTCGTCTTCTTAAAGTTTGCTCTTTAATATCCATAATTCTAGTAGGTCTTTCCATAGTTGTGAGGTTTGGTTGTACTTGTAAAGGTTCCAATACAATGATCTGGTTTAAGTTGGGTACATATTTCCTTAGCATGGAAATATGAAATACATTATGTACTCTAGCCAGACTTAGTGGCAATGCTAATCTATATGCCATTGGTCTAATTTTCTCTAAGACTTCAAAGGGTCCCACATATCTAGGACTTAATTTCCCCCTTAGTCCAAATCTTATCACTCCCTTCGTAGGTAAAATCTTCAACAACACATGATCTCCCACCTGAAACTCCAATGGGCTGTAAGCCATAACCAAATATAAACACATAAAATGCAGCGGAATTAGGAAAATCACTAACCTCTTGCCATTGCTTAATACGGAGAGGAACAAAACGTCAAGCTCCGGAAACTTCAAGATCTTCAGAGCACTCAAAAATCTCACAAGATGGTAATGTGTTTTTAATAGAATTTTTTGTACTCTGAGACCTTGAATCCATTAGCTATTTATAGAAAAACTTTCCATCAAAGTTTCCTAAAATCATGCTAATGGGTTAGTGGGTAATGTGGTTGATTAGGATTAAGTGGTTAGTGGGAACATGGGAGTTGCAGTTGATGAAGTTGTGGTTTGTGGTTCCTGAAAATAGGACCACCATACTTCCACTATTCCAACATTCTCCCACTTGGTCCGTATATTTTACTTTAATACCACAAATCCTTAGACTTTAAGAAAACACAATACACGAATCATGGCGATATTTTCCCTTTATTACTCGAGTAGTATCTTCCATGTATTACAATGTATCAAGTTTTCAAACCTCTTTCCCAACAGCTTAATGAATAAACCTAACGTTTATTCTAGGTCCAAACTTTATTGATATTTCTCCAAATAAACAAATTGTGCACAACAAATATGAGAAATATCTACTCTATAGAGTTTCACTAACACATAATGGAACCAAGTCCCATATTGACAACATGATCCTTAAATCTTTGTGGTGGCATGCCTTTAGTCAAAGGATCGGCTAACATCAGCTCTGTGTTAATATACTGAATGACCACTTTGTTATCTTTAACATGTTCCCTTATGGCCAAATACTTTATGTCGATATGTTTGCTTCGACTTCCACTCTTATTATTTTTAGCCATAAAGACTGCAGCTGAATTGTCACAATACATCCTCAGCGGCTTAGATATAGAATCCACAAGTCTAAGCCCTTCGATGAAACTCTTCAACCATACACCTTGTGAGGTAGCCTCAAAACACGAAACGAACTCAGCTTCCATAGTAGAAGTAGCAGTTAAAGTCTGCTTGGCACTTCTCCATGAAATGGCTCCACCAGCTAACATGAAAATGTAACCTGATGTTGATTTTCGAGAATCAACGCATCCGGCGAAGTCTGAATCAGAGTAGCCAATTACTTCTAAATCATCTGACCGTTTGTACATAAGCATGTAATCTTTTGTCCCTTGAAGATATCTCAAGACTTTCTTTGCAACTTTCCAGTGGTCAAGTCCCGGATTTGACTGATATCTTCCTAACATTCCAACAGCAAATGCAATGTCAGGTCTAGTACAAACCTGAGCATACATTAAGCTTCCAACAGCTGAAGCATAAGGAATGTTCTTCATTTGCTCTCTTTCAAACTCGTTTTTAGGGCATTGGTCCAAATGGAGCTTATCACCCTTCACGATAGGAGCAACGCTAGGTGAACAATTTTTCATCCGAAATCTTTCTAAAATTTTGTTAATATATGTTTCTTGAGATAGACCTAAGATTCCTCTATGTCTATCTCGATGAATCTTAATCCCAATGACATGAGATGCATCACCCATGTCCTTCATATCAAAATTTTTAGAAAGAAATTGTTTCACCCCATGTGACATACCCTTATCATTTGATGCAAGTAGGATATCATCCACATATAGGATAAGAAAACAAATCTTACTCCCACTAACCTTTTGGTATATACATTGATCCATGATATTCTCAACGAAACCAAATGAAGAGATAACATTATGAAATTTTAAATACCATTGACGGGAGGCTTGTTTTAATCCATAAATGGATTTCTTTAGCTTGCAAACCAAGTGATCACCATCACTAGAGGAAAATCCTTCAGATTGTTTCATATAAACCTCTTCCTCTAGATTACCATTTAGGAAAGCTGTTTTCACATCCATTTGTTGTAACTCAAGATCAAATTGAGCTACTAATGCTAATATTATGCGTAAGGAGTCTTTCCTAGATACAGGACTGAAGGTCTCTATGTAATCAATTCCTTCACGCTGAGTGAACCCTTTAGCAACAAGTCTAGCCTTATATCTTTCAATGTTGCCCAATGAGTCTCTTTTAGTTTTAAAGACCCATTTATTACCTATGGCTTTTACACCGTTGGGCAACGGGACAAGATCCCAGACTTCATTACTCTTCATAGAATTCATCTCATCTAACATAGCATTATACCATAAATTTGACTCATCACAATTCATAGCTTCCTTGAAAGACTCAGGATCATTTTCAGCTCCAATATTGTACTCAGATTCTTGTAAATACACAATATAATCACTAGGGATTGCTGATCTCCTTTCTCTAGTGGATCTCCTTAAAATTGGGACAACATTTTCTTGTGGATCATGTTACTCAATCATTTCTTGATTTTGATCTACTATGATTTCTTCAGCAATTTGTGGATTTTCATTGATTGGTTGTTCAACACCTATTTGAACTCGAGGAGTGTTGTGAACAACAACCAATCTCTCACCTGATGTGGAAGGTAGATCTTGCTCATGAACTATGTCTTGAGATAGATCACTCCCACTTATTGAGTCATTTTCAAGAAATTTTGCATTTCTTGATTCCACAATCCTAGTAGTGTGAGATGGACAATAAAATCTATATCCTTTGGACTTTTCGGCATATCCAATGAAATACCCACTTATAGTCCGAGGATCCAGTTTCTTTTCTTGTGGGTTGTAAACTCTAACTTCAGACGGGCATCCCCATACACGCATATGACGCAAACTCGGTTTCCAACCTTTGAACAACTCAAATGGTGTTTTAGAAACAGCCTTGGTTGGAACTCTGTTTAATATATACGCAGACGTCTTTAATGCTTCAATCCATAAGGATTTAGGCAGTTTAGAGCTACTAAACATACTTCGCACCATTTCCATTAATGTTCTGTTTCTTCTTTCCGCAACACCATTCTGATAAGGTGAACCTGGCATGGTGTATTGGGCAACTATACCGTTATCTTGAAGAAACTTAGCAAAAGGACCTGATGCTTGTCCATCTTCAGTGTATCTACCATAATACTCACCACCTCTATCGGTTCTCACAATCTTGATTTGCTTACCGCATTGTTTCTCTACTTCAGCTTTGAAAACCTTAAAGGCTTCCAACGCTTCACTTTTATGATGAAGCATGTAGAGATACATGTATTGTGAGTAATCGTCTATAAATGTGATAAAGTATTTCTGACCTTGATTATCCATATCTGGACAACAAATATCAGAATGGATAATTTCTAATATGGCCGAACTCCTTTTGGTACCTTTCTTTAACTTGTTAGTCTGCTTTCCCTTTATGCAGTCTATACAAGTACCAAAATCAGTGAAATCTAAATGACTAAGTATACCATCATTCACCAATCTTTTAACTCTCTCTATAGAGATATGACCTAGTCTACGGTGCCATAAGGTAAAAGAATCCTCATTCATAACACATCGTTTAGTACCAGCTTGTACATGCATAACATCATAAGTGGCATTATTATGTAAATTTAATAAATAAAGACCATCCAATGAAGAACCATTACCAATATGATTGGATTTATAAAATAAATCAAAACCATTGTTTGAAAAGTTAAAAGTAAATTCCAAAGGTACAAGTTTTGAAACTGAAATCAAATTCCTAGAAAAACTAGGAACATAGAAGGTCTTTTCAAGAATTAAATTAAAGCCACTCTTAAGTACTAATATGCATGTCCCAATAGCTTCCACATGTGATTCTATCTTGTTTCCAGAATAGATAAATCGCTCAGCTCCTACTGGTTTCCGCAGGTTTTGTAAACCCTGCATGGAATTGGAAATATGGATTGTAGATCCAGAATCAATCCACCATGTGTTACAATTCACATCAACCATGTTAGACTCAAAACAAACATATGAGACTAAGTTACCTTTCTTTTCAAGCCAATTTTTATGCTTGACACAGTCTTTCTTTATGTGTCCCTTCTTTTTACAGAAAAAACACTTGGACTCTTTCTTGATGTCAGCATTGGGTTGGATTTTACCCTTCCCTTTTCCTTTGACTTTGCCGGTTTTCCTTCCTTGAGTAACCATCATTGCATTTTCTCCCATCTCCAGAGTTAATCGGGCCTCCTCTTCTTCACACATGGTCAATAGATCATCTACTGTCCATTTGTCCTTATGTGTGTTGTAAGAGATCTTAAAAGGCCCATACTGTGATGGAAGGGTCGTCAGAATAAAATGCACTAGGAAAGCATCCGACATCTCAATCTCTAGAGCCTTCAAGCGATTTGCTAAATCACGCATTTTGTTGATGTGTTCTCTAACGCCTTTCACAGAAGTCAACTTAGCAGATGTGAACTTCATAATCAGGGTGCTAGCTAGAGACTTCTTAGAAGTCTTAAATTGCCTTTCAAGGGCATCTAGCAACTCTTTGACATTTTTATATTGATCCACTGAGCCACGGACATCCGCAGTGAGTTTGCTCTTAATGAACATGATACTAAGTCGGTTAGACCGTTCCCATTTCTCATGAAGATCAAACTCAGCTTGAGTGCTTTCTTCACTAAGAAGTGGCTCATCCTTAATAGTGGCATAGTCAATGTCCAAACACCCCAAATGAAGAAGTACATTATCTCTCCAGGTCTTAAAGTTTTCACTTGTTAAAATAGGGATTTCTACTTTAGTATCAGTCAAAGGTTGCATAGCTGCAAACACAAACATGCTTAATTCTTAATTTGAGACTATAACATAAATCATAATTTACCGATGCAAATTATGCAATAATGAATCTAGTGACATAAAAATTGCCTGTGGGCTAAATTTTTAATTCAATAAGATTCATTCCTTATAATAGACATTATATTTCTTTTACTTCATAATCACTTTACGAGATCCGTTCTTAATAAGGCTGCTTTGGCTAAACCTCAGTTAAACAAAATTATCTTTATCACTTGAGATCAGATAAATTTCCAGGAAAGACACGTAGGTTAAACAAAAGGTCCCACTTAAAATCCAGCCTCCTTAGACAGAATTCGAACGAATTCCCAGGAAAGACGTGGAGGGGTCACATTTGTCCTACGATAATGTCTCCTTAGACAAAATTAATCTGACTCAATTTAGACTTTTAACTTAATGTTTTATGAAGTTATTTAATGTCTATAATACTAAATGTGATTTCTAATAAATAATCCAATCTAAATAAGGCTACTGTGGCTACGCCAAAATTTATTAGAATTATTTAATCACAAGACAACAATAATTGCTATTGCTAAACATCATGCAATAACTCTAAATGTACTTAAACATGAACAATATATTGCATGCATAATAAATTCGAAACATACATACAATCACATACCAATTTAAGCACCTTGAACAATACTAAAATTGCAAAATCCCAATGCAATTTCATTAACGATATTTTAAATAATCAACAAGCTAGTGTATATAAACCATAAATTTATATATACACAAATTATTTAAAATAAATACGGAATTTAAAATAAAATTCCACAAAAGTTTTTCACAAAACTGTAAGTGAAAATGTTAAATAAAATTGACATGTTAAATTTCAAGAAAATTATTTAAGGAAAATAATAAATAATTTACTCTATTTCCAATTTAACATGTCATAAAATCCAACATTATTACTCAATTATTATACTTGAAAATTGAGTAAAATTAAGTACAAAATTAATAAAAATTAATTTGCACCATAAAACTCTAAATAAAAAATTAATTTTCTCTAGAAATTTTCTTACACGGTTGGAAACTTGACCGTGTACTTAGACAAGAGTCATACACGGTCAGGACACACGGTCGTGTATGGGGACCGTGTATGCTTCTGTGGAAATCCTGATGGAATACACGGTTACGACACACGACCGTGTATAGGGACCGTGCATGCTTCTGTGGGAATCCGCAGCGGGTACACGGTCATCTCCTGGCCGTGTAAGGAAGCCGTGTATTCGTCTGTGAACTCTGATTGAGTACACGGTTTCGACACACGGCCGTGTATTCAGGCCGTGTGTCCCCTATTTCCATCATTATCAACCCTTTTGGAGAAAACTAATTTTTTCGAACTCGCAAGGCAAAGGTTTATTATGGCTCTGATACCAAATGTAAGCCATAACCAAATATAAACACATAAAATGCAGCGGAATTAGGAAAATCACTAACCTCTTGCCATTGCTTAATACGGAGAGGAACAAAACGTCAAGCTCCGGAAACTTCAAGATCTTCAGAGCACTCAAAAATCTCACAATATGGTAATGTGTTTTTAATAGAATTTTTTGTACTCTGGGACCTTGAACCCATTAGCTATTTATAGAGAAACTTTCCATCAAAGTTTCCTAAAATCATGCTAATGGGTTAGTGGGTAATGTGGTTGATTAGGATTAAGTGGTTAGTAGGAACATGGGAGTTGCAGTTGATGAAGTTGTGGTTTGTGGTTCTTGAAAATAGGACCACCATACTTCCACTATTCCAACATGGGCATCTTCTTTTATCTATATATGACTTTTGGTGGCTTTAAGTTGATTGAATTCTTTGCCTGATTAATTTCACTTTGCTTACTGCATCTTACACTAGATCGAGTCTGATGTACCTTATAATCCAATTGCAAGAACACTAAGACAATTGCATGAACACTAAACCAATCCCATAAAAGGCGTGACACCAACAAGCACTTAAATCCTAAATTGCGTGAATTCAAATGACAATAATGCCAAATTATGATGAGGATCAAATGCAATTGTATAATATGTAAATGATAACAATAAAAATGAATCGAATTCCACTCAAATTGGAATTGAATTAAATTTGAAAATTGAAACCCTAATTTACGTGAAAGATGAACAAAGTAACACAACCAATTACAACTAGATATGATGCACTAGAAAATAATTGAAAGCAACTTAAAAAGGATTTATATGACTTACAATACTCCTTAAGCAAACTCGCCATAATTTCAATGGAAAATGATAAGAGTTGTGTTTGCGTGAAAAAACCTCTCCTCACGGCAAGAATAGGATGATTTTTCTCAAGTTCAAAAGTCCTCTCCAAACCCTACTTAGTAAGTATTTATAATTACTCCAATTATGGTAAAAACAATAAAACCAATCAAACGGCCAGTTCTCAAACACAAAAATACAAGTACAAATAAGTCTTCAAAATGGTCGGTTCTTCACTTAAATAGAACACTTGTAGACCGATAGATGTAAGTTCATGAATGATCCATAATTTGATCCTTAGTGCATTTTATTCGTTATCCTATAAAACCAACAAATATACCTGCTAGAATGTACAATGATTATATAATGAAAAAGAAGATACTAAACCAACATCCTCATGGTCTAATTGTTCAAAGAGGACCTTCATTGCCAAATTTTGTAATCCTTTGACTCTTGCTCTGATAATAGGTCATGTGGGAATTTGATTCCTATCAAGGTCTCAATATTTTTTTTTCACCCACCTCATCCCAATGTAATGGCGATTGGCACTCTCTTCCGTACAACGTCTTATATAGTGCCATTTGGATGGTAGCTTGATAACTGTTATTGTAGATGAACTCCACTAAGGACAGATGTTCATCCCAATTTCCACCAAGGTCTAATGCACATGCCCTCAACATATCCTCAAATATTTGAATCATTCACTTTGACTAACCATCGGTCTGTGGGTGAAAGGTCATACTAAACTATAACTTTATCCCTAAAGTTTTATGCAGACTAATTCAAAACCTCCTCACAAATCTTGTATCTTTGTCTAACACTATGGAGACTGGTATCCCACACAACCTTAGAATTTCTTAGATGTAAATTTTTGTCAGCTTCTATAGTTTATACCCAGTACCTATTGGTATAAAGTATGCCAATTTTGTAAGTCGATCCACAATTACCCATACTATGTCCAATTAGTCACCGGTCGAGGTCTATGATAAAATCCATAGTCACATGTTCCCATTTTCACTCTAGTATAGAAAAAGGTTGTAACATGCCAACGGGTTTCTAATGTTCTATCTAGATCTGTTGACAGGTCATACACTTAAATATATAATTAGCACTTCGCTCTTCATTTTTCTCTATCAATAATGGTTCTTCAAGTCTTTATATATTTTAATACTTCTAAAGTATATAGTGTACCTAGAATAGTGTGCCTCCTTCAATAAAAAAGAGCCTAGTTATCACTTTTTTTTTTTAATTTATTGGATGAAAATTTTATGTTGCATATATATATATATATATTGAAATCGACAGCCACAAAAACTCTTAATATTGCTATATCTAAATTTTATTTACAATCGTACATTCAAAAAGTGGTAACATACAAGTGCCCTATTTAAGGACTGAGAATTGAGAGTCCAGAAAAGGAGTGTGGAAAGACGCCACAACTTTTCGCACCTATACCTGCAAATCCGGTTTATTAATGTCTATTAGTTAAGGATACGCCTGTCTTACGTAATGCACGTCATAGAGGACACGAAAATGTATAAATTATGCAGCATTCACAAGTAAATCGTTATTTCGTTATCTTCCACCTAAGTTTGCTGAACCCCCAACAATATAAATTAATGCAGCCACATAAGGACTTGGATATGTAGGCTTTGCATACGTCGGTTCATGTACACATCAAGTAAGCTGTTGTGCATGATGTGACATCGTACTCCTCGATTCGTCCTACATATAAAAAAGGGTTCATTTATGTGAAACGAATCTTGACATGCAAAAAGTGTGATTAGAAGTTCAAAATATGTAGGTTTTGTCGTTTGCAACTTTGCATTTATATATTAATGTTATGTTGCGGATACGTTATAATCCGCTTTGATTTACCTTTCTAATTCCGTCATAAGGAGTGGACAAATATTTTAATTTATTTTTCTTTCTTTTTTCTAAAATAGAATAATCTTTTTTGGCATAATGGTTATTTGTCAGTAATACAACGTATATTTCATACTAAATCTCATTCTTTTATCTCTTAAGACTTTCTAGAGAGATTTAAAAAAAAAAATTCTAAACTTAGATAGAAATGTAAAATTGTATATATCGAAGTTATATAAACGTCCAATATCATAAAAAAATGTTAGGGTAACATGAAATCATCATCCATCATAAATATCTTCCATTGAAATCTTTGTACTATCGTTACTTGTAAAACCATCAAAGGTACATCCTTGGCTATGGAATAGTATGTGATACTCGTTATGGGATCTTAATTCAAGAGGTGAATAGCGTGAATACTATTGTAACTATATTTAAAGTTGGAATTTACTAAAAAAGCAATGTTTAACAAGTGATAAGCGAATCAAGTGGAGAGTTAAAAGGTCTTATTTGTCTCCTAATGTACTTGTTATGATGCTTAAGTGGCTCTTTGGATCTTCCATTTGATAAGCTAGTTGATGGAATTGATATCATGTCTTATATTTGTGCAACATAGTGTGCTATTGGTCAATCAACTTTTATAATATGGATAATGAATCAAACCGTCCAAATCTGGCATCAAATTTGATTGATTATGCTACAAAATCTTAGTCAACATAACCATTAATTCTCAACTCTATCATTGTACACTCAACCAGTATCAGAAAAAAAAAATATCGAAACATAAGATTTAGATAGTATGTTGATAAAGCTCATTTCTTATTACATACGAAACAACCAAAATGTTAATGTAGCAAATCCCTTCAATCTAAGGTGTAAGTGAGTTGAGCCTACTTGCAAATAACTTAAGTTTAGCTTATTCCAAACTTAAGTTTGAATTAGTATCAGTCAGGTTGAGTTCAAGCTTTATAATATTTGGCTCAATTAACTCGCGAGCTTAATCAAGTTTGAGTTAAATTTTTAAGTTAGTCGAGTTTCGAATTAATTTTAAATATTAGTATTATTTTTATTTAAAAAATAATTATTACATAAATCGAGCTTAAATGAACTTAATATAATCAAGTTTGAACTCGTTGAGTGCTACTTCAATTTCGTGCTCGAACTCAAAATTACAAACTTAAGTTTTAAAATTCCAAGTCAAACTCAAACTTGAACTTAATACTTTCTTATCATAACTCAACTCATCCATGGTCCTTCATCAACCGACAACATTGTACATTGCTAAACAAAGTACAAGGAGCTCAACATGTGAATTCCACCACTTAAACGCTTGCAAGTAATGAAACATGCTCATAAATCAACTTTCTTACTAAGGATATGGTCTAATAGTGAATAAGTTCCAAAGAAATATTATAAAAATGCATCATTCAATTCACCACCCTACATAGATTAGTCTGAATCAATGGTTTTATTGGAGCAATAAAGGGCGATCATGACAAAGTGGAAATGGAAGGACCACGATGAGGTGGATCTAGTACAAGCCTTATTAGTGTCTCCTAGAAACTTTTACCTTTAGATAATTGTGGAATTGTCGTGCCATAGTACCATTAAGAACGACAAATCAGTCGATGACATTTGAAAACGATGAGGCGACCATCATGTTGGGACCACGAGAATACACTAAGAGCCGTTAGAAAACTTCGAGGGCACTTAGAGAAAGTTAACAAAATGGATCAAGAGGATGTTATGCGCAATGAAACAATAATGATGGGCATGGTAACAGAGGGAGTGGTAAATATTCTTCAAATATATTGGCTTATATGAGTGAACTGGGGAAGGATTTAAGCTTAAGAATTAGAACTTATGATTGCTTGTCAATTAAGTTCCCGTATGTGTAAATTGAAAACTTCAGCGGTATTCACATTCCTTATGGACGTTACTTTAAATTACAAATATGTTTTAGCATTCCTCTTAGTTTTCAATTTATGCATATTCTAAATTGCTCAAATTTGTCAGCTAATACAACTTTAGTAAACATATTTGCAAGCTGCTCCTTCCTATTGATAATTTTAAGTACAACTTCATCTTATTCCACCAAGTTCCTCATTTAATAACATGCATTAATTGACAAGTTAACTAAATGTACTCATTTTAGAGAAATGTAGTGATGGGAATCAAATCATGACTACTACAACATTATTCAACGCGGGAATCAAATTACATGAACTAAACACCTTTAGGCCGGCCATAAAGGCCAGCGACTTTCATTTAGACCGGTCATTCAAGGCCAGCGACATGGAGATAGGCCAACCATCAAGGCTAGTGGCTTTGGCACTAAAGCTGGCCATTTAGGTTGATGGTATACTATTCAAGGCTGGTGGCCTTGCTTCCTAAGCCAACGGCCTTCATGATTCTAAAGCCAGTGGCTTATATAGGTGAACCGGTTAATTTTTTGACTTTTCGCATTTTCTATCCTTTTGCTATATATATGTTGTAATGTAAGGATTGAGGGACTTTTGAACATTTGAGAAATACATTGTGAAGTTTGTTCTTCATTTTACTCTTATTAATTCGTTGGATTGTGGCGAGTAACAATATTGGACTGTTGTGCATCATATCAACAAATCCGTACTAGGACTACTTTCTTACTAGTGCATCATATCCAATAAGGGTTTAAGGTTTATTTTGTGTTCTTTTTTGTTATCATTCGTTAATTAGATTGTTGGATTCGATCATCACTGTTTGTCACCTAGGAATTGGAACCATCAGATTATAGAATCGTTTGTGTCATATCATCTTTTGGTATTAAAGCTCAAATTGAGATAAGGGATTGTGACTATTGGAATTCCTTTGACAAATTAGTGTTCTTGAGATTGTGAAATTGTGTTGTGATTGGTTGAGGTCAAATTTGAGGTTATACGTAGATTGTCAAATTATAATTGTGTTGTTGCTGTGCAATTCAATTTGGGGTTTGTTCTTGGAATTACATATCCAATTGAAAATTAGGGTTTTCTTTGTTGTTGTTGTGGGTTGTGCGATTCTATTTGTCATAGGTTTTGGATTGATTAATAAAATCAGGGCTGGTTGTTGTTGTTGTTTTGTATCCTGGTTTATTGTAGTTGCATTGGGGTTTTGAGTTGAGGATTAAACGGAGGTTGTAATTGGGATTGTGCTAATTGAGGATTATTGTAGTTTGTGATGTGACTTGTGACTTGTGAATTCTATGTTGAGATTACAATTTCTGTTGAGTATGTCAAATGATAGTGTTAATGGGGGAATCGAGAATGAAGCTAACAGCCAAGTTGGAGGAGGAGTGCTACAAGTGGAAGAAGAACTGTAGAAGAGCAATTGCAGGACCTGATTACTATTGTTGCTAATCTAGCAACACGAGTTGATCAGATGACCTTACCCCAATAGCCAGTGGCAAATTCATAGGCACCCCCACCTAGGGTAACCCTTAATGTTGTGGGTAAAGAAGGAGTTGTAGGAGGAAACAGGGACAGACAAGTTGGAAGAGAGTATCATGCTTACAGGGAGGAAAGGGATGATAACTTTGAGGGTGAGGTTTATCCTAACCACGAGTTCAGGCTGCCTAGAGGTTTGGAATATGTTAAATTGCATATGCCTTCATTTGCTGGAAAGGGATTTGCAGAGGATTATCTTGATTGGGAAGATAAGATAGAAGGGCTCTTTGAATGTTATAAAATTACTGACCATACTCGAGTTCGTTTGGCAACAATCAAGTTTACAGGGTATGCCGCTTTGTGGTGGAAGAACCTTGTGGCCAATAGGAGGAGAGATGGTGATGCTGAGATTCGTACTTGGTAGGAAATGAAAAGAGTTATGAGGAAGAGGTTTATTCTAAAACATTATAGACAGGAGCAGTTCATGTGCCTACAAACACTGAGACAAGGGTGTAAAACTGTGGATGAATATGTCCAAGAATTTAAGTTGCTTAAGATTCGTTGTGGAACCATTGAATATCCCAAGCAGACTATGGCACAATTTATGTCTAGTCTAAAATATGAAATTGCTTGCATAGTAGAGTTGCAACAATATGACTCCCTTAATGAGGCTACTCAGTTAGCTTTAAAAGTTGAGAGACACAGGCGCTCTAATTCATACAAAGCATCAAGTAATAGGTATGGATCCACTACTCAGCTATATGGGTCAAATAGTTAGCAAGTTGAGAAAGAAGGAATTGATAAGTCTATGGAAGTGAATGCAATTGTTACTAATATTGGAAGGGAGAAGGAAATTTTTGGAAAGGGTAAAGCGGTTATTGGAGCAGACATAAGACAAATAATACCAGGGTCATCAAGTGGGAAGATTCGTCAAACCCAACGCTTCAAATGCATGGGCTTTGGACACATGGTTACTTAATGTCCCAACGAAAGGGTGATAACTGCTATAGAGTTAGAAAGTAAGGATAGCAAGAGGTACTTGAGCCTATATATTTATCAGCAGCGATAAAGGAATATTATGAGGATCCAGATGCTGAAGTACATGAGGATAAGGGCAATGATCAATATTTGGCTATTAATGTGCTGTGCAAGGTAATGACTACATCTCTAGATATTGAGGATGTGCAGAGGAAAAACCTATTCCATATTCCTTGTAGGGTCCAAGGTAATCTTTGCACTCTTCTTATTGATGGTAGTAGTTGCACCAATGTTATAGCTACTACATTAGTGAATATATTGCAACTAGTCACTACACCTCATCTTAGGCCCTATGAATTATACCGGTTAAGTGAACGAGACAATCTGTATATTACTTAGAGGGCTAAGGTTCCAATCAGCATAGGGAAAAAGTATCAAGATGTAGTTGATTGTGATGTTCTCCCTATGTGCACATCACATATATTACTAGGTAGACCTTAGTTATTTGATAGGAAAGTGCTACATGATGGGTTTATAAACACCTATATGTTTCATAAGGATGGTAAACGGGTTGTTTTAAGTCCTATGTCACCAACTAAGGTGCACCAAGCCCAGGAGTAGATCAATAAAGCTACTAAAAGAAAATCTTTATTAGTGGGGCAAAAGGAACTGGAAGACGAACTGAACAGAGTGAAACAGTCACAAGAAATTCAAAAGTTTTCAGGACAACTGTGACATCAGGACAAGAAATATAGGCAGACCAAGGTTTTCAATCCAGGTGACTTTCAAACATTTTCATTCAAAACAGAGGAACCGTTAGATTTGAGGACAAATCTTCCACAGGCCTGAGGAGATGATGAGAATCAAATCATAACCACTACAACATTGTTCGACGTGGGAATCAAACCACAGGAACCAGAGGTGGACACCTTTAAATCGGCCATAAAGGCCAGCAACTTTCATTTAAACCAGCCATTCAAGGCTAGCAGTGTGGAGATAGGCTAGCCATCAAGGCTAGCAACTTTAGCACCTAAGCTAGCCATGTAAGCCGGTGGTGTACTATTCAAGACCAGCGGCCTTACCTCCTAAGCTGGCAGCCTTCATGATTCCAAAGCCAGTGGCTTATGTAGGCAATCAATTGATTTTTGTGACTTTTCACATTTTGTTTCCTTTTGCTACATATATATTATATTGTAAAGATTGAGAGACTTTTAAACATTTGAGAAATACATTATGAAGTTTTTTCTTCATTTTACTCTTATCAATCTGTTCGATTGTTGTGCATCATATCAACAAATCCGTACTAAAACTACTCTTTTGCTAGTGCCTCATATCTGGTAAAGGTTTAGGGTTTATTTTGTGTTCTTGTTCATTATCGCTTGTTAATTAAATTGTTGGATTCAGTTATCATTGTTTGTCACCTAGAAATTGGAATCATCAGATTATAGATCTGTTTGTGTCGTATTATGTAGGCTAAGCATTCACTTGAGTGATTAGTATAGCTATATTCATCATATTGTGAGGTTACATGGGATTTTAGTCACCATTGTATCTGATTGAGATACAAGGTTTGCGGGTAGGTTTAAGCATAGCTGCATAAAGCCTTGGAAGCAAAGATGTAATTTAGCATGGCTTTCCACTAATAGATAGATGGGCAATTAGAAATGATGATTCACATCTTAAAGGACATGCTATGTAAATGTGTAGTGAGCCTTAGAAGAAATTAGGATGATCATTTGCCATAGGTAAAATTTGTCTACAATAATAGTTATCAAACAACTACACCAATAGCACCATATGAGGCCTTATATAGAAGGAAATGTAAGAGATGATGTAGGTGAGAGGTAGGTACTAGGCTTTGAATTAGTGCAAAAGACTATTGACAAGATTCATGTGACTAAACAAAGAATTATAGTTGCATAAAGCTAACAAAAAAAGTTATGTTGATAAGAGAAAAATTCTCCTAGAGTTTCAAATGGGTAATCATGTCTTTATCAAGATCTCCCTTACCAAAGGAGTGATACGCTTTGGAATTAAAGGTAAGTTGAGCCTTGGGTATGTGAGACCATTTAAGATCTAAAGAGGATTAACAAGGTGACTTATACATTGTTGCTTCCTCCTAGCATGGTAGGTGTACATAACACATTCCATGTATCTTTGGTAAAGAAGTACATAATGGATTCAAGTTAGAACCAAAATAAGAATAACCAAACATATAAGTGAACTTAATAAGCATCAAGTACCTAGCAAAGATTGTGGATACCAAAAAATAAGTCTTAAGATGATAAACAATTAAGCATGTGGAGGTTTAATAGAGTAACCATACATAACAAAAACAACTTAGGAACTTAAGGAAGAGATGTGCAACAAGCATCTTGAGCTACTCTTAACGACTTCACATACATTTTAAAGATGAAATTTTTATAAGGTAGAGGATGAAATATCTCCAAAAATAAGATTAAAACCAAGGGACATATGGACATGTTCCCCTAGGTTCTCTTCTATATTTGAGGACTAGACCCCTTCTCTCTCACTTTACAAGAAATGAGAGAGTATGACTTCCCCAACTCACTCCTAGACCATAGAATCACACCACTACCATTCTCATGACTCTCACATAGGCTCCTCTTTCCACTTTCAAGATGGTGTGCAAGAAGTGTGTTATAGGTAAATCAACAATCCTTCCACTTAATTAATTCCACTATCTTACTCATTAATTAGAAAAATTAACGAGATTAACTTAAATTATCTCTTTTCATCACAAGGGATTGAATCTCTATAAGGACAAGATTGGGAGACAAGTAAAGATAAAAAGGTAAGGGTTTGATGCCTTGATGTATGTCTCAAATCATAAGATATGAGATTTCTAGCATTTTCAATGTTGGATTTAATGATAAATCCAACTACTAGCAATTAAAAAAGGAGTCATTTAGTGATATCCAAGGAGACTTTTTCCAATTAATGTAAAGGTAAGCACTTTGACTTTTCTTAGAAAACCTAGAGAACCTAAACCCTAGTTAGCATATGTCTTAACTGTGGAATAAAACCAGCTAAGAATTTGATAGAAATCAAATTCTTACAGGACCTATTACTAGAGCAAGAGCCAAAGGATTACAAAATTTGGCGATGAGGGTCCTCTTTGAACAATTAGACCCCAAGAATAATTGTTTAGTATCTTATTTTCTATTTCATATTTGTTGTGTATTCTAGCAAATACACTTGTCGATTTTTACATGACAATGGATAAACTCGCTAAAACTCTATTTGTAGGTTATTCATGGACCTACATAAATCAAAGAAGAATGGGTCTAACAATAAGTTCAATTGAAGTGAAGAACTGGCCACTTGAAAACCATTTGTACTTGTAATTTGTTGATTTTAGAACCAGCCACTTAAGTGGCTTATTTGTAATTTTGTGTTATTTTTACCTAATTGGAGTAAGTATAAATACTTGCTAACTAGGGTTTTAAGGTAGCTTTTGGATATTTTTGAAATTAGACACTTTCTTTACTGTGAGGGAGATCCTTACTTGCAAAAGTCTCTTATCAATTTCATAAGTGAAATTGTGGTGAGATCAACTGGAGTAGATTATGAGTAATATCAATCTTTCTCTTGTTGCTTTCAAATTGTATTTAATGTGTCATATCTAGGTACAATTTGTTGATTACTTGTTGTTATCCACATGAATTAGGGTTCATCCATTTTAGATTTGAATCACTTCAATTTAAGTGGAATTCTTGTTCATTTCTTTTATTATCCATTACTACTTTTACAATTTCTTTGTTCCTCATTTCAATTTAGCATCAAGCCTTTGAAATCATGTGAATTAAGAATCATTAGTGAAGTTAGTGATCATGCCTATTGTTGATCACACCATTTGTGGATTGTTTACAATTCAATTAGTAAAGCACATCAGAATTTATTAATATAGTTAAGTTAGGTCATTCATTGGATAATAGTTATCAAAGATAGTAATTTTATGGAATAAAGTAATTAGAATCATGATTCGAAACATAATAATTGGATCTAGGATTGAATTAAAAGGAAGTAGGATTTAAAGAAAGGAAAAGGGAAATCTTGACCTAAGACGCAATGGTGTTGACCTATTGCTTAAACCTAATCTACCTGACCTTTCAAAAGACATGAGAAAGACTTGGCTACTAGGCTAGTCGGTTAACCATATGACCACTTGCTTGACCTAGCCTTTCTAAGTTGACCCCAATTACCTCGAGGTCGATTGAGTAACCCCTAGTTACATCTTTATTCACTTAAAAAGTGGGATTTTTAAATAAGCAAGTGGGAGAAACAAAAAATAAACCTAGGGCATGTGATCTAAGTATATTGGATACTAATTGGTGTTATATTATGAGTTAGGATTTTAATTGGAATTTTGCAAGAGTTGAAGTAGAAACTAGTTATGTGATTATTACTACTGCTTGTTAGATGTGCATGCTAAGTTTAGAATGTAAACTAATTAATGATGGTTGGCTATTAATTTGATTGTTTATCATTTTTGTTTGAAAAATGACATTTGTGGTAATTTTTAGAATCCTTACAGGCCTTTATTTTCAAAAGTTTAACTCTAGGGTCCTATCCCATACTTTCAAAATTATGACTTCTGGAACTTATCTCTTACTTTCAAAATTAAGGCTTCAAAATGCACCCTATACTTTTAAAGCTCAACTTAAGGAACACATTTTATACTTTCAAAACTCAACTGTATGAAGTATTGATGAATCTATACTTTTAAAAATGACTCTAAGGATAGAGGGTAGACATGGATCCATACTTTCATATATAACTCCAAGTGGCCCATGCAAGGATCACACATTCAATACTTAATAACAGTGGTCTAGTTCCAATTGATTGTGTACTGTGTTTCTCATTAAATATTGATTAACTAAATGTGTCATATGTTGTATGCATTGATTATTGCATTATAATGGTATACATGTGGTTTGGCAAATGTTTATAGTTGTACACAATGATTATGTATTGGGTTTTACCGCTCATTCATTTGGGAATTTCATTTTAGGTAATTATGAAGAGTTTTAATAAGTACATTTATTTTGGACATGATTTAGACTCTAGAGGAGGGAACAATGCAAGTCACAATGAAGAAGATTTTAATAACTTTTTGTATTAGAAAGATGATGATTAAGTTTGATTCAGTAGCTTTCGTTAGCTTTCAGACTATAGTGATTGGACTAATTGGATTTTATTTGAATTATGAAGATTGTTCCTCACTATTTGCTAAATTGAAATACTATTATGGGACACAATTAATGAGAGTTTTTGGTGGATTTATATGTAGACGTGTAGTTGGTTTCTAACAGAGTTATTGCATCCCAGTTTGGAACGTGACATGATATTAACTTTACATGGAAGGTCACCTTTTGATATTGGCTAGAGTACCTTCACATGGAAGGTCACCTTTTATAAGTCTGTAGATTTTTTCAACAACTATAACTATATGCTCAAATTTGGCAAACAAACTTCGCAAATTTTTTTCCAGCGTACTCTTTTCAATAATTTTACCATTGTAGCTTCTAATTTGTTTAAGAAGAATCATGTGCTTCCTCATTGTCTTTCATAAATAAATTATCAAACTCTCTCCATAATTTCTGGATTTTTTATGAAAATTACTTTATATAGAGGCGTCCATATTATTTCCTCAAAATTTCCCATGTAGCGTTTGAATTCATAATTTATGAAGAATGGACTAATTGGCACCTCGTTATATAAAAGATGATATTTCAATGTTTTTCATAGTTTCTCTTTGTGTTCTTTTTATTGACATGTAGCCTTAATTGCTTTTACCTCTGCAGTGACGCTGAGAGCGTCTTTATCTTCTAGAGCAATATCCCACGACTTTCGTGAGATCAATAGAATCATCAACATTATCGTTCTTCACATCATATTTTCATCACCAACAAACATGGGAATCTCTTATTAAGAATAACTGAGTACTGCATTGTTACTTGTTAAAGTCAGTAAATAAGTTTTATGTTTGCGCTAAAGTTCAAATAAACCTTTTAAATTTGAGTGAATTATTTAAATTATTTATATTTTATTATTATAACATAAAAGTCCCTTATATAGTATAAGGAATATAAAATGAGGAAAAGAATAAAAAGGAAATTTAGTTGGTCCAACAACATAAAATTCACTTGAATTTTAATATAAATTTATCAGATATCTTAAACGACGATTTCCCCTATGTAAGTCATCATATTTTGACATTGTCAACCTTTTTATAATAATTGTTGGATCGCATTTGACATGCACGATGCAAAACATCGTCCAAAATCAAAATCTTGCATTGCCTGTGCTGCTTGGTGGCCATTACAATCTCGACAAAACGGTGGGGACACAATTCCATTCCAGCTATATTATTCGTAAAGTATCGAGCAGTATAACATTATTGGTCTGCTTCGATATATGTGTATACGATACACGTGTGGCAGGATGCTCCAGAGGATGTGTAATGCATTGCATGCATGCATGCAAATCTCGGGAAGTACTCTGCAACAATTGGCCTAGCACTGTATTATATTAATAATTCTTTTCCAACATATGTCGCAGACGTCTAGATTGAATGGAACAAAAAAAAAAACTTCTTCCCCTTCTCTAGGATTGCCCCTAGAATAAACAAATACAGTGGGTGATTTACTCGGATGTAACGATGTGTCTGACGTAGTACGCGTTCTTCCACGTTTATCATTCGCTGTAATTAGGGTTTGCAAGAAACGGACAGCGCCCACATAGCAGCCATTCTATTATCTGGCAACAACCCTACTTCTTCAACGCCATCTGTGGATTATATAGAAGGGAAACATCTGCATATTTCTAGGATGATTTTAACGGTATACGCGAAACTCGGAAGTAATGAACGTACACCTGTGAACTTAGTTCCGGTTGTTCCTTAGAATGTTGTAGAAAGAAATTTCTAACATTCAAAAAGAAAATAATTATCTCTCCGAAGTTGATATATAATTGGTATAAATTTGCATTAATCTAGACTAACACAATAAGTATATTAAATTATATTTTTAGGAGGGTATGTATCGGGGTATTCGTATACCTTGGATTTTACCAATCAGAACGGATTATTTATTTGTAATTAGTTACATGCTTTTACTATTATCATTTTTTTATTTTATTTTTTACCACTCCAACTTCATTAAGAGTGATTTATTTCAAATTATTTAATTGGTTTTTCCTTTTTTTTTATTTTGCTTAATTCATCGTTTATAACATGGTGATTATGATATAGCCAAATTGTACTGCAGTACTATATGAAGTACTGTATAGCCAAATCGTTTATAACAGGGTTTTTCACGTTAATTTTTGTGTTGTTTATTTTTTTTTCTTCCCTATCTTTTTTCTTTATCATTATTGGATTGCATGGAAATGGCCTATTCCATCTAAGCTTCCACGTTGGTGGCTGGTCCTTTATTTTAAAACATATAATAAAAGGGTTAACATTTTTCAATTTAATCCACTTTATCACGAATTGGTGAGTTAAATATGTCAATTTACAGATTTCTCTTGTAATTCAAATCGTAGCATCAACCCCCACTTTTAGTCCTTCTGGAACATGTATCCCCCTTGTTTTGGTCATAGAGGAGATGAAATAACCAAAAAAAATGTATTCTTGTTCAAGAATGATATCTTATCAAAATCGTACATATCCATTTCATCTATTAGAATCATATCCCATCACGTATCAAATTAAATAAGATGAACGATTAAAGGGTACTTTGTAAATATGTAATTATTTTGAATATATTAACTTTTTTTTTTTGACCTCTTGATTGGGGAAAGAGATATCTCACTCTAACAATTTCTAATCTATAGTAGACATCTCCTAAAAAATAAACATATTTATTTACAAATAATTTTAACAAAGACGCAATTTAATTTTATTTTTAGGAAATAATCGACCAATAAAACTACAATCTATAAATTATACGTGCATTTGAAAAAGTATAAGTAAATTTGTTTAATGGATTGGGTGGCAAAAGTAGGTTGATTCATGGTTTGGCTCACTATAGCACAATGAGTACATTAAATGAAAGTGCATTAAGTGGTTCAGGTTTTGAGCTAGTTCACTCTAACCCATTTAATATAAGGGTTAGCAAGTTAAGCAAATCAAATTGGAGGTAACACTCTTAGGTACCGTTTGGTTACTGGTACTGGACAGAACAAGAGTACTGGACAGTACTAAAAAAGAAGGACTGGACAAAAAAAATTTTTGTACCACGTTTGGTTTGTTCAGTACTGTACAAGGATTTTTATGCTGTCTAGTGTTTGGATTGCAAAGTACTGGACTGGACATAGTAAATTTGACAGTTTTGCCCTTTTTAATTACTAGAGAAGGCTTTTGTGTTGTGTAGTGTTTGAAATTACAAAGTACTGAACTAGACAGAGTAAAATTGACAATTTTTCCCTTTTATTTATATCATAGTTATTTATATATATTTGATATTATTATAAAAAAAATGACTTGAAAGTTTAATATATTATATTAAATATTATAGGAAAAAGAATTTCGTTTTATTTTTGTAGTCGCCACCTAACTGTTGTTGGGAAAGATTGAATTAAAACTAATGGAGCGGATTAGTCCTAATTTGGACCATTAGTCGTCGTGATTTCCTCTTCTCGTTTTTTTGTGAAAAGAGGAAAAGGGAAAACCGGAGTTTCTAAGTTTAGAGGCTAACCTATTAAAACCTTAAGGTTACCACCTAATCTCCTAAAATTTACTTTATCTCAAAATATCTTTTATTTTATTTTTGTCGTCTTTTATTGTGTTTTTAAGTGAATTATGCTAGGAAAATATTTTTTATTCCTTTTTAGGGTTGCCCCAAATGGGTGCTTACGTACCTGCTATTCAGGATCAAATAAACTATAGTTCGCTTTTCTTGAAAAACTTTAGTGTGTTTGTGAATTTTAATTATGAAATTTCTTTTAATTTATGTTTTTACCATTTTAGGATTTTTCTAAAAAATCTAAACCTAGGCTTGATAATTTGATTTTTTTTGAAAACGATAATTTTAAGGAAAAACACCAATTTTGGATTTATTTAAGAAAATGATTTTTCTAAGTGATAAAAATTCATTTTTTTTATTTTTCAACTCATTTATACTATTATAAATTTTTATTGATTTTTTACTTAATTTATTATGATTTTTATAATTTTTATTATTTTTATTAACTTTTATTAATTTTCATAATTTTTATTAAATTTTTATAGTTTTATTAAATTTTTATTGAAAAATTTTCTCCTAGATTTTTATCTATCCTATTTCAAAATCTAAATCTTTATTTTTATTTTTCTAATATTTTTATTATTTTTTTATGAATTTTTACATTTTTATCATTTATTATTATACTTACTATTTTTATTTTCTTTCAAGGTAAGTATGAAGGGCAAATCCGGAATTTCAGAAAAATTACATTTAGTCCAGTACCTAATTTTTAGTACCGAATTACATGTGGTACTAAAATTTCTGATTTTGTCCAGTACGTAATTGGTATTTAGTCCAGTACTTCCTTCATGTGTGGCAACCAAACGAGGGACAAAAAATTTTGTCCAGTCCAGTGCCGAATTTCAATGCCAACCAAACGCTACCTTAAATACAGTATTTTAATATTATACCTAAAATAATTATTCTTAAAATAAGTTTCAAAAGCGTAAACACAATTTAAAACTTTAGGGTAAAAAAAAAAATTAAAACTAAAGGTGTAGACTTAGTTTATGCTTTCAGTACAATTTGTATTGAAGGTACGGACTTTGTTTGCGCCTTCAAGCCTTCAGTACAATTGTATTACAAGCGTGAACTTGATTTATGCCTTCAGTTTTACCACATCAAGTAATCCCATCATCCATTTTTTTTTTTTTTTACTTTAACATCCACCGTCAATGTAAAAAGCAACTCATGGGACAATAGTAAAGAAAATAAAAAATATATAAATATAGAAACAGAAGATATTTATTGTAATTTTCCATATCTTCAAACTCAATTTGTTTTTTTTTTTCCTCTCATTCGCAGGAAGAAGAAGAAGTGTTTTTGCAGAGCAAATGAGGGATTTGAACTAATATACCAAGATCTAAGCATTTCTTTAACAATTAATCGATTGTGGTAAGTTTTTTTAGAAAAAGTTGAAGTTTCTTTTTTTGTGTTTGATGTTATTATTTAAGGAAAATGTTGTTGTAATGTCATATTTTATAGAAAATGTTACCGCTTATTGTTAATTTGTAATATGTTAAATATAATTTATATAGATTTTGTAATACGTAACATGTGATATTATTTTTTGTGTCAATATGACAATATTTTGTTATGACAAAAATTTTAATATTATTATTAAATATTAAATTGAAAATATAATCTATGTTGTTATAAAAAAAAAATATTGTGATAGAAATTTGTAATATCTGGTATGTAAAATAATTTTTACAGTGTTGTTAATTAAATTTGCAAATAATGGGAAAAAGATAAAATTAAAAATGATATGGAATTTTTTATTTTTTTTGTGCAAATTTTCACAATATTATTGGAAATTGTCATATTTTTTTAAAAGCTCATAATTTATATATACTGTGGATAGAGAAACAATGGCCGACTACGTGAAATTGATGACTTATGCGTTTGGAAATATTGTGGCTAGTAACTAAGGGCCAGAATATGATAAGGATCTAGTTAAGAAGTTAAAAATGAAGAAAAATTTCAACCACAACTAATTCTTATATAGAATATGCTGCAGGATTAGAGTCGATATAATTGAAGTGGGAGTTGAGATAATTCACAAGCATCTTGTGTTCCATGGGGGTGATACATGTTATGCAATGATGGCAATTAAAAATGACAAAGATGTTAAAGATTTCATTGAAATGACTGAATCATATGAAGATCGCGACATACAACAATTGTACATTAGAATTTCTAACAATTTGAGGGGGGGCTCCGTACGGCAGACATTCGATACAAGTAATTAGCCACATTCATCACATGACATTGTAGAAATGTAGCCTGAGTTGTCGACATTTCAACCCTCAATTCCAACCCTGATGGAAGTTAATGATGAAGATGAAATAGATAGAGTAGTTACTCCAGTATTACAACGACCAAAGACACAAGATTTATACATGGTTTATTTGGGAGTGAAGGCTGCAACTGACACCGATGTAGGAATGGGTGTTAAGGAGGAAAGTGCTGATAACGAGGAGAGTTTCGATGAGGATAATGGGGAAAGTGAAAACGATATAGATGAAGTATTTGATGAAGACTCTCCAACCATACATACGTACTCAAGATAGGAAATATATCAATCAAGTACAACATTGGTGGTGGTGATGGTTACATTTATTTTGAGTACAAGCAAACTAATATTTGCAGTGGTTCGAGCAACAGTGACAATTTCTACAAGAGCAAAAGATTCAAAACGAAAGCAGATGTGATTCAAGGAGTAAAGGTTTATCATGTGAAGAACCATTGTAACTTCACTATTATAATGTAGTCCATTGCTATGGTCTATTTATTGTTTGAGAAAAGACAACAATTGTAAATGGAGGCTTCGGGCTAGAAAGAAGAACTTGGAGGGCATGTTTCTATTGACGAGATTTGAGGGTCCACACACATGCAATAACTCGCTGATTAGTTAAGATCACCCACAGTTAGATTGCAATCTCCTTGCTAGCTGATTTGTAAATCTTGTTAAGGACAATCCCGATATGAAGGTAGTCAAGCTAGCTTCTGTTGTTGAACAGGAATTTGGCTAGATGATTAGTAGGAAACGAGTTTGGGAGGAAAAGAAATGGGCTATCAAGCATGTGTATAGAAATTGGGAGAAGTCTTACAATGAACTGCCTAAACTTGTTAATGCAATAGAAAATACAAATCCTAGAACACAAATTAATTGGGGGTAGAGCAGATCAACTACCCCTAGTGTGTCTACTTTGAAATGGGTATTCTAAGCATTTGGGTCGTGCATTATAGTGTAGAGATTCCTTAGACTAGTTGTTACCATCGATGCCACTTTTCTGTATGGGAAGTACATTCACAAGTTGCTAGTTACTTATGGCATTTATGGCAACAACCATATACTTCTACTAGCATTTGCTCTGGTTGATCAAGAAATGACTGAAACATATGGCTAGTTTTTGAAGAAATTGAAAGAATATGTTGTCGGTGACCAAGTAGGTTGTGAAACCATTTACCTCATATCAAATAGACATATGGGCATCAAGTTAGTAGTTAAAGAAGAAGAGAATAGATGGTGCCCTCCATTTGCGATGTGGTGGTTCTATCTATGACACCTTGCAAACAACTTCAATTTAGCACATAAAAACATGCAATGTAAGAAGTTGATCACATACGCCAAGTTGAAGCATAATCTCACAAGTTAAACTATGTAATGGAGCAGGTGGGGATTATTAAGCCTGATGTGTTGGACTGTTTTGACGACATGTCATTAGATATGTGGACGCTAACTCATGATAGTTACTATTAGTTTAGGTATATGACCTCCAACATTGTTGAAAACTACAATTTCATGTTGAAGGGGACTCGAGGGTTACCTGTGACTGCTTTGGTGAAGAAGACATTCTACAACTGCGTTGGGTACTTCATCAAGAAGCATACGAAGGTATTGAAGAATATGGCAAAAGGTAAAATTTTCACCAAATATGCAACAACAAAAAATCGATAAATAAAGTTCATAAGTTAGTAACCATAGGGTCATCGACTATAGTAAGTAAGATAGACTTTTCGAAGTCCTCACCAATAGTCGTGGCATTGTAAGCGGGTTAAGGGGAGGGGGGCTAAATGCACATTGTTGACTTTGCCCGTAGCACATGTAGTTGCTAAAAGTAAGAAATATACAGAATTCCATGCTCTCATACCTATGCAATAGCTGCCTCACTTAGGCTCGATATGATACACTCTATACCTAATTGGTATAGATGGACACATTAGGAGTACATATATATGATGCACTTCATGCCTATAAACGATGAGTTGGATTAGGAGCCAGTATACTTCCCGTCAATCCGCCTAAGGGAGGACCTCACACAAAAGAAAGGAAAATCGAGACGAAAAAGATACCACATGGAGATGGACATTAGAGAGCATCCAGATTAAATCACATGTGGACTTTACCGAAAGAGAGGAGGGGGGACGGGGGGGGGTGTATAATAGAAGAATGTGCCCATGTTGATGTGATAATGGTAAATGATGAATACCAATACACATTTTATTACGTTTGACTTTGCATTTATGATGCTAACATTTTCTTTTTCCCATTTGCAACTTAGGTGAATCCTAAACCGCTTCATTGACTTTATTTTGACGTAGTAGAAAGGGAATGCTTAATCTTTTGCATATATATTTACAATTTTGTAATTTATTGAGAAGTTATATTAAATGTTAATTTCTTTAGACATTTGTTAATTTGTTTTCATATATTCGAAGTTGTAAAATTGTATATGTATATATTGCATGTGTAAAGGGCAAATGCTAACATTATCTATTAGACATAATGCATAGCAATTCATTACAAAATGTAAAAATACATCAACTTAATCATTTCAATGGAACATATACATATGAAATGAATAACAAATTATCAGTTCCTATCCCATCATATCTCCTTCCCCTAGTGAATTATCTAACTAGCCGAGCAAAGGCGTTGATTGACCTTAGACGTAGAGCTAGAGGAGCTTCAAACTCCTATGTCAGATGCTGCTGGGGAGTATTGTTGAACGCTCGCCAAGGCACAGGACTCCACTCTGTAGGTTGAGTCGATGATTCACCCTAGTATATAAGTTGTTTTCCAGAGCATTTCTTCTATAGAGCTGATGTTGTTGAGACAAGAACACTTATAAAATGCCAATGTGGTGCCTTGTATTAGCTGAAAATCCGCCCCGAGCTAAACTACATCACATTGGAATCAATCGGGATCTATTGGTCTTGTATTGGATTTTGTTGTATCTTACCACGGTTTTGTGATTGTCATTGTCCCACCGTCCTTTGCTACGTAGGAATCAATTGTGTCTCCACCTCCACCTCCTAGGTATTTTGTTGTTGCGCTTATAGGTATAGCGTTACTCTCAAAGTCGTGTCCAGATCCGACGATAAGCAAATCTTTCGTAATGTTTCACCTTGCAAGTATGAACAAAATATAAAGTAAATAAGAAACGATCATACAATTATTCACTTACAGAGTGTTGATGTAAATCATACTTACCAAAAATCCAAGAACAACCCTCGTACGTCTAATATATCGCTAGTTGATTGATTCATATCACTGCATGTAATTGTCATGCACACCACTAGGGCTCCCCATGTGAACCACTTAATCAACTCGTTCTTCCCACATGTGTATATACACTGCATGCTGGACTGGTCAATCAACAACAATCCTCCCCCATAAGTCGATTTGATGGAGCTTCGGCTGCATGTTCACTAGTTGTAAGATATATTGGAACCCACTAAACTGTTTGGCTACTCGATTTGGAAAATGCCACTCAATAATGTGGAAACATATTAGTGGCACTCGAGCCATCCAAATATGCATGCCACCTTTGAAGAAATCAAATAGGAGATTAATGACATTCCCATTATATAACTCTCATTCCACCTGAAGAATATGAAATTATATTCACTATAAACGATGAATGTGATAAATGGAAGGAAAATAAAAAATATGTTACTAAAATACCTATGACATGTTCTGCCTGTCCAATGCAACCAACAACATGGGTTGGGTGATATTGAGTGTCCCTCCTTGTGTTTTAACGTATTGCCAATGGACAGTCAGATTCTATATATAGTCTATGTTGGCTAAGGGGTGCTATGTGGAGAAATCTATCTCAAGCCTGCACTTGTAGGAGAATAGTGGCCCCTCCAATCTTGTGTGCCAATGGCGATGACGTGACATAAAGTTGGCGATATAACCACACTAGACATGTAGACCCCTAGCTATACATCCTAGTAATGTCGAAATGCTCCAACAAGGGTAACCACATCACGTAAACAAGGGTGCTAGATTTATCTATAAAGATAAATCCCCCCAGTAGCTGCATTATGTACGCATGCATATATCGATAGATTTACTTAGCATCAACGTCAGGTGGGAGCATCCAGAACATATCATGGAGCCATGTCATACTAATGCGACCTCCCCTACTACTAGGCCTCGACCTCACCCCTAGCAATTTTTCACATATCGCACCTCAATCCAAGTAACTATTCCCTATAACCACTTGACTATTAACGAAATGTCCTAACTAGATCTCCACATCTTGCAGGTTGATAGTAAACTCCCCCGTTGGCATGTGGAATATGTACATCTCTAGCTGCTATCGCTCCACCAATGCTGTAATCATGTGTTAATCCAATGGTATGTACGATAGGCGGCTCACACCTTCGAATCCCATCAAATGCAAGTATGACTCCATTCAATTATCGAGGAGGATGGTGTGCTCATCGTGATAGAGTGACAACTCGCGCCATCAAATAGTGAAAGTTACTTGATTCTATAGTGATAACAAGTGAAATGTTTTACTATTTATAATGCAACATAAACTAATTAACAAGTAAAATGCCGTTTACCTCTCCGTCTCAAACGGCTTGTGATCAATGTCCCTCCTACTGCGTCAAGATTGAAGGATCAAAAGGTCCAAGCTTGATCTATTATGCAAAAAATAATATATATTAAAAAATTAGTATATGTTACCATTAATATTAAAATATTAATCAACGACTTATTAGTAATTATTTACTATTTAATTAACAGTAACTAAAGTTTACACCTATTTTTACAGTAATAGACAAATATATTACATATACAATCAATACCAAATTTTTTTAGTAATTAATTTTATAACGATTAATTAATGACATATCAATGACTAATTTCTATTAATTAATTGTTAATTAATAAAAACTTAATTTTACAACTATTTTTGCAAAAAAACACACAAATTAAGGATTAATTACTTCATCATTAACGATTTTCTAATAATATTTAATGACATATTAACAACTAATTATTATTAGTAATTTTACAACTTCTTGTACAAAAACACACAAACATATTGTATTTGCAATCAACACAAAAATTTTCACTAATTAATTTTATAACAACTAATTAATGACATATTAATGACTAATCACTTTTAATTAACGGATTATTAATAACTACTTAATTTTATAACTAATTGTATAAAAACATATAAATATTTTATATTTGCAACAAACACAAAATTTTTCACTAATTAATTTTATAACAATTAATTAATGATATATTAATAACTACTTAGTTTTATAACTAATGTTACAAAAACATATAAATATTTTATATTTGCAATCAATACAAAATTTTTTACTAATTATTTTTCTAACAATTAATTACTTACATATGAACAACTAATTATTACTAATTAACAATTAATTAACAATAACTTAATTTAACAACTACTTTCACAAAAATACATTATAATAACACAAAAATAACTACCAACCTTTTGCCAAAGTTAGGGGCGAGCACATTCAAGCCACACGCGTAAACAACTAACAGTGATCGGGTAGCTAGGCTAACCATGTGGGCTAAACCTTTGGTGTTTGACAATCTGACAAGTCATCCAGAAGACATTAATAAATTGCGATTATGCCAACTTATTTTATTCAACTTTTATACAACGGTTTTGGCAGCAGAGGTCGGCTAGTCGTACCCAGGCAACGCATTCCCCTTATTCGTAGGAGAAAAATGGTGGCAAATCAATTAGCTACTAGAAAAGGTAATCGATCGAGAACGAGAGTCTAGAGGTCTCAATTCTCATGTAGTTGAACTACTTACTCATTTTCAAAGTGTACATGTTGTCATGAAGCATCACCTCTATATCCGTGGAAGAAAAGAAGCCTTTTACAATAGGAGCCGAAAACCCATATTTTCTATTTATTTCAACTTTATGTTACATTTGTTATGTATAAATAGTTTGCAATAAAATAGAATTAATAGTAATAAAATCGAATCAGGAAAGAAATAATTGATCCATTTCAATGTTTAGAAACCTCTATAGAATCATTGATTTCATTTATGTATTATAATGGTAATTGTCAAGAAATATCTCATAATTTATTAATGAAATAAATATACATTGTATATTAAATGTCTATGTTTTTTAAATTTCAAGCATATGGTTGAAGTGAAGCAGAACATAAAGATCAAGAATTAAAGAAAGAGGAAGAAGATAATTATTTTAATCAAGCAATGATTACATTAATGTGTATTTTAAAGTATTTATAAAATTTAGAAATGCATGGAAAATATTTAAAGTGAAAAAATAATAATAGTTTAATAATATCACATTGCCTATGCCTATGGGGAGTTGGTCTTCTTATTGCACGTGTAAAAGTTTAAAAGCGCTTTGGTAAAGTGTTTGATGGTGATAATGAATTAGAGTGAAGAGTGTTTGATGGTGATAATGAATTAGAGTGAAGAGTGGTTGATGGTGAAAATAAAGAGAGTGAATCATTGGGCAAAGTGTTTGATGGTAAGAAAAAATGAGTGAAGAGTGTTTGACGGTGGGAGTGAATGAGAGTGAAAAGTGTTTGATGGTGAGAGTGAAAAGTGATTAATGGAGAGAGTAAATGGAGTATAATGGAGTTGGCAGAGTGATGGTGGGGGAAGACAAATGAGAGTATAATAGAGTTGGCACAATGATGGTGAGGATAATGAAGAATGAGATTAATATAAAAATAAATGAGAATAAAGACTGTTGGTTGTGACAGTCATTGGCAGTAATCCCCATATAGCTAGGGGGAGGGGAGTTAATCTTGGAACTATATTGACACAAGTAAAGAAGGTAAAAAGGTTGGGACATAACATCTTCTCTTTTATACAAGCAACCCATTCATTAAGAACCCAAAAAAAAAAAAAAAGTCATTATAGAAAAATAGTAATATAGAAAACAAATAAGATAATACTAGTATCTTTATAAATTATATAAATTATTAAGAAATAAGGGGGGAAAAAATCAGACCAAAGTCACTAGAATCACCTCAAATTACTTATTCATTAAATTGATGTAAAATGTCAATATTTAATTGTTTAGACCTTCCGTATGGTCGAGACTTGATTCGGTCTTGCTTCCTCTTGATGTTAGGTTGTGATCACTGAAATATTAATCTTTCGAGCCAGAGGTTGAGTAGGCTTTCTGATCCCTCTTCATTGCCCTGTTTTAATCTTCGACATAGGCTAGTACATCCGCAAACCAATTGTAAGATTATCCCGATGATCATACAAAATTAGGTCAGTCATGTTAAATGCTTACTCAATAAATATTAGAACTTGATTGAGCAATGCGAGAAAGGATTAGGAACATCATCATATATCATTTTTTTACCAATCCAAGTTATTAAATGAAAGTCAAGAATCATCTTATTGAGGTAAATATTACGAATATCTCTAATAAAAAGGTTAATGGAAGTACTAATACTACACACCATTTTAATAGTGTTTAGAGCTAATTTGCATGACTTGTATAGATTTTCATTAGTAAGATAAAAGAATTCCAATGATTTTTTTTTTTTTTTCTCATCTAAATTTAACGGAACTTGCACAGTATATGGGTCGTCATAGCAACGCCATTGCTTATTAAAATTGTCTTTTCTGTGTAAAGCAAGTTTATCATAAACAGCCGAACTACCGAGAACAATACTATTTACGTGTTTTGTGATGACAATCAGTAGCACATTATGACTACCGTGCATGCTAGGTGGTCACACAAGAATAAACGAGAGAAACCTACCGGAACCGTATAGTAAGAAAGAGTTATTGCTTCTGATGCAGCACCCGAAAAAACATAAATTAATCATGTAATAAAGGATTAAATATTCAATGTTTTATCATGTTAAAAATATGTTTTTTTTTTCAAAAATATAATTCTATAAAAAAAAAAAATTGATTCAAATTATAAGTTACACATAACTATATATCGTCAATTTGCTTTCTCATTGAAGAATTGCTGAATTCGACAATTTTACATGTTTACATTAAAACTCTCATTTTGCCACATAGAGAATTGGGTGTTCCTTCCTCCTGTAGCTTTTTAGCTTAAGTTGATTTAAAACTTTCCTATTTGTGTGTTGAATTCTCCTCCATCCATTGTTGACCATTTACAGTCGTCTAACTTTTGTGCATATGTTTACAATTGGTAAAGATTTGACAAACTTCTCTAAAAATTAGGTTAATTTAAAAGTTGGTTAATGTAGGCAAGCTAAAGAACTTGAATAATCTAAATATATTTTAGTTTTTGGATACATTTTGAATGCACAACCTAATTTATTGTTTAGATATAAATGAATTATCTTTCCATAACTTTAGAAAATATGTATGGAAAATGTTATTTATGGTTGCTTTAATAATAATAATTTTAGAGTTATAGTAACAATTTTACAATTCCTTGTGTAGTTTTAAAATTTACAGAAAAATAAATTTATAATTTATAAGTTTAAGGACTCCATTTACATCGAATCAATATTTTAGACAATGTGTTTATAATTATCATCTAATTTTTGTAATTACACAATGTGTGTCCTGTTCGTGTGATGGAGCAGTTATATGTTAATTTGGTAGATGCTTAATTTATATAGGCCTCTTTTAATGGGGATCTTCTACGGTCCTGCCCATTATTTTAACAAGACCGATTTAACTTTTAATCTCATCATTTAGTTATATACATTAAATCTCAATCAAGGTTATCAAACTCACGATTTTACCTAGAATCATTAAAGGTTTTTTAGAATCAGAACGTAAAATTGAATTGCGGAAACATAAGTTTGTATAACCTCTGTAAATTAGTAGTAAAAAACTATAAATATATTTACAGAAGTTATAAAAAACTTAAAATACATACTATAGATAAAGAAATTCAATATAAATTTCGATCACAATATAAGTTATAGTATAAATAGTTAATTATAAATTATTATGCTAATGTATAAAACTAAAACTTATATATTAGTGTTAATATAAATTATACTATAAAATAAATTATCATGATAAAAAAAGTTAAATTAAAAACAAACCATTAATTATCAATTGTCCCAACTTATCAAAACTATCGCAATCTCACTCAACTATAATCATAATCAACTTTATCATTATCGTTATTGTACTACTACCAATAATATTAATTTTATTTTTTGAGAATTTTGAAAGTGATATCTAACCAATCATCATTTGACAAATTAAATACCTTCTTCCTCAATTACCCAAATGAAAGGTCTTCAATAGTGAAATTAGTAATGAAATCAATTTAAGTTAAAAAAAGCAAATACAACATTATTTGACTCATAATTTGATGAATTTATTTTAAATCGTAGAAACTTAATTTTTTTTTCTTAGTTTTAATAGCTTATTAAACTTAAATCAAGTAGAATCATGTAGAATTATATAGAATTATATGGAATCATATAGAATCGGTGGAATTATAAACTCATAAAATCATATACCTAAATTTATAATTATATCATAAGTTTATACAAAAAACGATTTTATATGCAATTTAATTTAAAAAATCCTTATAAAAACGTAAACCCATAGAATCGTATAAGTAAAATCGTAATTTTAATAACTATGATATCTGCTATTAATACATAAATTAACGGTGAGATTGAAAAATAATCTAGTCTCATGAAAAAAATGGGCAGACACCTTTTTATTATTATTTAAAATTGAGATAACCAAATGTAAAAAAGTCGTATGTCTCTCTCATAGTGTACATGTTGTGCATGCGCAGGTGCAACAAAAAAGTCTTCTAGGAATTCCGTGGATTTCAGTACAAGGGAAAAAAAGAAGAAAATTTTGAGAAGGCCGAGGACTTTGTGGCTACTAACAAGGCATGTTACTCTTCTCATATTACTCGGTGGAGAGATGCCAAATAAACAATATAAATTTGGGCTTCGTACTAAAATAATATATTTTAAGAAAAAATTGTAAAACAATATATCTAAAAAAATAATTCCAAAAATTGGTTTTAAAGTTATGAACTTAGAATGCGCCTTCAATTTTGCTTTTTTTTTTTATACTTTTAAATTAATGTTCATAATTTTTTAAATTATGATATTTTTTTTTTGTTCATAGGTGAACCTTCAATTTAAAAAAAAAATGGAATTTGAGAAAAGTTATCATTGGAAAAAAAAAATGTAAAACCATAGATATAAAAATAGGAAAAAAAAATTGTTAGACAATGTTAATAAATTTATCAATTTCAAAAATTAATTTACATCAATAAAAAATTTTCATGACAAATTTACATATGAAATAAATAAGAAAAAATAGAATCCTATCCCCTACTATTCCTACTCTTAGTGAACTATCTTGCCAATTGAGCAAATGCGTTTGTTAGCTCTCTTAACAGCCTTGAATGTGGAGTAGGAAGAGCTTGAGACTCATGTTTTGGATGGTACTAGGGGCTATGGTCAAAATCTTGGGTAGTTGCTGGACTTTATTCTATAACATGCTATGAAGATTTACCTTGATACATTGATTGTTTATTGGAGCGTCTCTTTTGCAAAATAGGTAGTGTAAAGATAGGACCACTAATGGAATGGCATATATGCTAGACACTAGGGCCAAGTTATCATACATCACAATAGAATCCAATGGAAACTACTGGTCTTGTATTGGATATTCACATGCCTTAGCCTGGTTTCTGGGTTAACAACATCCTGCAGTTCTATCGCATGCAAGAATTGGCTACAGTTGCCACATGTCAGCTGGTTGTGCCTTTGTCTCAACCTCTACGCTATGTTGTTTGTGAGCCTATAGGTACAACGTTACCAACTCACACCCCCTCTACGCTAACTGCTCTTGTGCACCCTATATACCAAAAATAGATAGATCTGTACCACCTCATGTAGTCCTAATGCTTGCCACAAGAGCCCTCTATGTATACCAATTGGTCCAAATGCTATTCCTATAAGGATATGTATGTTGCATGTTGCACCGACCAATCCACATTAATCTTCTCACATAGGTTGATCTGATGGAGCTTAGGCTACGTGTTGACATCTTGTGGAATATATTTAAACCCCTTAAATTGCTTTACGGCACGGTCAAGGTAATGTCACTCAACTATGTAAAAGCATAGGAGTAGCACCCGAATAGTTTGAATGTATATGCCACTTCCATAGAAAGGTGGTAAGATGTATAACAGATTCTTAGTGTACAGCTTCCACTTAACCTAAAGGGTAGCAAGTAAGATTCATTGTTAACTATACATATGATGAAATGGAAAAAAAAAATGGTTACTGAAATACCTACTCATCATTTTGCCTATTGAAAGCATCCTGATATGCACCAACTACATAGGTTAGGTGGTGCTGAGTATCCTTCTATGTCTACCAACGTGCGACCAACGAAGCTCCAATCTTTATGATTAGTTCGTGCTAGCTAGGGGGTGCTATGTGTGAAAATCTATCCCACGCCCACACTTATAAGAGAATCGCAGCCCCTCCAATCTCATGACCCGACAGGGATGATGCAACACACAGTTAATGATACAACTAAGCTAAACACGTAGACCCCTAGCTATATGTCTCTGCAACATCAAAATGCTCCAATAGAGGCAAAAACATTATGTAGACAAGGGAGCTGAATTTATTGCCAAAGATAAATCCCCCAAGTAGCTACAATATATACACCTATGTATGGCACTGAACTTGCTCTCCATTGGTGGAAGTTAGAAGGATCTAATACATATCAGAAAGCTAGATCATGCTAATGTGCCCCCCTTAACTGATAGACCCTAACTTCGCCCTCAGCAATCTCTCACAGGTTCTAACTAATTCATGTAATTACTCTCTGTAACTGTTTGACCATCAACTAAGAGACTTAATTGGAGCCCAATATCCTATAGTGTGATGGTGAACTCCCTAGTTAGCATGTAAAATGTGTGCGTCTTTAGCCTCTACCACTCAACCAAGGCAGTTATCATATGCCAATCCAATTGTATGAATGGTAGTCGGGTCGCACCTTGGAATCCTGCCAACTATAAGAATGACTCCATTCGAGGATCTATGGGGATGATGTTTTTGTCGTGATGAAGGGAACACTTGCACCGTTGAATAGCAAACCATGATTAATCATAAAATTTAAGAAATTAAATGTTGTACTATTTGCAATGGAATATAAAGTAATTAACAAGTTAAATTTGGTTTCTCAGATGGTTTGTGATCGATGTCCCTCCTGCTGCATCAAAATTGAAGGATTGAATGGTCCAAGCTCCATTTATTATGCACAAAAAAAAGAAATAAAAAATGTTAGCATTAATATCAAATTAATGATTAATTAGTCACATGTTAATGACTAATTAATGAGTAATTAACAACACCTTAATATTACAACAAATTTTACAATAACAACCCAAGATATGACATTTACAATCAATGAGAAATTTTTAACTAAATAATTTTCTAATAATTAATTAATGACATATTAGTGACTAATTAATAATTAATTAACAACAACTTAATTTTATGACAAATTTCACAAAGTGAAACATTTCATTTATAATCAATACAAAATTTTTTACTAATTAATTTTTTTAACGATTAATTAATGACTAATTAACAACTATTTAACAACAACTTAATATTATAACAATGATGCAAATATACGTATGTGGATATGGAAGGTGGGCATGATGTATTTGAAGATGTGTGTGTATGTGTATGAGGAGATGTAGGGTGAATGGGACGTGTGTGTGTGTATAAGGATGTGTATATGTTTATGTGTGATTGAAGGTGTGTGAGGTGTGTAAGGATACGTGTATGTGTGGGTAAAAGTGTGTGGGATGTGTGTAAGGGTGTGTATGTAAATGTGTGTGGTGGTGTGCGGAATGTAAGAGGATGTATGTGTGCATATGTGTATGTGATGGTGTGAGACGCGTGTACGAATGTATGTATGTGTAGATGATAGTGTATGGTGAATGTATAAGGGTGTGTATTTGTGTATGTGGGAATGAAAGTATGTAGTGTATGTGAAGATGGTGTATATGATGATGGGTGTGATGTATATGGAGATATGTGTAAATGTCAGTGATAGTGTAACGTGTGTATAGGGATGTGTGTAAGTGTGTATGATGGCATGTGGTGTGGGTACGTATATGTATGTAAGAGATGATGTATGGTGTGGGTATGTGAGTATGGATATGGGAGGTGTGTAATGTGTGTAGAGTATGTGGGCAAGTATGTATTGGTGGTGTGAAGTATATGTGAAGTATGTGTGTGGGTGTATGAAAGGTGTGGGGAAAGGCATCGAGAAGTTTGAGAAGAAATAGGAGTTATCAAGAGATCGAGAAATCCAATGGAAATTGCATGGAGCTGCTGTAGCTGACCTTTCAATACCATACTCAGAGGAGGGACTACACGTTGGAATCACTTAATGACAACTAAGACTACGACGACCCTAAACAGGTAAGTGGAAAACTCCATGATGTGCTACAATGTTGTGTTTGATATAAATATGTATAAGTGTATGTACAAGTGGATGTATTTATATATGCATGAAAATGCGTACTTTCGGGTGTGGAAGTACATATTCGTACATATGTGTATATATGTATGTACACACGTGAGGTATAATTATGTATAAAAAGTGTGCGGAAGTAATCATCCATTTGTAGTTCTTCATAAACAAGGTCAGCATGGGTGTCAACATGGCCATGCTCAAAGCCATGCTGACTTTAAAACACATTATTATCAATACCCAATTCAGCATGTGCTCCAGCATGGGCGTGCTCGAGGCAAGGCTAAACTTTTTCTTGCTTTTGACTATTTTTCTGACTCAACACTAGCTTCAGCACGAGTTGTGCTGAATTGAAATTTCAACTTTCTTCATTTTTTGCCAAATTCCACCTCGTCTTTTGTTCATATCATTCTTAAACCTTTCTTTTATCTCCATTGAAACTTAAAATTAAAGTTTGATTCTATAAATACGCTCTTCTTCAACCAACATTGGCTTTAACACAGGCTGTGCTGAAGGTTGTGCTGAATTGAAATTCCAACTTCCTTCATTCTTCACCAAATTTCATCTCGTCTTTACTCATACCATCCTTAAACCTTTCTTTTGTTTCCACTAAAACCTGAAATCAAAATTTAATTCTATAAATACCCTCTTCTTCAACCAACACTAGCTTTTGACACTTATCATATGTATAGAGATTGATATGTTTGTATATGTGTATTTGTATATTAAAGGTGTGGATATGTACATGTGTATGTACGTGTAAATGTATATATATGTGCATGGTTATACCTATGTTTGTGTATGGGGGATACGTTGTATATGTATGTACGTGTTCGTGCATACGTATGTATGTGTATCGATATATATATGTACTGATGGGAAGAAGTATGTGTTGGAAAATGTGAAAGTGTATGGGGGATACGTTGTATATATATGTACGCATTCGTGCATATGTATGTATGTGTATCGATATATATATATGTACTTATGGAAAAGAGTATGTGTTAGAAAATGTGAAAGATGTGGGTATTAGATTCGTATATGAGATACACAAATGGGAAAAGATTTAAGTGAATCGGAAACGTAATGGGTTTGATTGTGAGATTTGGATTAACATTTTTTCTTATGCTTGTTGTGGAATGGTTAATGGAATTGCTTTATTTTCTTATGTGGATTGGTTATTATTATATATTGATTAATCACCCTAAATCGAATAATTAAAGGTTGTGATTTAATTAAAATGAGATGTGCATTACACGAGACATTGCATAAATTTGAAGACCATTAGTATCACAAGGTATCCGGAAGTAATGGTTATATTAATAAACCTTCCTGAGCGAACTACTAAACTAGGAGATTGTCTGCGCCTTGCCGGTTCCTTATCCAAAGTGTCTTTGAGGGTGTTGCTCCAACTGTTGCAAGTGCATGGGAGTGTCCGGTGATAAAACGAATATAGTGTAAATATTAAAGTGATGTGAAAGTAAACCAAGTTGTGAGACTTGAGCATTGATGGTGGCTTTAGAATCCCTAACCCAAGGTCAATGAAGGCATAAACCCTAGACTTAACATTGGTTATCGAAAGACTACGTGATCTGTTGCATCCATATGATTGCTCATGCATAACATATGGTTGATAACTTGATTGAATTGCTTGTGCGTGTGTAGCATTTAGAATATTACACTCTCATTCACTGAGCCATAGTATGCTCACCCCTCTATAGATTGTTTTGCAAGTAAAAGTCATAAAAGCTTAGGATGGGATGAGGAGTGAAATGTCGAGTATTTTTGGAAGCCTAGAATGATAAAGCAAGAAATTGATTGATAGGCTTTCCAAATAAAATGCTATCTTAAGGCCTTGATGTAAGATTTTATTCCATTTTATTGGTTAGTAGGACATACCAACTCTCTGCGATCATGGTTAACTATGGCGTATGGAATTCATTGTTATATTTTATTATATAATTATATATAATATGGCTAGTTACAAATGTAATTAACTAGTTAGAGTCTTACGATCTCTAACTTGTAAGACGGTTACCATGTAACGGGTGCATACATGCCATGATGATTTTAGTAAAAACTTTTAGACCCCTAGGTGTGACAATTGTAGCAATTAAATAATTACAAGGGTAATATTTATTTTGACGCATGCGTATGACAATTGTGATCATGCACTTTTTATAGTTTTTTTTTTTTTTGCCTTCTCTCTCTTCTTAAATTGATATTGCATTCTTTGTTTTAAAAATATTAGAATTTTATATTTTAGTTTCATTGTTCAAGTTGGTAACATGGCATGCTAAGTTAACACTGCATAAAATAGAAAATAACGATAAGATATGCCTCCTAGGATAACCCTAGTCTCGTTGTTATTAGTATCTTTCTCATATGCTTTTTTTTTTTCTTTTTGAAATATATATATATATATATATATTTGTAGAAGTTGCTAGGCAAACTATTTTTTTTTTTTTATTCCTTGTTTGTGTCCTTTCTTATAATACAAAATATGAAATACACCATCTAATATTTATTCTATTTGCACTTATCTTTCCTAACTTCGTAATTATGCATTAAAACCTAAAATATTTAGAAAACATACTTAATTCCCTTGGGAAAAATAATAAAAAATAAAAATAAAAACCAAAATTGAAAATGCATGAAGTCAAAAAGAAAAAAAGAAAGAAAAAGAAAAGGAGTGAACTTCCATTTTTAATTTTCAAATTTCGAATAGTTTGTTAAACTCATTTTTTAATGGTTTTTCTCTATTAAAGTGAAGTGGCCATCCATGAGTAAAAGCTTTTTCCTTAAAAATTTATAAGCAAAATTTAAGAATTAAGAATTAAGCCAAGTAAAATAAATATAAGAATATGTATTTATAATCTAGCTATTTAAATGTAAAGATTTTGGCAAATGCATGAATAAGCCTGGTTCCTTATCTATTTACATTCAATTTAATGATTATTCATAGTTTGAAATAAAATAAAATAAAAAATGGTTGATAACGTTCATGCTAGAATATCCCTCTTTAAAAAACCCCAGGCTCGAACTAAAAGACCAACTTTAAATACATCTCAACGAATTTTTGCAGCATTAGTAGCTATCGCAATTAACTATCAAGAATAATGTCTATAACACCACACCTACGACATTATAGAACGTGCCCCTTGTTTTATCCAGGTCATTGTCTTCCTTTATCTACATTTTGTGCTATTATTAAAATTTCAGGAGCAATTTTTTTTTTTTAATTTTCATTATTTCCATTTATATCTATGCAAGTCAGAACTATCATATATGTTAATTATCAAATCAAGATTCATTTTTTACCATAACATTCTTTAGTGGATTGTAGAAGATGAAATTACTAAAAATAAAGGTCACACTAAAAGGAAATATGATAACATTCTCAAAATTTCTCACATGTATTTGTTTTTTTGTACCTTACACACTATAAGTATATCATATTTTGGCTCAATATATCTACATCTATATCTTATTCTTTTTTTCTTTTACCAAATACTTAAGAATAAGATAAAACTAACAAAACTAACACCCGTACCAAATAAGAAGATAATCGAGTGCTGACTTGATTTTGGTTTTGGTATACTAAGTTAAACCGGGTATAATATCTCTATCTAATTCATAGAGTTTTAACTCATGAATGGATCTTCCATATGTAGGGCTCCGCATTGCACAAGTAATTTTGGAGTATGAGTTTGTAAAGTTTGCAAGGACACAAATATGTGTAAGATGAAATATGATAAATAGACACATTCCTGTAAAGAGCTAAAGGAGTTTGTGAATTATATTTATAGGATAGAAGGAAAAAAATTTATATTTTGATATATTATTCCATTAGTTCTTTATTTTTAGAGGAATAATATATGTATATTTAAATGGTTCAGTTTAGTTTTTTCAATTTGATTTGTTTCATTTGTATGAATCAACCATAAATTTTGTTTCTTCGTTTTATATCTACCCGACTTAATATATCTAAAATATGTTCATTTATTTCCATTAAAAATAGACAAGTTAAAAGCACTTCTCATGGTCTTTTAATAGTTTGAAACTAAAATAAATAAATAAAACACCGAAGTTTAAAACTTGAGAGCATGTTAAAATTAGGAACGACACCACTCTAGAATGCGCTAAACATTTGATATATATATATCCATGCCTATCTTCTGATTTTCTCACAAAATAAACCTACTATATATATGGTGAAAGTAAAGTGTGAGATGTCAATGATAATACTCTTGATTTAAAAAATGAAATGAGACTGGAGTTTGCAAATTTATCTCTTAAATAGTGGGAGATTGAAAGACTTTACCATGATTAAGGATGGTTATTTGGGGAGGACAGTTCAGTTATCGTGGTTCCTAAAGCCAATGGATCAATTCAGGCCAATCCAAGGGCGAAATATAAGGAAGAAGATGTTTTAAAGTTATTTTTTTAAATTAATTTTAATTAATAGTTAAAATTATTTAAAGAAATTATTAATCTTATAAAATTAACATCCTTCTTTCTTCTAATTTCAATCTTAGTTACATGTATCTATATCTTGAAGAAACAAATTTAAAAAAAAATAAAAAAAAAGGTAACTTTTGATGTTTTAAATCCAAAATATGAGATAGTTATTTATGGTAGGAAAAGAAGTCCCCCATTCCCAAGGCCATAATGTAATAACGTCTTCCTAAGCAGCGTTAAAATTTATAGGGAAAATCATTGTCACAATATGTGGTTTGACGCTTTCATAAACTTATAATCATTATTTTTTATATTTTATCACTTTACATTAATGATATGCAAAGGACACATATCGGCTTATGATATTAAGTTAAGCAGTATAATAAAAATTATAAAAATACAAAAAACTAAAAAAAAAAAATTAATAATAATATTGGGGTAAAATTTTGTTTGGACAATAGCCCATGGAGTAATTGACCATCATTGGGGACATAGGATTGTGTGATTCCCTCATGTTGTGGCATGATGTCTTAAGGTCTTAACTGGTTGGAAAACAATCAAGCATTATATTTATATTATAGGTTGTGCAGCTTAACATGTGTGGTAAATTATTATATTATATATTTTCTTTGCATTTAATAACTAGACAATTACATTATTAGTTTTGTTTAGTGTTTTATGTAAAGTATGCTTTTAACTACTACAATATTAAAATACACTACTTCATCATTGCATTACATGGTTGGTTGGTTAAATTTTATTTATTTATTGAGATATTGAAAATATAATGTGTATTTTAAAATCATGAATATAAGATACCCAAAAATTTATAGGGATAGGATATACATAATATTTGTAGTTTCCCAACCATCTCTTAAGGATTGATGAAAAATAGAATTGGATCATGAGCTAATTTATTTAATATTTGGTTTGATCCAATTTAGGTTATGAAATGAACCAAAGTTTGTACATTAAAAATGGGGAAAAAATAAAGGTGCTATTGAAATTCTTTTTCTTTTTTTTTTCTTTTTAACCCAACTTTGTATGCTTTATTTCAAGATTAAGATCACTTTTGGGTTTATATAGTTGAACAGAATCATATTACTTTTTACGGTTTAATTAGCTAAAATTACCATTGAACCGACCCATATCCACAAGGATATGTACCCGACCTTTGTTGCAGTGCTCGTGTTCATGAATCATGCACCATATGGTGTGAGGTATTGGGATAAGTTATTTATTGGTGTTTTTTTTTTTTAAATCTAAATTGTTGAATAATTTATGTATTAATATTTCATCAACAATTTTATTTTATTTTTTTTAAATTCCCATTATCCTATTCTTTCATGTAATTAAATACTCATTTAGAGTTTATTAGGATTGTTTGTTTTTAATTTTTATTTGATTGATATCTAATATATATTTGATTTGTATCTTATATATGTAATTATCTTTTCAATTTTGTTTTTATTTGTTTTAAGATAAATACCTATATTTAAATAAATATGGAAAGAGATGCTTATCAAATAAATAACAGACTGGCTAAATATTACTTATTCGAATAATTGTCGATCGTTTGGCGGATGGGAAAATAAAAGGATACTTGTACTTTGAAATGAGAGGCAGGAGGGTCCAGGCCTTCAGCTGCGAATGTTGAGTCGCCCTATAAAGATTTTAAGTATATTTATATATAATATATTTTAAAATTTCAATCTAGATCATCGAACAATTTACGTATTTATTTTCCATCATCAATTTAATTTTTAATTTTATTTTTTTCAAAATTTCTATCATCATATTCTTTCGTGTAACCAAAGGGCCATTGAGGATTTATTTCAAATTATTTGTTTTTATTTTGTCTGATCAATATTTGATTTGTATCTAATATATATAATTATTTTTTAATTTTATTTCTATCTATTTTAAAATAAATATCTATATTCAAATAAATATAAAAAAGTCCTAAAATGAGCGGTCAAATATACCCATATTCTAATAATTGTCCATCGTATATGGGGGATTAGGAAATAAAAGGATACTTGTACTTTGAAATGCGAGGCGGAAGGGTCCAGGCTTCCAGCTGTGAACATTGAGTAGCCCTATAAATATTCAAAGTCCCTCAACACCAATTCACTACCACTCGCTAATCCTCCAATAGCTCTCTCTCTCTCTCTTTCTCTCTCTCTCTCTATATATATATATATATTTTTATTTATTTATACATTTTCCATTTCCCAAAACTCTAAAGCCACCTCTCTCCTCTCAATATAAATTTGAATCCACACTTATCGATTTTATAACAATAATAATAATAATAATTATTGTCTTAATTATCATATAATTATGGTAATCTTTTTATTAAGTAGCAACAAAGCCAAACCAGAGTGACAAAAGCGAGATACGAGCGCCACTTAAGCTCTGGAAGCAACCACAAAACGGAAAATACGCGGATCCATAACTGAAATTACTACCTTACCCCTACTTTTACTCTTTTTACTTTGAACTAAAATAACGATATATATATTATTTTCCTTTTCCTTAATTTTTCCCCCGAAATTCGTAAGCGTTTTCGGAGCTTTTTGTTTCTTCGTTTCTCTCTCATTTGTTGAGCTGTTCGTGTCTTCGAGGTCACCCTCCTTTCCTTCTTTCTCTTCCCTCTCTCCTCTCCCTCTCCCTCTCGCTCCCTCTCTTGATTGTTTGATTTCATTGTTTTGATTAAATGCTGCATTGTTTTATGTAAAGTTATAATCTTATACGTTGGCTTGTGATATTTTAAGGTCAGATCTATGTTTGCGTGTTTTTATATCATTTGATTTGATTTCTTCTGTCGTTGAAAAATTTACATTTTTTTTTGTGTTTTTTAAATGGTTGATTTGTTTAAATTGAATGGAAAAACAATGGGTTGTGTTTGAATTTTCCGTGTAATTAACGGTTCTGAGAAAAGTTTGTAACTTTGTAGTAAAATGTGCGTTCGTTAAGGTAAAATTTTTTTATGGTTGTGTAAGAATCTAATTTGAATTATTGACGTTATTTATTTATTTATTTTTAAATTTGGTATTTGTTGAGGAAGTTTGTAATGATATGAAATTTGTGAATCGTTTTCTATTTACTTATTTTATCGGAATAATTATTAAAAAGATCATTGCTTTATTTTGTTTTGGACTCTTGGTTTTTTATGCGACTTCGGGTACATTCATGTTCTGAAAATTTACTCTCTTGATTTGAATAAATTCTGATTCTACGTTGCTCTGTCTTCCATTTCAGCCGCCATCTCTCCTTTGTGATACGTTTTGTCGAAAACAGGTGGGTTTTGTGTTTCTGGGTATCTTCCATTGCGCTGAGGTGATAGGATTGCGCTGAAGTAGTAGGAATCGCTTTTGAGTAGTGCATTTTGTAGTCCCCATCATGGTTGCAACCACCGCAACTTCTGCTTTCTTTCCGGTCCCTGCACCTGATTCTGCATCTACCAAGGCTAACAAACTTGGAAATGGGTCTGTGAGTCTGGCCCCTATGAAGTCGAAATCCGGTTCTGGTGGTTTACACGTTAAGGCTAAAGCACAAGCTCCTCCGAAGATAAATGGTAGCTCAGTGACTCTTCCTGAAGTGAAGAGTGACGATGATATGCCATCACCTCCTCCTCCAAGGACTTTCATCAACCAATTGCCCGACTGGAGCATGCTTCTTGCCGCTATTACAACTATCTTTTTGGCAGCAGAAAAGCAGTGGATGATGCTTGATTGGAAACCGAGGAAACCTGATATGCTTATTGACCCCTTTGGTATAGGGAAACTTGTTCAAGATGGTTTCGTTTTCAGGCAAAATTTTTCAATTAGGTCATATGAAATAGGTGCTGATCGGACTGCGTCGATAGAGACGTTGATGAATCACTTACAGGTTAAAAGTTGATCCTTACTCTCCTGTCAAGAAGTAATTTTGGCATATTGTAGGCATGATAACAGGCGTTACTTTTTACATTTAGAAGCTACTTGCAGTTCTGACAATAATATGTGCTTTGTGGATTCGTGTTCTTTCTCTTATATGGGTGTATACTTTTGTATGCTAACGTGGTTAGTATTTGTCCTGAGTCACTCTGCAGGAGACAGCTTTGAACCATGTCAAGACAGCAGGACTTCTTGGCGATGGGTTTGGTTCAACACCAGAAATGTCTAAAAGAAACTTAATATGGGTTGTCACAAAGATGCAGGTTTTAGTTGATCGGTATCCTACGTGGTGAGTTATCACCGTTACATCTTTTTTTTTTTTTTTTGGGATTATTGCTCATTCAGGTTCTAGAAGATGGGTCTGTTACCATGCAGATAAGGTGAATGTGACTATGAATTAATGCCGACACGCTGCTACCATTTGTCCAACTAGAGGATTAACTTAGCACCATATTTGCTTATTAGTGTAGCTTACTGTGGAATGATTCTAGTGTACTTTAGCTACTAAGATTACAATATGACCATGACTCAGGGGAGACGTTGTTCAAGTGGATACTTGGGTATCTGGATCTGGAAAAAACGGAATGCGGCGTGATTGGCATGTACGTGATCTTAATACGGGAGAAACCCTTACAAGAGCTTCGAGGTAAAATTGCCTAGTTCAATACTAGTAATGGCTGCTTCTAGTATCTCGTGTGACCTTTTTGTAAATAAATATGAATCATGTCATGCATATGCATTTTTGTTTGTTTGATGCAGTTCTACCGATAAAAATTGTGCCGTTATTTGTATTTTACCCAAAGTATAATAGTCAATGTGTCATCCATTCTTTTTAAAAACCTGATCTATTAAATAAAAGCTGGGAGTGAGGTAATATGAAGGTGTAGCTATTACTGAATTTGATTAGTGCCGGAGGATCTCATTCATTTTGTCTTGCTTTGTATTTCGTATGTTCTTTCCAGTGTCTGGGTGATGATGAATAAACAAACAAGGAGGCTCTCTAAAATCCCAGCAGAAGTGCGAGGAGAAATAGAACCTTATTTTCTTAATTCTTCTCCAGTCGTGGATGAAGATGGTCGGAAGCTGCCGAAATTGAATGACGATACAGCAGACTATGTCCGCTCAGGTTTAACAGTAAGTAAACACTTCTAAATGGGTAAAGCAGTTACTGGATGTGTCAATAGTGCTGCTAATATCTTGCAAATTCTCAACTTCTTGTGCAGCCTAGATGGAGCGATTTAGATGTTAATCAGCATGTCAACAATGTCAAGTACATAGGATGGATCCTTGAGGTATGACTTGTCAAACAAGATCATCTCTAGCAGGGTAATTTTAAAAGAAAGAAAATACCTGAGATTTTGCTTATGCCTGTCATAATTTTTATCTCAGTTACATAACCTAGAGTTTTGCTTCCTAAGAAAATGTTAGACTACCATTAAAATATAACACTTGAGACGTCCTAAAAACACAAAAATGTGTTTCTTGTTCCCCTCATTCCATCATCTACAAAGTCCAAACGTGGTCTTTTTTCCTCATTCTTAGCATAAAAAATAGTCACGGCAATATCTCATAATACTTTTTGTAATGAGAATGAGGTATAAAAAAAGAAGATATTTGGGTGTTTTAATGCATAATGCACCTTGCGTGCTTTTTTTTCGGTGGTGGACTGATGTTTTCATGATGGAGCAGCACTCAGGCTATGTAACTGCAAAAGGAAATAATAATAATAATAATAATAATAATGTGGGTATGGAAGAAGAAATGGTATGAAAACCCAGGTAAACTTTATGTAATTTCCCCTCTATTCTTTTCTTGTGTCTCAAATTGTCCCCTCATGCATGCCATACACTTCTCATGTGTAATATTGTCAGGATGACAGAAAACAAAACATTTCCAGGACGTTGGATTACCTTTACGCTTTATTACTGATCTAATTAAATCACCAGCACCTGCAATGAGCACCACATAAAATAAGTACATTTTACCGATGGATTTAGCATTTCCCTTTGTCATTTAGTGCCTCACCCATGGAATTGGATGTCCTACATGGCTCTAATTCTCAGATATTAGGCTAACGTTGAAGTTTCCTGTCAATTAATCATGATGATGATTTAAGGAATTATTGGTCCTGTTGCTATGGACACAAGAAGTTTTCAATATCCTGGGGGCAGTTGTTTAGATGGTCTTATTCTTAGGCATATGCACGCACAGCTTTCCACCAATACATCAAAACATCTATGTCTTACAATCTGGACAATAATAATAATATAAGTGATTATGTAAGACTTTCCCTAGCTAATTTTGTTTGTGAAGCACATGGTTCTGACAGAAGCGGTTACATCTCCAATAGTATTATACATTACAATATGGCAGCTTGACTAAGAGACCTTGATAAGCATTAGAAGGGATCTTTAGGCTCTTCCAAAATAGTTGGAGAAGGGTGTTCTTCAACAGTCAAGAAAGAAAGAGAAGAGAAGAGAAGAAAGTACTGGTATATTTGGATGTCTGGATGAAGATACTAATTCTATGTAACTTTCAACGCGTAACTCTTGATAAGAAATGCATTTATATTTTATGTATAAAATGACTTCATATCATGGGGTTCCTTATATGATAGAGTTGGATAAGTCATTGCCCAGTTATAAAAGTAAAACTAGATATGTTTTTTTGCCAATTGCATTCAATTAGCGTCTTAACTTGTCCTCTTTAGATATTTTTATATGGATGTTCAAAGCTTTATCAGATTGTAAATCATCCATATCTTTCTCTTGATTAGCAATAACCTCTCAGATATTGGCATGGGTGATACTTTAACCTCTTCATTCTGATGCATCGTGCAGAGTGCTCCCCTGCCTGTTTTGGAGAGTCATGAGCTTGCTTCCCTAACATTGGAGTATAGGAGGGAATGTGGAAGGGACAACTCGCTTCAGTCCTTGACTGCAATCTCTGGCAAAGACATTGGCGGCATTGGAAGTGCTGGAGAGGTTGAGTGTCAGCACTTGCTTCGACTTGAAGATGGCGCTGAAGTAGTCAGGGGAAGAACTGAATGGAGACCTAAAGGTGCTGGCAACCGTGGAATGGTTGATGAGATTTCCGCTAGAAGTGTTTGATCCATGGGTTCATTGCAAGCTGGGATGCAATAGCAGCACGTCACTGCTCGGTTTAAGTCTCTTGTGTAGAGCCCTATTCATATCCCTGGATTAATATTTTCTTATATATATATATATATATATATAAATATTCGTTTTGATCAGTTTTCTTGAAGAAAGGAATGAATGTGGTAACCTGTTGTAATTAGCTTTTCTCTCTGCTCTCTCGCTCTTTTCTGCTTATCCAAATTTACCTTGAGGTTCAGCTTTGAGCTCTCTGGTTATCAGCACTATTATGTTTTTAAGTAGAAATAGTATTCTATTCGTTCTTTTCCCTTTTATTGGGGTGTAATCTCTGGACTGACGTCTCAATGTGAATATTCGTTTGTACCCACAAGCTTCCCTTGGGTCCTCCAGGGGTTATCTGTGTAGTGTTTTGAGTTGAATGCTGTTGTATAAATGGTCAATTCCTTTCCTTGATATCTTCATTTTCTTCTCACCAACTGCAGTAGTGTGCATTGTGTTATTTCCTATTTCCATTAAATGAATGTCTGGTAAATGCTTTTTTTATTTTTTGTTTCCATGGAAACGGAATCCAAGGAGTTGTAACCATCGGGGAAGCCTTTGCCCTTGAACGCGCTTTCTTCTTTCTCCTCTCCCAAAGAAAGACGGTAAGCGATAATATAGTACATTTAGAAACGAGGGTGAGCGATAAGAAAAGGTAGGATTAGTGGTTTTAATGGCTGGAGTTTGAGGAGGTGAAAAAAAGATGAAAAGTACAATGATGCTGGTTAAAACCAATGCAAATAGGATGACGATGAAATTATTATGTTGGAATACTTGTTCAGAAGCGGAAAAAGGGTGTGAAATTTTCGTCTAAACGTGAATCCAAAACTTGAAAGATCCAATAGATGGGCGAGAAAATATACCAGCAGCATAGGTGTGCTGTACAAAGACTGTAGGAGGATGGTCGATCGATGGAAGTTCCCAATTAAAAGCTGAGACGGACCGACTTGGTTCAACAAATAAGCACCCAAGTATTATGAATTCAGTGTATCTCTTGCCCAACATAATTTAGGTAGGAGTCAGCATCAATTCATACATAATCTTGAAATGAAACCCATCATACTATGTATGGTCAAATAGGTTCTATGCGAACGAGAGTGGATCTGAACTGGGGCTGGAAGGGGCCTTAACCCTCCTAAGGTCAAGAAAAGAAAAAAAAATATTAATCATTAAAATTTATCAATCACAACCAAGAAGTTAACCAAATAGTAGTCTACACGGCAGGGTTAGCGCAAAAGAGGATAATTTTGATCTTTTCTTGTTTTGTTCCTTCTGAAGGTGTAAATATTATGTTGTATGATGATGCTAATATGTTTTGGTAAAAAACAAAAAATAGGAAAGTGAGGGACGCTGATTATGTAATTCTCCTTTTACTTGTTATTTATTTATAATTAACTTAATAGATTATCTTGAATTGATATTTATTTAATAATAGTAGTACATAAAAAATTATGATTACATTGTCAATACTACAAACGTTTTGGTCTTATCATATCAAGTATTTGTAAATGATACTAATCGTATGACTTGATTTATTAACATATTTTATAATTAATATTATAAAAATGATTGTGGATTGTTATAGGATTAAGTGCATAATCATTTAAATACAAAATGATATTTAATTTTTAGCAATGATAGAGAGATAATCTTGTAAAATCATTATGGAAGGATTTGGTAGAATATTTATATTTTATGTCATATTGCTCTTTTGCACCACTTGCAATTTCTTATTTAAATATTTTTTTATCCATTTTTTTTATAATGAAACTTACAAAGTTCTATGTATTAATTTTATCTTTTCATATAAATTGGTAGTTAAAATTCAATTAATATATGCCATAATGGGAAAGATAAAAGTTTAATTTTTGGTCTCTTACGAAGTGCACCAAAATACCCTTAATTATTTTGTAAAAGAATAAAAGTTTCCATCCTTAACGATTTCCTAAATAAAATATAATCCTATAATAATAGGATATTTTCCCATAAGAAATTTTAATATTGACTTAAATAAGGAAAGTTTGGTCCTCCCTCGGTTGCATGACTTGGACATCCAACCCTATGGGTGTGTATTAAACAAAATAGATGAGGTTTTGGTTTAAGTTTTTCAAAACCTATAGTCAAAGAGTAAGATACAAGCTATGACTTTCTATTCACTCTAGAATGTGTTTATAATTTATACCTTGTATACTAAAGGTTTCAAGTTGTATGGTACCCAGTAATTTCTCATATATGTAGGATAATGTGAATTTTGCTTTTACAATATATATAATAACTAGAATTTATTTGAAAAGTATAATAAAATATCAATTAAGTTGATCTAACTTGTGACTCATAATTTTAAGCAACACTCAATTAAAATCTCTCATATTTGATTTGAATTAGAATTTTGATTCATGTTTGTTATAAAAGAAAAACTTACAAGTTGCACAAGATGCTTTGAATCCAAAAATTGTATAAACACATATTCTAAGGTGGTTCAAATAAATTACAAGGTAAATTTTGATTCTATATTTTTAGAATATGTATCTAAAGGAGAAAGTATAAAAAGGAATTTATATTCTATATACTCTTATACCCACTCACCTCTAGATATAAACACCTTAATCAATAGCCAAGATTTAGGAGATTGTTTAAGAGTGTTTAATTTCTAAGTATGTAATTTTGAATATTATTCTAAGCTCCACTTTAAAGAGAAACATCATCAGAAGACAAAAATACTAAATAAGTTAACGTGGTTAAGACAAGTCCACAAACGATGCTCATTACAATAGACATGTTATCTTTAGGATGAATGAGACAATTCTTGATTTAACTAAGTTGCCACGTCCCCTTCCCCCTTAACGAGGCGTTACTGAACTCAACCATGCAGCCACATCACAGCATATCATTTGTTAGCTAATTTACATAATTTCAAAATGAATTAATTCTCCAATTAGATGTCATCCTTAATTTCTACGTACACAATTCAAAAGAAATAAGCTATCCGATTAATTTTATAGGTAAAATGGAAATACTAGCAGACCATCCTCTTGCACTGTATGTGTATGTATAAAAATATCAAATACATGAAATATATAATTAAATTATAGTGATTCATCCATTTACAGGTTTTATAATAAAAAATATATAAATAAAGATATTAATTATGTGTCTCAATACATAACATTATTATTTCTTTTTTTACTAATAAATTTTTATTGTATAGATTCCTTTTAAACCCAAAATAATCATTTTTTTTTGTTCCTCTTTTATTAGGAAGTAGCTACATATGTTGCTCCATTCAACTTACAATGTATTAAAAAAAATGATAGATGAAATCTTAAAATTTTTTGCTTTACCTCTCAAATTGAGAAATTCTAAGCTTAATAATAAAGAAACCCTAAACCAAAAAAAGAAAGAAAAGAGCAAAAAAAAAAGAAAAAATAATACAAATAATTTGTAGAATGTAGGATATTTCTTTATAATTTTCCATCTTATTTGTACATTTTAGTTTTATAATTTTAATAAATAAATTAATAATGCACTTACTTTAGTTATACATTATTTTAGTTTTTTTTATGTATTTTTGAGATTGATTATATATAATTTCTTTTTCTTTCTTAAACTATCAATCATTTTATCATTGTTACCATTAGTGTGTTTTTTAGTCTCCTACTAGTATCCTTCCTCTTCCTTTGCCTACCAATTCCTTGTCTCGAATGTGTCTCAATCACAAGCATACATGTGGACAAAAAATTAATGCATAATCATGAAAATTTAATCAATCAAAACACATGTATTTACATGAGTAGTAGAAACATGCTAGAGACATGAAGTTGGGGACAGTAAATATTCATCTGTAATAATTATATTTCACTAATTCAATTTATAGTAAATACATATTAATGTATAATAATAATAACTATTATTACTACTATGCATTAATAAGTCTATATAGTCGAACTATAGTAAATACATATTAATATATAGTCCTAATTATATCCCTATATAATCAAGCTATAATAATACATTTAATACACAATAATAAATACACAAAATTAATTAAGTCAAATTATAGTTAATAGAAATTAATATACACATTATAAATACAAAAAATTAGAGTGGAAAAGCGATTTTCATATCTTATCCATTTTCGTGGAGCTTTAATTTTGAATTTTATCAAATAATCCCGAATAATTCTTAAATATAGTAATAATAACCATTATCTATGATATTAAAGCGGAAGAGTTGACTTTTAATGTCTTAAATTTTCTTATAATTTAAAATTTAAAATTTTATCAAACAATCTTAAATGCTTAACAATTCTTAATAAATAATTAGTAGGTAAAGGTTAATAATGTAAAAAACCATCTATTATATTAAAAAATTATTTACCTTTTGGTTTTAAAACTCTATGTAAGGATTAAAAATATGAGAAAAATTAATTTAAGAGTTGTTAAAGAATATCACCAATATAAAACTACACAAATATTTGCCTATTGGAATATAATATAAGATGATAACACTATCATAGTTTATTTGGTTTGTTCTAGAACTTGCCATATACTTGCAAAGGTAATGAAACAATACAATGATCAAATAAATTATTATGCAACACCATAAGAATTACCTTTATAAATAGACATATCCAATATTTGTTAATTTTTTTTTTTTGAAAGTGCTTTTTTTCATAAACTTCAATATTAAGTATGTTCTTTATAAAAGAATATCAAAAAGTAGAAAATTTTGCTTATTCCACATCTTAACAAATGATTTTAGAAACATCAATATTTTTCTATACTAAATTTTATGGAGGATCTCAAAGGAAAGGTCTATATTAAAAAGTGAACCTCATTAAAACTCATTTCTAATCTTCTATTAAACTAAATGCAAATTTTATAATTTGTATATGATAAAACTCAACCTAAAATACATATATTTTTACATGAATAATTTTTAATATTAATAATTGCATTGTAAAAATCTCTATGTAGAGAGATATTGGTGTTATTTCTTAATTGTAATAGTATGTTTGAGATGTATGTAAATATTGAATAAAGTATCAAACATCTTCTTGATTGCACAAAACACATAAAACTAAAAAATCCAAAGCAAATCCATACTTTTCCTTTCAATCAAAATGAAGAAAGCAAAGGATTAAAAAAATGTAATAAATGAAATTTAAGCAAATTTACTTCATTTTTTTTAATATATATATATATATATATATATATCTTCAAGAAGAAGAAAATAAAAGGTTTATTTGACTAGTCTAATTAAAAGTAAGAAAAAAAGGGGTATATAAATTCAAAATTTCACCATTTTTCTATAGCTAAGATCTTACAAAACCAACACTAATTCATCTCCAATTTGAAAAATAATTGAAACTCAAAATATAAAAGTAATCCAAATGTAAAAAGGTTTAAAAATTTAAATTTGGAAGATAGAAAATATATATATAAGATAAATATGAAGTTTACTTGAAAGAAATTGGATATAAAGGGTGTTGGTCATCCCATAAAATTTTATTCAAATAATTAAATAATGAGTGCGTGTTGTGCTAAATACGAAATTGCTCATGATGTACTAAAGGTAAAGTTAGCCATAAGTGGGAATTGTAAAAACTTTAGATCTCATTTACTAGTTTGTTAAGAGTACATGAAAAAGGCGATCATTACACAAAGGATATAGGCTATATGAGTGATTCTAGTAAAAATTAATGATGCTTTCTAGAATTGCCAATATTGGTTCTAAAGTAAGGCTATGGTAAATATAAGTAGTAAAAATCATCATTTTTTTTCCTTAAATCATGACAGAAACTTTCAATATAACAAAAAAAAAAGGAAAAATGAATTCATCTTTTTTGTTTTTGTTTGTTAATGGATAGAAGAATTTGAACTTAACTACATAATTTCGTTAATTTAAAGATAGTGAGATAAAAGGAGGTTGATTTGTGTGCTTCTACATTGTGAAGAAAAAGAGAGAGAATCAATAAAAAGATAATTGCATGTATTTGGAAATTGAAAATAATTTCCCATATTGGTAAACATGGATAATTACTAGTGAAACAATGAGATAAAAGTAGTCACTTTTCCAATGTAAAGGGTAAATTAAACAATATACATTTATAACCCCAATGAATTAATATAAAAACATGTATTAGTAAATGGCATGAATATTAATATATTACTGTTAGTAGTTAGAGATATTTACATACAACAAATATAGCAAAAATAATAATACACAGTAAAATAGTAAAATTAGTATTTGTGGCTTGAATTACAATATTGCCACCTAGAATAGGTATATATAGTAATGACATACAACTAAAATAACTAACTAATTTTCATTTTCTACAAATACAGAAAGTAATATTTTCATTTCCGCAACTTTGCTACAACAATTCATTGTTCATAGTCTTAGCACACTCTATTTCTTGTGTGCAACTAGTAGCTAATGGTTGTTTGCTGTAATCAACAAGAAATTGTAAACTCAAGAATGTTAACCTAGTAATAGAGTAGAGCATTACAAAATCTTGAAAAATTTCTTAGTAGAAGAAGAATCGAATTGAGAAGAATTTGTTCTTGAAATCAAAACCTCATTTGTAGAATGTCAAACCAACTAGTAGATTGCTCCTACAATGATCTACTTTATTTGTTAGGATCAGATAACCCCAGATCAATCATTTCAAGCATAGTCTTTATTAGGACAAATTTTCTAGGATGGATCTTATCATTTAAACTCGCATTGGGCACTAAATCAAACTTGGATTCATTGAAGGAAAACATGCAAAACCTACAGAAGACTCGGTTGATGCATAAAGGTGGATTCAATGTGATTATATGATTAGATGCTGGATTCCTAACTCGATGACCAAGGAGTTGTCAAAAAGTTTTATGTATAATTAATTAGCCAAAGAACTATGGGATGACATTTGTGAAATGTTTGGATAAACGAGTAGGCCTTTGTTATTCCAATTGTAACATGAAATCGTAAACATCAAGCAAGGAAATAACTCTATTATTGCATATTATAATAGGTTGAAAAAATTATGAGATAAACTCAACAATATAAATAATTTTCTTGATTGCATTTGTGGTGCCTTAAATAGTTGTTCTTGTAGTGTTATGCTAAAGATTGTAGACATGGAAAATAAGAACAAATTGCTTCAATTTATGATGGGCTTAAATGAAGCATATGAAAAATGTAAGGAGCCACATTTTATCTTTGGAGCCTTTGCCATCAATAAGTAAAGCGTATTACTTGATTTTTCAAGTGGAAAAACAAAAGAAAATATCAGGAAGTCTAGTACAAAATGATGAAGTTTTTCTTTGCTTTGTGAAATTGCAATAGAAATATAGACAAGGTGAAAGAAAAGATGAAAGGAACAGACCTAGAAGTAAACTAATATGTTCTTACTACAAGAAATATGGACATTTGGTTAAGTCATGCTTCAAGCTTGTTGGGTATCTAAATTGGTATAAAGGAGCAAAAGATAAGAAAGGGGTTGGATCAAAATTTGTTGGGAATGTTGGAAACTTTAATCGAGAATTAGGCACTCTATTGGAAGTTGATGTAGAATTATCTACAAGGAAACTAGAATTTAAAGAGAATGAAATGATAACAAGGATATGCCATGAAGTGATGCGAATGATGAAAGGGAAAGGTGGTGCATTAGAAAATATAGATTTTTCCTTTGTTAGTTATGCATGTCAAATAACTAATAATCCTTCCATAGCCATATTAGATTCAGTCATAGCTTCCTTTCATTAAACTAATAATGTGACGCATGAATGGATAGTTGACACGAGAGCCTCTGATTACATGACTCCTTTTCCAAATAGTTTATCCACAAAAGAATTTCTTCATTATTCAATTCATATCAAATTACCAGATGGATCTATAAAGAAAGTAACTACAATTGGAAAAAATTCAATTGAGTGAACATATAGTACTAGATAATGTTCTTCTTATTCCAAACTTCCATTGAAACTTATTATCAATAAGTAAATTGATATTTGGAACCGATATCATTGTTTCATTCTATTTAAAATATTGCACATTTTAGGACTAGAAAACTAGGAAGATAGTTGCTCAAGCTAATGCTAGAAGAGGACTATATGTTTTGAACATAGGTTTAATGTTAGATTCAAATAATATGTCCTCATCATTCAATGTTTTGAACAATGTTTCTTTAAAACTCTTACACAATAGGTTAGGACACATTTCTATATAAAAAAATTAAACTTATTACAAGTGATATTCTATCAATAGAAGATAGTAATTTCTATCATAGTGCTTGCAAGTTGTCAAAGTCTCATAGAATATCTTTTCCCTTTAGTAAATCCATTTCTTATCATGCATTTTACCTTATTCATGTTGATCTTTAGGGACCATATCATACACCATAAATTACTGGGGTAAGATATTTCTTCATGATTGTTGATGATATGAGTAGAACTACTTAGATATATCTATTACAAAACAAACATCAAATGTTTTCTACTTTAGTTAGCTTTATTGCTTATGTTAAAAACCATTTTAGTGTTACTCCTAAGTTCATTAAAAGTGATAATGGGAGTGAATTCCTTTCTAACGACTGTTAAAGATTTCTTACAAAAAATGGAATTGTCCATCAAAGAACAATAACATACATTCCTTAACAGAATGGTATAGTAGAAAGAAAACAAAGGTACTTAGTTGAAACTGCTAAAGCTATTAGATTTCAAGCTAACCTACCAAAATATTCTTGAGGAGAGTGTATATTAGCTGCAACATCTCTTATAAATAAAATGCCCACATAGAAACTTAATTGGAAGTCTCCATATCAAGTACTTTTTAAAAAAGTACCTTCATATTCAAACCTTAGGAAAATTGGTTGCTTATGTTATGTAACCATTGTAAATAAAATAAGTGAAAAGTTTGATGCAATAGGAAAAAAAAATGTATCTTTTTTGGATATCCACATAATAAAAAAAGATATAAAGTGCATGACCTTACAAACAAAGTATTATTTGTGAGTAGAGATGTTACATTTGTTAAACATGTTTTGTCATTCAAGGAACAAGTTAGAAATGAACATTAGGAATATTTAGATTCTTTATTTCCATCAAAAAATCTTTTTGATACTTTTGAATAAAAAATACCTACGGCTCAATCTATGTGTCTTGTTTATATAAAAGAGGACAGTGCAGCATCCACAAATCAGGATAGTGGAGGAATATATACTAGGACATCTTTTATAGAAACATCTTCGAAAAATTCTATTTTCTTAAATCAAAATATGTCTATTGGAAGATCTTCTAGAGATAAGAAGACTCCAACATAGCTTGTAGATTTTGTTCACAATGTAGAGTCGATAACTTCCTTTGGAAAATCACGAAATTTGTATCCTCTTGTTAACTCTAACAATATAAATCAATATCCAAAAGACTACATAGCACCATTAGCAAATGTTCTATCCATCCATGAACCATATAATTACCAAGAAGCTAAGAATGAATCAAAATGGATAGAAGCTATGGAAAAGGAAATTTTAGCTCTTGAAGCTAATCAAACCTAAGAATTGGTTTATTTACCACCAAGTAAGAAAGTTATTGGATCTATATGGATATATAAAATTAAGTATAAAGTTAATGGTTCAATAGAAAGATATAAAACAACGTTGGTTGCAAAAGGGTATAATTAGATGGAGGGAATTGATTATATACACACTTTTTATCCTATTGCGAAACTAACCACTATTTGAATGGTCTTAGCTCTATCAACTATAAATTCGTGGCATATTCATCAACTTGATGTAAATAATGGGTTTTTACACGGATATATAGAAGAAGAAATATACATGGATATAAGATCTCATCTCTAGGAAAAGTTTGTAGATTGATTCAATCATTATATGAATTAAAGCAAGCCTCTCACCAATGGAATGGGGAATTTTCTCAATTTATCTCTTCTCTTGTTTTTTTTGCAATTTGAAAATAAATACTCTTTATTCACCAGGAATCAAGAGTAGGAATTCTTAACAATAGTTGTGGACGTGGATGATGTTTTGATAATAAGGAATTTATTACAAGCAATTAACAAAGTTAAAGAAGATTTAGACAAAGCATTTAATAAAGACCTTGGAGAAGTCAGATTCTTCCTTGGAATTGAAGTATGCAGAATAAGTTATGGTTTTATGATTAATCAAAGAAAGTTCTTATTGGACATCCTAAAAGATGTAGGATTAGCAGCATCGAAACTGAAGAAAATACCTTTTCCACAACATTTGAAATTTGGTTAGGAACATCGTTTGTTTCTTCAAGATCCTACAACATACAGAATAATTGTGGGAAGCTTGCTATATTTAAGAATCACAAGACCAAACATCAGCTTTGCAGTATAGCAACTAAGTCAATTCATTAGTAATCTATGGACGACACATTTCCAAGCAGCTATTCACGTCCTAAAGTACTTGAAGGGAACATTTGATAAGGATTGATTTACGCAACATCATCAATGCTACGTCTTATGGGATCTTTTGATGTAGATTAAGGTGCCAATATCTTCAATTGAAAATCACTCATGGGTTATTGTTTATTCCTTGGTTTGTCATTCAGTCTCAACATCTTCAACGGAAGCCAAGTACATAAGCATCACATCAATCATGAAAGAGCTCCTATGGATTTTGTATTTACTTAGGAACTTACGTGCTCTAGTGAAGCTTCCAATTATTTTACATTTAGACAATAGATCTACGCAACAAATAGTGGAAAATCCATGTCTCCATGGGCATACTGAATACATCGAAGTAGATATCTATTTTACAAGACATCATATTCAAAGTAGCTTTCTTTGAATCTCGCATGTTTCAACCACTGATCAGACAACAGACATGATGACCAAAGCCCTTAGAGATACCTAGCTAACCTCCTTGATTTCTAAGTTAGGACTCTTTGAGTGTCCAATGGGTGTGTGTTTGTTAGTAGTTAGAGATATTACATACAACAAATATAGTTAAAATAATAATATACCATAAAATAATAAAATTAGCATTTGTGGCTTGAATTACAATATTGCCACCTAGAATAGGTATATATAGTAACGACATATAACTAAAATAACTAATTTTTATTTTCTACAAATAGAGAAAGTAATATTTTCATTTCTACAACTCTATTGCAACAATTCATTGTTCATAGTCTTGGCACACTTTGTCTCTTGCATGCCACTAGTAGCCAATGGTTTGTTTTTGTAATCAACAAGAAATTGTAAACTCAAGATTGTTAACAATCGGAGAGGGTGACATGGGTAAATAGAAAAAAAAAAAACCAAAACTTGAAGCTAGCCATTTAAATAATATAGATACTTTCAAAACTATGGTGCAACGTGAATAGATTTTTTGAATTCTTAAATTTACCTAAACATTATATACATACTTCCTAAATCATAGTTCAGGCTTTGAAATAGTATCTATTTATTCACACATAATTAATAATTTCTCAGATATATATATATATATATATATATATATATTAATTATCCTAATTAAAAATTTAATTTTCTAACAAAATCCTTCACATAATTGTAGGGTCCATTGGAATTACCACTTGATAAATTTGTTTCACTCGTGTGCTACTATATATTGTTGTAATTTGAAGCTTACAAGATGAATTTTTATTGAAGTGTAAGTGTTAAAAACCCTAAAAATGGCTTAGGACCAGACTAGATTGAAGTATAAACTAGGATGGGAGAGACTAGAAATATATTTGTCATTTTCCCGAAGTTATTCTTTCTAATTTATATATGTATAGGACAGCTTGATTGGGCTTGCTAAAACCAGCCGCAATAAAAGGTGAAATGGGCTTTATTTAGTGGGCTTGATTCCAAGGGCATAAAAGTCTGAGAAATTCCTAAGAGCTTCTGCGCCCCTTTTCTTGATTTAAAATCAGCTCTTGATGAATTATCATTTATCAATCATTCTGCTTTAACTATCAGAAATGACCTTATCTATAATCTAATGGGATCTATATCTTCGCAAATATACCACGCTTTGATGTTTAAATCAACTAAAATTATTAATCTTTACTCAAATTCTCTACTAAAATTATGAAAGAAACTTCATTTAACGCTCAACTAAAGAACAATGTAGAAGTGAATCATCGATATATCTAGTCCAACTGTCTAAACTTTTTTTGTTTAGAAAGAAAGCATTTTCAAGCTAAAGCATTCGGCACATTAATGGGGCATTGTAAATTAAAAACAAAGGATCTAGGAAGAAAGAGAACCCCACAAATTATGGTGCCCCGTACTTGTCCTACGGGATATAACACTATTTTATATCTTATGGCATGCTTAAGTTTGGTTTTCAATCTTAGCTCACGTTTCTAGGGTCGAAGTAATTAGAATTTAATTTCTCGGAATTTGATTAATAATCCATTACTTGAAAATTTATAAAGAATAGATATGGAATGTCATTATTTTATCTGGTTAGCTTGATGTGAACATCAGATTGTAAATAAGAAAGAAAGAGACTGAAAAACACATAGCCGGAGGATCAGAGAGAGAGAGATGTGACTCAAGTGATAATTTTATTAGACAAAGTAAGAAGTATTTGACAATCATGTAATGATGATGTATTGGATCATAAAAGGAACTAAATTTTATAAATTTAAGGTAGTGTTTGGTTATCAAAACTAAATAGTATAAAAAAAATTAGATAGTGTCATATAAGAAGAATAATATAATAGTATAATTTTCTTATACTATATTTAATTTGTATAATACAAAATATGAATTTTTATAATAATATAGGATTATTTTTTATATTAACATGAGAATTCATTAAAAGAACTCCAGTATAGACATAATAATAAAAAAAATGATAATGAAACAAAGTTTTTTTTTTTTTTAGTTTTGATAATATACTTATTCTATCTAGTAAAATAATTTTTGTATCATAAGATATATAATACAAATTTTATGAGTTTTATTTAATAACTTAAATTTTTTTTATTCAGTAGCTTGGCTCATTATACAAGCTAAATAAATGATCAAAGAATATAATTTTTTTTTAAATTGGAATCTAGCTTATTTTTATTACTAAAATGGTGGAAGCAGATTTATAAGGGACGGGAACCTTATTCCTAACAGAACAAACAAGGCTAAGTGTTCATTGAATATCCATCATCGGGTGCCTAAATTGCAAGGTGCTCCTTCCTGAGGGGTATATGCGATGTCTAACACTTCAGGGACACCAATATTTGTAGGACATGTGGGGGAACATGTGATCCCTTATATTCTCTTAGCTTATTTTTTAAATGTTATTACTAGACATGCGTGCTCGACATTTCTATGAAATATCGGATACTCCAATGACATTTATATCCGTTTTTGTAATACTTTTGAAACTTCTATATCTATCCCTCGTTTCCCTAATTTTACCCATCAAAATAACTTCCATTAGAAAGCTTTAGAGGAAGATATAAACAACTTATGCTGATGTTGACTTACTGAATTTTCAAACTTCTGTATTATGTGCCTTCTTATTTATATTGAAGATTCAGGGACTCTAATTTTCAGTTTCATTTTGACTGTTACTTGCAATATGCTTTTGTGTCTTGATTTTAGCTTTGATACAGTTCGTGATGCATTGTTATACTATGAGTCCATTTTATCTTATCTTAAAAAATAATAATAATGGAAAAATCACTTGGAGATGTAGTTAGGCCATTTAACTCATTCTCATCCGAACGATTCATACTCATACACTCATATATGTATATGTATCTTCCCTAATAATACATTGTCATGTAGGACCACGTAGCAATATATCAATAGGTATATGATTGACATTTCATAGAGATAATACAGACAGAAACACGTGTTGTCACAATATGATATGCATTAAAAACTTTTAGTAGTGTAGTATAACTATTAAGTTCATGCATGACCTCCATTGACAATCCCGCCGCGACCTTGAGGACGCACATGATTAGGCTTCACTGATCGATCGGTATAGAAAACCCTAATAAGACTGAAACTAAAAAAAATCACTAATCACATTCAGTTTGTCAGGTCAGCACACACACACACACACACATATATATATAATTTGCACAGATGCCAACAAAACCGTGTGGATTATTTTCATGGGATGACGAACAAAACAGCTAATGGTTTTTCACTTAATGGCCGGGCAGCTCTTGCTGTTTTCAAACAACCGAAAGTCGATTAACGTTATCTTCTTTTAAACTCAATATTGTGTGGTCGAATCTTCTTGCTCGTGGAGCTTTGATTTCTTTATTCTTCTGTATCTTTCATGTTCATGGATGAGGTTCAGTGTCTCCATTCCTGTTGCTATCCATATCCCTTTTAATAGAATCTTATTATTTTAGCTCTAATATATTTTCTTATCTATATAGAACAGTATATGTAATAGATAAGGCTTCAAAAGGAAATACAAAAATAAGAAGAAAGAACCATATCCCATATTCGCAGTCATTTTTTGTGCTTGTGGTTGCGGTTGGACTTGAATGAATTCAATATGCTAAATTTCAATAGCACATCACATAAACTATTTGAGTTGCAGCAATACCCTAAATTCTCAAAATAGTGCGTTTATACTAACTGAAGAAATTTGACACCACAAAGTTTCCATTTCATATAGTATCAAGCTAAGCTACATTTTATTTATTTATTTATTTTCCTAAGCAACCAAGGCAAGTACCTCAACCAATGGGGCATATTCTTATAGGTAAGCTGATCTTTTATAATTATGATCAATTTTTAAGCGAAAGTATACCTTCTAGTTTGATTTGTATCGATTATTGAAAAATTAAATTATTCAATAGGGATTACAAATCAAATGATTAATTGATCTTAAAAAATAATTACAAATCTATTTTCATACAAAGCTAAAAGAGAAAATTTATAATATCTACGTTTTGTGAGAGGTGTAAATACACTATTTTGCAAATTCAAAATACCAATATAATTTGATAGTTTTCTGGGATAATTGTTGTAGTTTATTATATACAAAGGTAAAAATACAAGTAATACATATATTGATGATGAATAGTAGAATTGTGCAAATAGGTCGGAGCTTATGGGCTAGCCTATTTAACTTATTTTTAAAACGGATTTGAGTTGAGTTTTTCAATCCATTTAAAAAGTGGGCCAAATTAGCTTGACCTATTTAATCTATGGGTTAAAACGGGTTAACCAATGATGGGTCGGATTGGTCCTCTTACCCAAATACCTAAAAAAAAAAACAAAAAAAGAGTAGTCGACAGCATGCACTTGGTAATGCCATTAGATAACAGAGTGTAAGGAAATTTTTTCTAAGTTTTGCTTTGGCCATTAAATTTATTTTTTTTATATGAATTCATTTTATACTTTAAAAGAACAAAAAAAAAAAAAAACTATAAGTGAGTTAAATGGGCTAGATTAGTCCATTTAACCAATCAAATGATAAAAATAGGTTAAATGGGTTGAATTAGTGGGTTGGCTTGTTTAACTCACTAACTTGTATGGGTTGAGTTGGGTTAGTAAATGTTACCATGTTTGATCCACAGGTCAAAGTAGGTCGAGTTGAGTTAGCCAATTTAACCCATTTGTATACTTTTAGTAAATAGTAAATGCGACAATGCCTTATTCTCATTGAATAGGGACAGCTATATGGATTATATTCAAAAAACTTTGTTGGTTTTGCACAATTGAATGTACTTAATTGGGTCTAATCGTTTTTTGTTAAATGTTCATTGCTATTGCTCAACTTGTGTTTCTATGGTTGAACTCTGATTCCTCGTGTCTTACATATTTTGTGTCGATTTTCATAGAGCCTAGGATGAAATATTTTCTTTCCTGTTAGGAAATCAACCTTGTCCTCAAGGTTGAAGGAGAAAAAACAACCCGAAATCAACGATAGAAATTTCTTTAGATAATAACAATAGAAATTGGGCTAACATTTACGTTTTGGATAAAACTACTCACTAGAATTAATATTAGCCTGATTACAACAATTTTCAAATTAAACAAATTTGTAAAAGTAGATTTGTGGTGGTGGAATCGTAATGTCAATGGTTTGGTGATAATGGAAGTGATAAAAACATAATAGATTATATTCAATAGTGATAGATCCGTAAAATTAATGTGGTGAAGAAAGGGAAGAGGTTTGGAAAAGAGGGATGGTTGTGGCTGCATGATCATCCCCTACACCAAGATTTGAGAGAGAGAGAGATTTAAATACTTAATATAATGTAAAATTAGACAAATACACTTTAAGTGGTTTCTTACCGTAGTTATATAATCAATAATTAAAGCATGTGTTTTCATTTATCTTTTATTTACACAAAGAAAAGTGGAGCAAGATATAAGATGAAATTTCATAGGTTTACAACCTAAAACCACATGCCATCGTGAAAAGGTACAAGTTCCATGTGAAAACCATCCACTCTAGGAAATAAAAATAAATTTCAATAATTCGTCGACAATTGTGGCTCTAAATTACATGATATTTCATGATGCCCTTGTTTATAAGAAGCTAATGCTACAACTGTATTATAATGAGATGGAATAAATTCAATTTTCCCCTCCAACAAATAGATAAGAAAAGATACTAAAGATACATAGATCTAATTAACTAATAAATCTAACAAAAACAAGAAACCTACTCGCTAGGAAATCTAACTAAACAAAGTATCCTAACAAAGAAGGAAAATCAAATAATGATAAAGTATCACAAAATAATGAATTTAGGTTGAATAAAAAAAGAAGTTGGGTGGATTGAACTTTGTCCTTGTGCTCAATTTCGGTCGACCATTTGGCCTTGTCAATCAATTGATCTTTTATCACTTTATAAAGCTCATATGCAAGTGCCTGCAAACATATTATAATAAATTAAGTTTTTCACAAGTGAAAAAGTAACGACCCTTTAAAATTAGCAAAACTTTCACACAATATACTCAATCAAACAAAATTGTACCCAAACTCCACACTTTTTTAATTTTAGTCCTACAAAATGTAACTTTTGAACAAGATAAATCAAGCATGCTCTCTCTCTCTCTCTCTCTCTCTAAGCTCTTAAAAAAATAAAAAATAAAAAATAAAAGAAAACCAATTTTGTTTTTTTATTCACATGACCATCCCTCCTTTGTAAATGCCTTATCTTCCTTCACCATCTTAATTATGCAAATCCACCTCTAATGGATCTTAACATTCATAGATCTATCACTACTATAATCAAATCTAAAATTTCCTATTATTCCTATCATCATAGATCCTTTAGCCTTGGGTTTCCTTTCCACTGCCACAATTTTATAACTACATATCATGTTTGGAGATTGTGGTGATAGGGCTAATATTAGTTTATCAATAATATTAGTTTATCAATAGTTTTTTAGAATGAGTAGTTTTTATATGTTTCTTACTTTTCTTTTCTATTTTGTTTCCATCCCCTATATGGGATTATGTTGTTCTTTTTATGGATCTATTAGATTTGCTAGTTGAATGAGTTTTATTCTTTTAGAAAAAATAGCTTATCTCCTATATGTTGGTCATATTGACTCTAAAAGAGATATATAGCCTTTTATTTAGTTGGATGCTACATTTTCTAATGTCAACTCTCTCATATTGATTGATTTGATTGATATAATCATTTTTCATTAAATGAAATTCATCATTGTTAGATAGAGAAAAAAAAAAGTCTTAATATTATAAAATTAATCGTTCTCATTCGCAAATGCTTACAAAAGAGAGAATCGTCTTCGTCGGCACACAGTATGCCATTGGGAGGACGTATACGAATGAACATAGAATCGTCACAGGGAAAATTGTATCCCAACAAGACGAATGATGCAAGTTTGAATAATACAAAATTTCAAAACTCGCGTTCCCACCATTTTTTCCCATCTGAGCCACTACTTTCCACTTGCCTGTTTCATTTGTTTTCTTTCCAATTGATCTATGAAAAGTGAAAGGTGCTCCGAGACTATGGTCCAGAAAATTGGATCAATTGACCTGAAAATATAATATAACAGCAAAGAAAATTTTGAGATTGAATGCTCCAGTCCACCCATAATAAGACTATGCTAGAGACATGTGGAAGCCTGTCCACAAATCCTACTATCAACATGTGCACGTGCATATGGTATAATGGAGTCTCTGGTCTCACTTGTGCCAAAATTTAAAATCATTTTAAGTACCAGCGTTTATTATTTTTCTATATTATTATATGTATTTGTTCCGTATTTATTAAGTGTTTGTTCAATATCTACTAAATATATTTATGATAAAAATTTCTTGATATACACATTATGTTAATCAAACACTCGATTTCAAAATCTTGCTAAAATAAAAATGGAAACCATGCGAAGTTGAAAGGGTCTCAAGTTTTCACTTTGACCTTAACTCTGTAGATAATTTTAACTAAAAATGATCTCGATAGGCAAAATTCTCATAGCTGTCATAGAAATATAAAATCTCCAAACACTTGTATAGTTGAAGTGTGAAGCTTAATTCAGGAATTACGTCCTATACAGAGCAAGTGTGGCAACTATGAAGGAAAAGGGGCTGAATTTAGACAAAAGGAACATTGAACAACAACTTGGATTCTCGAAAAGCATTCCATGAACCGACATGAGCTGACACAGAATACCAGTCTGTTTCCTAAGCAAGAGCCCATTTGTAAAACCTAACTTTTAGTATCATTTCTCTCTCTATAGGTATCACAATTACATGATATAATAAGACCACTCGATTTAAATAATCTAGTGAATTGCATTAATTAAATTGTCTAAATCAATCAAACCAATGAATAATATGCAGTCGATATATTTAAATCGCGATATTCTTCCATAATCATTTATAACACATATTAATTAAGTCCATAGTCATTTATAAAAATATGTGCGTACACAAGCACACACTACATCCACAAATCCAACTCCATACATACTGGCTAATCCACACACTTAAATGCAGATGAACGGATACTTATGATGAAGAGAAACCTAGTTTATTCATATTTAGTAAGATATATAACTTTATCTTTTTTCAAGAAGAAAAATATTTGTAGGTATCTCAAAATATTTGTTTTAAAAATAAAATAAAATAATTTTCATCTTTTTATATACTTGTTTTCTTATATAAATATATACAATTAATATCAAAAACTATAAAATATTTTTGTTATTAGGTCTTCAACAAGTGTTTCAAAATATTTTTTAAAAAAACTTTCAGAAATATAAAAACCCTACACAAATATATATATATATATATACTATATAAAAGTTATGGAAATATATTAGCAGAACGTTTGTTCCTTGTAACCTCAAGTTGCCGTTTATGTTTGAAGTTTGATAGTTAGATCTTGCTAGTAAACATTAGTTAACTTTTATCTATTATACTTGCCAGTCAGTAGTATTGCATATAAATCACTCCCATTAAACCATTTTTTCTGGGCTAATGAAATATTAAAGACGCTTAAATCAATGATTCCTGTTTCCGAGAGCAAACACTAAACAGTGTGCGGTGTTTAAATAGTGTATCCTAGGAATTAAAGAATAATGCGATTTTGCGAAATGCATTGCATGAGGTAAATTGTAGGGGTAATATAGAATGATTTTTCCTGAACGAATCTCAACCTCCTCCATCACAGCCCCACGTGGACCCTGCCAATTTGCTTCCTTAGTTTTGCCCTAACCTAACACTTGTTTCCTATATATTATGTGACTACGTAAGGGCTCTAGTACTTTGAATTTTTCATGTCACATGTGACACATAGCTTTTGTTTTGCTTCTTCTAAGTTACATATAGCAAGTAAGCTTCATTACTAGAATTCCTGGATAACAAGAGGAATGCCACTGGAAGGAGCAGCACCGCGGGGGCTGCTGGATTCGCCAATCGAATCCAGCAACACTTATAACTTTTACGATACAGAACTCACCCTAGGGTTACCCGGTGAGGGCCGCGTGCCACCAAGTGCAACAAAATGCTACAAAGAACAAGAAAATGAAACCCCAGTTGCCAAGTAATTACCAAACTATATTAAACATTTCCTTGTTAAAGATTGTAGTGGTGGTTTCAAATCATAATTTATTTTCTATATTTTACATTATATGATTTATCAATTTCATTCTTTTTGTCCTTTTGGATATAAATTAGAGCACAAGCAATTGGGTGGCCACCTGTGAGGTCATTTAGGAGGAAGGCAATGGAGAAATGCAAGTACGTGAAAGTAGGAGCAGATGGCACACCATATCTTCGCAAGGTTGACCTTGACATGTACAATGGTTACGAGGATTTGTTGAAAGCCTTGGAGGAGATGTTTGCTTGTTGCATTCACAGTGGTAAAGATATAAGTGTAATCCATGTGCATAAATTAATTAATCATAATGTCTCTTTCTAGATCTTATTGATATGAACTATGATAGACATGTAGAAATTTGGAACCAGAATTGTTTCCGATTTATAGATGATACACTTATTTTTCTTATCATGATTATTTATTGCCATATGGTTTAAGACAATATTGATGAATGATTTAGCCATTCAATTTGTGATACTCTTTCCATTGAATAATTATTTGTGCATAGATATAGTTATACAAAGAAAAGGTGCAATGATTAAATGTGATAAACCAATATAAGAGATATATATATATATATAGTCTCTTATCAAGTGCTCGTAATGAACTCATGAGCTGGATAGCTTTGCAATTAATAATAAGATTTTCTTTGCAGAGGGGAACAAGCAAATGGACTCAGCGAGGGGAATGGAATATGTTCCAACTTACGAGGACAGGGATGGTGATTGTATGCTTGTCGGAGATGTTCCATGGAAGTAAGTGCCCTAGTAGACAGTGAAAAGATACATCCATTTCTCTCTGTCCCCACTTAGCTCATTGCCTCAATGACTCTGTTTAGTTTATCCCCCTCTACTTGGATACATCAACATGCAGTTTCATCATGAAAATAGGTCCAATGGAAATGTTCACTGAAATCTATTTGAATTGTTATACTGCAGAACATTTACAGAATCTTGCAAGCGCATACGTTTGATGAAGAACTCTCAAAGGGTCGCCTTAGGTAATTTATTACGCTATGGCTATACAATTAAATGCCTTAATAACACCTTTAAATACCTGTATTCTACGTTTACTAACTCTTGATATTTATGTCATACAGCACCGCAATGCACGTACCGGGTACCGTAGTCCGTAGTGACGGAAACTATGTCAAGTTCTTGGAATAGTTCCCAAGCTTCATTATAGGATTTTACTCGCCTTCTATATCTTGTACGATGGGTTTCGGCCTAATTGACTATAGGTTTTCCTCTGAGTTGTGTCTTGTTATTTGAGAAAAATGCTTTAGGGATGTCTTTTCTGTGTGAATAATTTATAGCTATTTTACCTCAATGGAGGGGAAATGCTGCTTTCTGTGTTCGACGCAAATCGATGCTCATACATCTCTTAACATGATGGTGTTAATCGTTCTTAACAATGTTTTGAGGCGAGGCTAATGCTCATACATCTCTTATCCTTGATGGTATTAATCACGCTTAACAATGTTATGAGGCGAGGCTAAGTGTATTAAGAAACACTAATCTCGCTCATTACCAATATCACTAGTCCTAACAAATAATTGATCGATCGATAAGCTTTTTACTTGATTGAAATTAACTAATCAAATCATTTTTATGGGTGTTAAGCTTTGTAATATCTTAGAAGGCCCGTACATTTAGCTTGTTTTACCATTTACTTGCACCTTCTGAATTCAACAAAGACTAGAGGAGAGGGAGGGGGTGTGGAAAAGGGACACTCATGAATCTATAGCCTATGATTATCCAGCTGCCGCTTGAAATCCAAGAGCCATATTCCTGCATGTTCACTTCACTGATCGCAGACTCTATTACATTGTTCAGTTGGACTAAAAGAATACCCTAAGAAATAGACTAGTAATAAAATAAAAATAACTATACCGTTGATGCAATTTTAGAAACTCTAGCCATTACGGTCCTTCATTTATCTTCCCAGACGAAGCAACCCCGACGCCTCCAACACCTACTGTCAGAGCTCAAAATTAGTCCACCGCGCCTCATCATCTATCTAACCACGAATCTGCTACCATATGTAAACCTGACAGCACTCAAATCCAGCCTCACCTAAACCTACATCAACGTGAAACCAGCCTCCAACTTAGACCGAAACACAATGAACCTAGCCTCATGCGAACCTAGCATCCAATGTTTGGATCTTGTTGTCTGGTGAAACCCACTTATCGGTCGTTTGCATCCACCTAGGTCGTGTGGCTGTTGCCTTGTCGGCATGGGCTCGTTAGCCGCATTTATCATCACCGTCGTATGTTGTCGTTATTGTATATGATCTTCAAGATGGGCTTGATGCTGGTGTGTCATCGACTCATCATCGGCATTTGGCTTCATATAAGTATCGTCAGCGTGTGGATTTAGGTTATATCGTTGGTTTGGTTCATGTACCGCAAATGGAGGGCTTGGTAATGATGAAAGAAAGACTAGATGGTCATTAGAGGTGGCTGGCTTTACCAATGCTGGCTTGTGGAGGTTGTGGGTTAACTAAGACTAGGTCTTGGGGACTATGTTGGGGCTACGATTCGGAGGGTAGCTGGGGAACACACCGATGAACAAAGTTGTAATAACCTTTCATAGGGTCTTACTAATGAAGAGGTTATTAATTATTTGACAGAATTCTCTTGCCCAGAATAGATATTCATTCCAAATAAATACCGTAATAAGAATTTAAGAAATAGAGGGGACTAGTAATTCCATGCCCTCTCTATTTAGTGGAGTGAAGGGATTGTAAATATAAAATAAGAGGAAAAAAATAAAAAATAAAAACACTATTGGCCCAGTCTCAATGGTGCATGACATGGTCATCGCTCCATTAGGATACAACAGGTTTGATTCCCCTAATAAATGTAACATAGGGTCAGTTAATTATGGGCACAAAAGAAAAAGAAAAAAGATAATAAAAACCGGATGAAGCAATCGATTAAACACGCTAAAATACAAATAAATACAGTTCAACAGTCCATTCAGTTACAAAAGTACTGGTTTATCTGAAGAGCACCTACCACACACAATGTTAATCGTGTATTATAGCAAATAAAAATAATCATATTTAATCAGTTATATACAAACTTTAGTAATCACAAATAATCTATATGGACAAAGAGGACGTAAATGACAGGAGTTCTAGTTCAATAATCATTCTGGGGTAAGTTGGACAAATATCAACTTCTGAAATGATCTTGCACAAGAGGGGAAAGTTGAAAGTAAATTTGGTAGAAGGGGAGAAAACCACAATTGAGATATTGATATTTGAGATAATTCTGTGGCTTTCTTTTCCTTTCAAATTTTCAATGCTCTTGTTCTTTTCTCCCGTATCTTTTTATCAATGTTGGAAAATAATATTTGAACACTATTTGGCATTTTACTGCAAAAACTACCTCTATCCTACTGGCATTTCATAGCCTGTATTACAATTCAGAGTAAATTTTCTCAGAATGAAAAAGGAACCAACTACAGTGAAGAAATCCTTATAAAGCTAATCAAATCAATTCCACAGCAGTCAAAAGACTCAAAACGGTAGCATGAAAGCTTCCCAACAGATGTTTCAGATACACTGACCATTATCTTCCTCTCCTCGATGCTTCATAGCTCCCCACCTTCTATCCCGGGAGAATCTACCAGGCAGAACCTTTTGCCAACATCAGAGATCGCTTTTAATTGAATGCACAAAGTATCCACAGCACCAGTAAAGAGATGAGGAACTAGTCAACTGAGCCAAAGAGTGCTCAAATGCAACATTGATCCATGACCAGAGAACTGACCATTGTGTTCCCCATTATCTGACCACATCACTGCCTGCAAAATTGAAATAGATTTGAGGCAATGTGGGCATTTGCTCCCACTTCTTCAATGCTACGTGCAGGGAAAGAATATCAAGAATATATACAAAACATCTTAAAATGGACAAATCCAGTGAACGATGAAATTGGAATACTAATCAAGTGGACCTTGCTACTAGTCAACTCATCAACAATATACCAATACCAACTCCCATTTTGGAATCAGAAAACCGCTTTTGGTGCAAATCAAAGACAAATTACTTAAAAAATGAACGAGAATTAAAGTTTGAGGTAGAAAACATATCTATGATCTTTTTGGGTAAGAACATGTCTATGATCTTGATTGAAATGCAAGAGATTAACTTGGGATAAAGAAGCACAAATTAATGTATTCCCTAGAAGAAGCCATATTGCAGACTTAACATAAAAATCATTGCACAAGAATTAAGATCAGCAATTCCGCTGTCTAAAATTAAAATCATCACATCTGAATGCCAGACAATTTCCAGTAAAAATGACTTTTCCTCTCCAAAGCAATTGATAAAATATGATGCGTGAACACTGGTAGCAAAACTATCAGAAGAAATGATTTGAGGAAGTTGGCGTCATCTCAAACAATGAAAAAGCATGCTCTTTTAGAAAGGGCAGAGAAAATCTATGGATCTAAGTCCATGGTCATGAAGTGGATTCTATCTGTACTATATCTGTTAGTATGAGTTGATCACTTGCATCAGGCACCACCACTATCACCAACCAGTGCATACACCAACCTTTTTTTGGGTTAAGTATGACTTACATGAAACAATCAGCGAATATTTTTATCATCCACCATAAATGTTCAAATGGTTTAAAATTATACCAAATATCCAACGCCATCATTGCTGTAGAAGGCCAAAACAGAAGGAGCAGCTGCAGATAGCACATAGGTAAGCTAGTTTTGCAGTTCAAAGGCAATCAACTGAATATGTAGGAGATAAACATAAGTAACTGTCAATAGATAGTAACAACTAACAAGCAAAGAGGTAAGGGAAGTAAAATTAGCCAGATCTTCCTTTCTCTCTCCACCTTCCCCGACCTCTTCCCCTCCCTTTGCCCTTCCCCCAACCCCTGTTGCCAGCCCGATGTTCTTGTCCGTCATCTCTTTGATAATTGAACATGCTTCTCCGAATCCTCTCAGCCTCTGTCTCATAAGGCCCTCTATCTACCTGAAACAATATCAAGTCCATTCCATCATATGCTGCAATTTGGAACAAGTGTGACATCATTTAAAAATACAAAGATAATTACCTTATATGCATCTTCTAAATCTAATTGATTCTGAAGCTTCCATTCAAGATCCTCATCATGACTAGTATCTGGAAGTTCCTCATTTAGGGGCTTTGCAGATGCACATCTTTTTTCCCACTCATCTAGAGTATATACAGGAGTCTCTTCCTGTTTTGCCTTCCCTCTGTACTTTCTACCTCGATTATATTGGTTTCTTTCATAGGTTTGGCTCATCTTCTGGAGGAGCTTCTGGGAAGCTGCTTGATTTTGAACAGGTACAGATTCCACAACTGTAAATCATTACAAGATCAAAACACTCAGAAGTCTTATGAAATCAAATATGTCCCTCTTAGTTTATCTTTTCGCAAAGAAATTTCCTTCAATTAATCATGTATCTATTTTAAGACTTCCAAGAAACAAATTGTTCAGAGTTCTTACTGAAATAAAAGAACTAATTTTTAATGAAAGAAGCCTTTTTGCAATAAGGAAAATTGATTCCTGGAAGTGTTCACATTTTAATACTTTCTCAAAAAAGTTGGTTTAGCTTTTAAAAAATATTATAGACCAAGAAAAATAAAACAAGAACACTGACTCTGATTTTCTGTTCATGGTGAAAATTATTTTGTGCAAGACCAACCAGAACATGAAAATCAATATATAGCAAAGAAATCCAAGTTATAAACCAAAATCCATCTCCAATGCATTGATCATTCACCTTCTTTTGGTCTAGTATCTAAGCTACTTTGCTTTCTCTCAGCTTTTCCTCCAGTGGAAGTGATTCTCAAACCATCCTCAATATCTGGCTTCAGTTCAATGCCTTCCTGTCCAGTAAAAGACTTGGATGTTTCTCCAGAAATTTCTCGCTTTGTCTTATTTTTAGATGTTGACTGAACATATTCTGCAATACATTATCTCAAGTTTAGAGTTCACACCAACACTGCAGTATTTTTTTGGATGAATGCAACACTGCAGCTTTACCAAGCTGGAGAACTAGAAATTTTGGTCACTTGTCATGAAAATGGTGCTAAAAATTAGATGAATGGGATTGCTGATATCTTCTATATCCACCTTGCTTTGTAAAGCAACTTGAGGATGTTCTAATTTCCAACTTCTCAAATGGAGGAGGGCCAGCAGGATCACAATGTTGTGATGACCATGAAGATTCACGGGAAAAGCCAGAATATTTCTTGTTCATCTGCCATTCTTCATATAGAGATTTAACAACGCCCCCAATAACTCTAATCACCCTTGGATTTAGACATAAAATGCCACTATGCACTGCAGCTTTGCTTTCCAAACAGACCTGGAAAGGGGAAGCAATTAGAAGAAATAAAAACAGGAAGTACTGCAATTGCTCCCAATATATATATATATACATGATGGACAGCTAGTGCACATTCTAAGGTGATGTAGGACAATCACATTCATACTGATGTTTCCACTGAATCAGTAACACAGTATACTTTTCAATTCAATTGATAAATTTAACCAAAATACATTTGAATGAAGACTGCAGTCTTGACTTCAAATCACTACTTTGTGGTGTAGACCACTGCTCAGCCTTGATAACATGATAAGATAATCATAACCACTTCAACTATCCCCAGAAAAGAAGAAGAAAGGAAATCCTAACCACAGTAAATTTCTCATGCACTAAACTCAGCATTCCTAGGATAAACTATAGCAACTGATAACAGATTGACAAATACTACCAACCACCAGCATATCACGAAAGAAATGTTCAAAGTGGTGTTTAGGAGACCATTTAAGAATAAGGACAAACAAAAACCATCATATCATCATGGAACATAGAAGTATCAAAATTTTAAACTAGTAATATATATATATATATACAAAAGGACTGAAATACCTTAGTACCAGGAACAATATCATCAGGAAGTGATGGTACACATGAATACTCAATGGCAATTATCTCATTCTGTCCATCCGTAAGACCTAGCTTCAACATACGCCTATTGTTCGTACTCTTTGAAACCTCATCTATACTGCTTCTAGATATATCTCTCACTGAAGATATCTGTTAGAACACAATCAAATAACAACACTATCATCAATAAATTCAATGTATAAAGCAGCAGAATAAGCATAGGAAAACCCTATCAGTTTCATCTAATCAAAGCATTGTCTGTTCCAAATACATAAAGGACAGAATAAAAAGAGCTTCATCATGATTTTTTCACCTTAAACAATTACTAGTGAAAATCCAAACAGCTCAGAGAAACTAAAGTCATGTTTCTGTGGTAACAGAACAGAAAACAAAACATTGAACAACTACTAAGCTCAAATTATTCTCTCCACTCCTTTCTTGTGTTTTCTCAAATAATGTAAACAGAACCACAGGGTGCCTTAGATTCCGAAAAACATTTCCCAGACTATAATAATAGGAAATAAAAGGTCAGCAGAAACTAATCTGCATTAGAATGAAAATGTTTATTAAAATGAGTATATGAACTTCTATCTGGAAAACCAAAAAACCAATCTTCTATTTTTCATCGGTCTCAACATGGACATTAACAACTAATACAACTGTCATCACTCCTCCTAACTTCACCACCTCTAGCAACTAGCTACTCTTCTCCTTTTAATATGATTGGACAATTGCTTGAACCTGTGACTGAGTGAAAATGGATTCCATCAATTGACCATACAACAAGTGTCTACTGGGAATGTAATAGATATATGCAAGCTTGAGCATCCTAATATTCATTTTGATAGCTGACAAGCCTAAGCAAATTCGAATTACTCATTTCCAAACCAAATCTAATTGTGTTCAAGTTGATTTCAACTTGTTCTATCTGCTCCTTTCTTGCGTTTTTTCAAATAATATGAACAGAATGCCCAAGTTGCTTTGATTCTAGAAACTATTTCTCAGATATTGATAATAGAAAATACATGGCCAATGGAAATGGTTTTCTATCCCTCCAATATAAGACTATTTTCTCTTACTTCTCCATTTCCACAAGTTTACGAGCCTAATCAGGGTTAAGACAAGCTATAATTAATCCACCCTGATCATATCCAAGATAAGTTCAAATCACTTTCAATCCAGCTTAAATATAATAAAAAAGCAATTCCTTGAGCTCGACCAAGCTCAAGTCTGAACTAAATATGCGAGTTTATAAACCTCAAAAAAAATAAATAAATAACCACCTCCGGCTTTGATTTTTTTTTTTTTTTTGAGCTCTTAATACAGCATGGAACTCAATTACATCGATAGAACACAAAATTTCATAACTTTAGATATGTATTTACCTGGAGGATTTTGGGGCCAAGAATGTAGGACGACTTACGGAGTACCGAGGGGTCGGGTAAGGACTTGGATCCGAAGGCTTTTAAGTCGGTGTTGATGAGCTCTGACTCAACTGCCTCAGCGATGGCATCCGTGTCGTCCACGTCGTCCACTAAAGCGCGTTGGAGTGTGATCACGGCTTGTATGTGCTCAGGGTTTCCCAAAAACCATCCTCTTTTTTCTAGGGTCTGTATGATTAGTGAATCATCAGAGGAAGTATCGAAAAAGATTGAAGCGTCTTCCTCCTCCATGTTAAAGCATCAATTCGTTGAACACCCACCGCAAGAGGTTGAGTGCGGGAGAGGGTTTACGGAGTTTGAATTTTGATACTTAGGGCTGGCACAATTGGTAACCAAGACGCCAACCTTACTTTAGTTATGGAATGGAATTCTTCTGATGTCATTTTATTTTCAAGTATCTTTAAAATAAAAGCTACATTTAAAAAAAAATAGTAATTTATTTATAACATATTTAATTTAAAAATAGAATAACAAAAAAATAAAATTAAACTCTTAAAGAATGAAATACAGAAAAAATACTTAGTTTATATATATATATATATATTTGATATCTTATAAATAGATATAGACATATATTAGAAAAGAAATACAAAATTAGTTTTCAAGATTTACGGACTTTTCTAATTCAATCTTAAATGTTTAACTTTTTGAATTTCAACTCTCAACATTTGCAAATAAGTTCTTTTAACAGTGGAGTTAACTTTTCTATTAGGAACTATCACATCGTGTAATTCAATTGAGCAATGTAATTATATAAAAATAAATAAAATTATTGAAATAAAATAAAATAAATAAAAACTAAAAATTTCAGAAAAAAAGAAGCAAAAACGTAGAAAAAATTGGAAACAAAAAAACATATAATCAATATATATAATATATGTATATATACATGCACACACACACATATTAGTATTTGAGTAAATTAATAAAACATTTAAAAAATGGAAAAAAAAGTTTCAAGAAACCCTAGTTTTTTCTTTTTTATTTATTTTTTTTATTTTTTAATTAATTTACTTGAATACTCATATAAAGATATGTAAATATATGTATATTATATATATTGATGTATATACTATGTACTATATATAAATTTATATAATTTTAATGTATTATTTATTTTATAAAATTACATGGACTAATGAAATTGCACTATGTGTTAATTCATAACAGAAAAGCTTATATTGTTGTTAAAAGGATTTATTTACAAATATTTATAAACATTAAGGACTCAAATACAAAAAAAAAAGGATTAACTATTCTATAATAATAATAATATAATTACACTTTCAACCCAATGAATCAAATACAATGTTAAAGTATTAACAAAATACATATATAAGAATATTATAAAATAAAATTATAGATAAATAAAATTAATCCTTAACAATTTTGGACAGAAAACTACAAATCACTTTTTAATAAGTAATTAATTTCATTAAACTCACAAAGATATACATCTGTCAAAGAGAGAAAAGTTTGCCTAATTAGTTACTTTAACAATGTGTTTAGGAAGAGGAAAAGGAAAAAAGAAAGAATGGGAAGGGAAGGTGATGGAAAGGAAAATATCAACTCCACTATTTGGGAAGAAGGGGGAATTAAATAAAAAAGAAATGGGGAAGGAATTATTTTACTAGGCTCTACCTATTTTTTTCCCCTCCAAAGTAGCGAAAAAGGGGAGGGAATGTGAGAAAAAAGGTTGTGCTTCCTAATATGTCCCACTTTCATCTATCTTTTCTTTATCTTTTCCTAATTTTAAGGGTACATTAGTAATTTAAAATTAAATTTCATTTTGTTCTTGGGTAAATAACATATTTGGTACCTTAATTTTATCCAATTTTATAATTAATTACCTAAAATTTTAAAGTGTTGGTTTGCTAAACGAACTTTGTTTATTTTTACAATTAGCAACTGAAACTATGCCCTCTTTTACAACTACTAGAACTTTACTCATTTTTATAATTAATGACCCCATTCGAATACTATAAACAACCTTGAAATGTTTATAAGTAATAAATCAACACTTTTAAATTTCAAGTAATTAATTGTAAAAAATGTTAAAGCTCATATACCAAAGGTGACATTCACTTTTAATTTTATTGATGATTACAATTCTTTCTATTTTCCTTTTCTCCATTATCCAAACATATAAAAAGGAATCAAATAATCTCTTTAACTCTTTCTTTTCATATTCTTTCTTGTTATATTTGCTACTTCTTAACTCCTTTCCTCATGCCAAACATAATGCAAAAGTAGAAAGATTATAAAAAAGTATTGTATAAAATAAAAATAAATTCATCAGGTCAATGTAGATGACTGAATTATCTCTATCTTGTTGAAACCTAAACTAATTAATATGTAATTATTTTTTAAGCCTATACTTGTTTTCGATATATGTGATAAGTTGTAATAGGAGGAACTAGGAAGAGACCAAGTGAATATGATATACCAAAATTATCAAAAACAATTTTGAGTAACATGCTTGAGTAAGAATTAATGAATCACTTCAAATATCAATCACAATTTCCTCCATATTTTCTTAATTAAAGAAATAAAATTAAATCAAAATTTTCTTAAAGCTACCATGATTATCTTTTTAGTCAAGAATAATATTACTCTTGTTTAGTTGCAAGCTTGAAAATTATATTTTTGAAAATATTGTTTTTCGAAGCTAGCATAATTTTTTTATTAATAATTGGTCCAACATATATATATTTTTTATTTTTTATAAGCATGAATTTCTTTTTGAAAAAAAAAATGTTTACAATAGATAAATCTTGGAAACTTACCTTAAGCATTTAATTTAGAATTGTCCACTTTAGATAGTTTTCATCTTATTTTCCATCAAGACTTCTTCTCTTAAATTCATTCATTTTCTATATTAAATGTACCCTAAAATATTTTTCAAGATTTGTTTAATAGTTGCAAGTTTTTTTAAGCATTATAATTGTAGGTCTTGAAATGGCGAACAAGAGGAGGGTTAATTGTTTGCAAAAAAGAAATATTATCAGTTTTAATTAATTGATCACTTTTTTACTTTCCAGCTTGATGAAGATTATGCTTGATGACCAATAATAAAATAGACAAATAAAATGTGTAGTAAAATTAAAGAAGGCTGCGATATATAGAGATTCCTTCTAATGAGTATGTCTTCTCATCCAACTTCGCTATTGGGGATTCAGTCTTCTACACTAGTTGTTCTACTAATTCAATTGCTAAGAATATGTTACAAACACCAATAGCTCTTGATTTATCTTTCTTGCTCTTTCGTCGGCTAAGTATAGACTATAAGACTTTATAACTTCACTTTCTTATATTAAACTTTACACAAAATAATAGAGGAATTCACAAATGAGAAGAATATAATTTTTCTAGTTTAATCTCGAGTAATGAATATTAGTTTCAACTCTGTTTTGAATTTTTTGTCTCACTGCTCAAGTGCTAGTATCTACTCTATATATCTATCTTCAACTTAAATTATTTTGTTTATATAGTTGCTCATTCTATTGATAGAATGCTTTCAATGTTCATTGAATCTTCTAATGTTCAAATCCCTACATTTTTTGGAATTTAAAAAATTTTATCCGTAATTTAAATTCGAATTGATTAACTATGTAACAAATTTAGCTCGGATTTGTTGATGTTTATCTTCGTCTGGTTTTTCAACAACTTCGGATAGATCTGTTGAAAGCAAAGATCTTTTTTATTTAGATGGTCTTTAACTAATGACCATATCGATTGTTCTTATCCTCATTTCATTATTCTTCAGTTAAAACAATCCTTAACTTGATTTGTCATATATATATATATATATATATATCTAGTTCTTCAACAACTTCGAATAGATCAGTATCTGTTGAAAACAAAAGATCCCTTTTTATTTGGATGGTCTTCGACTAATAACCATATCAGTTGTTCTTATCCTCATCTCATTCTTCTTCGGTTAAAACAATCCTTAACTTGATTTGTCATATATATATATATAAACTTTGCATAATGAAGTTATAAATAATTCAAACTTGTAAATTTAAATTTGTATAAGAGCATGTATAAGCATTCATTCTTCAAACCAAAGTTTTAAAAGTCAAATTATCTTCAAACCAAAGTTTTAAAAGTCAAATTATTAGATTGTTTGTTTAAATATCAATTGTCTATTTAAATGTTTAGTGAAATGTTTAACAAATTGTCAATTAAGTGTTTGTAATATACTGTTTAACTAAGTGTTTGTAAACTACTATCTAACTTAGTGTCTGTAAACTGCTATCTAACTAAGTGTGTCTATAAAATGAATGCTTTTGTTCTTTGCACTTAAAACATATTCGATACTAATAACCTTTTTCTTATCATTAAAGCTTATTTCAAAATTTAGAGAACTCAACATTCTCCCCCCTTTTTTTATAATAACAAAATCTATCTCAAGTGATAAACTTCCTATATTATATCAAATAGTTGTAAAACAAATTAATCACTAACTGTTTATTACTTCTCCCCCTTTTTACTATTAGAAAAATATAATGATCCCCCTTAACATATGATGTAGATTTAAGTATGAATCAATGATTAGCAATTAGAACATAGAAAGCATCATTTACTAATTAGAAAGCAGAAAGCATCATTTAGTAATTAAAAAATATGATTAGCATGTGTCTTGAAAGTAAAACAGTTATCAAATAGCTAACAATGATTTAGCAATAGTGTTTAAAATAAATCAATCAATCAATCAATCCTTTTTCTTCTTTCTTGGCTTGGTAACCTTCTTGGTAGTTGTTTTGACTCTTTTCCTTGGTTTCATTATAATTTCTTCATATTCATTTACACACATGATCGGGATTGGTTTCGATTAGAATTAAAGTTAGAGCTTGTTGAGGTTTAGTTGGTTGGGTAGGAGAAGATGTTTGATCAGTGGGGATTTCATTTTGTGTGGCTTGGTTAGGTTTAGAACCAAGTTGAGAGTAGCTTCATGAATAGGATCTTCTTCAAGATTGATTTCAATAGCTTCTTGCTTAGTGTGATCTTAGATCTTTTTTCAACCACTTTGATGAATCCCTTGCTATGCACGTAGAGTTTTTAGGTTCTATAAATGCACTGCAACAGTATCTCCAGCCTTAGTCTTAGTTAGTGGAAGTTGCTCCTCAAATTTCTCTTCACTATGTTTAGTAGTGACTAACTCCATTAAAGACTTCATCTCTACAAAGCTTTTCTTCACAAAATTTTATAGATCTAAGATCTTGCTTTTTAGATCTATCACTTCATTGCTAATTCTAGCTTCAACATCGTTTTTCTTTGGAGCAGGGGATTTTAGTAAACCTGCTACTAAATTGTCTATAGAAGTGTGTTTATACTAAAGGTTCATCCCTTATCTCCAAATTACCCTTACCATCATATCTTCTCTTCTTCTTTTCTTTTTCAACCACCTTTTCTTTTTCTCGCCCTCTTTAGGAGTTCTTCTTCATTAAATTTCTTTTGTTCCTTAAAGATAGCTCCTCTTTCTACATTAGACATCCATTAGAGAATATCCCTTCATGAATGCCTATGATCTATGTATATAGTTCAATCTCTAGAAACCATATTTTTCTCTAAACATGAATGTTCATGTAATGAAGAATTCCCTTAGTTATTTTCTTGACAGAGAATTTTGTATAATCATCTTTAGGGAACCTTATCTATTTTTCTTTTAAAAGAATTCTTTCCCTTAATTACAAACAGGTTCTTCAAATTTTTATCAACTACATTCACACTTTTCCCCTTAGTCAATACTAAAATTATTTTTGCCCTATCAATTGATATATATGTTTTGCTTCTTACCTTTAGCAGTACACATGAATTTACTATCTTGTGTAACATCCTAACCAGTAATAAAAATTGAATAACAAGCATGTCTTGTTGCGATTCAATCTCAAAGCCATCATTGAGATATTGAAATAATTCTAATCAATTCATGTTTAGAATGTCTACATCATCATTCTTATCTTTGAGTTTTAAACACCAAATCATACCATTCTTAGTAATCTCAATGTTTTGTCTACACACATTGGATTTCAACTTATCCTTTCTTCTTGTATCTAAGTTCTCATAAAATTTAGCAACTATTTCTCCAAATACTGTGTATCTTAGATTACACAACTTCCTATGGCCTATTATATCCAACATCTTATCTCTATGAAATCCATTCTTGATGAGATATTCAAAATCCACAAACATACAATCCATTATCTTTCCTTTCAATGGAATAAATTTCCAAGCAAATTGATTTCTAGAGTGTACCTTTTTGTTTTGTTTCAAAGTTTCCAATGGAGCATTTAGTTTACTTTCTATACTATTGTCTACAACAACCTCTTTTGAATTGCGGTTGACTTTAAGGTTTTCTTATACATTGTTGTGGTTTGTTTCTTAGGATTTCTATTGGTTAAGGTTCCTTGATAAAGAATAATCCTTGTTTTGAATCTCTATAGGGTTTTTATCTTTCTTCTTTGCCTTTGAAAGCATTGTGGTCGTCCTAATTGATTTCATTGGTGCCATTTTTATAAATAGAGTTTAAGGTTCAAGAGAGTAAAAGAGAGAGTAAAAGTGTTTAGGGTTGAGAGAGCAAAGATGTTTAGAGTGATTAGAGTAAATGAGAGGAGATAGTTTTTAAATCTTAAATTTTTTAAAAAGTAATTTTTAGGGAAGGGTTATTAATGGGAATCAAATCACGTCGATTATAAAGTCATTCGATGGAAGACTTAAATTATAGGAACTAGCGAAGAACCCTTGTAAGTCGGCTATAAAAGTTGGCGTACTCCTTTAGGACCGACCTTAAGGCTGACGGATTAACCATTTAGGCCAGCCCTTAACGTTGGTGGCCTAAGTCTCTAAAGCCGACCATCTAGGTTGACGGCGTACAATGTAAGGTTAGCAGCCTTCATTCCAAAGCCGGTGGCTTATGTAGGTGAGCTGGTTGAAATCTTGTGACTTTTCGCATTTTGTTTTCCTTTGCTATATATATGTTGTATTGTAAGGATTAAGAGATTTTTGACATTTTGAGAAATACATACATTAAAGCTTGTTCTTCATTTGTTTACTCTTATCAATCCATTAGATTGTGGCGAGTGACGATATTGGATTGTTGTGCGTCATATTAACAAATTCGTACTAAGACTACTCTCTTGTTGGTGCGTCATATACGATAAGGGTTTAGGGTTTATTTTGTGTTCTTGTTTGTTATTGTTCGTTAATTGGATTGTTGGATTTGATTATCATTGATTATTGCTTAAGAATTTAATTAATTAATTACATTATCATTTGTAGCACATCATCTTTTGGTATTAAAGCTCAGGTTAAGATTAGGGATTATGACTATTGGAATTCCTTTGAGAAATCAAGGTTTTGATATTTTGAAATTGTGTTGCGGTTGGTTGAGGTTAAATCGGGATTAAACATTAGTTGTCAATTCAATTGTGTTGTTGTTGTGCGATTCAATTTGGGTTTGTTCTTCGAATTCATATCAATTGAAAATTAAGGTTTTCTTCATTATTATTGTTATGGGTTGTGCTATTCTGTTGTAGTGGGTTGTAAATTTCATTATTGGATTAATTAATAGAATTAAGGCTGGTTATTGTTGTTATTATTTTGTATCTTAGTTAATTGTTGTTGTGTTGGGTTTGAGATAAGAATCAAATAAAGTTTGTAATTGGGGATTAATGTAGAGCGTGATTGTGATTGTGAAATTCTTGTGTTGAGTGGCAATTCTGTTGAGTATGTTGAACGACAATGTCATTGGAAGAATTGGGAATGAGGCCAACAGTCAAGTTGGAGGAAGAGCTCAAGGTCATCATGTTGCAGGTGGAAGAACTTTGGAAGAACAAATGCAGGATCTAACCATTATAGTTGCTAACTTAGCCACTAAGGTTGATTAAATGACCTTACCCCAATGGCCAGTAACAAATCCATAGGCACCCCCACCTAGGGTAGTCCTTAATGTTGTAGGTAAAGGACCAGTAGGAGGAAACATGGGCAAATAGGTTAGAAGAGAGTATCATGCTTATAAAGAGGAGAAGGATGAAAACATTGGGTATAAACTTTATCTTGACCATGAGTTCAAACCACCTAGGGGTTTGGAGTTTGTAAAATTGTAAATGCCTTCATTTGCTGGAAAAGGGTCTGTAGAAGATTACCTTAACTGGGAGGATAAGGTAGAATGACTCTTCGAGTGCTATGAGATTGATGATCGTACGTGAGTCTATATAGCAGTGGTTGAGTTTATAGCTTGTGCCACCTTATGGCTAACAGGAGAAGAGATGGTGATGTTGAGATTCATACTTGGCAGGAAATGAAAAGGATGTTGAGGAAGAGATTTGTTCAAGAACGTGACAAACATGAGTTGTTCATGCGTTTATAAACATTGAGATAGGGGTGTAAAACTGTGGACAAATATGTTCAAGAATTTAAGGCACTCATGATTCTTTGTGGCACCATTGAGCATCCTGAAAAAACTACGACGTGATTTATGTTAGGGCTAAAATATGAGATTGCCTGTATAGTAGAGCTACAACGGTATGACACTCCTGATGAGGCCATTCAGTTGGTTTTAAAAGTTGAAAGACAGTGGCACTCTAACTCGTATAGAGCATTGAGTAATAGGTATAGATCCATTACTCAATTATATGGGTTAGATAGTCAGCAGGTTGAGAAAGAAGGAATTGATAAGATTGTGGAAGCTAATGCGGCTATTACTAATATTGGAAGAGAAGGAAATTTCTAAAAAGGGTAAAGAAGTTGTTGAGGTAGACATAAGACAAATAGTACTGGGGTCATCAGGTAGGAAGATTCGTCAAACTTAATGCTTCAAATGCATGAGATTTAGACGCATGGCTGCTTAGTGTCCCAACAAAAGGGTGATAACTGCTATAGAGATGGAAAGTAAGGATGGCAAGGAAGAGATACTTGAGTCTACAAATTTATCAACAGTGTTAAAGGAAAATTATGAGATCCAAATGTTGAGGTACATGAGGACAAGGGCAATGATCAATATCTAGCCATTAACGTGTTGTGTAAGGTAATGACTACATCTCCAAACATTAAGGAATTGTAGAGGGAAAAACTATTACATATTCCCTGTAGGGTCCAAGGTAATCTTCGTACCCTTCTTATTGATGGTGGTAATTACACCAATGTTATAGCTGCTACATTAGTGAATAAACTACAACTAGTCACTACACCTTATCATAGGCCCTATGAATTACACCAGTTGAGTGAACGAGACGATCTGCATGTTGATAAGAGGGCTAAGGTTCCAATCGGAATAGGGAAAAAGTACCAAGATATAATTGATTGTGATGTTCTCCTTATGTGTGTATCATATATATTACTGGGTAGGCCTTGGTTATTTGATAGGAGAATACTGCATGATGGATTTAGAAGCACCTATGTGTTTCAGAAGGATGGAAAATGGGTTGTTTTATGCCCTATGTCACCAACTAAGGTGTATAAAGCATAAGAGCAGATCAATAAAGCCACTGATAGGAATTCCTTATTAATGAAGAGGAAAGAACTGGGAGACGACCAGAATAGAGTGAATTAGCCACAGGCAATTCAGAAGTCTTTAAGGTATTCCTGACATAAGGACAAGAAACAATTGCAGACTAAAATTTTCAGTTTAGGGGATTCTAAAAAATGCGTAGATAAAATAGAGGAACCATCATATTTGAGGACAAATCTTCCACAAGTCCGAGGTGATGATGTGAATCAAATAACATCGATTACAAAGTCATTTGATGGAAGATTCAAATTACAAGAACCAATGAAAAACCCTTCTAAGCCGGCTATAAAAGCCAACAACATACACCTTTAGGATCGGCCTCAAGGCTGGTAGCTTAGAAGATAAGTTAGCCCCGAAGGCTGACAGCTTAGCCATCTAAGCCAGCCTTCAAGGTTAGTGGCCTAAGTCTCTAAAGCCGACGGTTTTAGAGTCTGAGCCAGCCATTTAGGCTAATGGCATACAATGTAACGCCGGTGGCCTTCATTCCAAAGTCGGCAGCTTATGTAGGCGAGCTGGTTGAAATCTTGTGACTTTTTGCATTTTGTTTTCCTTTGCTATATATATGTTATATTGTAAGGATTGAGGGACTTTTGACATTTTGAGAAATGCATACATTGAAACGAATTCTACATTTTTTTACTCTTATCAATTCGTTGGATTATGGTGAGTGATGGCATTGGATTATTGTGCATCATATCAACAAATCCATACTAAGACTACTTTCTTGCTAGTGCATCATATTTGGTAAGGGTTTAGGGTTGATTTTGTGTTCTTGTTCGTTATCATTTATTAATTGGATTATTGGATTCGATTATCGTTGATTGTTGCCTAGGAATTGAATTTTTTTATTATATCATTGTTTGTGGCACATCAGTTACCTGCATGCAAGAGCAATATTAGCAACTAAGTGGATATTTCTCCCTTTTTCTTTTATTGGAGTTTATTTGAATTAACTAAAAAAATTATTTTAATAAATATTATACAGGAAAACGCACACCTATTTCATTTATAATAAATTCAAATATATTCTTATCTAATGATTTTGTAAATATATCAGCCAATTGAATTTTAGTACTCACAAAATCAAGATTAATATTTCCATTGTTAATGTGATCTCTTATAAAATGAAGCCTTACTTCAATATGTTTGGATTCAAAATGATGAATTAGATTTTTTTGCGAGATTAATAGCACTTGTGTTATCACATTTTATTATAATATTTTTACACATAAATCCATAGTCACACAATTGTTGCTTAATCCATAATACTTTAGCACAATAATTTCCTATAGAAAAATATTCTACCTCAACTGTTGATAAGACAATAGAATTTTTTTTTTTAGATGACCAAGATACAAGTTTGTCCCTTAAAAATTGACAAGTTTGTGAAGTACTTTTTCTATCAATCTTATAGCCTACATAATCAGTATCTGAATACCTTATTAAATCAATATTTTTATTTTTAGGATACCAAATTTCTAATTTTATAGTATAAGGTATATGTTTGAAAATTCTTTTTACAATTGTAAAATGTATTTTAGCTAGATTTGTTTGAAATCTAGCACATACACAAATTTCAAACAAAATGTTTTGTCTAGAAGTAGTTAAATATAACAAGGATCTAATTAAACTTCTATAAGGTTTTTTATGTACCTTTTTACTTGTAATGTTTGGATCTAGCTTTATTGAAGTTGACATAGGAGTAGTAGCTCCTTTAACATTTTCAAATCAAATTTTTTGAAGCATTTGCTCAGCATATTTTTCTTGGTGAATAAATATTTCTTAAGAGGTTTGATTGATTTGCAATCAAGGGAAGAAGTTTAGTTTTCTCATCAAGGACATCTCAAATTTAACCTACGTTAACTTTGAATTTTTTTTTTGCAATATATTTCATTAGTAGAACAAAAAACAATATCATCTATATAAATTTATACCACTAAAATATCATTATTGAAATGTTTTATAAAGAGAGTTGGGTCAACTTTTCCTCTTGAAAGGTTATTTTTTATTAGAAAAGCATTTAACCTTTCATACCAAGCTTTAGGAGCTTGTTTTAAACCATAAAGAGCCTTTTGTAGTTTAAAAGCATAATCTTCTTTTAATGGATCTTCAAATCCTAGGGGTTGTTCTACAAATACTTCTTTTTTGAAATATCTATTTATAAAAGCACTTTTTATGTCCATTTGAAATAATCTAAAATCTTTGTAATAAGCATAAGTTAACAATAGTTTAATAGCTTCAAATCTAGCAACAGGAGAAAAAGTTTCATCAAAATCAGTACCTTTGTCTTATGAATATCCTTTTGCTATAAGCCTTGCTTTATTTCTAACTATCTTACCTTTCTCATCAAGCTTATTTTTGAACACCCATTTTGTTTTAATAATAGATTTGTCTTTAGGTCTAGTAACTAATATCCATACTTGATTCATTTTGAATTGTGCTAATTCCTCTTGCATGGCATTGATCTAGTTACAATTTATCAAAGCCTCATTCACATTGTTAAGTTCAATTTCAAATAATAAAGCAAATTGATTTTCAATATCTTATAGCTTTGATTTAGTTTTAACTCCTAAATCTATTTTCTTAAGTACTTGTTCTAATGGATGATATGCCTAAATCTCCAAGGCTTAGAATATTCAACTCTAGTCTATGTAGGTTTAGCAGTACCTTCTAGTAAACTATCTAAGTCATTGTCTAACTTATTGTCTATTGAAATGTTTGTTTGACTATCTACTCAGCTGGCTAATCTACCTTCTATTTTTTGTTCGATAGGTACTCTTGCAATATCTTGTAGACTCTGTTGATGATTTAAATATTTATTCCTATTCTTTTTACTTATTACATCATCACTATCATCCATGATTGGGTTACTAATAACTTGCCCTTAATAGACTTCTCTACTAATCTAGTTACTTGATTAAAAATACAAAAGGTCTTATTGATTATTGAATAACCAAGAAAAATTCCTTCATTAACTTTTTTTATCAATTTACCAAGATTTTTCCCGCATTTCTTGATGAAGCATTTAGTCTTCAATATGTGAAATATGACACATTTGGCTTCTTACCTTTGTAGATTTCATATGCTGTTTTTTATGTCAAGGGTCTCACATAAACATGATTAGAAATATAACAAGATGTAAAGATTGCTTGAGCTCATAAATACTTACGTGTATTACTTTCATTTAGCATACTTCATGCCATTTCTTGTAATACTTTGATTTTTTCTTTCTACTATTCCATTTTGCTGTAGAGTATAGGGAGCAAAAAATTTATCTTTTATCCCATTTTTCTCACAAAAATTAATAAAGTTTTCATTTTCAAATTCTTTACTACAATTAGTTCTCAAAATTATGAGCATTTTCCTACTAAATTACTCGTGGGATTATTAGCTCATAGAGTATTTTCCTACTAAAGACTAAATTCCAGATAACCAGCTAAACCAATGCGTTGTCCATTCAGTCTAGAGGCCAAAAATGGCGTTTTTCTTATCTTTGTAGTTAAGTTTTCTAAACTTTACTACAAAGAGGGGCAACTGTAAACACGTGATCGTCTTCAACCTCCGTCCGAGATCATTGCTGGCAAGGAAAAATTCGAATTTCGGCCATTTTGATGCGATTTTTACACGAAATCCACCAAATCTTTAACTGAAATAAGATAAACATCATCCCATTGGAATCAAGTCGCAACAAATTGAAGGATTTACATGAATCAAAGATGGGTTTCAACAAAAAAATCCTATTCGTGCCAATCGGAGGAAATTAGAGCTTATCCCACTTAGTTTTTGATGCCTATAAATAGAGATTGAGGGTAGGAAGCTAGAGGATGGATCAAAAGTGAGAAAAGAGAGAAAATAAGAGAGATTGAAGCTTCGTTGGAGTTCCCGAGCATAACTGTCGATCACTACCGCCTCGAAACGCTACCTGGGGAGGTTTTCGACTGCAACCACCACCGACTTTAGGTTCCTCATCCTTAGAAGCTTTAGAAACACCCTTTATTTGATGAAAAGGATTGCCGTTGACGAGGATTTCCAAACATCACGATCCAACTTGCCGACCTAATCTAACCTGACTCGGTTCAACCCGACTTATGCATCGTACCCAGATCTAGGTAAGTCGGATTTTTTGTTTTTTGTTTTAATTAATTTATTTTTTTATTTACAATTTGAAAAAAAATAAAAAAAAATAATATTAGGAAAAATTATAGAATTTAGATTTTTTTCACGTTTAGTTTAGAGTAGATAAAATAATAAAAAATTATAAAATAAAAATGTTAAAAATATAAAAAAATAATAATTAAGGTAGGTTAATAATAGAGATATAAAAAAGTAATTTTTATCACTTAGAAAAAAATCCTTTTCTTAAATAAATCTAAAATTGACTTTTTTTCCTTAAATTAATTTTTTCAAAAAAATAATAATAATAAAGCTTAGGCTTGGATTTTTTTTCCAAAAAATGCTAAAAATGATATAAATGTAAATTTATGGTATTTTTATAATTAAAATTAACTAACCCACTAAAGTTTTTATGAAAAGCGAACTACAGTTTGTTTAATCCCGAATAGCAGGTACGTAGGCACCCATTTGGGACAACTCTAAAAAGAATAAAAAATCATTTTCCATTTTAGAATAAGTTGCTTTTAATCAATAAGAAAAAACACAACAAAAAATAACAAAAAAAAGAAAACATTAAAAGACATTAGGATAGGGATTAGATTTTAGAAGAATAAGTTAGTAATTTTAAGGTTTTAATAGGTTAGCCCCCGAGTTCAGAAACTCTAGTTTTCCCTTTCCTTTTTCACAAAAATGAAAAGAGGAAATCTTGTTGACTAATTGTCTAAATTAGGATTAATCTGCTCAATTAGTCATAATTCAATAATCTTTCCTAATTTCAGTTGGGTGGTGACTCCAAAATAAGACGAAATTCCTAGTTCAAGTCGATGACTTATATTAGATGAGCATATAATCTTTCCCAATTTCAGTCGGATTAAGAATGAAAATAAAAAATTAGACTCGGCAACTATAAAAAGTGTATCGTGCTTTTTGTGATAAGGCACAAAATGAGACATTTTGTTGAATCTATCAACAACCATAATAAAATCTTTCCCCTTTATGTCCTAAGCAGATCCAAGATAAAATCTATACTGATATCGGTCCAATGTTAAGTAGGTATAGGCAAAGGCATATATTCACCTTGAACCCCTTTCTTTCCTTTTGCTCTTTTACATACCCCACACCTTTCCAACACCTTATGAACATCCTTCATCATGCCCCTTCAATAGAAATGTTCTTTAAACAAAGCCAGAGTTCTTTTTTCACCAAAGTGACTAAACAATCCTCCAGCATGTGCTTCCCTCACTAACAATTCTCTCATAGATCCATAAGGTATACATAACTTTCTAGCTTTATACAAAAATCCATTAATCATATAATATCCCTCAAATATTTTCCACCTAGAACGTTTCTCAACAACTACTTTCAAATATTCATCATGCATATAATGTTCCTTTAGCAATTCAAATCCAAGCAGTTTCAATTGTAGAGAGGTGACAAGTTCTTACCTACGTGACAAAGCATCAGCTACCATATTCATGTTACCTTTCTTATACTTAATCACATATGAAAAACTCTCTTGAAACTCCACCCATTTGGCTTGGTGTTTTGATAGATTTTGCTGACCTTTGAAATGTTTTAAGGATTTATGATCTATATAGATAATGAATTTTTTTGGAAGGAGATAATACTGCCATGTCATCAATACTCTTACTAAGGAATGAAATTCCTTATCATATATTGATTAATTTAAAGTTGCATCACTCAATTTTTCACTAAAATATACAATAGGCCTCTTATCCTATATCAACATAGCACCAATCCCTATCTCTGAGGCATTACACTCTAATTCAAAAGTCTTATCAAAATCAGGTAAAACCAATACTGGAGCACTAGCAAGTTTTACATTTATCTCCTCAAAACTATTTTGGGCCTTCTTACCCCAAATAAAAGGAACATTTTTCTTAGTCAGTTCAGTTAAAGGACTGATAATACTACTAAAGTTATGGAGAAAGCGTTTATAAAATGAAGCTAGTCCATGGAAACTTCTCTTCATGGTGTGTTTTAAAAGCGGTCTTCCACTTGTCTCCTTCTCTCATCCGAATTTAGTGATATTCGCTTTTATGGCTTTAAGGTCTACCTTGGAGAATACTTGTACACCATATAGCTCATCTAATATGTCATTAAGTCTAGGAATAGGATACCTATATTTGATGGTCATTTTGTTGATGGCTCGGCTATCAATGCACATCCTCTAAGTGTTATCCTTCTTAGGGACAAGAAGGGCTGAAACAGTATAAGGACTAATACTCTCCCTGACAAAACCCCGTTCTACCAACTCAATCACTTGACGTTTCAATTCCTTAACCTCCTTAGGATTCATGCAATATGTAGGTTGGTTTGGTAAAATTGATCCAAGTTAGAAGTCAATGGTGTGCTCTATACCTCTCAAAGGTGGTAAACACTCTAGCAATTTATCTGTAAAAAGATCACTATAGTCATCAAGTACCTAAGATACAATAGATGGTAGATGCTCGCGCCTCTCCATCTCTAGGGTATACCTCATCTATAATAAATATACTAGTCTCTCATTTGCTATAGCCTCCTTTAACTCATACTATCCCACCTTTTCCTCTAAACCTCTTGGACCTTTGAAGGTGACATTAGGTTTAACACTATACGTTTACCCTCTTTCAGGAACACATAAGTATTTTTAAAGCTATCATGCAAAACCCTCCTATTATATAACCAAAGCCTGCCAAGTAATATATGGGATGCGTGCATGGGAAGGATGTTACATACAATCTCATCATGATATTTATCCCCTATGCTGAAAGATACTTTAGCCCTTTGGGTAACATGTAGACTACCTTGCTCACTCAGCTAATGCAATTTATAGGGTTTTGGATGTGGGGTGGTGACTAGTTTCAATTTAGATACTAATGATGCAGCTATTACATTAGTACAACTGCTACCATCAATAATAATAGCACATAGATTACCTTGTACTCTACGAGAGATGTGGAAATTTTTTTCCCTCTACTCATCATCATTAGTAGGAAATAAAGTCAAAGCTCGACGTAGTACATTAATAGATAAATACTTATCAACTCCTTTATCTTCATGTATTATAGCATCTGTCGTCACCATAATATTCATCTAATAGCCTTAATAGATCTGTAGCATCAATCATGTCTTCCTCATCCTCCTTACTCTCAACCTCCATGGCAGTCATAACCTTCCCGTTTGGACACCGAGTAGTCATATGTCCGAAACCCAGGCATTTAAAGCATTTGATTTGATGATTCCATCCTCGTGACATCCTAGCTACTGATGGTTTGTCTTCAATCCCTGCAACTGTTTTTCCTTTCCCCACTATCTCCTTTTCCCCTCGACTATCATGCACCACTGGATTCTTTTCTACATTTATATTGTATCCTCCTCTATCAGCTTGTTTTCCATAAGAATTATATAGTTTTGTAGAACTCCCATACCTGTTATTGGCTGCTCTAAATGGATTGGATCGTCTCTATCTTTCTACTTTTAGAGCTAGCTAGATGGCCTCCTCAAAGGTATCATACCTTTGGAGCTCTATAATGCAAGAAATTTCATACTTTAAACCCGACACAAATCATGCTAGGGTTTGTTCAGAAGGTTCGATTGACCCACATTTGATCATTAAGGTCTCGAACTCCTGCACATACTCATAAACTGTTTTGCATCTTTACCACAGTGTCTAGAGACATATATACAGCTTCTGCTTATAGTGATTAGGTATAAACCTCCTTCTCATAACACTTTTCATCTTCTACTATGTATGTATCTCTACCTCACCATCCCTTCACCTACTAGCCACTAAATTCTTCCACCATAATGCAGCATAGCTAGTAAACTCAACAGTTGTAAGGCGAACCCGAGTGTAGTCGACTTACACACCATAGTGCCGCACACCACTTCCATGGTCCACTTACACACCATGGCAACACAATGCAAATGGAAGCAATTATAGACACTTCTCTACATAGCAAGCAATTGATTCCAATTAGTTAAAGTGCAATTAAAATGATCAATACACAATAACTCCACAAGTAATGATAGAGTTTGAAATTCAAAATGTTTCCTAATTCTGCATGGAAAGATGAGTAAATATGAAAATGAACACTTCAAATTCTCAAAATTTTCAAGGAAACAACAAGGTACCAATTAAGAACTACTTCAAATTATGGAATTCTAACTTATGGAATTCAAATCCAAAGAACTTCACCTTCTTCCACACACAATCAACTCATGTCAAAGGATTGCAATTTAATTTCTACACTTCAATTGGAAATCACGCAAGCATTTCAAGGTACACTTTAACACAAGACTTCAATTTTCACTTCACATAATTCAATTTCGGAATGAAAGATCAAGAACACTAAATCCCAATTTGTGAATCATGAATTTCCCTTCTTTAAACCATGCTTTGATACCAAATTATGATGTGCTTCACTTGTAATTGTAATATATGAAAGGATGATGCAATAAAGAACTAAATTCCAATCAAATTGAGTGTGACCCTAACTTGAAAATAGAACCCTAAATGGCGTGAACAAGAACAAATAAAACAAATCCAATTACACACTAGATATGGCACACTAGTAATAATTGGAAGCAACTCAAGAAGTATTAATATAACTCACAATAATCCTTAAGCTAACTCACCACAATTTCAAAATGAAATTGATAAGAGTAAAAATTGCGTGAGGAAGGAGCTCTCCTATTGCAAGAAAGGCAAATTTCTAATGCTTAAAAAGTCTCTCACAAACCCTACTTTACAAGTATTTATACTTGTTCTAAATAAGGCAAATTTAACAAAAGAAAATACAAATAAAAAAACCACATATGTGGCTGGTTTCCAACAAGAGAAAAATACAAATGAAACCCTCATATGTGGTCGATTTCTTTCACCTCCATGGAGTAATGTAGGACCCGTTCTTCTTTGATTTATGTAGGTCTATGAATAACCTACAAACTAAGCATTACTGAATTTACTCGTCGTCCTGTAAAACTAACAAATGTATTTGCTGGAATGCATAACAATTATATAATGGAAAAGAAGATACTAAAGAAATATCCTTAGGGTCTAATTGTTCAAAGAGAACTCTCATTGCCAAATTTTGTAATCTTTTGGCTCTTGCCTTAGTGATGGGTCCTGTAGATATATGATTCCTATCAAGTTGACTCACGGTTAGTTTGTCTAAGTCATGAGCTTCCTCAATAGAATTCTTCTTTGAGTCCCACAAGCTTGGCAAGATTTGCAAGATTTTCCTTACAAGCTCATTATCATCAAACCTTTTACCAAGTAAAGAAAGTTCAATAGTAATTATAGTAAATATAATAAATTCATCAAATATAGTTTCACTAGATTGAAATTTGAATAATTGATAGTTCTGCTTTAATTCTCCTCTCCCGGTGTCTTTGATCATTACAATGCCTTTATAGGTTTCACACAATTTGTTTAATATTTCTTTAATAGATTCACATGTTGAAATCATTGTGAACACAATTTGTGATATGCTCAATAGAAGTAGGTTCTTTGTTATGTTGTTACCTTCAGCCTTGTTCTTTTCTTCATTAGCTAGAATTAGACTGTCAGTTAGAATGATTTATTGATCTCCATACCATATAATTTCTCATGAAGTGAAATCAATTGCTTTGATATAAGTTTCCATCCTGCATTTCCAATAAGGAAAGTTAATCCCATTAAAGAATGGTATACAATTAAATACAATTGTGATTGTGTTGTCAACCATTGATCAACTCTTGTATGTAGAAGAGCCACTACTCTAATACCAAATGTAGGTCTTAAAATGACAAACAAGAGGGGGGTGAATTGTTTGCAAAAAAAAAAAAGAAAAAATTTCAATTTTAATCAATCGATCACTTTTTAACTTTCTAGCTTAATGAAGATTATGTGTAATGAGTAATAATAAAATAGACAACTAAAATGTGTAGTAAAATTAAAGAAGGCTATGATATATAGAGGTTCCTCCTAATGAGTAAGTCCTCTCATCCAGCTTTGCTACTATGGATATGGTCTTCCACACTGGTTGTTTCACTAATTTAATTGTGAAGAATTTGTTACAAACACCAATAGCTCTTACTTTATTTTTCTAGCCCTTTCCTTGGCTAAGTATAGTCTACAAGGCTTTGTAACTTCACTTTTTTAGACTAAACTTTACATGGAATAATAGAAGAATTTACAAGTGAGAAGAATATAATTTCTCTAGTTTAAGCTCGAGTAATGAATATTAGTTTCAGCTCTGTTCTAAATTTTTTGTCTCTTTGCTTGTATCTGCTCTATATATCTATCTTTAACTTGAATTTTGTTTATATAGTTGCTCATTCTGTCAATAGAATGCTTCCAATGTTCATTGAGTTTTCTAACGTTCATATCCTTACATTTTTAGGAATTTGAAAAATTTTATTTGTAATTCAAATTTTAATCGATTAACTATGTAACAGATTTCGCTTAGATTTGTTGATGTTTATCTTCGTCTAGTTTTTCAATAACTTCAAATGGATAAGTCTCAATTGAAAATAGAAGATCCCTTTTTATCTGGATGGTCTTCAATTGATAACCATATTGGTTGTTATTATCTTCATCTTGTTCTTCTTTGGTTAAAACAATCCTTAACTTGATCCATTATATATATTTATAAACTTTGCAAACTAAAGCTATAAATAATTCAAACTTGTAAATTTGAACTTGTATAAGAACATCTATAAGCATATATTTTGCAAACCAAAGTTTTATAAACCAAATTATTAGACCAATTGTTTAAATATTAACTATCTATTTAAATGTCTAGTGAAATACCTAACAGACTATCTGGTTAAGTGTTTGTCATCTACTGTTTGTTTATGTATCTGTAGAATGAATGCTTCTATTCTTTGCACTTACAATATATTCTATGCAGTAATAACCTATTGTATGGTGGAATTAAATGAAATAATTACTTGTTGTATGATGTTTGTTGTTTACATTGATGCAAGTGTCTTAATTCTTGCTTGTTCATGCGTATGTGTTTGTTAGCTATACGTACTAGGCTTTAACTTAGCCCTCGGGGATTTTTTTTTAGCTGTAAGCACAAATGAATGTGATAACTAGGACAAAGACCTAGGGTTAAATGTATAGGAGAGGGAGGATGAAGATTTCTTTTATTATTATGGTGATTAAGTGAAGATAGGAATTCGAATTCTTTATATATAATAATGCTGATTTTCTTTAGAAGACAAGAGACTAGTGAATTTTAGAATTTCAATTGTTTTAGACTTTGGTCATGAATGATTTTTTAAGATTTGTTTCAAGAGTTTGAAGATTTAAATGGGAGGTACTTGTATTATGTTGAAAGTATAAGATTTATCTAATTGTGATTAATAGGAAATACAAGCTTAAATGGTATTAGAGTTGGTTTAAGAGTGTTATCATGTCCTTGCTTAGTAAGGATTTATGGTGAGTCGTAGCATCCCAAGTTTTGGAGTGTTACAACTTAAATGGTATTAAAGCTTAGGTTTAATGACCCTTAAAAACTAGGTGATAATCAATAGGCATAGGTTTCAAATAGTAGAAAGTAAGATGTGATCTTTAAAGGAATTAAGAATTTGATCTATAAGGTGATAAGATATGAAGAGAGTGGTTGAAACTATGGGACAATGGATTTTGTTTAGTAATTTAATTTATTTTTATTTACAATTTTCTTAATTTCTACATTATTCACATATGTATATAACTATGTATATACTAACATATAGTAACACTAACATCGAATTGACATTAACTTTTGAGTCTATCTAGTTGTCTCTTTTTAAATAGAATGCCTTTAAGAAGAATCATCATATTAGGCTCATCAAGGGGTGTTAGGCGTGGCAACCCAAATGAGGGGAATCCCCATGGGTAGTAGCCATAAAGGGGGATAAGGTTGGGTAGTAGATCAGACTACCCAATTTTTGTAGACTCTGAACAACTTGGCGGGGTATTGACACAACAACATCAAGCCTATAGTATTCCATAAAATAGAGTTATAGAAGAACTAATAAGCTTTGATAGATTCATTAGGGTGGCAAAGGAGTTCAACTCTAAAGTGGATAACCCGATTGAGGTAGAAGATTAGATGTAAGAAATGGAGAAGACATTTCCTGCCTTTTAGGTACCTAAAGACAAGAAGGTAAACTATGTCATGTTCATGCTGAAGGGGACTACAACAATATGGTAGGTGTTAATTCCCAAAATAGCAAGAGCATGTGTGAATTGGATCGGGTTTAGGGAACTATTTTACCGGAGGTACTTCTTTAGTAGTTCTAGAGATAGAATGGAAAACGAGTACTATAACTATGAATAGGGGAGTAGAATAATGGAAGAATATGAAATGAAATTGAATTGCTTAATTTAGTTCCTACTTGAGGCTATCCGTGTTGATGATAAATCTAAGGCAAGAAAATTTCTAAGGGGATTAGAGCCAAGTCTCCAACATGAGGTTGGAACCTTTCAACTGACTACATATGCTAAAGTGGTTGACAAAGCCAAGTATTTAGAATAAAGTAAAAGAAGGATAGAGGAATACATGAACCACAAAGTAGGGACTACTTTGGGTAAGAGACCCACCTCGAGTGTGATGGGGCAAGAGGTCCCATATGTTCTAAAATAGGTTATTACAGCCCCCTCCTTTATAGATTAGACTAGTGCCTTTGGCACTTCCAATAGTAGCCCTTGCTATTAAATGCACCATGTGATATAGGCTTTATGAATTAAGGGAATGTAGAAGGCTAGAGGGTACGTTTTTCTCCTGTGGAAATACATGACATATTGGTAGACAATGTAATGAAAGGTCAGTTCTACTGGTATTTTGCTATGTGTGTAAGTAGAGGGGACAAAAGGTAGTAGACTATCCTTAAGGGTAAGTAGAAAATCAAACAGCCTTAGCTTAATAGGTAGTAAAGCCTCCAGCGAGGATATAGGCTGATAGACCATAGACAAGAGGCCTTAGATAATGGGTTGCCACCAAGGAATATATGATTCAACAATAGTAGCACCAAGACCTTCCAAATATAAACACCATTACAAGTATGCTTCAAGTACATGCCAACAATGCTTATGTATTATTTGATACTGGTGCTTTTATTCCCTTTGTGTATAAATCGTTTGTACATGAATTTATATTGGAAATTGAGTGTATGGATTGTCAATTAGCTATTAGTACTCCTTTGGGAGTTAGAGGGAGGATAGATAGAATCTATAGAAGAGTAAGAATAGAGATACAAGGAAGGGTGATACTAGAAGATCTATTGATTTTAGAAGTGGTAAAATTTGATATCATATTTGGAGTCAACTGGTTGTTAGAATACCGTGCTAAAATTGATTATCATAATATGGTGGTACATTTCAACACACCCAGGGAAGATTATTTTGAGTATAAGTTGGAAGCTTAGAGACTAATAAGATTACCCACTTATGAGTTATGGGGAAAGAATATGTTGGCAGCTATAATTACTGAGGCCAATGAAGAAATGAAGATGGAGATGGCATTAGGGGTGAAAGAATATTCAAATGTCTTTCTAAAAGACCTTCCTGGTTTACCCTTAGCTAGGGAGATCGAGTTCAGCATTTATTTGGTATAAGGTACTATACCAATATCAAAACTAGTATATAGAATGGCATCAATTGGATTAGAAGAGCTAAGGAAGTAGTTGCAGGATCTTCAAGATAAAGGTTTTATAAGACCTAGTATATCTCCTTGGGGTGCACCATTCCTTTTTGTTAAGAAAAAGGATGAAAGCATAACGATGTACATCGAATATAGAGAACCGAACTGGGTTACCATCAAGAACAAGTATCCTTTTCCCAAGATAAATAATCTGTTTAACTAACTATAGGGAACTTAATTATTTTCTAAGATCAACCTGAGATTAAGATACCACTAACTGAGGATTAAAGAAGGGAATATTCATAAGATAACCTTCAAGACTCGATAAGGGTATTTTGAATTTTTAGTAACGCCTTTTAGGTTGACCAATACACTTGTGGCATTTATGGACTTGATGAATAAGGTCTTTAGGGACTTCCTAGATAGATTTGTGATAGGAATCAAAATCCTATAGGACCTATCATTAGGATAAGAGAGAAAGGGTTACAAAATTTGGCGATGAGAGTCCTCTTTGAATAAACCGACCCCGAAAACATTTGTATACTAATTTTTTTTTCTATTACTTATTTGTTGTGCGTTCTAGTAGGTAAACTTATGGGTTTCCATAGGGCGATGGATAAACTCACTAAAGCTCAGCTTGTGGGTTATTCATGGACTGACATAAACCAAAGAAGAATTGGTCCAACAAATTGTTCACTTGAATTGAAGAACCAGCCACTTGAAGACCATCTATTATACTTGTAATTGTTGTTTTGAGAATAGGCCATTTCATTTAGCAATTGTAATTTCTTTTCTTGGAATCGGTCACCTAAGTGGCTTATTTGTAATTTTCATGTTGTTTTTACCTTAATTGGAGCAAGTATAAATGCTTGCTAACTAGGGTTTTTAGAAAGCTTTTAACATTTTGAACAAAAATACACACTTGTTGCCATGAGGAATTCCCTTGCTTGCAATTGATCTCTTATCAATTTCATTTGTGAAATTGTGGCGAGAACCAACTAGAGTGATTGTGAGTAATATCAATAATCTCTTGTTGTTTTTATAAATTGTGTTTAACAAGTAATATCTAAGTGCAATTTGTTGGTTCCTTATCCATATACACATGAATTTAGGGTTCTTATTTTCATATTTGAAACAATTCAATTTGAGTGGAATCTTAGTTCATTTCTTTTGTTATCCATTGATATTCATATAATTGTTTGTTCCATATATAAATTTGGCTTCAATTTTCGTGAATTAGGGACTATTTAAGAAGTTGTTGATCAAGCCAATTATTGGTTGTAATTGTTGTTCATGCCATTTTTCTTAGTATTCATGTGCTTGGATTTTTAGGCACATCATATTTTGGTATTAGAGCATTGGTTTTTTGGAAGGGAATTTCATGATCTTCAATTGCAATTAGTGTTCTTGAAGTAATTTTTGATTCGAAATTGTTGAAGTAATTTGTTGTAGTGCTTGTGGAGTTTATTTCTTGTTGTTATTGATTGAAGTAGATGTGGGGAAAAACTTATGGTAGCTTACTTTCCTTGAGTTTGCCATAAGTAAGAAAGGAGTGGTTCATGGTGATCATTTAGAAAAGTGAAAATTTGAAACAAGAAGAGTGAATTGTGTGTTGTAATTTCAGAAATTGCATTGTCATACGTAAATTCCATATTTGAATTTTGTATCTATAAGTTGCACAATAATCGTAACAAGAAGCATAAATTTTTTTTTATGAATATTTCTATTATTGACTCAGGTAAGTTTGACTCCTTTGGTTCATGGATTTGCATCCATGCCTATTGCATTCATGAATAAAAGAAATAAAAAATAAATAAATAAGGGGACATGAATTAAATATCCTTTATAGGTGATTGACACGAACAATAATGCAACTTATGGATATATAGTGAAACTTCTTTACATAATAATTACGTGTTTGTCTTGTACAATAATTGTTTGTTAAAGCCCCATTATATATACATATGCATATTTATGAATATGTTGCAGCATATAAGGATGAGAAGAATACCAATATAGAAACTTGTTCTATGGGTGTGTATTGTTTAAAAGATTTAGGAGATATGTATAAACCTGTAGAACATAGAGAAATAGTGGGCTATGTGGGATATCAAGGTTGCTGGCATAACCATTTTGACACTTAAACTAGAATGCAAGTAGGAGTAATGAAAAGAAGTTTAAAAGTGAGCAAGAGAGCTTAAGGTTTCGATCTCCTTACCTATAACTAGTCTTAGGTATGTATAATGGATATTGATGGATGGTTAGTTGTGGAGAACATAAGGTATGCCTCTAGCTACATGTTTGAATTATTCAAGATGTAGGAGAATGGGCAGTTATGAGGATTGATGGCTTGCAGTAAATCTTATTTATAGTTGACCAAATTTAAAGGCTATGGGAGAGAGAGGCTTGACCACCACTTAGGCACATGACTATACCCCTTGTATAGAGTTGGGCTTAAGCCCTAGCTAAAATGGTTTATCAACAGTATGCTTTTTCTTATTTTTTTCTTATTATTTATTATAATAAAAGCCTTAACATTGTTATATTTTATTATGGTGAAATTAAGAGATTGCAATTTCTAGTGGCTTTTGGGTGGGGAGCACAAAGATCTTAGCCTATACCAAGTGATGCTGATTAACTATTGAGGAAAATGTTAATAATAGAATATGAAGGATAATGATTTCTATTGTTTAAAAGAGAAAATCATTTATCATATTTTCCATTAGCATTTTCTATAGTTGTTTACTATTATCATACTCCATCGTTACTTATCACTACAAACTGCTAGTATTTGTTACCTTTATAGACAATACAAATCATTAAATCTTGTAAACTTTAGGTGAAGTATTTTAGAGGATCCATTTTCGACTTGACTACTTGGTAACAACTACAAAGTATTAATCATAATTAATACCCAAAAAAACTTTCAATAAACATTTTCAAGTAGGGAAAAAAAATTTAGTTATTACTTAACATTTTACTATATGAAAATGCCATTTACTTATGGCAAATATTTATTGAATGATTATATATTAATACTAATTGTTTGAATAAATTTCAATTACAATAGTGGTTTTTAGGGGGTTGGGGTTTAGCGAGCGAACACAAAAAGAAGAAAACAAGCATGTCTCATCATTCTCATTTTTTTTTTCCAATGATATTCACAAAGATGGTGGAAGATTGAATCTACACCATATAGATTATAGGACTAAAGGAAAATGTTGTGTTTTATTATTATATATATATATTTTAAAAACATTATGCAATTTAAACATTGAAAGAGTTTTAGTAAAAATCAGATTATATCATAAAGCAAAAATGAACAATAATACTAGTTAAAATTAAAGATTTAGGATAGATTTGACTATTTGATCAAGTGTTAGTAATTTAATTTAATGGTTTATACTTTAGGTTTAGTTGAAACGCATTGAATATAATTTGTTAAATTAAATTATATTTATTAGCAATATTATGAGTTGAGTTTGCTATCTCATATGTATACATGAGAAATTACAGAATGCTTGCAACTTGGAACCTATGATATATATAGTATAAAATTTAAATAGGTTCTAAGATGGATATAAAGTCATATATATTGTTCACATATCAAATTGTGAGTCGAGCCTGATTATAAAAAAAAGAAGAAGAAGAAAAGAATCGAATTTTTGGTTTGATTTAATCCAGTTAAGTTTTTATTTGTGGTTTAGCCTTCTTTTTTTTTTTTCATTGTTACACAAAAAAATGGTGAAATAGGAAAAATTATGGTGGAAGTTTTCCATATGTTGAAAACAATCTTTGTAAAGTGAAAAGAGCATTGCTATGAGGAAGTGAACCTTGATATGGTAAAATAATGAAACCTCTTTTGTTGTCAAAACAATCTTAGTGCAATGAAATGTCCCTTGCTACGAGGAAGTTTGCCTTAACATGGCAAATGCATGTTTAGTGAATTTCAAAACTTAAAGTGGAAAAATAGGCAAAACTGGAATCAAATCCCTCCTTATGGCGAGAACAATCTTAATATGATGAAAAGAGTCCTACTTCAAGGAAGTAAGTCTTCAAATGATGAAATAGTGAAAACTCTTTTCATGGAGAATATGGTTTTAGTGTGGTGAAAAAACCATTCATATGAGGAAGTTAGCCTTGATATAGCGAAATAGTGAAAACTCTTTTCATGGTGAAAATAACCTTGTTATAAGGAAATTAATCATAATAGGCGGGTGTACATTAAGTGAATTTAAAAGCTTCGAGTGCTAAAATAGGGAAAACTACGGTGAATGGGAAAAACTATTATAGAAGTTCTTCATATGGTGAAAATAATATTGGTGTTGTAAATAAGGGCCTTGCTACAAGGAAGTAAACCTATTGAAACAATGAAAACTTCTCATGGTGAAAATAATCTTAGTGTGGTGAAATGCATCATGCCATAGGGAAGTTAATCTTAGCACAACAAATACATGTTTGTTGAATTTCATAGCTAAGAGTTGTAGAATAGGCAAAACTATAGTGAAAGCCCTACCTATGGTCCTATGGTGAAAAAGGTATTAGGATGGAGAAAAGAGACTTACTTTGTGGAAGTGAGATTAATATGTTAAAATACTCAAAACCCTTCTTAAGGTGACAACAATCTTAGTGTGGTAAAAAGAACCTTTCCATGCAATAGTGAGTACTCTTTGCATACTTATGATAAAAATAATCTTAGTGTAGTAGTATTAGTATGAGCCTTAATATGAGGAAATTACCCTCAACATAGACACACATGTTTCGTGAATCTAATAGTTTAGAGTGGTGAATTAGTAAGAAAATACAGTGAAATAAGGAAAATTTTGGTGAAAGACTTTTATACGATGAAAGCCTTTCATATGGTGAAAGCAATTTTGGTATGGTGAAGAGAGCCTTGCTATAGGGAAGTGAACCTAAGCTCTTCTTATGGTGAAAATAGTGCAATAAAATGAGTCGTGCTATATAATTTAACACAAAACTATATACCCTAGAGTTTATTATAATTTTTTTTACAAGTATTATGGCAATATTTTATATAATACAAAATCATATACCTTAGAGTTCCTTATTATTTTCCACAAATATTAAAAAAGTTACATAATCTAATATTAAATTGTGCACTTTAATGAGCTATGTCAAATGTTTTATTTTGGTACAAATCTAAGAAACTACATGATGGGAATTAAACCATTTTAGTAACAAGAACTATTACCCGAACTAGAGCCAAAGGACCACAGAGTCTTACATTGAGAGTCCTATTTAACCAAATGGAACCTGAAGACACTCACATAGTATCTTCATTCCTTTTACATGATTGCTTTAAATTTAATTAGGTGCAATTGTCAATGCTTCGGGACGATGACTAAGTTAATTAGAGGATAGCTCATCGGCTTACCTTTAAGTCTATTTGGAGCTGACAACTTGCTTTATTTTTTTTCTTTATTTTCTTTACATTTTTTTTTTATAGGAGACTACTATAAATACTCGTCAAAGGGACATAAAAGGAAACTTTTTCATTTTTTGTTAAAAAGAAGAATATACACAAGAGTGAGGTTACTTATTTTCATCTAACTTTTATCAATCTCTTGTGGATTGTAGTGAGTTAAAAGGAGAAGGATTGTCCTGTGTCATATCAACAAGACCAAGCTTGATCCTTCTTCTTTTAGTGTGCAATATTTGATACAAAAATTGGATCTCCTTTTGTTCTTGGCATGAAATTGGTCTTTTAAATTTTAGGATTATTATAATCATATATGTGTTTGATTGTTAATTAAAATTGGCATATTATAATTTGGTATTAGAGTAAGTTTGAGAGAAGGGTTATAATGTGGGATTGCTTGATTTGTGCCATGATTAATTTAGTATTGTGAATTGGAATTGAAAGAATGGCTAAATTAGGGTTTATGTTGTAGATGGTGTTGTGGGATGCTATGATTACGTGATTGAAGATTGAGATTAAGTAAGTGATGTGGGTGTTCATTTTGAATTAAAATTGAGTAAGGTTGAATAGTGTGTGTAACACGTAGTGGTGTAGTTGTAGATTGTAAATTGAGTAAAGGGTGAGATTTGGGTTTGTGTTGTGGTGTACATGATTGTAGATTAGAAATTGAATAAAGGATGGGAGTTAGATAGCGTTGTAATTTATGAGATTGTGGAATTGGGAATTTGAACAAAGGTTTGTATTAGGTATGTCGTAGTGGTGTGATTGTGATTTAGGATATTTATATTAAGACTATAATTCGATAGCTATGTCGAATGATAGTGTAAAGGGAGGAATTAAGAGTGAAGCTAATAGTCAGATTGGAGGAGTAGGTTAAGGACGCCAAGCTGCAAGTGGTAGAAGAGACTTAGAAGGGCAATTGCAAGAGTTAACTACTGTTGTTGCTAATCTAGCTACACGGGTTGATCGGATAACACTTCCATAACAGCTAACGGCAAATCCACTAGTACCCCCACCATAGGTAGCCATTAATAATGCTCATAGAGAAGGAGCATTAGGAGGTAATAGGGGAAGGTAAATTGGAGGAAATTACCAAGCCTAACCAGAAGGAAGAGGTGATAATTTTGAGGATGATTCTATCATAATCGTGAGTTAAGACTACCTAGGGTTTAGAATATGTGAAATTACAAATGTCTTTATTTGTTGGAAAGGGATCTATAGAGGATTATCTTGATTGGGAGGATAAGGTGGAAGGTCTTTTTGAATGTTATGAAATTAATGACAATACCTAAGTAAAACTAGCAGCAACAGAGTTTACAAGGTATGCCACTTTTTGGTGGAAAAACAATATGGCTAGTAGGAGGAGAGATGGAGTTGTTGAGATCTATACTTAGTAGAAGATGAAATAGGTTATGAGGAAAAGATCTATACCATAGCATTATAGATAGGAACTATTCATGTGTCTCCAAACATTGAGATAGGGAGGTAAAACTGTGGATGAGTATGTCTAAGAATTTGAGACACTGATGATTTGATGTGAAGTAGTTAAACCTCCTGAATAAATGCTGGCACAGTTTGTGTCAGGTCCAAAATATGAGATGGCTTGTATAGTGGAACTATAGTGATATGACACCCTTGATGAGGCCATTCAGTTGGCCTTGAAAGTTAAGAGGCAAAGGCATTCTAATCCTTATAGAGTGGCGAGTAATAGCTATGGATCCTTTAATAAATTATATGGGTCAGATAATAAGAATGTTGATAAAGGGGGATATCGTAAGAATGTGGAAAAGACCGCAGTTATTCCAGATGTTGGAGGGGAGAAAGAATTTTTTGGAAAGGGGAAAGCGGTTGTTAGGATTGAGAATAAACATATAACAATTGGTTCATAAGGAGGAATGAATTGCTAAATCAGATGCTTCAAATGTTTGGGTTTTAGACATATGGCTACTTAATGTATAAATCAAGGGGTGATGATTGCTATAAAGGTGGAGAGTGAAGATGAAGAAGAAGGGATGCATAAGCCAATGGATTTGTTAGTAGTATTAGATGAGTATTATGGGGATGCAATGCTGAAGTGCATGAAGATAGAGGGAATGATTAGTATTTGGCTATCAATATGCTATACAGGGTGATGACTACTTTTCCTACTAATGAGGAAGAGTAGAGGGAAAACCTATTCCATATTTCTTACAAGGTCCAAGGTAACCTTTGTGTTCTTATTATTGATAGTGGTAGTTACACCAATGGCTACTTCATTAATTAATAAATTGAAACTAGTCAATAATCTATACCTTAAGCCATATAAACTACACTGGTTGAGTGAACAAAGAAGTTTGCATGTTACTCAAAGGGTTAGGGTTCCATTCAGCATATGAGAGAGATACCATGATGAGATTGTTTGTGATATTTTTCCTATATGTGCATCACACATACTGCTTGGTAAACCATGGTTATATGATATAAGGGTGTTGCATGATAGGTTTAAGAACACCTATGTGTTCCAAAAGGGTAGCAAGTGCATTGTATTGAATCCCATGTCACCAGCTAGAGTTCAAGAAGCATAGAGACAAATCAATAAAACTATAAAAAAGAAGACCCTATTTGTGAACAGCAAGAGTTAGAAGAGGCAATTCAGGAAGAGAGACCGAAATATCTATTGCAAATGAAATATGTGTTGGAGGTTGATGGGCGAGAACAGTTACCTCCTATTGTAAACCAGGTGCTAGATAAGTATATAAATGTATTCTCTGATGAGTTACTTGAGGGATTACCACTAGTGAGAGGCATTAAGCATGTTGCATATTGCATGAATCTTAAAGAAGCTAAAGAATTGAAAAGATAAGTGGACGAGTTAGTAGAAAGGGGTTTTGTTAGAGAGAGTACTAGTCTTTGTACTATTCCTACACTTCTTGTTCCGAAGAAGGATGGTACATAGCATATGTGCATTGATAGTTGAGCCATCAATAAAATTATAATTAAATACAGGTATCACATTCCTAAACTTAATGATATGCTGGATGAATTGAATGGTGCACAGGTATTTTCTAAAGTTGACCTTAAAAGCAAATATCACCAAATTCATATGAGGGTTGGAGATGAGTGGAAGACCACTTTAAAGACTCAACATGGTTTGTATGAGTGGATGGTCATGCTATTTGAATTGTCCAACACCTTTAGTACTTTCATGCAACTTATGAATCATATCATGAAGGAATTTTTGGGAAAATTTCTTGTAGTTTATTTTGATGACATTCTAATTTTTAACAGAGACATGGAAAGTTATGTTGAGCATTGCAGGTAGTCTTCTTAGTTTTGCAAAATTAGAGGTTGTATGGGAATCTGATGGCAATTAAATCAATGCTACCTTTTGTGTCATGGAGGCTTCCTCTTTCATGCCTCAACACTCTTATCAATTCAACCAAGAATTGTGATGAGTTGGCTTGTTGTTGTGCATAATATAAATGATTTTAAGTCCATTTCCTAATTCCTACTAGTGTGTTACATTTGATAAGCAATTGGGATTCTCATTCTCTCTCACTTTCACGCAATTAGGGTTCACACTAATTGATTGGAAATCGTCATCTTGTTTCTTCAATTATTGTTTAATATTGTAATTGGCTTTGAAGCATATCATAATTTGGTATCAAAGAAAGGTTTTAAGGAAGGGAATTCATGATTTTCAATTTGGGGATTTAGGGTTCTTGTTGTGCCATTTTGCAATTATTGTAATGTGAAGTGGAATTAAAGGCATTGTGTTGATTGTGTCGTATTTATCTTTGCTTATTGTAGATTAGAGTTGTGGAATTTAGATTTGCAATTTTTCTTCTCCTTCTTGCTGTAAGATTCTAGTTTGGAAAATTAAGAAGTCATTTAAATTTGATTCCATAATTTCTCTTGTGTGGTAATTGTGCATTAAATTTCTATTAATGCACTTTGACTTGAGATTGGAAGCATTTGTGCCGTGATTGTAGATATTATGCTGTTTATGTGTAATTGAGTGTTGAAGGGATTTTGTGTGTGGAATGTGTTGACCATTAGTGTTGATGTGCTTAAAATCTAAAGCACATGAATACAACTAATTGAAGAACCATTCAAACCAAATTCTCAAAATAATGTGATGAGCAATTTGTCAAGTGAACCTTAATTGTATGAACAACTTGATCTGATACCAAATTATGATGTGCTTAAAATCCAAAGCACATGTACACAATATAAATGGTGTGAACAAAAATTACAAACAACAATTGGCTTGATCAACAACTTCACAAATTGTCCCTAATTCACGAAAATTGAAGCTAAATGGATAACAAAGGAAATGAACTAAGATTCCACTCAAATTGAAATGTTTCAAATTTGAAAATAAGAACCCTAAATTTATGTGTATAAGGATAAGGAACCAATAAATTGCACTTAGATACTACTCACTAATTATAATTTGTAAAACAACAATATTACTCACAATCACTTTAGTTAGTTCTCACCATAATTTCATAAATGAAATTGATAAGAGATCAATTGCAAGCAAGGGGACTCCCCATGGTAACAATGTGTGTGTTTTTCAAAATATCAAAAAGCTCACTATAAACCCTAGTTAGCAAGTATTTATACTTGCTCCTATTAAGGTAAAATAAACCAAAAAATTACAAAGTTGCCACTAGGTGGTCGGTTCCAAAGATCAAAGTACAAATAAATTATAAGTCCCAAAAATGAATAAAAATGGCCAGTTCAATAATGAAAAATACTAGTGTAAAAGATGGTCTTCAAATGGCCGGTTCTTCTAGTCAGTTGAGCAATTTGTGGACCGTTGGATATGGTTCCAAAAATGTCCCGCAAGTTGATCATCAGTGAATGTTATTTGGCCATCCCGTAAAATCGATCAATATACCTCCTATAGTGCAAAACCAAACATTATTAGATAAAAATTTGGATCATACATCCAAATCAGGATCCCCCACTGCTGGAACTATAAGGTAGATTCCCATCAAGTGTCGTGGAGAGTGTGTTGAGCATTAAAGAATTTGTATCTTTTTGAAGTGAATTTGTGCTATAGGTCAAGTGGTGCCATGAGGGTGTAGTGCTTAGTTGTGTATGTCATTGTACCTTGGGGTTGTGTTGTCTTGTGGGAGTGTGTGTGTGTTCGAATCGTGAAGTGTGTGTATACCGTGGGTGTAAGTATGTTATGCCGTGGAGGTGTTGGTGTGAAGTGTATGTATATCGTTGGTGTAAGTGTGTGTTGTTGTTGTAACGTGAGTGTAATGGAGTGTGTTGTTGTTGTGAAGGAGTGACTGTGAGTATAAATATATATATATATTCAAGGTGTAATTTTGAAACCATGTCAAATGATAGTATGAATGGTGGAATTGGAAATGAGGCCAACAGTTAGGTTGGAGGAGGTAAAAAATGTCGTACTGTAGGTGGAAGAACACTAGAAGAACAATTGTAAGATTGTACTACTATTGTTGCTACATTAGCAACACGGGTTGATCAAATGACATTGCTATAACCACCAATGGCATATCCATAGGCACCCCCACCTCGGGTAGTCCATCATAATGCACAAAGGGAAGGAATAGTTGAAGGAAACATAGGTATGAGGATGGAAGGAGATTATCATGCTTTTAAGGAGGAAATGGATGGTAATTTTGATAATGATCCATACCTAAACCGTGAGTTTAGATCGCCTCGGGGTTTGGATTATGTGAAGTTGTAGATGCCTATATTTGCTGGAAGGGGTTTTACAGATGATTATTTAGATTGAGAGGACAAAGTAGAGGGCCTATTTGAGTGTTATGAAATTAATGATCACACTCGGGTTTGTCTTGTATTAGTAGAGTTTATTGGCTATGTTGCCTTATGGTGGAAGAATCTTGTAGCTAGTAGATGAAGAGATAGTGATGTTATGATACATACCTAGCAAGAAATGAAACAAGTTATGAGGAGGCGGTTTATACCGGAGCACTATAGACAAGAGTTATTTATGCGACTCCAGACATTAAGGTAGGGAAGCAAAACTGTTGACGAATATGTACAGGAGTTTGAGATACTCATGATTAGATGTAGGTCAGTCGAACCTCCTGAACAGACCTTAGCACGATTTGTGTTAGGGTTAAAGCATGAAATTGCATGTATCGTGGAGCTCTAGAGGTATAACACCCTTGATGAAGCCATCCAACTAGCTTTGAAAGTGGAGAGACAGAGGTGATCTAACCCATTTCGAGCAGCAAGCAATAGGTATGGACTTTCTACAAAACCGCATGGGTTAGATAGTCAACAGGTTGAATAAAAAGGAATAGGGAGAATTGATAAGATTATGGACTCAAATGCAACTATTATTGATAGGGGGAGGGAAATTTCTAGAAAGGGAAAAGTGGCTATTAGGGTTGATATCCGACAAATAGTGCCCAAGTCATCAAGTGGAAAGATGCATCAAACCAAATGCTTCAAATGCATGTACTTTGGACACATGGCTGCTTAGTATCTGGACAAAAGGGTGATGACTGCTATGTAGGTGGAAAATAAGGATGGTAAAGAAGAGATACTTGAGTTAATTGATTTGTCAACAGTGTTACAGGAGTATTATGATAATCCTGATGTTGAGGCATGTGAAGACAAGGGAGATGATAAATATATGGCTATTAACGTGTTGCACAGGGTAGTGACTACATCTCTAGATGTTGGGGACGTATAGAGGGAAAACTTACTCCATACTCCCTATCGGGTTTAGGGTAATCTTTGTGCTCTTTTTATTGATGGAGATAGTTGCACAAATATGGTAGCTATTACAATAGTAAAGAGATTGCAACTAGTCACTAGTCCACATCCTAATCCCTATAAATTGCATTGATTAAGTGTATAAGATAGTCTGTATATCTCTTAGAGGACTAAGGTTCTAATTAGCATAAGGGAAAAATATCATGATGAAGTTGTTTGTGATGTTCTTCCTATGTGAACTTTTCATATACTATTGGGTAAACCTTGGTTATTTGATAGGAGAGTGCTGCATGATGGATTTAGAAACACCTATGTGTTTCAAAAGGATGGTAAATGAGTTGTCTTGACTCCTATGTCACTAATTGAGGTATACGAGTTCCAAGAATAGATCAGCAAAACTACTAGGTAATCAAAACTTCAAGGCGAAAAGCACATGCAAACTAAGGTTTTCAATCCAAGAAAAGACCCATTAGATTTGAGGGTAAATCTTCCATAGGCCCAAGGAGATGATGAGAATCAAATCAATGTGGTGGATGATCTGATCGTTCTGACAAGTTAAATCCTATACTCAATCCTAGCTTACGATTAGTTCTCAGGCAAGTATACCTATCAATTAGCAGTATAGCATTGGAGTATAGGTATCAATCCTACGAAGACTTATAAGTACTAGTACTAACGATTATTCTACTATTTAACTTCTCACTATTGATGAACTCAATTACCCTAATTACTGATTAAAGCTGAAAGGAATAAATTAAATGATCAGATTAAAGATATTCAAAGACTCCTTTAGTTAATTCAATTATCTAAACATACCTTACCTAAGTTCCACCCCTAATTATTATGCAACTTTTATTTAATCACAAACTTTCCAATAATTAATACACAACATCTCTGATCTATGGAGTTTCTTACACTATATTAAGGTCTTTCTCAAGATCAATAATCCTTAATCCTAATTAAGTCAATTAAGATCTCTCTTTAATTAACATAATTAAGATTGCAATAAAATCCTAGGAGTTTCAATTGAACCAGACCACAATGACCTTGTTCAATACAGAAAACCTCCTATAACCTATCTCTAGGGTTACAAGTGGTCTTTTTATTCATGCCAGATCTACTCTATTAAAAGATTTCTCAATCTTAATAACAAAGATCTAATTCGATCCTAATACTGCGCACATATCAAGATGAACAAACCATGATTGCAACATGAATAAACTCAAAGATCATGATTAATTATTGAAACATCAACAAATCCGTTACATGACAATTAGGGCTTTCTCGAGGGATCAGGTATAAAACAATTAGCTACACATGAATTTAACAAAAAGAACAAAAGAGAAAATAATTAAATCCATAAATAAACCTAGATACAAAGATCTTGGCTTCAATTCTAAAAACTCTTCTAACTTCTCGTCTCTAGGGTTTCTCTCGTGCCGCCTCCTCCCCTCTCCTTGCTCTAGGGTTGTTCTATTTATACTTTTAAGGAAATGGCAGAGGATCTTCAGCTGGAAAGATACGAATATATATTTCCTTTTCCAAGTGAATCTCGAAAAGTGAATAACATACCCCTGACACGCCCACCAACACGGCCAGATTTCGAACCGTGTCTCCCTCTAGTCGATAATCCGCAATTCCTCATCCTTGTTCAATGTGTGGCACGTCTAGAAACACGGCTAGATTACAAACCGTGCCAGGTTCTGGACTTTTCCACTTCTCCACAGCGTCTTCCATGGCTTCAAGCACACCCATATCACAAGCCGTGCTTCTTTCTAAGTGACAAATTTCATCCTCAGGCGTGCATGCGGTTCATGATACGGGCGTGACTTTCCCTATGTTGTCCATAAGTAGCTTTAACCTGATCTTTTAAGCTTCAATCATGCTCCTTTTGTTATCTTTCCACTTTTCTTTGGTATTATACCTTGAAACTGATATATTTATCTGTTAAGTACCAAATTCGCATTGATTTTATTCAAAGGATTACACACATTCATCATTAACGCCCATGATTTATAAGGATTAATTTACTCTTATCAAATTTCCCCACACTTAAGCTTTTTCTTGTCTTCAAGCAAACACGGATAAAAAAAACCAAAGGACAAGTTCTCATAAGTTCCAACAATCGAGAAGATATTCCAATATCATCGATTTCATGCTACACCTCAATCATTGATGATCTTCACTCAATCTTACCATTAGTTGTATACAAAATACAAATACTAAAATTCCCAAAGCTAATCCAAGTAAATTAAACTATTACCCTTATCATTTAAACTAAAATTCCCAAAGTCAAAATTGCCACAAGATCGAGACTAGTAAAATAAAGTATACAATCCTTTTAACCACTGTTATAAGTAACACAACAGGGACTAAAGGCATGTTATATCCACTCGTCCCCTAGCTCTTCCTTTTCTGTTTCATCCAATTCTTAAGTTAATCTTGGGAGTTTACCATTAAAGCACTTAACTAAGTTAACCGACCCATGTAACGAACTTTCGATCGATAATCCCGAGTTCATCACTCAAGTTAACAGACGTTATTCCCTCGGCATAGAAGGCGTCCCTAGGATTTACTTGTTCGAGTCCAATTAACTCATTTAATTAATTAATTAAGACGGTTTCCTTGGTTAGTAAGTCCTAGACCAGATGATCTTGAACTACTAGGTTTTAAGATACCCCTTCGAACCTCTACCATCTCAATCAATCAACTATCATTCATATAAGCTCATTTAAGTTCAGTTTTCTCAGACTTTTCTCACGACCCTTGTAGCGAGCTTTTAGCCATTGATCCCAAGTTCGTCACTCGAGTCAATAGATGTTATTCCCTAAAAAGGGCATCTCTCACGCTTAATTACTCGAGTCTATGAGGCCCACTTCTGAACTATTTACATACTATTGTATTCTTCAATTACTCCTAACGATTTTTTTTTCTCAGAAACTTCTTCGAAAAGGAATCACCAAGTTATAGGTATCATTTACTCCTTCACTCCAAGTTACATAGCTCACCTACTAAGCAGAAAAAAGAAGAGCATACTAAACTCACTAGTGACCTTAATCCAATCTTAACTCCCGAAAGTAAAGGTTAAATAACAAGTAAGTTCACTTCACTTGGATTTCATCTTGTAATTTTAGCAACGTATCTCTAATACAAAATGAGAGAATAATTTTTTTTTTTTAAATTTTCCACGGGGGTATGATCAAATCTTAACAGTCCTTAATTGTCAAAAGTCATCGCCGAATATACCTTAAATAAGAGGAATTTACATTTTTGATTGCACAACCCTTATATCCTAGTTTCGTTTTCCTAGCCCCCTTCCCCACACTTATAATAGACATTGTCCCTAATGTCCTCATGAAATACATAAAGGGAAGCAAAGAATAAAAGCAAAAAGAAAACAAAAGGAAAACGAAAACTTCCCTGAACTCTCCTACAATGCGGATCTTTAACAGAAAGTCAGGCAACGCACAAGTAAAGTCATAAGAACCCCTGCTAAACGTAACGGGTTGGTGTACTTTGAAAGCCTGTATCTCACAAAAACAAAACAAAACAAAACAAAACAAAAGAAAATAATAATCAAATGAAAATAAAGCTAACTATCATCAGCATTTTCTGTTTCAAACATTAGTGGTTGGTCAGTCTTCCAGAATCAAACAAATTAGGACAGTTAAAACAAAAGTAAAAGCAAGACTTCTTAAAACGGCTGTTCTGCACAACGGTCCAAATCTCCAGGGTCCAACTTCCATCTATCAACTCGCGAGATCAGCTACTGAAGTCATCATCAGATGGCAACAGTACAGTGCCCAATCGACGAGAAGAATCAGGTCCAATCACCTCAGTATCCTGTTGATTGCTCGCTTCAGCAGTAGCAACTGCTAGACTCTCATGTCGTGCCATGAAAGCTGCACCCGAGGATTCTCTAAAATGAAAACCTGGATCATATGCACCGCTCGAGTGACGATCTCCTCCAGAAACAACCCGAGTAGCTTGTGATATGACATCCTCATCACTAGAGCCACCACATGGGGGAAGATCTACCCCCAACTTCTCACCAATACGTGATAAACACGTGACCAAATAACGCTTCAAGCCCTTAACCCTCTTTGACTGCCTAGCTTGTTCTCTCTTAATATCTTCCAAATCCGCAGTCAATCTCTTTACAGAATCTGTTAACTCCCGGTTCGGTACGGCCTGCTCTTGAGCTTGCTCTTGCTCCTCAACCTGCTCGGGTTCTATCTCCTACTCTTGTTGTTCTTCAGCTGCATCCAGTAAACGAAACCTCCACCTTCGCAAAACACCCTTAGGGAGAGAGTTACTCCTTCCACAACTGTCCCTTGGAACCCATGTTGGAAAGACACCATAGTTCTTCAGAATACGGGTAATCTAGGAGCCGACAAAAACCTTGTGATGCCCCAGATCGCACTGCTTTTTCAAACACCAAACAGTTGCCAATCCAACATTAACCCGGGTACCTGTGATCATACTCCACAGCTGTTACAAGTCTGAAGCATTCACAACACCCTGAAAATCACCTCTACTAGTGGTTGAACGGGCCAAAATGTAATGAAGCACACGCACAGCCGGATCCCGTAAATGGCTTCCCTTAGATTTGGATGGATCATACCCGCCATCTCCCATACTGTTCCACACTCTATACTACAATAAGCCCCTGGGAAAAGCATTTGGAAGCTGAGAGAATTCATCGGAGTCGATAAACTCATTGTCATAAATGCCCAGGCACTTGATAAATTCTCTCATTTCAACACAGTGGTAACTCCCTTGGCAGTAGAAGGAAACCACGTTATCAAGCTGGGTATGACGGCCGAAACTAAGCTTGAATGTGGCGACAAAGTCATAGCTTAACGAAGCATAAACGTCCTCCTCAATGCTTAGAAGTGCTCTCCAAGCTGGATCTTTCAAGAATTGATCAAATTGTTCCACCAACCCATACCGAGCGAGCACTTCCCAATCGATTACCACATTAGGCGTGAACACCTTCCGTTCTCGCACTGTGTCATACTTAGCTTCATCCTCCCTCCTCAAGTTAGGAGGATAGCGTCTTGAAGCTCTAGATGAACCCCCAGCTGAACGAGGCTAAGCATTCTTGCGCGCCACTGTTTTAATCCTAGGGACAAACAAAGGGATGCTAGGGACAAACAGAGGGAGAACATATTCCACACTTCTTGTAGGATCGGAGGTAACCTTTGTGTACTCGTCATAAATAGTGGTAGTTGCACGAATGTTATATCTATTGCACTAGTAGACAAATTACAATTATCTACTAGTCCGCATCCCAGCCCTTATAACTTACATTGGTTGGATAATCGGGGCAGTATGCATATTTCACTAAGGGCAAAGGTGCATGTAAGTGTTAGGCAGAAGTATCACGGTGAGATTTTGTGTGATGTGATCCCTATGTGTACATTCCACTTACTATTAGGTAGGCCCTAGATGTTTGATCGGAAGGCGTTACATGATAGTTTCAGAAACACCTACATATTTAGTATGGGAGGGTCTCGAATACTACTCTTACTAATGTCTCCATTTGAGGTGCATAAATTTCAGGAGAAAATCAAGACTACTTCAGTTTCATCTAGTAACCAGGAGAATAGGCCAATAGAGATGTTCGAGTTTAGTCCAAAAAATGACCCTCTAGATTTAAGGTTGAGTAAGAATCACAGAAGTAAGATTATTTTAATTTGATTAGAAATTGTTTTTGAGCTTGATGCAATATTCTTTATTAGTTTCTCACTAAAGACTTAGGAGAAATTAGGATAGAATATTAGTCAACTATATAATTAGGAGATTTGTAGTTAAAGAATAGAATCCTCTATTAGTTTGTCTAGTGGAAGCTAATGAATTAATTTTGGGGGTTTTAGTTATTAAAATTTGGAAAAGAATTAAAGACTTTTCACAATTTCATTTGAATATCCACATAGCTATGAATCATTATAATATGATGGTAATCTAATTAGTGAAACTAAGGTGGACTTGGTTTTCCTACTTTTACTTGATATATTCTCATAACAATTCTCTCTTATTTTTAGTGAAAATCTAGGTTGATTAGATTAATTAGTATTTGATTAGTTAATTTTTCTCAATTTGATTACCTAAATAATAATATAAACTAATATTGATTTAGTACTTAACTAATCCTCGTAGAATCGACACTCAACTCATTACTATATTACTTGATTTAACCCAGTGCACTTATTGGTAAATTTTGCTTTTCAAAATTATATATATATATATATATATTTATAGCGGATCAACCTCATGTCAATAAGACATGGCAATGAACCCTGATAAATCATCTTATGAGATGTACTACCATAAAATGATTAGTATATAGAATAGAGGACCGAGCCTTTGAAGCCCTATTTAATATTTTGTTGCAGTAAATCAATTTATGTTTGAAAGTGAATATAACCTAATTCAAAGTTTTTCTTTCCCTCTTGCTAGACCTATACTTAAAACCTCTAAGTTATTAGGTTTTTGTCACATGTGAGGTTAGAGGGCTCATTCTAAGTGTAAGTACCTCACTATAGTGCTCAATTATGTGTGTAAAACTATGATTGCAATCGATGGGCATGGTTTAATTCAATAAGATTCATTCTTTGAACTAAACCGAACCAAATCATATATTATAATTTGCTTGTACTTTTTCCCTAAATCAAACTTAACCATATAATTCAATTCGTAAATTTTTCAATCCTAAAAAAAAAAAAAAAATGATTCAATTTAGTTTGCACAATTTGAATTGTTTTTACACATTATTATTCTTTTATATACATAAATCAACAAGTCAAGAAAAATTGTACTTAATATAAAAAATATTTAATTCATTATCATTTCTTCAATATTACTCACCACTTTCAATACCCATTTGATATATTTGTGGAGGTTTTATTATCTCTCTCTAGTTAATTCAAGTCTTTATATCAATCATTAAGCAAAAATATGAAATAAAAAAAGTAACGAATTCCTTGATGAAAACTAAATTACAAAACAAATTGAGTAAGCAATATGAAATCTTCTTTTTTTTTGTGTTATGAATTCTCTAGATTTTTATTGTTATTTTCCTTTTTTTGTTTTTCTTTTTGATGGTTTAGTTTAGTTCAAAATGGTTTGGTGTGGTTCATAACTTTTTTGAAATTAAAATAAAACGCTTTTGTTCAATTTGCAATGTTTTCAAACTTAAAAGACGATTTGAACTCAATTTACAGTTCAGTTTAGCCCAAGGTTCAATCCATTTTTTGGCCAACACTATAGGTAGGTAGATTACCTAAGAAGCTGAGCTAATGCCAAATACAGGATAACAAGGGCAAAGGAAATCTTCATATCAAAATAGTTAAGTACTTGTTTCTCATTGGGAGAGGAGATCTTAAGATTGGGCCTTAGACTCTAAGAGTAGATTCTAAATGTCTTATAAGAGAGACTGGTTACAAAACTACAAGCCTATGTAGAGCAAGTTTTGTATTAGTAAATAGATAAAGGCCTAAAATTGCTGGAAAAGATAGAGTCCACTTAGACCATATAATGGATAAATTTGAACTATGCTATCTGTGAAGTATGTGCTTAAGGTTTTATGTAATTTTTTATCTCTTGACTTACTGAATGGTGGTGACTATTATTACATAATGAGGTTAGTTACATTGAATCCTTATTACCTGATTTACTTCACTTAGGAATTGCATAGTGTTTCAACATGAAGAGAGTTTAGAAGAAGGATAAACTTAGACGGTATTCAAATGGCAGTGGTTAGAAAAGAAAATGTTGAAATCTAGATAAAAGCCTTTCTTTTTTAATTACTAGCTTATTTAAGACAATAAAATAATCGAAGATATTTTTAAATAGTATTTTATAAATTGATCTCTTATATTTATTTCTCCCTCTTTCTCTCTACCAAATGAGAATATAAGCTAATTATTTTTTTTTATTTTTTTTCTTTACAATTCTCTTCTCCTGCTTTCTTTTCACTTTAGTGGACCAAACATAATGTAAAAGTTCAATGAGGAAACAAATGGAGTTCTTAAATCTAGATCAATCTTTCTTATAATATACTTGATTTTTTCTCTAAGAAAAAAAAGGGGGGGGGGGGGGGGGGGGGGGGAAACATGAAATAAGAACCATTTGTAATGATGGAGCTAAGTGCGATGAGATGTCAATAGTGGTAGCCGATGACATTTGGCGTTATAGTGGTAGTATATAATGGTAGCATTGGTTTTCATTTTTTTGCAACTTTTTATTTGTGAATTGTTTTATAATCTATTGATGTATTTGACATCTAAAATATGTTATGGTGAATTATTTGTTTATTTTTTATTTTAATGTGTTTTCGCTATATTGAAAAATAATGTAGCTTAGTTATTCAATTAGCATGTGGCACATTACAATTTATCAAAATGACATGTCGCATGTACATTGGCTAGTGACATTTTTTTTAGATTTTTTGTTTAATTGGTACCATGCTTTGATTGGAAGAAAATTGCTCATGAGATGACAAAGAGTAATATAATAAAGCAAGAAACTATATATGACGTAAAGTTTCAATTGGATAAAGGCATTTATTAACTTCAAAATTTTTATGTGAAATTGAAAAGAATGCCTAAAGTTTAGGGAAGAAATTAATGTATAATTAGAGAAGTTTGATCAATTAGATCAAATATATACACACGATTGATGAGGACACAATTGAGACAAAAAATTGAGGACAATAAATTTTGATTCTGGCTGGGGGTGTACAAGTTTTGCTTATGTTGCTATAAAAATATGGAATGTAATTAGGGTGACTACACGGCATTGGACTTGGAGGTTCCATTTCTACCAAATGATCCTCCCTAAAGTTGCTTGAAATATAATGGTAACTTCAAAATATCAATGAGGATTTTATGTCCAATTGATGACGATTGGTTTAGTTAATGTAATGTAAAAGATAAAATATATAGTTTGAGAAAATTATGGAAATGGAGGCTTAAATCAAGGAAAAGATAATTAGATTTGAAGAAAGAAATTTATATTTGTTATTGGATAAAATTTTTCAATAAAAGAAAATACTACCAAACAATTGAGAAAATCAATTATTCAATATTTATATTTCAAAATCCTTATAAATTGTTCTACAAATAACAACTATCGCATAGGATACTTTTGAGGTAAATGACATAGTCTATTCCACCATCTTTAACCCCAACAAGTATAAAAATGCTGGCCTATTGCTATCAATTTGATTTTTAATAAGGAGTAAATTATATCAATATGTTAAAAAAAATTCTACATAACATACATAGCCAACTATAGGTAGGAACTAGCAATAACTATATGGAAAAAGAAAAGAAGAATACACTAATAAAAGATTAGCACTAAAATCATGATAATAAACTTTGAGAAAATTTTGGACATGATTCCTTCTACATATGTAATAATTTATTCGTGATCATCAAATGAATATTTGATATCCCTAACGCTCTATCTTGAGTATGCCCCCATCAATAATGTGCACACGCTTGGTTTGATTGAATAAACTTCCATGATTACTCTAATTTTCCATTCACATGTATGTTTATGATTAATGGAGACATGCTTAAGACAATGAATCAAAGATATCAAATATTTATCTACCATCAATTAATTTTATGAGATTTAAGGTTCTCTTAAGATAAGGCAAAATATCTAAAAAAATATGGTAGTTTGGAAGGAAATTTTATAAAAATAAGGATTCAAGTAATAAAGAATTTGTATAAAATCACCCAGCAACTCATTCTCAGACTTGATCTTATAACACTATTTTTTTAAGATTTGACAGTATTTATTTCTTCAATAGGCAAACAAAACCATGGAGTAGAACATGCATGATCAAGTCTTGAAGGTCAAAACCTAAAATAAAACCCAAACAAAATGACTAAAACTTACACATATATGATAATGATAGGTGATCAAGACACCTAACAAAGTATTTTATGTGTGTAAGTTCACATTTTATAGTATGCGTCTAGACCAGAACTACATTCAAGAGTCTCTGAGTCGACTATTTGGAAAGTGCGAGCGAGACCAGCCTCATCAAAGGGCTTATAAAGCAAAGGATGTTGGTCATCCACAAGCTCCTCAGGAGTCTGGATGGTTGTTCCTTTGATAGATGAAAAATACACAATAGAGTACCTAGCCTCATTTCCACTTATCATCACACGATGTTTTGGGCATTGTAGTCTTCCATTGCTCCATCCCTAGAGGGTAAAAAGGAGAAAAAATAAATTTGTTGAAATTATTTATGATCTATTATGTTTATTTATTGATTTACCTCTCTCTTGACACATGAGAAAATTTAAATAATTATGCTATGATATTTTTAAATTATTGTATTGCTTTGGTTTTAATAAGATCTTCAAAATTAATAAATTATACATACATACATACATAATCGCATGCATAATTTGTGCAAAATAGTCACAATTGAAATGCAAGGGAAAAGAAAAAGATAATGGTTAACTTCCTTTTTGTAAACAATAGGTAGTAAGTCTAACCAAAATATGCTATTCCCTTATCTATTTAGTGTTTTTTTCCCCTTTTCCCAAATAATTTATAAACACATAATTTTATGTTTCATCTTACTCTTTTATGGTTAAAAAAAAAAAAGTTTCTACTTCTCTTTAGAACAAGCTTATTTCTTCTCCATAAATTTAATCAATAATAGTTGGTAAAAGAAACCTTAATCCTTTTATAAACATGTCTAAATGTAAATGCATCCTTAAAACTATTGGTAAGTGCACTAATAAATTCCCAAACTTCTAAAGTATACATTCATCTCTCTATAACTTTTAGAGACAAATATATCATCCAAATTGTCATTAAAACCCCAAAAATGCCTCCAAAAGAACTACAAATAAAAATGATTTTGATGCATTGAAGACTTTTGGAGAGGCATGTACAAATTTTCAAACATCACAAAGAAGCAAAAGTGAGTTCTATAGGTTTATCCTCACATGATTAATAGATTTTATCATGTATATAAAATTTCTCCTTCTATAATATGATAAAGATTTGTCAACTTTAGAGATTATGGCCAAGTCCCAATCCTCGAAAGAACAACAATAAGTTTTATAATAATAGAAAAAATGGAGAGAAAAAGGATGATAACAAACCCCATTCTTTTTTTGCCTTGGCTCAAGAAAAAAAAAAAAAGAAAGAAAGAAAGAAGAAAAATTCTATATATCAACATAATAAAATAAATTCTATAATAAGAGAGGGTAATTCTATAGTACCATTACTTTTATCCTTACTTTTGATTACAGTAAAATCTTTTGATTCATAGTGAAAATAATTTTTGTTAATTATAAAAGAAGTTTTCAACAACCTTCATAAAAAGTTATCAACAATTTTTTTTTCACAATATATTATTCTCAAATAATAATAAATGAGACCCATTAATAGTAAAAAAAACTGTCAATATTGATGAGTATGGTAGCATTACTTTTCAATGATGGCACCATGGAATTCCCTTAATAAGAGATGAATTGTTCAACTTTAGAAATTGTGACTATCAAATTCCATAATCCTCAAAATGGACCATGTAATCTCCTTATCCTTTATTTTCCCTATATTTATTATAACTTTAAGAGGGGGGATGTTATGGCTGATCAGCGCCCTATACCTTAATGATATCCTATTTTTGGTATTTTCCTCAATTCAAGATTAGGAGGTCTCCTAAAGGCTTTTTGAAAAAGATATATTATTTATTAATTATGAAATCATGTCTCAAACTTGTACAATAATAGTTCTATTTATAGTTCCAATTTCTATTTTATATTATTTTAACTAACTAATTAATAAGTAGTTACTAACTTTTTTATCAAATTTCTATTGCATTTTTTTTTATTTTCTTTCCTAATATGTAATAGGAGAATTGAACTCAATTCATCCCCTTACAAGACCAATGTTCATACAACTAAGTTACAATAACTTTAGCAATGTAATCTCCATATGCTAAAAGATTTATTTGATAAAAAAAAAGTGATTATATGTATCAAATCAGTTTTATGAATAATACTTTCTGGTGTATAGTTCAATAGGGCTCATGAAGTACTATGTTACTAAAATCATAATAGACCAGTAATCAAACTATTGATCATTGAGGATATACATTATGAATATTATGCTCGAAATATCTATAATAAGAAATCTATATTTCAATGCCCTTAATGAGGAGTCTAAACTAAATGTGGTATGAAAAGAAACACATGAAAAGATATTAATCATATAATAAGTTTAAATATACTAATGATAAATTCAAGTTGGAGCCCAATAACAAGTCTAATGAATAAGCTTTCCGACTTGTTACTAGTAGTAGGCGACAATCTAGGGATACAAATTATTCAATTAGATTAGGTTTAAGCCTCGAAATCTTGAGGAGATGAGATATATTGGTATTGTTGTATAAAAGCCAAATGCTTTAGGGAGCAAAACAAGTTAAACCACAATGATAATAAGGGAAAGCATAAAAATGATGGTGCATATGGTGGTCGTGTTGACGATAAAGAAGATAAGTGTCAGTAGCTCATGAAAGCACGAGGTCTAGGTTTGATGAGTACATTCTTCTTTCAGCTTATTCATAGCATGTGTTTCCAATAAGATTTGTTTACTATCTACAAGCTAATTGAAGGTAAAGATGATTTCTTTTTTTCTTTTTTTTTTTTTAAGATGAATGTGAAAATGCTAATGTAAATAACATAGCCAATTGTTAGGCATTTACTAGATTTAAGGAAAAATCTCATGGTTACAAATATATTATTGCATCTAACAAGATAAGGATTTCTTATGGTATGTTTATTAAGATAAAAGTAAGTAAAGTTGATATTTTATTTGTTTTATAAGGATAACAGCAATAGGCTATTTATAATTTCTACCATCACACTAGATTGAGAAACGATGAAATTGTGGCATATGTGATTTTAGCATATAAGTAAAAAAAAAGTATGCCTTTTTTAGCAGAAACTTAATAAATTGGATCTTTATGTACATTAAGTAATAGGGAAGTAAAAAAACATTATTTTTAGTATTGAAGTTCACAAATTAAAGAGAACACCAATTTATATTCATGCAATTTTTGGGGTCCATGGTGTGGTTGTAAGCATCTTCTCATATTTCTCGACAATTTTCTCTATGATGATTTGACTTTATTTTGTGTAAAAATAAGAGAGATGCATTTAAGAAACCAAAACTAGAAAAGTATAATGAAGAAGTAAATTGGGAAAATTGTCAAGAAATTCTACAATAATAGTAGGATTAAAGTCTTGTGGCTTGGATTTGATGAATTTTTCCAATGAATGACATTGTTAAACATCTTATGAAGACTCCTTATCAAAGTGGTATCACTACTATAATGCTTGTGAAGAAGGAAGGTGTAGGATTTTAACATAAAATTGGGTCATGTTATTGTCAAATCATTCTCTACATCTAGCAATTAGTTATCACTTTTTAGAGTTATGGTCAAGTAAACATCCTAATTACATGTGCTTGATAAGGGAAGGCTTAAGATTGTGAAGTGTATATTTGTGGTTAGTAATTGATTAGGAATGGTTGTTGATTGCATTATCGTAAAAGTTAAATATTAATATCTAATAAGGATATCTTGATTGAAGAATCTATTTTACTATATAGGAGTTCACTTTGTGCTCTAGGTCATGAGAATCTCCTATAAGTGGAGCTTGAAGAGGATAGTAGGGCTAGAAGCCCATTGTTAGCTGTGAAATTATAGTGTTAATCACTACTCTATAGCCAGAGACAAATTGAAGAGAAATTGGTTTTGGTAATGTATTGACATATACACTTAAGTGTTATCAATAGGATTAACTAACTAGACTTAGTTAGTGTTAGAGACCTTTAGAAGCTATGATGCGAATGAAGTACTTGGAGTTGCAAGAGAAGATTTTTAGTCCCTCTACCCTATATTAGATCTATAGTAAAGCCAATATAGAGAAGGAGATATTTCAAGTTTTTGTTGCATTTATATGGGAATTGAAGCCTACTTGGAATTTTTTTTTAGTGCAGCCTAAGTTATTTGTGTTCGTCATTTGTCACTTACTTAATATTTGTAAAACATAACAAAATTGGATCTTGATACTCAAAGACATGTTTATAAAGTTTGATAGTGGGGTTGACCTAAAATAATTGACTTAAGTAAAATTAGTCCACTAAGAATTGAGTCATCATAGAACCATTCTAAATAAATGGATGACTAAATCAAGTAATGGTCTTTAAAATGTCTTTTTAGTTGACCAAAGTTTGCAAGTTTGTAGATTTTGCATTCCTATTTCCTAACGTTTCAACATTTGTGTCTACTTATTTCCTATTTTAGTAGAAGTATTTAGATAGGTTTTTCAATTTTTGCATTAAATTAGTTTGGTCATATTTTTTAGTACCATGTGAGATTTTATGTGGGGATTTGTGAGTGAATAGAGTTATTATGTACTCTCTTCTTATTTTTCAATGATATAGGATTGTTATCCTACTTTGCCTTGGTTTTTCACTTTTATTTAAATTTTTCTAAGTAAAATTACTATCTTCATCTCTTCTCTCCTATATCTTTAAGATGCTTATTGTTCTATGTTAATCCATCTTGCCTATCCTACACAATTCTAACATTTACATTATTCAACCATATCCCATTTAGTTATTCATAATTCATGATTAAAAGGGGTCATATTGTTAGCCCCATATCTGGATATTTTCTATTAAAATATACACATTAATAAGATAATATAGAAGATAAAAATTTCATATATAAAACTCTCATGTAGGTATATATGTCTAAGTATGTACATGTATGCCTTGGGCAGTTTAGAGAGATAAAATGAAACTTACCAGGAATGACTCTCCAATGATGACAATGAAGGAAGAAGAGGAAGAAGGACTGGCTTTGACCCATTTTTCATCTTTGATTTTCACTTCTAAACCATTGACATGATTTTGCTGAAGTATGGTTATGAAGTTTGCATCGTAATGGGAAACAACCCCAACTTTCTCTTCATCATGGGTCATCGGTGCACCATATTTCAGAAATCGCAAAGATTGACTAGCTAACTTCATATGCGACTCTAAATACTTTTCAACTCCTAAACCTTCGAAGACCATCCTTTTGACCATAGAATCCAATGAGTGAAGCCCCATGGCATAGGAACATAAAGCTTCACTGTAGAGATTAATTAAAGAACACAATGAGTAATAAGAACATGTTTGGATTAACTTTGGATTGACTACAAATACATCTCCTTATATATGTTCCATACGCATTTAACGATCCTATTTTTGAAATTAAGTATTTAAACTATTGAATTTTTATAAAAAAATATTTTTAGATCCTATTTTACTATATTACCTATGACTAAATAATTAAGAAAAAAATTAAATAAAACTAGAAAAAAAAGAAAAAAAATCCTATTTTGTTATATTATTAGGTTTTGAATTTAATTTTCTTCTTAATATTTTCTTTTTATTTTTAATTTTTGAAACATTTTATTTTTCAATAATAAAATAATCATATAGGGTCCATAATCATTTTTTTTTAAGATTTAGGATCTAAAGTTAAAATTTAAATATCAAGATAGTTCTATATAGGGTCAACATAAAAGGATATATTTGTAATTTATCGAGAATGTTCTTATTCATGAAAGGAAAAAAAAAATGTCATACAATGAGAAAAATATTTACATAAGGATCACCATTTCATCATATGCTTAAATTGAGAAATTATTTTTGAGAAATGATTTTCGAGTGCAATTTAGAGGTAATTGCCGATTTAATCACTTAACACTGAAATTTACTAATTCGCTTTGTTAATCATATGTGTACATTTTTATTACGTAAATGGTTTTTCCATTTTTCCCCTCTTTTTGGAAGGAGATGATCAAATAATTCTACTAGACCACTCAACCTGTCTAAGACTCTTTATATATATATATATATATATGCTTCTCTCGTTTTAAATTTATTTACGCTTTGTCCAGCTCTGGCATCTCTTGCTCTCAACTCCATTCTTAATCTTTACACTACCGAGTTAGCTCATATTTTCTTCTCATGGGATCCACTGGACAACCTAGCTAATTTAAAATAAATTTTATTTGAATGTTCATTTATTCATTTATTTAATAACATTCATAGCACACAAGCGTATGATCCGCTAAAACAAAGGCAATAAAGTATTTACGATATCGTGGCGAATTAGAAATATAGAATAGAATAGAATATTACTAAAAAATTAATACCAGAATTGTGTATTATTTCCGTCGGGCCACATAAGATCCATCAACTTGTGGATAGCATCGGATGTTGCACGAATGCCCATGCGTTCATAAAGAGAAGAATGGGGCAGATTCGAGGCGTACCCATCGTAGGGACTCGTATCCTTTAAACGACGCTTTGTTTCACTTGGAAGATCGTACATCTCAGCCAAACCTTTGAAGACCTGGTCATGCAGTTCTACGCTGATCTTATCATCATAAATTGCTTCGAAACAACCATATTCCTTGAGTGCTGCTATGACCATGTCTCGTACCTTCTCCCAGGTGGTGCTGCCTGGCTCCAGGTCTTCTTTGGGCAGCTCTATGATGGGAATTTTCAGGTGTGATGAGACAGGACTCATGCTTGATGCTTCAGTTCCTGCTTTGAAAGAGAGGATCGGGGTGTAGTGTAGTGCGAGACACAGTGCACAAGAGTTAGCTGTAGACACGCATTTTAAAGAACGGGTTTGACATGCATTAGCCTTGCAGGGGAAGACGGACCCAGGACCCTGCCACGTTGTTTTCGAAAGTTTTCGTTTAAACCGAGGAAACTTTTTTTTTTCTTTTTTAGTTTTACAGTGTCACGAATGGAAAACGTGGGATGAATTATTTATTTATTAGAAAGAAATAAATTTGGGATTCTTTTTTGTTTCTTGCTTAATTCCTTTATTTATTTAAAAAATGCAGTCAAACACCTAGAATCGATATATTTAGGAATAAAATCTTGGAGATTTTTTAAGGAATATTAGGAAATTTTTCAAGGAATTTATTTCTTAATTCATATTATGCTAGAAATTTTTTCAATAAATTCCTAAAAATTTTTTATGTATAACATGAATTAAGAAATAAATTTCTAAAAGGTTTCTATGCATAATATGAATTAGAAAATAAATCTCTTGAAAAATCTCCAATATTTTATTCTTAAATATGACGATTCTAGGACTTTAACAGCTATAATTTCATTTCTGAAAAATAAACAAATAAAAAAAGAAATTAAGCAAGAAATAGAAAACAATCCCAAATTTATTTCTTTCTAATAAATAAATAATCCATCTCACGTTTCTCCTTTCATCACACTGAAAAAATTAAAAAAATGTCCTCAGTTTAACGAAAACTTTCGAAAACACGTGGCAGGGTCCTGGGTCCGTCGTCCCCTGCGAGGCTAATGCATGTCAAACCCGTTCTTTAAATTGGCTGTCTACAGCTGTCTCAATACGTGCACTGTGTCTCGCACAACACTTTACCCGGATCCTCTCGTTCGAAGCACGTACTGAAACATCAAGCATGAGTCCTGTCTTATCACACCTGAAACTTCCCATCATAGAACTGTCTTGATATTTAAATTTGAGCTATACATCCTAAATCTATTAAGAAAAATGATTATGGGCCGTATATAATTATTTTATTATTGAAAAATAAAATGGTTCAAAAATTAAATTAAACTAAAAACCTAAAAATATAAAAATAGAAATTTTTTCTTTTTTCTAGTTTTATTTATTTTTTTTAATTATTTATCAAAAGATAATATAGTAAAATAGGATCTAAAAATTTACTTTATAAAAATTTAATGGTTTAAAATACTTAATTTCAAAAATAGGATTGTTAAATGCATATAAAGGAGATGTAATTGTAGTCCATCCAAGCATGTTCTTATTACTCATTGTGTTCCTTAATTGATCTCTACAATGAAGATTTGTGTTCCTATGTTATGGAGCTTCACTCATTGGATTCTATGATCAAGAGGATGGTCTTACAAGGTTTAGTAGTTGAAAAGTATTTAAAGTCACATATGAAGTTGGCTAGTCAATCTTTGCATTTTCTAAAATATGGTGCACCAATGACCCATGATGAAGAGAAAGTTGGGGTTGTTTCCCATTATGATGCAAGCTTCATAACCACATTTCAGTAAAATCATGTTAATGGTTTAGAAGTGAAAATCAAAGGTGAAAAATGGATTAAAGCTAATCCTTCTTCTTCTTCCTCTTCCTTCATTGTCATCATTGGAGAGTCATTCCAACTAAGTCTCATTTTATCCCTCTAAGCTACTCAAGGCATATCACGTACATACTTAGATATATATACATACATGAGAGCTTTATATGTGAAATTTTTATCTTTTATATTATCATATTAATGTGTATATTTCAATAGAAAATATCTAGATATAAGACTTTAATCCTACTATTATAAGAACTTCTTGACAATTTTCTCAATTTACTTCTTCAATATAGTTTTCTAGCTTTGGTTTCTTAAATGCATTTCTCTTATTTTTACATAAAATAAAGTCAAAGCATCATAGAGAAAATTATTTAAAAATATGAAAAGATGCTTACAACCACAACACGTACCCAAAAACTAGCATGAATATAAATTGATCTCCTCTTTAATTTGTGAACTACAATACTAAAACTAATGCTTTTCTACGTCCCTATCACTGGATACACAGAAACATCTAATTTATTAAGTTTCTACTAAAAAAGGCAAACTTTTCTCACTTGTATGCCTATGTCACATATGCCACAATTTCTTTGTATCTCAGTCTAGTATGTTGGTAGAAATTATAAATAGCCTAGAGCTGTTATCCTTACAAAACAGATAAATATCAACTTTACTTACTAACTTAATAGGCATGCCATAAGAAATCCTTATCGTTTTTTATGCAATAATATATTTGTAAACCATTGATGCCTTAGTTGACAGGTGTGCCCTCTATGACTTGCATTTCATCTTCATCCTCTATTCACGGCTTTGTTTATGCATTTCATATCTAAGTCTTGTGAAAATTCTGGAAAATATTCCACCAAGTAGTACACTAAATCCCTAAGGAGGCTGCATGGGGATTCGATCAAAGTACTTTGCATACAAAACCTATATCTCTTCTTCATTCGATCTATGGGGAACAATAGTTTTTAGTTTTGAGCACAATCATAGCAAGTGCAATGAGCACAAGCAACAAAGAAATAATTCCTCTTTTCATTATGCGATTTTTTTTTTGATGGATTGCTTCTACAGTTGTGCATGGTATTCTCTACCCCGCTAAAATGTTTTCATAGTTATTGTAATATTTTAATGTTTTTGTTAGTTAATCTTGTTTCATGCACTCTTCTTTTCTTTATATTAATAGATTTTTTGCTGATTCTTATCTTGTATATGTCATGTAAAAAATTTTTTTTTAACGTATTTGATATAAACTACTTCTTATTATAAATAAAAAAAATAGTGTTTTATAATCACTAGTGGGTCAAAGATGGTGGAACATATCCCTTCATAATTAACCTCGAAATGGTCCTAGGCTTGTTGTTATTAGTAGAACAATTAACAAGGATTTTCAATAAATAAATAAATACCTTACATGGATGTGTAAATTTTTAACAAACGTTTTTTCCCAATCATCAGATAATCTTTTATTTAATTGAAAATTTTATCCATTAACAAATATATATAATTTTCTTTCTTCAGTTCTAATTATCTTTTTCCTGATTTGAGTATTAATATCCAAAGCTTCCATAATTATACTTTTTTAGGCAACATTGGAGAGGATTGTCTGGTGGATGCGGAACCTTTAAGTTCAGCACTATGCAGTCATCCTAATCACATTCCACTTTTTTATAGCACCATAAAAGCAACACCTGTACATCCCCCTAGCCTAAAAATGTTTGATAGCCACAATAAGTCAAGGTGCACTTCACACCTATTTTTTCGATTAGGTAATGGGAAACCTTTATACTATTTTATGAATTCAATTTTTATTTTATTAGGAAAAGTCATGTTTTTCTCAATAATGTTTTTACCATTTGATCCAATAACCTTCTATTAGACAAGAACATATTTAGTAAATACTAATAGCTCATTGATGGAGCGTTGGAGCAGAAAAATCCATTATTCAAATGAACTATTGATTTTAAGCTATCTCTAGTAATTTGAAGTGCTTTTCTTGTGTATTCTTGATAAAATAATTTGGATTATTTGTTTTGTTTTTTTCCTTTCTCTTGATAATGTGTTTTTATCAAATGTATCTATTTTCCCTTCAATTTTATCATAATCAGTAGAAAATTATATATTATGAATCATATCTACCAAACTTGTTTCTATGTCACTTTTTATGGATGTTTCAATCATCATTGATGGTGTGTTTTTTTTTTTTTAGCCTTCAACCATGGGAGCCATTCAATGTAAAAATATATCATTAATGAATTTGAAATTATGGATACATATGTATCCTTACAATACTAAAATGAGTTTCATTGTTGGTATCAATCTAATATCAAATCATACAAGCTACATCTTTTGATCAACAGTTAGGCCAAAGAAGGAAAAAAAAAACTTTAATTTCATTACTTTTTAACTTTATCAAAACATTTTCTTTTATATAAGATTTTACCCCTTTTTTTCACATTATTGCACATAACATCTTAATTCTCTTTAATAATACATTGATACATAAAAATATAATTAAAGGGAGCTGAAGGGGACTCAAACCACAAGCTTAAAAAATAACAATAATAATTGTAATAATTATTAAAATTGACAAATAAGAAAAGAACATTATATTTAAATTTTAAAAGAAAAATATTCAATGATACTTAGGGATGCCACTAGGGGGGTCTCTATTGGGTGTCCAATCTATTGACTCAGTAAAGACCTTAGGGTTTGAAGATGGTTTCTAGGAAAGAGTTTAAAACCATATACAATTTCGAGAGTGTTTTCAAATTAAAAAATATATATATATTGATGAGAAACGCAAATCGAGTAAAAATAATTGCTATACAAAAATATAATAAGATTTAAATTTTACAGAGTTGTGTGTGTTAGTACAATTGAAAAAAAAAATAGTGATTAATAAAAATTACATGTAGCCTATCACTATCCACCCAATCTCATCTTGTGTAGTTGTGTTTGTATCCAGTAGAGTAGTTGTGTTTTTACTATTGAAAAAATATTGCTTTTATCCAATTTCCTATTTATGTGATAGAAATTTGGTTTTAAATTTTCATTTTTGAAGAAAACACCAAACAATAAACACAATTACACAAATGAATGACGAACTCGAACCAAGTCCCCTACCCCAATGTCAATACGATCTACTACCTACATGCACAGTGCACACACTACCTCCATCCTAAGTCCTACTCCTGTCTACATAGTCCATGTCCATAATCCACCACTCCACAATCTATGTTAAACTCAAACAAAATATTCAACCCTTTTAGAGAATCGAGGTGGGTTAGATCAAATCTTAATCAAATTCTAAAAAACTTTATAGGGATGGATTTTGGTATTACGGTAAAAATCTTATAGAGTTTCTATGCAGGTTCTAAGGGTTTCTATACCATATCAAGTCAAGTTTGGGTTCAATACAACCCATCCCAAGCTTGCCCCAATAGCATCCTTAATGATATTAGATCAATAAGTGGTCAAGACATACCCTTACATGCATAATATCGAGGGTTTAATTTTTATTACAACAAATTTTAGTTTTTTTAAATTGCATTTATTTTATATATTAATTATAAATCATTTATATTAAATTGATTAATTTGGAATGGTGGATTCATTGTAATATGATAAGGAGTGACTCATACCTAAGTTTATTACTTGAGAATTTAACTAAATAAATTGTGATGAAATGCTATTCATTTATTAATAGTTTGTCATAAATTATAATTACATTGTTGACATTAAAAATATTTCTATTTCATCACATAAAGAATTAGTCAATAATAGTGATCATATTACTTGATATACTAACATTATTTTTTAGAATGAATATTGTGAAAATAAATGGAGATTATTAATTGATTGATTATTTAATCACTTATACTAAAAATGATATTTTTTTATAATATTGTTACTGAAATGACCTTACAAAATTTTTAGAGAATCAAAACCAGTAAGAAAAAGTTTTGTCGAATGCTTCTGTTAATATCATCTTACTATGTTTGTTGAACTTATAATCTTCCATTTAAACACTTTTTTGAATCCACTTTTTTTTATGATAAAATTTATACAAGTTTTATGTACTAGTTTCAATTTTTAATAGATGGATGTTAAATTTTAAATATTTGGCCAATGAAAATATAAAGACTTTATTCTTTTACAGCACATTTGATTGGTTTCTTGAGGATAGAATGGAGTTAGTATTCCTCTCCCAAAAATTAATATTGCATTTAGTTTGCTGAATAATATTCTTGTAAAAATTTTATTACTTCAAAATAAAAAACTGTAATTCATATATAGAATCAAGAGAATAGCTATTCTTGACCTTTTCTACTATATTTATACATCTACCTTTGGGACCCTAACCCAATAATCAAGGCATTGACTAGGATAAGGATACATTGGTATTTCTAGATATAATTCTAATCTATTAAAGATGCAATTTTAAGTAGAACCATATAAAGTAATAACTATTAGTTTTCTATTCTACTAATGAGGAATTGCAATTTCATTCATACCTTATTATATTTCATAATCTAAATGTGCCAGCATTAGCCTTCTAAGGTATCCCATGCACATGTAATCATTTTTTTTTTTCAAATTTAAGGTTTCCATTAGAAAGTGCTATTAGTATATTGATGAAATCCTTTTGTATCCATAAGTTGCACAATAATTGTAACAAGAAGCATAAATTTTTTTATGAATATTTCTAATATTGACTCAAGTGCAACACATTCGATTACATCGGTTTACATCCATGCCTATTGCATGTATGAGTAAAAGAAACAAAAAAAAAAGGATATGAATTAAATATTCTTTATAGGTGATGTCAACATATGACATGGACAATAACACAACTTATGGATATATAGTGAAACTTCAATGCATGATACTTACTTGTTCTTCTTGTACAATAGTTATTTGTTAAAGCCCCATTATATATATATATATATATATATATGCATACAAGGATGAGATGAATACCAATATGGAAACTTGTTCTATGGGTGTATATTGTTTGGATGATTTCAGAGAGGTGTATAAACCTATAAAACAAAGAGAAACAATGGGCTATGATGGATATTCGAGCTATCATTTTGATGCCCAAATTGAAATGTAAGTAATAGTAATGAAAAGAAGTTTAAAAGTGAGCAAGAGAGCTTAAGGTTTTGATCTCCTTACCCATAGACAATCTTAGGTTTATAAAGGACGTTGATGGATGGTTAGTTATGGAGAACATGGGGTATGCCTCTAGCTATATGTTTGAAGTATTAATGTAGTAGGAGAATGGGTAGTTATGGGGATTAACGGCCTGCAGCAAATCTTATTTGCAATTGATTGACTTTAAAGGCTATGGGAGAGAGAGGCAAGACTACTACTTAAGCACATGACCATGCCCCTTATGTAGACCTAGGCTTAGGCCTTAGCTAAAATGGCTTATCAATGGAAAATGCTCTCTACCATGCTAGAGGAATTAGTGAATCACAAGAACAAAAAAAAAGATATCTAGGTAAAGAGGCTTAACAATTTCATAATAATGCTTGTGGAATTGAGAACCTAACCAATTTCCATCACTCATTTCAATTGGGATCCTAATCAAAGATAGGACATAACGAACACAAGAATCAACATATTAAGGATTCAATTCATAGAAATTTTGATGTAAGTATTTTAATCCAAGTAAATTGATTAGAAACTACGTGTTTTAGGATTAAATTAAGCTTTGGATTAAGATATTTAGGAATTGGATTAAATTGGGAAAAGAGGAGTTAAGATTTGTGGAGAAATGGAGCGAATACAATCAAGTACATGCTTGTGCATTTAACTGTGCTAGAATGCATGTATGTACATAAAGTATATGTTCAGTTACACATGCCAAGGAGAAAATTTAACACGATTGAATACACGCCTATGTTCAAGGGCATGTCAAAGGGAAAACATGTATAGACGAGTATACAGCCGTCTACAAGATTGTGTACTAGGGCATGTTGAAGTGCATGGTCTTAAACACAACCATGTACTTAGTTTAAAACTTGTTATTTGATTTGACTTCAATTAATCAAACTTCCATGCAACCCTGATAACTAGTAAGACGTTATAAATTCTAATAGATTAAGAGAATTGAGAAATTAGGTTATTATAAGATCAATACTAAGAAGGACTTATTGATGTTATAAAGATTTCAACTTAGTTTAAGTTTAAGACCAGATGTACTTAAGGCTAAGATTCAAGGTACATGTAACTTATGTGTTTCCTATACCTTGTTTAAGTTAGTATATATGCAGTAAAATGGATTAAGTATATGGTAGGTTGAGTGTTTAAGTGTATGTTGTATGTGCTTGGCTCAACTTAAAGGCCTGTAGTGGTAGATCCCTAGGGTGAACCCTAATGATCCTTATGTGACGTTGTCCTTAATGGAGTCATACTTGGAAATGATCTAGCTTAAATTAAGTGGGTTAATTATTCATGGGTGTGGGACCCGTAGTGACGGTTCTCATCACCAACATTAGGGTTTAAGTGATCATGGGTATGGAGGTCGTAGTGGCAATATCCATCACCAGGTTTAAGGGTTCATGTGATCATGTGTGTAGGGCCCATAGTGGCAGTTTTCATCACTATATTTAAGTGTTTAAGGGATCATGGGTGAGGGGTTCATAGTGCTAGTTCCCATCACCAATTCATGTTCCAAAGTTTAAATGTGTTAAAGGGCTCATGAATACCCAATTGTTGTTTATGGAATTAAATTATATCTTGAATTGGTTGCATGTATTTAAGTATTGCATAATGTATGTGAATTATGTTCATGTTTGTTCATGCATGTGTGCTTATGTTATACAAACTAGGCATTAGGTCACCCCTTGTGGATATATAATTTTTAGGTGTAGGTACTAAAGATGATGATAACTTAGAAAGGAATCTGGGGGTGAATGAATCAAAAAAGGGAGGAAGAAAATGATTATCATTATTACTATGGCGTATAGAACTTAGAAAGAATTTTTTTATTTGAATGTAACAAATAGTGGTTTTTTGGAGAATATTACTAGAATTTTATAGACTTCTACTACATTAGATGTTGATTATGGATTCATGTTAAATTGGTTTCGAAGTTTGAAGGATGAATTGGAATATTTTTATATTATGATGGTATTATTGTAGATAATAAATAGAGATTTACAGAAATTGTAGGATTTAGATGTATTAAAGGAGGTTTAGAGCCTTAACATGTTCCTATGTGATAAAGACATGTGGCAAGCTGTATCACTACCTGAGTTCTAAGGCATTACTGCTTAAATGGTATCAGAGCATAGGTTCATGATCTTTAGGGACATAAGTTTGAATCTATAGAGTGTAAGTTGATGATCCTAAAGAACTTAGTTTGTTAATTCATGGAAAATCAAGTATTGATCATTAGATATAGATTTTAAATAGTAGATCATAGGATATGATCTTCAGAGGATTTAAGCAATTGATCAGTAAGATGATTACACATGAGAGAGTGGGTAAAGTTATGGGATGCTTATTTATTTAATTAATTATTTTTCATATTATTATTTTACTTGTATTTCTTTTAACTGCTATGTTAAATGAATATCTGAATATGGAATCATGTGTAGGGGTATATATGTACATATACTAACACATACTAATACTAACAATGGCTAACACTAACTTAAGCATTTCTTGTAATCTCTTTTTAAACAAAATGCCTATAAGAAGAATCACCAGATCAGGAGTTGAAAGGGGTGCTAGATGTGGTAACCCTATTGAAGGGAATAATTAGGGTCGATAACCACAAAGAGGGAGAGGTTAGATGGCTGAGAAGATAGTCTAACTACTACAAATTGTGAATCAATTAGTGGGGCTATTGACACAACAATAGTAAGCCCCTAATCCTTCACAAAGTAGAAATTCCAATGAACCCATCAGCTTTGACAAGTCTAAGAGTGGATGACCTAGTTGAGGCTAAAGATTAGATATAAAAAATAGAGAGAAGACATTTTATGTCTTTCAAATACTAGAAGATAGGAAGGTCAATTATGCTATAGGGAACTACAGCAAAATGGTGGGCCTCAATTCCTAGACTTGTAGGGGAATGCATGAATTAAATAGTGTTTAAGGAGCTATTTTATCAGAGGCACTTCTCCAACAGCTGTAGAGATAAGATGGAAAATAAATACTACAACTATAAGCAAAGGGACTGAACAATTAAAGAATATAATGCAAAGTTGAATTGCCTAATTGAATTTCTTCTTGAGAATGTGTATGATGATAGGTCTTAAGCTAAGAGATTTTTAAGAGGTTCGGATTTGGAGCTAAAACTTGTAGCTGGGGCCTTTCCACTGAATGCCTATGTTGAGATGGTTAATAAAGCCAAATACCTCGAGCATAGCAAAAAAAGTATAAAGGAATAGATGAGTCATAGAGCTACAATAACTTTAGGGAAAAGACCTACCTCAAGTGGAATGAGGCAAGACAAAGGCAAAAGACTTCATGTTCAATAGAGCAAAACATAAAGTGCTACAACCCATCCTCTACAGATAAGACAAGTTCCTTTGGCACTTCTTGTAGCAGGCCTAAATTTTAAATGTACCAGATGTTATAGGCCTCTTGAGCTGAGAAAGTATAGATGACTAGATGGTGCAAGCTTCTCCTATAGGAAGACAAGACACATTAACAAGCATTACACTAAGAGGTCGGTCTCTCTAATCTTTTGTAATATGTGTAAGAAAAGGGGATACAAAGTAGTTAACTATCCTTAGGGACAAGTAAGAAACTTGACAATCCTAACGCAATAAGCACCCAAATCTTTAGTGAGGGGACATGGTGGTACACCATAGGTCGGGGGTCCCAAACAACGAGTTCTTACTAGTGTGTTTTCTATTCAGTAACAACAACATTAGGACATCCCCAATATTGATAACATTACAAGTATGCTTCCAATACACTCTTATAATGCTTATGTATTATTTGATACCGATGCATCGATATCTTATGTGTCTGAAAATTTTGTTTATGCATGTTCACTGAATGTTGAAAACTTAAATAACTATCCAACTGTTAGTACTCCTTTGGGAGTGGGAGGAAAAATAAGTAGAATATGTAGAGAAGTGGGAATAGAGAAATAGGGTAAGGTGATACCAACAAACCTCCTAATATTGGAGATGATAGAGTTTAACATTATTCTAGGTCTCAATTAGTTTTTAATATATCATGCCATAATTAACTATCACAATATGGTAGTGTACTACAATATACCCAACTAAGAGTACTTTGAATATAAACTAGAAGTGTAGAGACCTACTAGATTACCTACTTATGAAATATGGGGAAAGAATGTGCTGACAACTATATCCTTTGAAGCTAGTGAAGAAGCCAAGATGCAAGTGGTACCTATAATGAGGGAGTTTCTAGAAGTGTTTCCAAAAGACCTTCCTAGTTTACCCCTAACCATGGCAATAGAATTTAATATTAACTTGATGCGTGGCATAGTACCAATATAAAAAACAGTTTACAGGATGACACTAGTAGAATTAAAATAATTAAGGAAGAATTTACAAGAGCTACAAGATAAAGGCTTCATAAGACCTAGTGTGTCCTCTTAAGGCACACTAGTCTTGTTTGTCAAGAAGAAAGAAGGAAGCATGAGACTTTGTATAGACTAAAGTGAGTTAAATAAGGTCACTATCAAGAAAAAATATCCACTTCCTAAGATAAATGACTAGTTTAACCAATTGTAGGGAGCTCAACTATTCTCAAAAGTAGACCTAAGATCAAGATGCCATCAATTAAGGATTAAAGAAGAAGACATTTAGAAGATAGCTTTTAGGACTAGATATAGACATTGTGAGTTTTTAGCAGTGCCCTTTAGACTAATAAATGCACGTGTAGCATTCATGGATCTAATGAATAGAGTATTCAAGGATTTTTTGGATAAATTTTTCATCATCTTCATTGACGATATCTTGATATGTTCCAAAAGTACTGAAGAGCATGAGGAGCACTTGAGACTAGTGTTAGGTAAGTTACAAAAAGAAAAGTTGTATGCCAAGTTTAGTAATTGTGAATTCTAGCTGGAATAGGTAGTTTTCTTAGGCCATGTAGTTAACAAAGATAGAGTATTTATGGACCTAGAAAAGGCGAGAATAGTAGTAGATTGGCATAGATCGAAGACAATTACAAAGGTAAGAAGCTTCTTAGGTCTAGTAGGCCACTATAGGAGATTTATAGAGGGATTTTCCAAAATAGAAACTCCTCTCACCGGATCGACATAGAAAAATGTAAGATTTGAGTAGAATAATAGGTGTGAAGCTAACTTTCAAATGCTTAAAGAGAAACTTGTGTTAGCACTAATGTTGACATTGCCCAAGAGTGGAGAAGAATTTACAATGTATAGTGATGCTTTAGTTTAAGGGTTAGGGTATGTATTGATGCAAGGTAGTTTGGTAATAGCTTATGCATCCCGCCAACTGAAGTCTTATGAGAATAACTACCTAACTTATGACTTAGAGTTGGCAGTAGTAGTATTAGCCTTGAAGCAATGGAGGCATTACTTATGTAGAGAAATTTGCAGAATCTTTACTAATTATAGGAGCTTGAAGTATATCTTCACATAAAAAGAGCTGAATATGAGATAGAGGAGATGGTTAGAACTAATCAAGACTTATGATCTAGAGATACAATACGATCTAAGAAAGGCCATTGTAGTGGTAGATGCCCTCAATAAAAAGAAACAAGATAATGTAACCACTTTAATCACTTCACAAAAAGAGCTATTAGAAGACATGCGTAAGTTAGAATTGGAAATTTTAACTCAGGAAGTGAGAAAAAATGGCTACCTTACGAATACAACCTACCATAAGAGATAGAATCAAGATTGGATAGGTTGAAGATAAGAATATCCTAGAGATTAAGAATCAAAATTTAACTTAGATGTAAAGGGGACCTTGAGGTATAAAACAAGACTATGTGTGCCAAGGGATGTAAAATTGAAGAGTGAAATAATGAAAGAGGCACAATACTCAACCTACATAATACACTTTGAAAGCACCAATATGTACAAGGACTTAGACAGTCATTACTGGTGGAAAAACATGAAGAGAGAGATAGCTAAGTATGTAACTAGATGCCTTACATGCTAGCAGATTAAAATAGAGCATCAGAGACCAGTTGGAGAATTGCAGCCTCTTTAGTACCAAAATGGAAATGGGAGCTTGTTATAATGGATTTTGTTATAGCTCTCCCAAATACTAGAGAGAAATAGAATGCAATTTGGGTAATAGTGGATAGGTTGATCAAGTTTGCTCATTTTCTACCTATTAGAGTGGGATACAAGCTAGAAAAACTAGCCTAGATATACACACAGGAGATAGTTCGATTACATGGAGTTCTAATGGCCATCACTTCTGATAGAGACACTAGGTTTGTAAGTAGATTTTAGAGCAACTTCCATAAAGCATTGGGTACTAAATTCCAATTCAACATTGCATTCTACCCTTAGATGGATGGTCTGTCTAAGAGGACTATATAGATTTTGGAAGATTTACTTAAAGCATGTGTAGTAGATTTAGGAGGTAACTAGAATGAGCACATACCTCCAATGGAGTTTACCTATAATAATAGTTACCTAGTAACCATCAAGATAGCTCCGTATGAAGCTCTTTATGGAAGACGGTGCAGATCCCCACTACACTAAGATGAAGTGGGAGAAAAATAAATGACGAGACTAGAAATAATACAAGAGGTAGTGGACAAAGTGAAGTTAATTAGGTAGACAATACAAATAGCCTAGTCTTGACAGAATAGCTATGCAAACAAGAGAAGACACCTTTTGGAATTCCAAGTAGGAGATAAGGTATTGTTGAGAATTTCTCCAACCAAATGAGTAATCCGATTCAGGTTAGAGGAAAGCTAAACCCATGATATATAGGTCATTTGAAATCTTAGAAAGAATAGGTATAGTGGCTTACAAGTTAGCTCTTTCATCAAGTTTAGCTGGTGTACATGATGTATTATATGTATCCATGTTAAGGAAATATGTACCCGACCGAGATCAAATAGTAGCTTTGGAACCATTGAATGTATAACCAAACCTATTGTTTATGGAAAAACTTGTTAGAATTGTGGACACCAAAGAATAGATGCTAATGCAGAGAACAATCCCCTATGTTAAGGTATAAAGGACCAATTGGATAGAAAGGGAATTGACATGGGAACTAAAAGAAGAGATGAGAAAGAAGTATCCAAAACTCTTCCAAAATAGGTACTTTTGAGGATGAAAGTTTTTATAAGAGGGAGAATGTAAATACCCAAATAAGTATATTATTTGACGAGTACTATAAAATATAACTAAGGTCAACAGAGGAATTTCATAAAACTTCAGGGGCAAATGGGACATTACCTTGAGGTTATATATAAGCTCATGTTTACCTAGAGTACTTCTCTTTTGCCATTCTCATAGTAACTATACTAAATGAGTAGCAAAACACTCTTTACTATACCAAAGGAATTAGCGAATCACAGAACAAAAACAAGATAGCTAGGTAATAGGCTTAACGATTTCATGATTTATGTGCTTATAGAATTGAGAACTTAACCAATTTCCATCACTCGTTTCAATTAAGATCTTAATGAACGACAAAATGTAATGAGCATGAGAATCAACAAATTAAGGATTCAATTTGCAAAATTTTTTATGTAAGTATTGTAATATATGTAAATTGAATAAGCTACGTGTTTTAGGATTAAAATAAGCTTTGCATTAAGGGATTTAGGAATTGGATTGAATTGAGAATAGAGGAATTAGGGTTGTGGAGAAATGGAGGGAACACGGTTAAGTACATGCTCATGTACTTAATCATGCTAGAATGCATGTATGTACAAAGAGTACATGGTTGGTTACATGATTGTGCTATAGGGTATGTTAAGGAGAAATTTTAACACGATTGGATATATACCCATATTCAAGGGTATGTCGAAGGGAAAACAAGTACAAAAGGGTACACGACCATCTACATAACTGTGTACTAAGGCATGTTGAAGCATATGGTCCCAAACATGACTATGTACTTAGTTTAAAACTTGTTATTTGATTTGATTTCAATTAAACAAACTCCCATGTAGCCTAGATAATTAGTAAGACCTTAGAAACCCTAATAGATTAAGAGAATTAAGAAATTACATTATTATTAGATCAGTATTAAGAAAGACTTATTGATTTTGTATAGATTTTAGCTTAACTTAAGTTTAAGACCAAAAGTGATTAAGGCTAGGATTCAAGATACATGTAACTTGTGTGTTTCCTATGCCTTGTTTAAGTTAGTATATATGCATTGAAATGGACTAAGTACATTGGTAATTAAGTGTTTAAGTGTATGTTGTATGTACTTGGCTCAACCTAAGGGCTTATAGTGGCAAATCCCTAGGGAGCATCCTAATGATCTTTGTGTGATATTATCTCTAATGGAGTCATGCTTGGAAATGATCTGGTTTAGATTAAGTGGGTTAAGCGTTCATGGGTATGGGGCTCATAGTGGCGGTTCCCATCACCAGGGTTAAAGATTAAGTAATTATGGGCATAGGGCTTGTAATGGAAGCTCCTATCACTAAGTTTAAAGGTTCATGTGTTCATGGGTGTAAGTCTCATAGTGGCAATTCCCATTACTAAGGTTAAGGATTAAGTGATCATAAGTCTAGGGCTTATAGTGGCAATTCTCATCACTAAGTTTAAGGGTTCATGTGATTAAGGGTATGGGGCTTGATGTGCTTAAGTCCAATTACAAGTACATAATGCAATTGAGGATTCAATTACACAATACACAATCAAAAGGGCGTGAAATCTAAATTGAAATTGGAACCCTAAAATTGCATGAAAGAGATAGAAAAGGAATGACTAATTCTTCACCAAATATTACTTACTAGTTAGAATTCAGATGGATTTGATGTTGTTGATATTACACACAATAAGGATCAAATCCCACTCGCCACACTTCAAAAGAAATGATAAAAGCAATTTCATGTGAAACAGAGGAGTCTCCACACGATTTCAATGTCTGAAAATATTATGTCCAAAAGTCCTTTATAAAACCTAATTAGCAAGTATTTATACTCTAATCTAAACAAGGAAATTACAACAATGCCAAATAGTCAAAAATCGACGCTATGAGTCACTTGAAGAATTGATTCTCCAAGTGAAAGAGAAGTGAAGATGGTCGGTTTTTCTCAAGTGAAATGCAAATGAAATGAAGGCTGGCTCCTCTTGTCTTTGTAGGTTCAATTTGGTTCATAATGGACCGTGATCCATTTATAAACCAATTACTAATGTGCTTGATCGTCTTCTTGTAAAAATCAACAAAAATGTCCTTGCTAAAATGTAAAAACAATTACTATAAAATAAATAAAGATAAAATGTAAATGTCTGAGTTCCATTTAGTTCAAGTAGGCTTCCCAATGCCAAGTCCAGAGGTTTGATTCCCATCATCTTCTCGGGCCTTTAAAAGATTTGTCCTCAAACATAATGGGTCTTTTTTCGGGCTAAAATCCCTTGTTTACATGTGTGGCAGGCTTCCCAATGCCGGGTCCAGAGGTTTGATTCCCATCATCTCCTCGAGCCTTTGAAAGATTTGTCCTCAAATCTAATGGGTCTTTTCCTAGCCTGAAATCCCTTGTTTGCATGTGTTTGTCGCCTTAAAGTCTTGAGTGCCCGTTAGTTTTGTTGATCTGCTATTGGAATTTATGTACCTCACTTGGAGACATAGGAGTCAAGACAACCTGTGCACCATCCTTTTGAAACACATGAGTGTTTCTAAACCCATCATGTAGCACCTTTTTGCCCAAACAACCAAGGTTTACCCAGTAATATATGAAAGGCGCATATAGGAAGAACATCATAAACAATTTCATCATGGTATCTATCTCCTATGCTAAAAGGCACCTTAGCCCTCTATATAACATGTAGACCATCTCATTCATTTAGCCAATGTAATTTATAAGGATGTGGATATGGACAGGTGACTAGTTGCAATCTATTTACTAATGCAGCAGCTATAACATTAGTTCAACTACCACCATCAATGAAAATAACACATAAGTTACCTAGAACTCGACAAGGTGTATGGAATAGGATTTCCCTCTATATGTCCTTAACATCTGGAGATATAGTCATGACCTTGCACAATACATTAATAGACAGATATTTATCATTCCCCTTGTCTTCATGTGTCTCAACATCTGGATCATCATAATACTCCTGTAGTACTATTGACAAGTCTGTAGGCTCAACTGCTTCTTCTTGACCATCCTCACTATTTCCCTCCATAACAGTCATGACTCTTTTATTAGGACACTGAGCAGCCATATGTTTAGAACCCATGCATTTGAAACATTTTATTTAACGTATCTTTCCACTGGTTATCCCTAGCATTGTTTGCTTAAAATAAGCTCCAATAACCTCTTTTCCTTTTCTTGAAACTTCCCTCTCCCTATTAGTAATAGATGTATTCTTGTCCACAGTCTTATCATTTCCCCCTATTCCTTTTTGTTCACCTAATTGACCATTTGACCCATGAGGTTTGGTAGAAGTTTCATACCTATTGCTCGTTGCTCGAAAAGGGTTGGATTGTCTCTGTCTCTCTACTTTTAAGGCTAGTTGGATAACCTCGTCAAGTGTGTTATACCTCTGGAGCTCCACGATGCTGGTAATTTTATACTTTAACCTTGACATAAATTCTACTAGGGTTTGTTCAGGAGGTTCAATTGACCTACATCTGATCATCAATATCTCGAACTCCTATACATACCCATCAACTATTTTGTCTCCTTACCTCAGTGTTTGGAGATGTATAAACAGCTCCTGCTTGTAATGCTTAGGTATAAATCTTTTTCTCAATGCCCATTTCATTTATCACCAAATATGTATAACCATCTCTTCGTCTGCTAATCACAAGGTTTTTCCACTATAAGGCGGCATAGCCTATAAATTCTACAGCTGCAAAACGAACCTAAGTGTGATCATTAATCTCATAGCACTCAAATAGGCCTTCAACCTTATTTTCCCAATCTAAATAATCATCTACAAAACCCCTACCATCAAATGAAGGCATTTGCAATTTTACATATTCTAATCTTCGAGGTGGTCTGAACTCCCGATTTGGGTAAGACTCATTCTCAAAATTATCATCCCTTTCATCCTTAAGAGCATGATAATCTCCTTCCATTCTCCTACCCTTATTTCCTCCAACAGCTCACTCCCTACGAGCATTTTGATGGGCTACCCGAAGTGGGGGTGCTTGAGGGTTTGCTACTATTAGTTATGGCATTGTGATCTGATCTACCCATGTTGCTAATGTAGCAATAATAGTGATAAGATCCGACAATTGTTTCTCTAATGTTTTGCTACTTGTAGGACGATGCCCTTGACCTCCTCCAACTTGACTATTGGCCTCATTTCCAATCCCATCATTCACACTATTATTTGACATGATTTTGATTTTTTTTTTTTATATCACTCAACACCAACTCACAGCACACTCACAACACAACACCTTCCCTATACCAAGTTCTCCAAATCACTACATGCCTTCACATCATACACAATTACACACCATGTCATAACAACATGCCTAAACAACCACACACACCTTATAGTATACATAACCTCACACTACACCTACACGGTTCAATCACTATAACACACTAACACACTTCCATGGTACTACACACCACTTCAATGGATTCACACAAACACACTCCCACACTTCAATACATAACCACACCACATAAAACTCCCACGGTTCACTTAACTTTACACCACAACACATAATTCACCTTTACGGTTCACCTAACATATCAACACACACCACGACAACACACTCCAAAGATCATGAAAACAAAAGCAAATGATTCCAAGCTTAGTCAAAGTGTATTTAAACTAATTAATACACAATAGCTCCAAAAGTAGTCATTGAATTCAAATTTAAAATACTTCTTAATCCTCCAATGATGACCTCACGGTAAGTCTTCCCAAATGGTTACTCAAGGATGTAAATTTGAAATTCACACCTCACGGCACACACACTTGTCCCATGGCACAACTTCACAATTAATCACGGTTTAACACACCTTCAATAGTACAACACACACAAGAAATCAGATACATACATACGGTAATGTTGCATTACTCAAGTTAATGTTGTAATTAAAGAAAATAAATAAGCAATTACTATACCCTTTACAATTATAGAATTCAAATTCAAATTGCCTCCCCTTCTTCTACACAAGTAAGATGACTATCATAATGGAAAAAATCTGAATTTCCACTTCTAATTCTGCAACTAACCAAGTATAACATGACACAATTAACACAATTACTTCAATTCCACTTCAAATAACTTCAATTATGAAATGGAAGAACAAGAACCCTAAATCCCCAAATTGAAAATCATGAAATTCCCTTCTCAAAACTGAGCTCTGATACCAAATTATGATGTGCTCAAGTCCAATTACAAGTACACAATGCAATTGAGGATTCAATTACACAATACACAATCAAAAGGGCATGAAATCTAAATTGAAATTGGAACCCTAAAATTGCATGAAAGAGCTAAAAAAGGAAGAACTAATTCCTCACTAGTTGGAATTAGGATGAATTTAATGTTGTTGATAATACACACAACAAGGATCAAATCCCACTTGCTACACTTTAAAAGAAATGATAAGAACAATTTCACTTGAAAGAGAGGAGTCTCCATACAGTTTCAATGTCTGAAAATATTATGTCCAAAAGTCCCTTATAAAACTTAATTAGCAAACATTTATACCCTACTTTAAACAAGGAAATTACAGCAATGCCAAATAGTAAAAAATGGGTCCTATGAGTCACTTCAAGAACCATTTCTCCACGTGAAAGAGAAGTGAAGATGGCCAGTTTTTCTCAAGTGAAATGCAAATGAAATAAAGGTCGGTTCCTCTTGTCTTTGTAGGTTCAATTTGGTCCATAATGGACTGTAATCCATTTACAAACCAATTGCTAATGTGTTTGATCATCTTCTTGTAAAAACCGACAAAAATGTAAAAACAGTTACTATAAAATAAATAAAGATAAAATGTGAATATCTGGGTTCCATTTGGTTCAAGTAGGCTTCCCGTTGTCGGGTCTAGAGGTTTGATTCCCATCAGGCTTATAGTGGCAATTCTCATCACCACATTTAAGTATTTAAGGAATCATGGGTGTGGGGCCCGTAGTGGCAATTCTCATCACCAATTTATATTCCAAAGTTTAAATGTGCTAAGGAGATCATGAGTACCTTATTGTTTTTTTGTTAAATTAAATTATATCATGAAATGGTTGTTTGTGTTTAAGTATTGCATAATGCATATGAATTATATTCATGTCTATTCATGCATGTGTGCTTATGTTATACGAACTAGGCATTAACTCACTCCTTGGGGATAAAATTTTTCTATGTGTAGGTATTAAGGATGTTGATAACCTAGAAGGGAATTTGGGAGTGAATGAATCAAAAAAGGGAGGAAGAAAATGATTATCATTATCACTATGGTGAGTAGAATTAAGAAAGAATTTTGTTATTTGAATATAACAAATAGTGGTTTTCTAGAGAATATTTACTAGAGTTTTATAAACTATCACTGCATTAAATGTTGATTATGGATTCATGTTAAATTAGTTTTGAGGTTTGAAGGATGAATTGAAATATTTTTATATTATGATGGTATTATTGTAGATAGTGATTGGAGATTTACAAGAATTGCTTGATTTAGAAGTATCAATGTAAGTTTAGAGCTTTAACATGTTCTTATGTGATAAGGATATGCGGCGAGTAGTAGTGCTTTCTGAGTTTCGAGGCGTTACACCATCATTACTTGTCACTGCAAACCACTAGTATTGGTCACCTTTACAAACAATATCAATCATTGAATCTTGTAAACTTTAGGTGACATATTTTAGAGGATCCAGTTTCAACTAGACTACTTGATAACAACTTCAAAGTATTAATCATAATTAATACCCAAAAAAATTGAAAAAACACTTTTAAGTAGGGAAAAAAAAATTTAGTTATCACTTAACAATTTATTACATGAAAACACCATTTACTTATGGCAAATATTTGTTGAACGATTATATATAGATACTAATTGTTTGAATAAATTTGAATTACAATTGTGGTTTTTCCCTTAGGGGGTTGGGGTTGGTGGGCGGGAGCGAAAAGAAGAAAATAAGCATGTCTCATCATTTTTTTTCTACCAATGATATTCACAAGGGATGGTGGAAGATGGTATCTACACGATACAGATTACAAGACTGAAGGAAAACATCGTGCTTTATTATTGTATTTTGTCCTTAAAATTTGTATGCTAAGTAAATTCATGTATTTGACTATGTGTTGGATTTTGTCTTACGGTGCATGGGATGATGGATAATGTTTTTTCCAAGATTCTGGTTTTTGTGATATCGGTTTTCTTAATAAGATAGGAGTCTAACAAATAAAGATGGTAGTATATTCTGATTTACTTAGAGTATATGTGATTTGTTGGAATAGTGGAAGTATGGTGGTCCTATTTTTAGGAACCACAAACCACAACTTCATCAACTACAACTCCCATGTTCCCACTAACCACTTAATCCTAATCAACCACATTACCCACTAACCCATTAACCCATTAGCATGATTTTAGGAAACTTTGATGGAAAGTTTCTCTATAAATAGCTAATGGATTCAAGGTCCCAGAGCACGAAAATTCTATTAAAAACACATTACCATCTTGTGAGTTTTTTTTGAGTGCTCTGAAGATCTTGAAGGTTCCGGGGCTTGACGTTTTGTTCCTCTCCGGATTAAGCAATGGCAAGAGGTTAGTGATTTTCCTAATTCCGCTGCATTTTATGTGTTTGTATTTAGTTACGGCTTTCATTTGGTATCAGAGCCGTAATTAAACCTTTGCCTTGCGATTTCGAAAAAATTAATTTTCTCCCTTTTCAATTCAATTTTAATTTAAATTGGTTTTGATAAATTTTTATCAAATTTATGATACATTTATTTGTATCAATTTTTCTGGAGAAAATTAATTTTTTAAATTAGAGTTTTATGGTGCAAATTAATTTTTTATTAATTTTGTACTTAATTTTACTCAATTTTCAAGTATAATAATTGAGTAATAATGTTGGATTTTATTTGCCAACATCAAGTATTATCCTTTTTTTTTAAATAAAAATTTATGACATGTTAAATTGGAAATAAAGTAAATTATTTAGTATTTTTCTTAAATAATTTTTTCTTGAAATTTAACATGTCAATTTTATTTAACATTTTCACTTACAGTTTTGTGAAAAACTTTTGTGGAATTTTATTTTTTATTAAATTCCGTATTTATTTTAAATAATTTGTGTATATATAAATTTATGGTTTATATACACTAGCTTGTTAATTATTTAAAATATCGTTAATGAAATTGCATTAGGATTTTGCAATTTTAGTATTTGTTCAAGGTGCTTAAATTGGTATGTGATTGTATGTATGTTTCGAATTTATTATGCATGCAATATATTGTTCATGTTTAAGTACATTTAGAGTTATTGCATGATGTTTAGCAATAGCAATTGTCTTGTGATTAAATAATTCTAATAAATTTTGGCGTAGCCACAACAGCCTTATTTAGATTGGATTATTTATTAGAAATCACATTTAGTATTATAGACATTAAATAACTTCATAAAACATTAAGTTAAAAGTCTAAATTGAGTCAGATTAATTTTGTCTAAGGAGACATTATCGTGGGACAAATGTGACCCCTCCACGTCTTTCCTGGGAATTCGTTCGAATTCTGTCTAAGGAGGCTGGATTTTAAGTGGGACCTTTTGTTTAACCTATGCGTCTTTCCTGGAAATTTATCTGATCTCAAGTGATAAAAATAATTTTGTTTGACTGAGGTTTAGCCAAAGCAGCATCTATTGAACGAAGTTATTTATACGGTATCACATAAGAAATGTTTAGACTTTACATTTATTTTGTTTGATGATCCATAAAGCATTGAGGTATAGCCACAGCAGCCTTATTAAGGACGGATCTCATAAAGTGATTATGAAGTAAAAGAAATATAATGTCTATTATAAGGAATGAATCTTATTGAATTAAAAATTTAGCCCACAGGCAATTTTTATGTCGCTAGATTCATTATTGCATGATTTGCATTGGTAAATTATGATTTATGTTATAGTCTCAAATTAAGAATTAAGCATGTTTGTGTTTGCAGCTATGCAACCTTTGACTGATACTAAAGTAGAAATCCCTATTTTAACAAGTGAAAACTTTAAGACTTGGAGAGATAATATACTTCTTCATTTGGGGTGTTTGGACATTGACTATGCCACTATTAAGGATGAGCCACTTCTGAGTGAAGAAAGCACTCAAGCTGAGTTTGATCTTCATGAGAAATGGGAACGGTCTAACCGACTTAGTATCATGTTCATTAAGAGCAAACTCACTGCGGATGTCCGTGGCTCAGTGGATCAATATAAAAATGTCAAAGAGTTGCTAGATGCCCTTGAAAGGCAATTTAAGACTTCTAAGAAGTCTCTAGCTAGCACCCTGATTATGAAGTTCACATCTGCTAAGTTGACTTTTGTGAAAGGCGTTAGAGAACACATCAACAAAATGCGTGATTTAGCAAATCGCTTGAAGGCTCTAGAGATTGAGATGTCGGATGCTTTCCTAGTGCACTTTATTCTGACGACCCTTCCATCACAGTATGGACCTTTTAAGATCTCTTACAACACACATAAGGACAAATGGACAATAGATGATCTATTGACCATGTGTGAAGAAGAGGAGGCCCGATTAACTCTGAAGATGGGAGAAAATGCAATGATGGTTACTCAAGGAAGGAAAACCGGCAAAGTCAAAGGAAAAGGGAAGGGTAAAATCCAACCCAATGCTGACATCAAGAAAGAGTCCAAGTGTTTTTTCTGTAAAAAGAAGGGACACATAAAGAAAGACTGTGTCAAGCATAAAAATTGGCTTGAAAAGAAAGGGTTTACAAAACCTGCGGAAACCAGTAGGAGCTGAGCGATTTATCTATTCTGGAAACAAGATAGAATCGCATGTGGAAGCTATTGGGACATGCATATTAGTACTTAAGAGTGGCTTTAATTTAATTCTTGAAAAGACCTTCTATGTTCCTAGTTTTTCTAGGAATTTGATTTCAGTTTCAAAACTTGTACCTTTGGAATTCACTTTTAACTTTTCAAACAATGGTTTTGATTTATTTTATAAATCCAATCATATTGGTGATGGTTCTTCATTGGATGGTCTTTATTTATTAAATTTACATAATAATGCCACTCATGATGTTATGCATGTACAAGCTGGTACTAAACGATGTGTTATGAATGAGGATTCTTTTACCTTATGGCACCGTAGACTAGGTCATATCTCTATAGAGAGAGTTAAAAGATTGGTGAATGATGGTATACTTAGTCATTTAGATTTCACTGATTTTGGTACTTGTATAGACTGCATAAAGGGAAAGCAGACTAACAAGTCAAAGAAAGGTGCCAAAAGGAGTTCGGCCATATTAGAAATTATCCATTCTGATATTTGTTGTCCAGATATGGATAATCAAGGTCAGAAATACTTTATCACATTTATAGACGATTACTCACGATACATGTATCTCTACATGCTTCATCATAAAAGTGAAGCGTTGGAAGCCTTTAAGGTTTTCAAAGCTGAAGTAGAGAAACAATGCGGTAAGCAAATCAAGATTGTGAGAACCGATAGAGGTGGTGAGTATTATGGTAGATACACTGAAGATGGGCAAGCATTAGGTCCTTTTGCTAAGTTTCTTCAAGATAACGGTATAGTTACCCAATACACCATACCAGGTTCACCTGATCAGAATGGTGTTGCGGAAAGAAGAAACCGAACATTAATGGAAACGGTGCGAAGTATGTTTAGTAGCTCTAAACTGCCTAAATCCTTATGGATTGAAGCATTAAAGACGTCTGCGTATATATTAAACAGAGTTCCAACCAAGGCTGTTTCTAAAACACCATTTGAGTTGTTCAAAGGTTGGAAACCGAGTTTGCGTCATATGCGTGTATGGGGATGCCCGTCTGAAGTTAGAGTTTACAACCCACAAGAAAAGAAACTGGATCCTCGAACTATAAGTGGGTATTTCATTGGATATGCCGAAAAGTCCAAAGGATACAGATTTTATTGTCCATCTCACACTACTAGGATTGTGGAATCAAGAAATGCAAAATTTCTTGAAAATGACTCAATAAGTGGGAGTGATCTATCTCAAGACATAGTTCATGAGCAAGATCTACCTTCCACATCAGGTGAGAGATTGGTTGTTGTTCACAACACTCCTCGAGTTCAAATAGGTGTTGAACAACCAATCAATGAAAATCCACAAATTGCTGAGGAAATCATAGTAGATCAAAATCAAGAAATGATTGAGCAACATGATCCACAAGAAAATGTTGTCCCAATTTTAAGGAGATCTACTAGAGAAAGGAGATCAGCAATCCCTAGTGATTATATTGTGTATTTACAAGAATCTGAGTACAATATTGGAGCTGAAAATGATCCTGAGTCTTTCAAGGAAGCTATGAATTGTGATGAGTCAAATTTATGGTATAATGCTATGTTAGATGAGATGAATTCTATGAAGAGTAATGAAGTCTGGGATCTTGTCCCGTTGCCCGACGGTGTAAAAGCCATAGGTAATAAATGGGTCTTTAAAACTAAAAGAGACTCATTGGGCAACATTGAAAGACATAAGGCTAGACTTGTTGCTAAAGGGTTCACTCAGCGTGAAGGAATTGATTACACAGAGACCTTCAGTCCTGTATCCAGGAAAGACTCCTTACGCATAATATTAGCATTAGTAGCTCAATTTGATCTTGAGTTACAACAAATGGATGTGAAAACAGCTTTCCTAAATGGTAATCTAGAGGAAGAGGTTTATATGAAACAACCTGAAGGATTTTCCTCTAGTAATGGTGATCACTTGGTTTGCAAGCTAAAGAAATCCATTTATGGATTAAAACAAGCCTCCCGTCAATGGTATTTAAAATTTCATGATGTTATCTCTTCATTTGGTTTCGTTGAGAATATCATGGATCAATGTATATACCAAAAGGTTAGTGGGAGTAAGATTTGTTTTCTTATCCTATATGTGGATGATATCCTACTTGCATCAAATGATAAGGGTATGTTACATGGGGTGAAACAATTTCTTTCTAAAAATTTTGATATGAAGGATATGGGTAATGCATCTCATGTCATTGGGATTAAGATTCATCGAGATAGACATAGAGGAATCTTAGGTCTATGCCAAGAAACATATATTAACAAAATTTTAGAAAGATTTTGGATGAAAAATTGTTCACCCAGCGTTGCTCCTATCGTGAAGGGTGATAAGCTCCATTTGGACCAATGCCCTAAAAACGAGTTTGAAAAAGAGCAAATGAAGAACATTCCTTATGCTTCAGTTGTTGGAAGCTTAATGTATGCTCAGGTCTGTACTAGACCTGACATTGCATTTGCCGTTGGAATGTTAGGAAGATATCAGTCAAATCCGGGACTTGACCATTGGAAAGTTGCAAAGAAAGTCTTGAGATATCTTCAAGGGACAAAAGATTACATGCTTATGTACAAACGGTCAGATGATTTAGAAGTAATTGGCTACTCTGATTCAGACTTCGCCGGATGCGTTGATTCTCGAAAATCAACATCAGGTTACATTTTCATGTTAGCCGGTGGAGCCATTTCATGGAGAAGTGCCAAGCAGACTTTAACTGCTACTTCTACTATGGAAGCTGAGTTCGTTTCGTGTTTTGAGGCTACCTCACAAGGTGTATGGTTGAAGAGTTTCATCGAAGGGCTTAGACTTGTGGATTCTATATCTAAGCCGCTGAGGATGTATTGTGACAATTCAGCTGCAGTCTTTATGGCTAAAAATAATAAGAGTGGAAGTCGAAGCAAACATATCGACATAAAGTATTTGGCCATAAGGGAACGTGTTAAAGATAACAAAGTGGTCATTCAGTATATTAACACAGAGCTGATGTTAGCCGATCCTTTGACTAAAGGCATGCCACCACAAAGATTTAAGGATCATATTGTCAATATGGGACTTGGTTCCATTATGTGTTAGTGAAACTCTATAGAGTAGATATTTCTCATATTTGTTGTGCACATTTTGTTTATTTGGAGAAATATCAATAAAGTTTGGACCTAGAATAAACGTTAGGTTTATTCATTAAGCTATTGGGAAAGAGGTTTGAAAACTTGATACATTGTAATACATGGAAGATACTACTCGAGTAATAAAGGGAAAATATCGCCATGATTCGTGTATTGAGTTTTCTTAAAGTCTAAGGATTTGTGGTATTAAAGTAAAGTATACGGACCAAGTGGGAGAATGTTGGAATAGTGGAAGTATGGTGGTCCTATTTTTAGGAACCACAAACCACAACTTCATCAACTACAACTCCCATGTTCCCACTAACCACTTAATCCTAATCAACCACATTACCCACTAACCCATTAACCCATTAGCATGATTTTAGGAAACTTTGATGTAAAGTTTCTCTATAAATAGCTAATGGATTCAAGGTCCCAGAGCACGAAAATTCTATTAAAAACACATTACCATCTTGTGAGTTTTTTTTGAGTGCTCTGAAGATCTTGAAGGTTCCGGGGCTTGACGTTTTGTTCCTCTCCGGATTAAGCACTGGCAAGAGGTTAGTGATTTTCCTAATTCCGCTGCATTTTATGTGTTTGTATTTAGTTACGGCTTTCATGATTGGTATGGTAGCCTCACCATCTCTCGGGAGAATGTGATTGGAAGATATAAATATATCGACGAATTTACAATGCTTGTGTTAAATATAATTCATATATTATTAAGTGGTTATTTATTTATTTATTTTTTATAGAAGTATGATTAATAAATAGGAAAGGAAGAAAAATCATGTCACATTAAAAACTAAAGAGACACTGCTAGAAGAGGATGCACCTAGGATCTTATGTAAAACTAAAGTTTTAGTATGCAATTCCCCACCCCACAAAAAATTGTTGAACTCCTAGGGTTACATCTATCACTTCAACACTTCAACCATTGTTCAAAATTTTGAGGCCAAGTAGCTTTATACGGTTTAGAAAACAAAAATGCATCACAAGTGCCATTTCAATTTCAAGTGATACAAAATGTAACTAATTTTAAAGAATAAAAAAAGAAAAAAACAACTAAGTAATGTCAAAGATCAAGAATCTATAAATGATATTTTTATTACAATTTGGAAAGCATATATGGGAAGAGGCTGGTTGGTATGGTGAAAATATCCCATCCATTACATATAGACTCTAAAATGTAGAAAGAAAACCAATCTTATTATGCCTCACTTGAAATTACCCTCAAATTTGTACTATTTATTTTTTTTCCCTCTTTTATGTTAGAATGTTATTTATTATTCAACTCCAAAAGTAGGATTTTCAAATTATAAGTTAATTCCCCCTTAAAAAGGTAAATTATGCAATTCAAACATTGAAAGAGTTTTAGTAAAAACCACAAAATGATTATAGCATAAAGCAAAAGCAACAATAATACTAGTTAAAATTAAAGATTTAAGATAGATTTGACTATTTTATCAAGTGTTGGTAATTTAATTAAATGATTTATACTTTAGGTTTAGTTGAAACTCATCGAATATAATTTGTCAAATTAAATTATATTTATTAGCAATATTATGTGTAGAGTTTTCTATCTCATATGTATATACGAGAAATTACAATGTGCTTGCAACTTAGAGCCTATGATATATATAGTATAAAATTTAAATAGGTTCTAAGATGGGTATAAAGTCATATATACAATTCACAAACCAAATTGTAAATTGAGCTTGATTAAAAAAAAAAAAAAGAATCAAATTTTTGGTTTAATATAGTCTAGTTAGGTTTTGATTTGTGGTTTAGCCCTTTTCTTCCCCATCCTCACACAAAACAATGGTGAAATAGGAAAAATTATGGTGGAGGTTTTCTATATGCTAAAAACAATCTTTGTAATGTGAAAACAACATTGCTATGAGGAAGTGAACCTTGCTGTGATAAAATAATGAAACCTCTTTTCGTTGCCAAAACAATCTTAGTGCAATGAAATGTGCCATGCTACGAGAAGTTCACCTTAACATGGAAAATGCGTGTTTAGTGAATTTCAAAACTTAAAGTGGTAAAATAGGCTAAACTACAATCAAATCCCTTCTTATGGTGTGAACAATCTTAATATGGTGAATAGAGTCTTACTTCAAGGAAGTAAGTCTTGAAATGGTGAAATAGTGAAAACTCTTTTCCTAGTGAATATGGTCTTAATGTAGTGAAAAAACCATTTATATAAGGAAGTTAACCTTGATACAGTGAAATAGTGAAAACTCTTTTCACGGTGAAAATAGCCTTGTTACAAGGAAATTAGTCTTCATAGGTGGGTGCACATTAAGTAAATTGTAATACCTGAAAGATTTTAATTAATTATTTATTTATTTATGTAATATAAGTATTATCATAAAGAGCTAAGGATAAGGATGGAACTTTATAAAATTTCGAGGGGCAATTTGGGCATTTCACAATGGGAAGTATTTAATCTCAAATGACCTAATGTTTCTCCTTTTCACTCCCTCATAGTAACATAGTAGATGAAAACGCTCACTAAACAAACCCTAAGATGACAAAAGGAGATGGCGTGACCTAATTCCAAGTACTAAAGGTAAGGGATCTTATACGGATTTTAATTGAAGATTAATGGAAATTGTAGTTATGAGCGTCGATTTTTCATGTAGAAAACGAGGTTATGAAGGGACGTATGAGAATGGAGAATCAACAATCCAAGAATTTTGACTTGAGGAATTGAAGTAAGTATGAAATTCTTTATAAGTTAGATGCAATTAAGTATTTTTGAGACTTAGTTAAGCTTAAAAATAAAGGGAATCAAGTGTAGGAGAAATTGGAGTAAAAGAAATAGGGTTCGCGGAGATTGCCGAAGGTAGCACAACCCACTAATATGTTTGTGTTTCGACCATGTTGAAATGGAAAGGTGTACCAAGAGATATAAACTCCCAACATGGTCGTGTTTAGACTGTGTTAAGTGTGAAAGATGCACCGAGAGATACACAACCCCTAATATGGTCATGCTTCAGCCTATGTTGAGCAACATGGTCCCCAACATGACCATGTTGAATAAAGTAACATAATTATATATTCGTTTAATTTCAAATTAAACTAATTTCCACGCAACCTAAATAGTTAGTAAGACCCTACAGAAATAAATAAATAGGATTAAGAGAAATAAGATAATGATCTTCGATTAAGTATTAAGAAGAACTTGTTGATTTAATAAATTTCAACTTAGCTTATGTCCAAGACCGAGAAGTTCTTAAGGTTAGGATTTAAGGTACGTGTAACTTATGTGATGATTTGTGCTTATTTAAGATAGTTTATTCATTGAACTTGATTTAACTAGATAACTTGGCTTAAGTGTTTAAGTTGTATGTGCTTAGCTCAACCTAGGGACCCGTAGTAGCAGATCTATTGGGAGCACCCCAGTGATCCTTATGTGGTGTTGTCCCTAGTAGAGTTGTACTTAGAGATGATCTAGATTGAATGTTGATTAAGTAGTTAAGTGTACATGGGTGTGGGGTTCGTAGTGACAGTTCCCATCACCAAGTTTAAGTGGAGGTATGGGGCTCATAGTGGCAGTTCCCATCACTAGGTTCAAGTGGACATGGGTGTGAAGCCTGTAGTGGCAGTTCTCATCACCAAGTTTAAGGTTTAAGTATACATAGGCGTGGGGCCTATAGTGGAAATTCTCATCACCAAATTTAAGGATTAAAGGATCATGGGTATGGGGCCTATAGTGGCAGTTCCCATCACCAAGTCATGTTCTAATGTGTTAAGTGTGTTAAGGGAGTCATAAGTATCCTATTGTTTGCTTGTGGACATAAATTATATTAAGAAATGGTTGTCTGTGTTTAAGTTCTGCATGATGTATGTGATACTTGTTTATATTTGTTTATGCATGTGTGTTTGTGTTATATGTACTAGGCATTAGCTCACCCTTCGAGGAATCATTTTTAGATGCAGGTGTTGAGAGAGATGAGAACTCAACAAATAACTTAGGTTTAGGTGAACCACATAGAGAGCAAGATGAAGATTACCATTACTATTATGGTGATTAGGTTTTGGGAGAATTATGTTATTAGACTGTGATAGACATTGTCTTTTGAAAATATTATTTTTGGTGTTTAAAAACTTCCGCTACTTTAAATAACTGATATGGTTTAAGTTATCATTGGAATTTGAGGATGTATGAAATGTTTTTATATAAGAGTTACAGGCTAATATGTATCAGAGTTGTTTTAGAACCTTAACGTGTTCTTATGAGATAAGGACACTAACGAGCAGTAGCATGGCTTGGATTTCGAGGCATTACATAAATTTAAAAGCTTCGAGTGCTAAAATAAGAAAAACTATTATGGAAATCCTTTATATAGTGAAAACAATATTAGTGCGGTAAAAAGAGCCTTACTACAAGAAAGTAAACCTTGATATATTGAAACAGCAAAAACTCTTCTTTTGGTGAAAACAATCTTAGTGTGGTAAAATGCGATGTGCTACGAGGAAGTTAATCCTAACACAACAAATACATGTTTGGTGAACTTCATAGCTTAGAGTGGTTTTTATAGGCAAAACTATAGTGAAAGCCCTCCCTATAGTCCTATGCTAAAAAACATCTTAGGATAGCGAAAAGAGACATACTTTGAGGAAGTGAGACTAATATGGTAAAATACTCAAAACCCTTCTTAAGGTGAGAACATTCTTAGTGTGGTAAAAAGAACCTTTCCATGCAATAGTGAGCACTCTTAGCATACTTTTAATAAAAACAATCTTAGTGTAGTAGTATAAGCCTTAATAGGAGGAAATAAGCCTTAACAGAAGGACATATGTTTCGTGAATCCAGTAGTTTTTAGTGGTGAATTAGTAAGAAAATATAGTGAAATAAGCAAAATTATGGTGAATGTCTTTCATACAATGAAAGCAATTTTAGTATGGTGAGGAGAGCCTTACTATGAGGAAGTGAACCTAAGCTCTTCTTATGGTGAAAACTGTGTGATAAAATGCGTCTTGCTACATAATATAACACAAAACTATACACCTTAGAGTTTATTATAATTTTTTTACAAGTATTATAGAAATACTTGATATAATACAAAATCGTATACCTTGGAGTTCATAATTATTCTTCCACATATCTTAAAAAGTTACATAATCTAATATAAAATTGTGCACTTTAATGAGCTGTGTGAAATGGTTTTATTTTTGTACAAATCTAAGGAACTATTAGTCTTAGGAATTTATATTATATAATACAATATTGTACACCTTAGAGTTTATTACTAAGAAAAATTGTAGATGATTCCCCTAAACTTTAACCTCAGTCTAAGTATACTTTCTAAATTTTCAAATGTTACAAATAACTCTCGTAAACGACACCTCAAATTTCAAATATTGTAGATAACTCCGTTAAATTTTGACAAATTAACAATAGAAAGGATGTTTTTTTTTTATTCAATTAAAAAAAATAATGAAAAGTTTAGAAAGTGTTAAAATAAATTTCATAAATTCATGATGGTGTTTTCACAATAAGATTAATGTTTAGGAAAATTATTTGCAACATTTAAAAGTTTAGCAAGTGTATTGGCATTAAGGTTAAAGTTTAAGAGGATTGTTTGCAATCATATTGATGTTAAAGTTTAAAGAGGTTATTTACATTTTATTATTGTCACTACTTTGATATAAGTTTTATAAAATTAAATTATCTAATAAGAAATTGTACATACGAATGTGATATATCAATTAATTTATTTTTTTTGTCTTACAAAATTACAATGTCTAAATATGGATACAAAATTAATTTGTGAATAGTTTTCATCCTTGAAACTGTTGATAGTTTTTATAAAAAATTATTGATAACATTTATAACAATAGATTATCCAAAAAAAAACAATAAAAATAGGATCATTAATAGTAAAATAAATTGTTAACAATAATGACACGATACTATTCTTTTTAAGTGATGACATTGTACAATTTGTAAACTTATTTTTCCGGTAGTTAAATTTTAATACAAATTACGATGGATTGGAGAAGGACAAGATGGATCCCGTCAAAGTTGCATGAAATTTTAATTTTTGTTCTATTTTACTTTTTTTCTTTAGTAAGTAGAATAAAATAGAAAGATTTGAATTTAGTCTATTTTATTAAAAAATAAATCATTATACCATTAGATAAAAAGTTTCTATACACAATTTGAATTTGAAAATAAATTCCTAAATAGTTTCTTCCTAAAATGTTTCTATGCACAACATGAAATTGGAAGTAAATTCCTTAAAAAATCTCCAAGATTTTATTCTTAAATATGATGATTCTATGAGTTTAACTGCTATAATATTTCTTTTTGATGAAAAATAAATAGGAAAAAAAAAGAAATTAGGCAAAAAAAAGAAAGAATCCCTAGTTTATTTCTTTCTAATAAATAAACAATCCATCCACGCTTCTCCATTCGTCACACTGTAAAATAAAATTAAAAAAAAAAAAGTTTCCTAGGTCGTAACGAAAACTTTCGAAAACACGCGGCAGTGTCCTGGGTCCGTCATCCCCTGCAAGGCTAATGCATGTCAAACCCGTTCTTTAAAATGCGTCTGCAGCTAACTCAACATGTGCACTGTGTCTCGCACTACACTACACCCCGTTCCTCTCTTTCAACGCAGGAACTGAAACATCAAGCATGAGTCCTGTCTCATCACACCTGAAACTTCCCATCATAGATCTATCCATAGAAGACCTGGAGCCAGGTAGCACCTCCTGGGAGAAGGTACGAGACAAGGTCGTAGGAGCACTCAAGGAATATGGTTGTTTCGAAGCAATTTATGATAACAAGATCAGCGTAGAACTGCATGACCAGGTCTTCAAAGGTTTGGCCGAGTTGTACGATCTTCCTAGTGAAACAAAGCGTCGTTTAAAGGATCCTTCGAGTGCCTATGATGGGTACGCCTCGAATCTCCCTCTTACTCCTCTTTATGAGCGTATGGGCATTCCTGCAACATCCGATGCTATCCACAAGTTGATGGATCTTATGTGGCCCAACGGAAATAATACACAATTCTGGTATTAAATTTTTAATACTGTTATATTCTATTTAATTTCTAATTTGCCACGATTTCATCAATACTTTATTGCCTTTGTTTTACTGGATTATACGCCTGCGTGCTAAGGATGTTATTAAATAAATAAATGAACATTCAAATAAAATTTCTATTAAATTAATTGGGTTGTTTGGTGGATTCTATGAGAAGAAAATATGAGCTAACTTGGTAGTGTACGGAATAAGAAACTAATAAAGGAGTTAAGAGCAAGAGGTGCCGAAGCCGGACATAGCATAAATAAATTTAAAACGGGATAAGCATATAGAAGAAAAGGTCTTAGAAGGGTTGAGAGGTCTAGCAAAATTATTTGATCTCATTCCAAGAAGAGGGAAAAAGGAAAGCCCGTTTACGTAATAAAAATGTACACATATGATTAACAAAGTCAAGCTTATTCAAATGAGTAAATTTCAGCTTTAAATGGTTAAATCTGCAAATATTAGCAATTTAACATTTCAATACTCTAAATTGCACTCGAAAATCACTTCTCAAAAATAATTTCTCAATTTAAGTATGTGATGAAATTGTGATCTTTATGTAAATATTTTTCTCACTGTATAACATTTTTTTCCTTTCATAAATAAAAACATTCTCGGTAAATTACAAATATATCCTTTTAAATTTATCCTATATAGACTTAATTGTCTTGATATTTAAAATTGAACTCGAGATCCTAAATCTTAAAACAAAAAATGATTATGGACCCCATATGATTATATTATTATTGAAAAATAAAATGCTTCAAAAAAAATTATTTAGAAGAAACTTAATTTAAAAACCTAAAAATATGACTTTTCTCTTTTTTCTAGTTTTATTTAATTTTTTTCTTAATTATTTATCCATATGTAATGTAGTGATATAGGGTCCAAAAATATGCTTTATAAAAATTTAATGGTTTAAATACTTAATTTCAAAAATAGTATTGTTAAATGCATATGAAACGTATATAATGAGATGCAATTATAGTCAATCCAAACATTTTCTTATTACTCATTTTATTCCTTAAATAATCTCTGCAGTGAGGCTTTATGTTGCTATGCCATGGGGCTTCACTCATTGGAATCTATGGTCAAGAGGATGGTCTTTGAAGGTTTAGGAGTTGAAAAGTATTTAGAGTCACATATGAAGTTGGCTAGTCAATCTTTACGTTTGGTGAAATATGCTGCACCGATGACCCATGATGAAGAGAAAGTTGGGGTTGTTTCCCATTATGACGTAAACTTTATAACCATACTTCAACAAAATCATGTTAATGGTTTAGAAGTGAAAATCAAAGATGAAAAATGGATCAAAGCCACTCCTTCTTCTTCTTCTTCTTCCTTCATTGTCATGATTGGAGAGTCATTCCTAGTAAGTCTCATTTTATCCCTCTTAACTGCCCAAGGCATATGAAGTACATACTTAGACATATATACCTGCATGAGAGTTTTATATATGCAATTTTTATCTTCTATATTATCATATTAATGTGTGCATTTCGATAGGAAATATACAAATATAGGGCTAATAATATGATCCCTTTTAATCATGAATTATGAATAAGTATATGAGATATGGTTGAAAAATGTGAACGTTAGAATTGTGTAAGATAGGCAAGATGGATTAACACAAACAATAAGCATAAGAGAGATATAGGAGAGAAGAGGTGAAGATAGTAATTTTACTTCGAAAACTTTAAATAAAAGTAAAAAACCAAGGCGGAGTAGAACAACAATCCTATATCAATGAAAAACTAGAAGAGTGTACATAATAATTGTATTCATGCTCAAATCCCCACATAAAATCTCACATGGTACTAAAGAATATGATAAAACTAATTTTATGCAAAAATTTAAAAACCTACTTATATACTTGTACTAAATTAGGAAATAAGTAAACATAAATGTGGAAATGTTAGGAAATAGGAAAGCAAGATCTTCAAATTTGCAAACTTTGGTCAACCAAAAAGACATTTTAAAGACCATCAACTGATTTAGTTGTCCATTTATTTAGAATGATTCAATGATGACTCAATTCCTAGTGGCCTAATTTTACTTAAGTCAATTATTTTAGGTCAACCCTCACTATCCAAGTTTGTAAACATGTCTTTGAATATCAAGATCCAATTTTGTTGTGTTTTACAAATATCAAATAAGTAGCAAATGAAGAACACAAATAGCTTAGGCTACACTAAACAAATTTCCAAGTAGGCTTCAATTCCCATGTGAATGCAACAAACACAAATATATCCTTCTCTATAATGGCTTTGCTATCGATCTTTATATGGGATAGAGGGACTAAAAATCTTCTCGTACAACTCCAAGTGCTTCATTCACATCATAGCTTCTGAAGGCCTCTTAACACTAACTAAGCTTAGTTAGTTAATCCTATTGATAACACTTAAGTGTGTATATCAATACATTACTAAAACCAATTTCTCTTCTGTTTGTCTCTAGTTGTAGAGTAGTGATTAACGCTACAATTTCACACCTCTATAGAGGGTCAACAGTAGGCTTCTAGCCTACTATCCTCTTCAATCTCCACCTTTCGAAGATTCTCATGACCTATATTAGAGCACAAAGGGAACTCCTATATAGTAAAGTAGATTCTTTAATCAAGATATCCTTACTAGATATAAATTTTCAACTTTCAACATAATATGATCTACAACCATTCCCAATCAATTATTAACCATGAGTATACACTTTACAATCTTAAATATTCTCTTATTAAGCATATCTAATTAGAATGTTTACTTGACCACAACTCTAAAGGGTTATAACCAATTACATAATGTAGAGAATGATTTGCTAATAACATGACCCATTTTTATGTTAATAAAGAGTCTTCATAAGAGGTATCACAATGTTGTTCATTGGAAAAATTCATCAAATCCGAGCCACAAGATTTTAATCTAACTATTATTGAAAAACTTCTTGATAGTATTCCCAATTTACATCTTGATTACAATTTTCTAGTTTTGGTTTCTGAAACGCATCTCTCTTATTTTTACATAAAATAAAGTCAAAGCATCATAGAGAAAATCATCGAGAAATGTGAGAAGATGCTTACAACCGCACAATGGAGCCCAAAAAGCCCTAAAACTAGCATGAGTATAAATTGATGTCCTCTTCAATTTGTGAACTACAATATTGAAACTAACCTCTACTTCCCTATCACTAATGCACATAAACATCAAATTTATTACATTTCTACTGAAAACAACATACTTTTCTCACTTATATGTCAAAGTCACATGTGCCACAATTTTGTTGTATCTCAATCTAGTATGGTGGTAGAAATTATAAATAGCCTAGAGGTGTTATCCCCACAAAATAGATAAAATATCAACTTTACTTACTTTTATCTTAATAAACATACCATAAGAAATTCTTATATTGTTTGATGCAATAATATATTTGTAACCATTAGATTTTTCCTTAAATCTATTACATGCTTAACAATTGACAATGTTATTTACATTACCATTCTTACGTTCATCTCAAAAAAAAAAAAAATCATCTTTACCTTCAACTAGCTTGTAGAAGTTAAACAAATCTTAATAGAAATACATGTTGTGAACAACATAAAAGAAGAATCTACCCATCAAACCTAGACCCCACGCTTTCATGAGCCACTAACACTTATCTTCTTTGTCGTCAACAACACCACCATATGCACCATCATCAATATGCTTTCCCTTATTATCATTGTGGTTTGACTTGTTTTGCTCACTAAGGCACTTGGCTTTTATACAACAATACCAATATATGTCATCTCCTCAAGATTTTGAGGCTTAAACCTAATCAAATTGAATATTTTGTATCCTTAGATTGTCGCCTACCACTAGTAATGAGATGGAAAGCTCGTTCTTTAGACATGTTACTAGGCTCTAGCTTGAATTTGTCATTATTTAGCAAAGAGAATGCCTGAAAGTTTATATTATTAGTACCACATATCATAAATCTCTAAAGTTACTATAAGAGGATGTTAAGAAACACAAACATTTCAAAGAATTAACCTTTATCATCCATTTCAATATCAATGTTTCCCAAATAGTTAGTTAGAAATCTAAACTAGCATAGACTAATCCTAAAAGATTTATTGTCAAACGTCTACAAACTTTATAACCTTCGCTCAAAATTAATATGTGAGCTAGTAATTTCATATTGTATTGGGCATCAAGTGTCATGAAAAAATCAACCACAGCTTTCTATATTAGGATTTCTTGCATATGTAGGATAATCAAATGATCAATTAGCATGTTGGAAAATGTCAAGGTCCCGTTGTTATTACCATTTTACAAGCATTAAACCTATCTCCAATCAGTAATACATAGGATTTGACTAGCTTAATGATAAACTTTTTAATACAAATAAAAGCAAAACTTAAATATATGTTTCCTATAATGTATTTAAACTTATTGTATCATTCTTATCATCTCATGTGTATCTTTTCATAGCATATTTAGTTTAGACTCCTCATTAAGGGCATTGAAATATAGATATCTCGTTATTGATATCCAAAGCATAATATTCATAATGTATATATTTAATGATCAATAGTTTGATTATTGGTCTATTTTGATTTTAATAACATAGCACTTCATAAGCATTATTGAACTACACCAAAAATTATTATACATAAGACTGATTCAATACATATAATCACTTTTTTTTTATCAAACAAAACTTTTTGGATAAGGAGATTACATTGCTAAAGTCGTTATAACTTAGTCGTATAAATGCTGGTCTTGTACAAAACTTTTTGGATAAGGAGATTATATTGCTAAAGTCGTTATAACTTAGTCGTATAAATGCTGGTCTTGTAAAGGGATAAACTAGATTTGATTCTCCTTGTATATGTTAGGAAAGAAAATCAAATCTATTAATCATGTGTGGATAACCCTTTATAACACACTTTCACTTCTTTGTAATGTTTGAAAATTTGTACATGTCTCTTAAACAATCTTCGAAGCATCAAAATTTTTTTTATTCATAGTTCTTTTAGTGATATTTTGGGGGTTTTAGTGACAATTTAGATGATATATCCATGTCTCTAAAAGTTATAGAGAGATGAAGTTATACTTTAGAAGTTTGAGAATTTATTAGTGCACTTACCAATAGTTTTTAGGATGTATTTACATTTAGGCATGTTTCAAAAAGGATTAGGGTTCCTTTACCAATTATTATTAATTAAATTTATGGAGAAGAAAACTTAAGCCTACTCTAAAGAGAAGTGGAAACATTTTTTTTTTTTTGTTTTTTTATTTACCATTGGAGTAAGATGAAACACAAAATTATGTGTTTATAATTGTTTACGAAAAAAAAAAGAAGAAAAAACTAAATAAATAAGGGAATTGGTCTATGGGTGATTGATTAACAAACAAATAGCATATTTTGGTCAAACCTACTACTTGTTTATAAAAAGGAAGTTGACCATTGCCTTTTGTTCTATATTTCAATTATGACTATTTTACTATGTATGTATAATTTGTTAATTTTGAAGATCTTATTAAAATTAAAGGAACACAATAATTTAAATATATCATAGCATAAATAATTTCAACAAATTTATTTTTTCTCCTTTTCACCATCTAGGGATGGAGCAATGGAAGACTACAATGCCCAAAACATCGTGTAATGACAAGAGGAAATGAGGCTAGATACTCCATCGTGTATTTTTCATCTATCAAAGGAGCAACCATCCAGACTCCTGAGGAGCTTGTGGACGACCAACATCCTTTGCTTTATAAACCCTTTGATGAGGCTGGTCTCACTCGCAGTTTCAAAACAGTCGACCTAGAGACTCTCGAATGTAGATCTGGTCTAGACACATATTATAAAGTGTGAACTTACACACATAAAATACATTGTTAGGTATCTTGATCACTTAGCATTATCATATAAGTGTCTTTAAGAAAGCAAAATTATTCTATAATATCTCCTTTTAGTTGTTTTGTTTAATTTTTATTTTAGGTTTTGACCTTCAAGACTTGATAATTCATGTTCTACTCTGTGGTTTCGTTTACCTATTGAGGAAATAAATACAGTCAAATCTTTAAAAAATAGTGTTATATGATCAAGTTTGAGAATGAGTTATTGGGTGATTTTATACAAATTCTTTATTACTTGAATCCTTGGTCTTATAAATTTTGTATCCGAACATTCTTATTTTTTAGATATTTTGCTTTGTGTTAAGAGAACCCTAAATCTCATAAAATTAATTGACGATAGATAAATATTTGATATCTTTGATTTCCTATCTTGAGTATGTCTCTATTAATCGCAAACATACATGTGAATGGAGAATTAAAGTGTAATCATGAGTTTATTCAATCAAACCAAGCATATGCACATGATTGATGGTGCATAGTTGAGATAGAGAGTTAAGGACATCAAATATTCATCTAATGATCATGACCACATATAGGAGAACCCTAGATCTCGTAAAATTGATTGGTAATTTGGGTTACTTATGATAGAACCTTAGATCTCATATAATAAAAGCACACAATGTTATGAAAATTCAACTCGTTATTAATTCATAAAAAATTAGTACTTACACAATACACCCATGACTTCCTTTTAACCAACTACAACATGGAAGAATTGCCCTCCAATTTTTTTTTCCAAAATTTAGGGATATAGGCAGAGGATAACCACTCATAGTATCAACATAAAACTACCCATAATGACCTCATAACCATACAAGGTGTTTTTTTTAAAAAAAAAAAAGAAGAAAAAGTACAGAAATAAAATATTACATTTGTAGAAGGAATCATGTCCAAAATTTTCTCAAAGATTATTGTGATTTTAGTGCTAATCTTTGATTAGTGCATTCCTTTCTTTTTCTATGTAGGTATTGCTAGTTCCTACCTATAGTTAGCTATGTTTATCATGTATAATTTTTTTTTTTTAACATATGGCTATAATTTACTCGTTATTATAAATCAAATTGATAGCATTAGACTAGCATTTTTATACTTGCTAGGGTTAAGAAAGGTGGAATAGACTTCGCAATTAACCTCAAAACTATCCTATGCTATAGTTGTTATTAGTAAAATAATTTATAAGGATTTTGAAATATAAATATTGAATAAGAGAATTTCTCAATTATTTGGTAGTATTTTCTTTATTAACTAAACCAATCTTCATTGATATTTTGAAGTTACCATTGCATTTCATGTAACATAGGGGAGGATTGCTTGGTAGACATGGAACCTTCAAGTCTAGCGCCAAATAGTCATCCTAATCACATTCCATATTTTTTATAGCACCACAAGAAAAACTTGTATATCTACTAACTCAAATAAAAATTTATTGTCTCAATTGTGTCCCCATCAATCATGTGTATACATTTGATCTAATTGAACAAACTTCAGTAATTATGCATTAATTTCTTCCCTAAACTTTAGGCATCCTTTTCAACTTCACACAAAAATTTTGAAGTTACTAAATGCCTTAATCTAATTGAAACTTTGCATCATATAGTTTGTTTCTTACTTAACTTTATTACTCTTTGTCATCCTAAGAGTAGTTTTCTTCCAATCAAAGCATGGTACCAATTGAGCAAAAACTGTAAAAAAATGTCACTTGCTAATGTACACGCTACATGTCATTTTGACAAATCACAATGTGCCACATGTTAATAGAATAATTAAACTATATTATTTTATTCAATAAAATGGAAGCACATTAAAAATAAACAAAAAAGAAAATAACTCACCATAACATATTTTAGATGTCAAATATATCTATAGATCATAAAACAATTCACGAATAAAAAGTTACATTTGCTGAAAAAAGAAAACCAATGCTACCAATATATATTAGCACTATAGCACCAAATGTCACTAGCTACCACTATTGACATGCTCATTGCACCTAGCTCCATCATTAGAAACCATTCTTTATTTCACTTTTTCTCCTTTTTTTTTATTTTCCTTAGAGAAAAATCCAAGTATATTATAAGTAAGATGGATCTAGATTTAAGAATTGATAGGAATCAAAATCCTACAAGACCTATCATTAGGGCAAGAGCCAAAGGATTTTTAATCTTGGCGATGAGGATCCTCTTTAAACAAACCAACCCCAGAATTATTTGTATACTAATATCTTTTCTATTACTTATGTGTTGTGTATTCCAGCAGGCACACTTGTTAGGTTTTACAAGGCAATGGACAAACTCACTAAGACTCAGCTTGTGGGTTATTCATGGACCGACCTAAACCATAGATGAGCTGGACCGATGAATTCCATTGAAGAGCTGGCTTGTTGAAAAATATTTTTGTATTTGTTATTTTCTTTGAACCATTTATTTTGTAAGCCTTTTAGGACATTTTATTTGGTTATAATTGTTGATTTAGGACTGGCCACCTTTAGTGGCATAGATGTAATTGTTTTGTCATTTTAACCCTAAGTAGAGCAAGTATCAATACTTGCTTAAGTAGGGTTTGTGGAGTGGGTGGAGAGATAAACAAAAGTGCAGCCTCTTTTTGTGAGAATTAGGGTTCATACTCTAAATTTTATAAGACTCTTATCAATTCTTTAAGAATTGTAGTGAGTAGCAACTTAAGGATTTGTGAGTAATATCAATTCCTAAGTTGATTCCATTTCATGCTAGTGTGTCATATCTAGTTGTGATTTAGGTTGTTCTTACTTGTTCTTGATTATCATGTCATTTTAAGGTCATTTCTATCATTGGATTGCTTGCAATTTAGTGGAATTAGATCCATAAGTGAATTGTCATTGTGATTATTCAATTGCTAGTGGAATTTGCTAGTTTGCGTGGAAGCCTTTTGCATAAGGATTCACACCATTTTAGTAGTCTTGGTGATTGGATTTCCATTTGATCTTGTGTTGTGTGCTTGATCCTATTAAGCACATCATCATTTGGTATTAAGGTTATTTGATTTACAAATTAGATTCATAAGGGATTTAGGGTTCACGCCACTTGTAGAGTTGATGTTGATCGAAATTGCTTCATTTGTTGTGTGTATATGCTTTTGTAAATTAAGCATATCATCATTTAGTATTAGAGCACAAGTTAAGAGAAGGGATTTAGTGTTGATTGATTTCCTGATCTTCATTGTCAATTAAGGTTCTTCACTTTTGATCTGAAATTGTGTGTGTTGAGGATTGAATTGCTTAATTGTATTGTTGAGAAGTTGAAATTGTTGTTTGTTGAAGTGGAATTGGAGGTCTTGTTGTAGCTCCTTTGTTGTTAAGATCACCATGAGTAAAGGGTGTGCGTGTGTGGCGTTATGTGTATGTGTGTGTTGATTAAAGGAATTGCAACGTGGTGTCCTTAAGCTTGCCGTAAGGAAGAGTAGTGTTTCTTTGTGATCATTTGTGATCACTTGAAAAAAAGTGGAAATTTGAAAGCAAAGAATAGTGAATGGAGTGTTGATGATTTCAAAATTGTGGTTTGAAATTTGAAAACAAAGAAGAGTGAATGGAGTGTTGATGATTTCGGAATTGTGGTTGTCCTTTACCATTTCCAGATTTGAAGTATTTGGAGAAAAGGAAATTATTTAAAATTCAAACACCATCTTTAAGTTGAAGAAGTTATTGTGTGATAGTTGAGTGAATGACCATTTGAATTTAAATTTGCTTCTTACCATTTGTAGAAGAGGTTGCATTTAAAGTGGAATTTGAATTTGTTGTTGCCTTTGTTTGTAAGTGTCGGTGGGGAGTGAGTTGTTATGAGTGGCTAATTGGAGTTGTATTGTGAAGGAGTGTTACAACATGAAGTGTGTGTGTGTTAAGGTGAAGGTGTTACACGTGAAGTAAAGTTGTGGTGAAGTTAGTGCACCATAAGTGATACGAACCACACCCCTGTGTGACGAAACCCTATACCAATACGTTTGAAATCGTAACCCAAGATGCCAAAACAATCAAGTGGAACCATGACCCATTGCCTATAGGTGAGGCAAGAACCTTGGTATATTTTGTTGACGCCACAATCGGGATGAAAGACCGATTGATAAGTCGGGGTGAACGCCACGGAAGAAATCTGATAAGTTCAAGAAAAGTTCTTTGGAGAATCAAGAGAGGAATTCTCTCGAATTGTGTTTATCAATGTTGTATGTATGTTCTATGTTCTATTTTCCAACCCTAGCAGCTTATATTAGGGTTTACAACTCGTAAAAACAAAAGCCCAAAACGACATAACATAATAAAGTCGTGGAAAAATAACAAGCAGGCAATGAAAGCCGGCGGCATAGTAGCCAGCATAGGATGTACGCCGGGTATATAGGCCGGTGGCATAGTCCCTCTGTCGCGCTCTAATTGCAACACCGTTTCAAGGTCGGCAGCGTTTAAGCCAGCGTTGTCAAGGCCGACAGCTTTGATCTCCTTAAATGACTTATACAAATGCAAGGTCATTCTCATGGTTGCTCCACTCTTTTCCGGCTTCATGGATATCCTTTATCAGCCCATTAAGTGCTTTCTTGAATCATTTCGCTCGAGTTCTTGTGATCGGTCCAGGTGGCACTTCAAGAGGATCCACATTCCATCTTCTAGCTTGACTCCCATCATGGTTCTCATCATTCCCCACCTCTTGAAAAGGATTTGTCCTCAAATCGTCGCCTACATCAAAAGGACTCGGATCAGTAACGTTAAAAGTAGCACTTACTTGATATGCCAAATCTAACTTGTAGGCATTATCATTGATGCGCTCAAGAATTTAGAATGGTCCATCGCCTCTACGAAGTAATTTAGATCGACGCTGCACAGGAAACCGCTCTTTGCGCATGTGAACCCAAACCCAGTCTCCAGGTTCAAAGACAGCTTGTCGATGACCCTTGTTGGCTGGTTTCACATACTGTTTTGTCCTCCGTTCAATGTTGAGCCTTGCCTTCTCATGGATCTGTTTAACAAATTCTGCTTTCTTCTTACCATCTAGATTAAGATACTCATAAATAGGAAGAGGTAATAAATCCAAAGGAGTTAGTGGATTAAAACCATACACAATTTCAAAAGGAGTAAACTTAGTAGCAGAATGCATTGTGCGATTATAAGCAAATTCAACATGTGGCAAACAATCCTCCCAACTTTTAATGTTCTTTTTAATGACAGCCCTCAACAAAGTAGATAAGGTTCGATTTACTACCTCAGTTTGACCATCAGTCTGTGGATGACAAGTAGTAGAGAACAATAACTTAGTTCCTAACTTAGCCCACAGGGTCTTCCAAAAGTAGCTCAAAAACTTAGCATCCCAATCTGACATGATTGTTCTAAGCATACCATGCAATCTCACTTCCCTAAAGAACAAATTAGCAATATGGCAAGCATCATTTGTTTTGTGGCAAGGAATGAAATGTGCCATCTTAGAAAACCTATCAACGACTACAAAAATAGAGTCTCAACCATACCTAAACCTGGGTAATCCAAATATAAAATCCATGGAAATGTCTACCCATGGCTCATGAGGAATGGGAAGTGGGGTATAAAGTCCATGAGGTTGGACTCTAGACTTTGCTTGCTTACAAGTGACACACCGCTCACAAATCCTCTCAACATCTCGTTTCATGTGAGGCCAACAGAAGTGTTCCTACAAAACCCCGAAGGTTTTAGCTACTCCAAAATGCCCCATTAAACCTCCTCCATGAGACTCCCTCACTAATAATTCTCTTAAAGAACAATTTGGAATGCAAAGTTTATTCTCCCTAAACAAGAATCCTTCATGCTTATAAAATTTACCATGACCACTCTTCTCACAGCGCACATACTCTTCACAAAAATCTCGATCAGCAGTATACAATTTTTTAATATGCTCAAAACCAAGCAATCTAGAACTAAGAGTAGAGATAAGAGCATACCTTTTAGAAAGTGCATCAGCAACAACATTCTCTTTACCTTGCTTATAGTGGATGACATAGGGAAATGTTTCGATAAACTCCACCCAACGAGCATGCCTTTTGTTTAGCTTATGTTGTCCCTTCAAGTACTTCAAGGATTCATGATCAGTGTGGATCACGAACTCTTTTGGCCAAAGATAGTGCTGCCAAGTCTCTAGCACTCGAACCAATGCATATAACTCCTTGTCATAAGTAGGGTAGTTCAAGGTTGCCCCACTTAGCTTCTCACTAAAGAATGCAATTGGTCTCCTCTCCTGCATGAGAACTGCTCCAATACCTATTCCTGAAGCATCACACTCAATTTCAAAAGTTTTAGAGAAATCAAGTAAAGCAAGTAATGGCGCATGAGTCAACTTATTTTTAAGCGTCTGAAAGGCCTTCTTTTATTGCTCTCCCCATCTCAACCCCACGTTCTTCTTGATTACTTCAGTAAGTGATGCTGCAATGGTGCTGAAATCCTTCACAAACCTCTTGTAAAAGCTCGCTAGTCTATGGAAACTCCGAACATTACTTACATTAGTTGGACTAGGCCATTCTTGGATCGCACGAATCTTCTCTTCATCAACTTGTATTCCCTGTGCACTAACAATAAAACCAAGAAACACAAGTTTGTCTATGCAAAAAGTGTACTTTTTGAGGTTAGCATATAATTGCTCCTTTCGAAGCACTTCCAAAACATCCCTCAAGTGAGATATATGGTCTTCCAAACTCTTGCTGTAAATGAGGATATCATCAAAATAGATAACCACAAATTTGCCAATAAAAGTCCTCAAAACATGGTTCATAAGTCTCATAAAAGTACTAGGTGCATTAGTTAAACCAAAAGGCATTACTAACCACTCATATAATCCATATTTTGTCTTAAATGCGGTTTTCCATTCATCACCTTCTTTCATTCTAATTTGGTGATATCTTCTTTTCAAATCAATTTTGGAAAAGACGCTAGACCCATGTAACTCATCTAACATGTCAACTAAGCGAGGAATAGGATGACGATACTTTACCGTGATGTTGTTGATGGTGTGGCAATCAACACACATTCTCCATGACCCATCCTTCTTAGGCACCAAAATCACAGGCACTGCATATGGGCTCATGCTTTTTCTCACGTACCCTTTCTCCATCAAGTCATTAACCTGCCTTTGAAGTTCCTTTGTCTCCCCTGGATTGCTCCTATAAGCTGGCTTGTTTGGAATAGATGCTCCGAGTACAAGGTCAATCTGGTGCTCAATACCACGAATAGGTGGTAACCCCTTTGGAATCTCCTCAGGGAAGACATCTTCAAAATCCTGCACAATAGACACAACCACACTAGGCAAAGAGTTAAAAAGTTCGTTAGTATTCAAATAAGTTTCTTTAAAAACCAGCAACAACATAGGTTGCTTCATCACTAACGCTCTCCTCACGACACTCGCTCTTGCCACACAACTCTCCTTTTGCAAGGCTGCACTCTCCTTTTCACTCACCACCAAAGTTGATCCCCCCTCAACTTGGCCTCTCACACTCTTTCCAGCCTTCCTCTCTTTTTCCTTTTGATATTGACTTTCGTGTTCTTTTTCTTTTTCTATATCTTTTACTCTCTCACTCTCCCTCTGTTTTTCACTCACCTTGTATTTTGCAAAAGATTGCTGTAACTGCAACTGATCCTCATACACCTGTTTAGGTGCTAAGGATTTAAGATTATAACTTTTGCCATGGTGAACAAGTGTATACTTGTTAGAAAAACCATCATGAATAACCTTCCTGTTAAACTGCCATGGCCTCCCCAACAACACATGACACGCCTGCATCGGCACTACATCGCATAACACTTCATCCTCATACCTACCAATGCGAAAAGCAATTAAGGCTTGCTTACTCACCTTAGTCTCACCATTATCATTCAACCACTGTAATTTATATGGGCTAGGGTGTTTAGTGGTCTTGAGCCCCAACCTCTCAACAATGAAAGTACTCACTACATTAGTGTAACTCCCCCCATCAATGATCAAACTGCAAATATGATCACCTAGATAACATCTAGTATGAAAGATATTTTCCCATTGCACGTCCTCTTCTTCCTTCACCTGCACATTCAAAGCTCGCTTAACTACTACCACTAACTTCCCTACTGCAGGCTCCTCATCATCACTAGCATCCTCCAATGGAGGCATATCATCATCTTCACTATCCCCCTCAATCTCATACTTACCATCATCATGCAGAATCATAACACGTCTATTCAGACACTGACTAGCAATATGACCTCTGCCTTGGCATTTAAAACATTTAATGTCACGATTTCTAGGAGTAGAAGAATCAGGTTTACCTTGATTACCAGGAGTAGAACCCGCTTGCTTCTGCTCTCCTTTTGGCTTGGTGGGTAAAGACTTTTCTTCCTTCTTCCATTGGTTAGTCTTCCAAGTAGATGAACCAGCACCCTGTTGAAACCATGCAGTACTACTACCTTTCCTCCTTTGTTGGTTCTCAACCTTTATAGCCATGTGAACCATATATTCCAATTCCACATAATGCTGCAATTCTACTACATTTTGTATCTCTCTATTCAACCTAGCAAGAAATCTAGTCATGGTAGCCTCTCTATCATCCTCAACATTTACTCTAATCATAGTAACCTCCATCTCCTTGAAATATTCATCCATACTTCAGCTTCCCTGCTTAAGAGTTTGCAATTTGTTGTGCAATTCACAATAGTAGTAAGCAAGAACGAACCACTTCTTCATCACCCTCTTCATCTCTTCCCAAGACTCAATGGGTGGTTCGCCATTCCTTCTTCTATTCAACATTAGTTGATCCCACCACACTATGGCGTAATCTGAAAACTCAATGGCAGCAAGCTTCACTTTCTTTCTCCCACTATAATTGTGACAATCAAACACCATCTCTACCTTCTTCTCCCACTCTAAGTATGCCTCGGGATCATTCTTCCCTTGGAAAGGAGGAATCTTCATCTTTATACTACTCAATTGATTATTCTCTCTATTCATATCTCCTCTATCTTCCCAATCCCTAGTTCCTCTATTCCTACCACCATAACCTCTATAACTCTCAATAGAAGGTTCATCAAATTCATCATCAGAAATTTCAGCTCCACCCCTTTGTCCTCTCTTAGAACAACTCTCCCTCTTACGCCCTTGAAAGATGTTTTTAGATTGCTCTAGTTTTTGCTCCACCGTCTCATGAATTTGTTCCATTCCCTCTTGAAACATCCTCTTCATCTCACTCCTCAACACCTCAATCACTAACCTAGCATCAAACCTTCCCCTCTCACCTTCAGGAGAATGTTGCCTCGACATAGTTCCTGCAATAAAGGTTAGTACTAACACAAATATATAGGATTAAGCCTCATGATTCACTCCCTCACGTGTTTCACTCAAAGAAGGATAGCCCTCAATCACTCGTGTATTCTCACAACAACGATGTTATCAACTCACTAATCCCTCTTCTCAATTCTCTTGGAACTAATCCAAACTACACCAAATTCTTCCGTAGAATTCAAGAACAAACTCTCAAGAATAATTAACACTATGGACTTGAGTATGAAGCGACGGTAATACGAAACTTGATATAAACGATTGGAGTTAGGGTTTTGATGTTACCTTTCTCAAACCGAACTGATGTTTAACAAACCTAGGCTCTGATACCAAACTGATACAAACCATGCCCACGTGTGACAAAACCTTATACCAATACATTTAGAATCGCAACCCAAGATGCCAAAACAATCAAGTGGAACCACAACCTGTTGCCTATAGGTGAGGCAAGAACCTTGGTATATTCTGTTGACGCCACAATCGGGATGAAAGACCGATTGATAAGTCGGGATGAATGCAACGGAAGAAATCCGATAAGTTCAAGAAAAGTTCTTTGGAGAATCAAGAGAGGAATTCTCTCAAATTGTGTTTATCAATGTTGTATGTATGTTCTATGTTCTGTTTTCCAACCCTGGCAGCTTATATTAGGGTTTACAACTCGTAAAAACAAAAGCCTAAAAGGACATAACATAATAAAGTCGTGGAAAAATAACAAACAGGCAATGAAAGCCGGCGGCGTAGTAGCCGGCGTAGGATGTACGCCGGGTATATAGGCCAGTGGCGTAGTCCCTCTGTCGCGCTTTAATTGCAACGCCGGTTCAAGGCCGGCAGTGTTTAAGCCAGCGTTGTCAAGGCCGGTAGCTTTGATCTCCTATGCTTTGATCTCCTTGAATGACTTGTACAAATGCAAGGTCATTCTCATGGTTGCTCCACTCTTTTCCAGCTTCTTGGATATCCTTTATTAGCCCATTAAGTGCTTCCTTGAATCGTTTTGCTCGAGTTCTTGTGATCGGTCCAGGTGGCACTTCAAGAGGATCCACATTCCATCTTCTAGCTTGACTCCCATCATGGCTCTCATCAATAAGTGAATTGTTGATTGTGTGTGTATGTGTGGCGGTGTGAATGTGTAGTGAGAGAATTGCCACTTGTGAATTTGTGGAATTGTATGTGGTGTAAGATGCTGCACATTAACACTAATTGTGAGTGTGAAACCATGACCAAGAAAGGGAAGTGAGTAGTAGAATTTAAATTAAAAAACAAACATTAAAGTGTGAAAGTAATTAAACTCATTACTTAAACACTTGTTAGTTGAATTTAATTTCTTAACTACTTGGAAATATTTATTTATGCTTTAATTATTTTACTTGACTTTGCTTGAAGTGACAATAGTATTTATTGTATTGGTTGTGTGTTGCACCGTAGATGTATGAGGGTGTGTTGTTGTGGTGCATGTAGTGAAGTGTGTTGTTAACTTGTTGAAGTTAGTTAACAACCATGTCAAATGATGTGTATACTTATACTGATTTAGTACATCAAGTATTGATGATGGATAAAGAGAAAATTTGTTCTATACTTTTTGTAGGGTACAAGAAAACTTATGTGTCATTATTGTTGATAGTGGTAGTTGTATTAATGTTGTAGCTGCATCATTAGTATCGAAATTGAAACTTGTAACTACCCTGCATCCTAAACCCTACACATACACTGGTTAAATGATCAAAAGAGTCTTTATGTGACCCAAGGGGATAGGGTACCCTTTAGTATAGGGGATAAGTACTATGATATTCTTCTTATGTGTACATCCTATATTGCTTGGTAAGCCATGGTTATATGACAGGAGGGTCTTACATGATGGCTTCAAGAATACATATGTATTCCAGAGAGAGGGAAAACGCATCGTTCTGAATCCAATGTCACCTTTAGAGGTCCAAAAAGTTCAACAACAAATTCGTAGGCCATCTATAAACACCCCATTTTTGCCCTAAGAATAAATAATAATCAATTTCCAATTTTTTCCTAATTTAGCATAAATAATAAAAATATTTAAAAAAATAAAAATAAATAGGAAAACACATCAATTTTGAAAAATGATTTCAGAAATGGCAATAATAAGCAATAAATAATTTTTATAAATTTTTGAAATTTCAAAAAATACAAAAAATAAAAAAATCGCATTACATATATGCAATTTGCGAAATTAGAAAAATCGGGAAAATGGGCCAGCCCAGCTGGTCCGGACCATGGTCTAAGGCGCGCGCAGGACGGCTCGGTCGCAGGTTCAAAACGCGGGGGAAGCAGTTTCTGCATTTTGTGTTTTTCTTACTTATCCAGGACACGTGGCAACCTCTGATTGGCTGGAGGGAACGCACGCACCGGGCACGTGATCATCTCCTACCTCGAGTCCGAGATCGCCGGCGAAGGAAAAATTCGAATTTCGGCCGTTTCGATTCGATTTTTTGCACAAATCCAACAGATCTTCAACAGAATTGAGATAAACATCATCCAATTGGAATCAAATCTCAACAAATCAAAGGATTTACACGAATCGGAGTTGGTTTATTTAACCGTCGATCCGATTTGCTTCGATCGGAGGAAATCCGAGCTTATCCAGCTCGATTCAAGAGACTATAAATAGAGGAGGAGGGGAGGAAGCTAAAACACATATCACAATTGAGGAAAAGTGAGAGGAGAGAGTAAATCGGAGAGCATCAGAGAGAACCCAAAACCGCGACCGCCGATCAGAGCTGAGCCACCACTAGGAGACGTTCTGAGAGCGAACCACCGCCACTATTGGACTCACCACCCTCGAGAACCTAGGATTCGACACCTCACCCATTGCAAAAGGCCGACGGAACGCCGTGAACAAGCACTCTCTGCCGCCGTGTCCGACCGATCCGACCTAACCCGATTCGACCCAACCCGCGCATCGACCCGGATCCAGGTAAGTTGGATTTTTCGAATTTTTTCCAATTTATTTACTTTATTTATTTATTTTTATTCCGATTTGATTTATTATTTTGTTATTTATTTATTAATTTGTTTTTTATTTATTTATTTATTTATGTTTTATTTATATTTCCATAAATAGGAAAATGTTAGAAATTAGATTTCTTTAGGATTTAATAATGTAGAAAAATAATAATAAATAATAATAAATAATAAAAATGTAGAAAATAATATAAATATTAGAAAAATAATAATAAAACTTTAGGTTTCAAAATAGGATAGATAATAGTTTAGGATAAAATTTTTAATAAAAATTCACAAAAATTATAAAAATCGATAAAAATCATTAAAAAAAACTATAGAAATCATGAAAACTTAGAAAAATTATAAAAAAGTGTAGAAGAATAATAAAAATCATAAAAATGATAAAAAAAATCATAAAATTTACAAAAAAAGAAAAGAAAAATTATAAAAATCATAAAAATTAATAAAAACAAAAATTATAAAAAATAGAAAAAAAATACGTTTTAGCACTTAGAAAAATCATTTTCTTCAAATAAATCCAAAATTGATGTTTTTCCTAAAAATCATTTTCAAAAGTCAAATTAAAGCTTAGGCTTAGATTTTTTAGAAAAAATCCCAAAAATGATAAAAACATAAATTGAAAGAGATTTCAAAATTAAAATTCACAAACACACTTAAGGTTTTCAGGAAAAGCGAACTACGGCTTGTTTGATCCTGACTAGCAGGTATGTAGGCACCCATTTGGGTCAACCTATAAAATGAAATAAAAAATCATTTTCTTAGAATAATAAAAAACATAATAAAAAGTAACAGAAACAAAATAAAAGACATTTCTAGATGGGAACAATTTTAAGAGACTAGGTGGTAACCGTAAGGTTTTAATAGGTTAGCCTCCGGACTTAGAAACTCTGGTTTTCCCTTTTCCTCTTTTCACAAAAACGAGAAGAGGAAATCACAACAACTAGTGGTCCAAATTAAGACTAATCCGCTCCTTTAGTCTTAATTCAATATTTCCCAACAACAGTTGGGTGGCGACTCCAAAAATCAAACGAAATTCCTAATTCAAGTCGAGGATCTACATTAGATGAGTATAGGGTCTAGTCTAGATCGGATTAGGAATGAGAATTCAAAAAAATAGACTCGACACCATCAAAGATTCTTGAGAATCATAACTACATGAACCAACCTTTAGAGGACCAAACTGTGCAGAAGTAGATATGCCAATCTTCAGAGGTTCTTGAGGTTCCTAGTTACATGAGGCAACATACAGAGGACAAAACTTATTAGACACAAATGTGCCAACCTTCAAAGGATCCTGAGGGTTAGAGTTAGATGAGCCAACCACTAGAGGACCAAATTGTTCAAAGGCAATTGTGTCCATCTTTAGAGGTTTTAGAGGTTCGTGAGTAGTTGAACAACCTATTAGAGGGTCGAGAGGATCAAAAACATACAGTTGAATTAGGAAAGAGGACAACAACATTAGTGGAGCAGTTTGAGATAGGGGAGGTCTTAGTGGATAATGGACCATTATATGTGTTGCAGATGAAGTATGTCTTAGAAATGGAGAAGAGAAAGCAATCACCCCCTGTGGTATTTCAGATATTAGGATTTTACAGTGATACTTCTTTAGATAGCTTGCTAGGAGGATATAGAGTCTCTATTGCATTTGATCTATTAGATTTGAGGAAAAATCTTTTTGAGGCCCGAGGAGATGATAGGAATCAAAATCCTACAAGACCTATCATTAAGGCAAGAGCTAAAGGATTTCTAATCTTGGCGATGAGGGTCCTCTTTGAACAAACCAACCCTGGAATTATTTGTATACTAACCTCTTTTCTATTACTTATGTGTTGTGTATTCCAGCAGGCACACTCGTCGAGTTTTACAAGACGATGGACAAACTCATTAAGACTCAGCTTGTGAGTTATTCATGGACTGACCTAAATCGAAGATGAGTTAGATCAACGAATTCCATTGAAGAGCTAGCTTGTTGAAGATATTTTTGTATTTGTTATTTTCTTTGAACCATTTATTTTGTAAGCTTTTTAGGACATTTATTTGGTTGTAATTGTGGATTTAGGACCGACCACCTTTAGTGGCATAGATGTAATTGTTTAGTCATTTTAACTCTAAGTGGATCAGGTATAAATACTTACTTAAGTAGGGTATGTGGAGTGGGTGGAGAGAAACAAAAGTGCTACCTCTTTTCATGAGAATTAGGGTTCATATTCTAAATTTCATAAGACTCTTATCAATTCTTCAAGGATTGTGGCGAGTAGCAACTTAAGGATTTGTGAGTAATATCAATTCCTAAGTTGATTCCATTTCATGCTAGTGTGTCATATCTAGTTGTGATTTAGGTTGTTCTTACTTTTTCTTGATTATCACGTCATTTTAGGGTCATTTCTATCATTGGATTGCTTGCAATTTAGTGGTATTAAATCCATAAGTGAATTGCCATTGTGATTATTCAATTGCTAATGGAATTTGCTAGTTTGCGTGGAAGCCTTTTGCATAAGGGATTCACGCCATTTTAGTAGTCTTGGTGATTGGATTTCCATTTGATCTTGTGTTGTGTGCTTGATCCTATTGAGCACATCATCATTTTGTATTAAGGTTATTTGGTTTACAAATTGGATTCATAAGGGATTTAGGGTTCACGCCACTTGTGGAGTTGGTTTTGATTGGAATTGCTTTATTTGTTGTATGTATATTCTTTTGTAAATTAAGCATATCAAGAACTCCATTCATTTCCTCATTGAAATTTTGCATTATGTTTGGTCCACTAAAGTGGAAAGAAAGTAGGAGAAAAGAATTATAAAGGAAAAAAAATAAAAGAAAAAATAATTAGCTTATATTCTCATTTGGTAGAGAGAAAGGGGAAGAAATAAATATAAGAGAACACTTTATAAAATACTACTTAAAAATATCTTTGACTATTTTATTGTCTTAAATAAGGCACTAAGAATTCAAAAAGAAATGCTTTTATCCAAATTTCAACATTTTTCTTTTCTAACCACTACCATTTGAATGTCAACCAAGTTCATCCTTCCTCCAAACTCTCTTCACCTTAAAACACTATGTAATGCCTAAGTGAAGTAAATAAAGCCAATCTACTATAATGCTAATTTGCTTCTTTCTACCACAACTAGCAATACAACTACCACAGTTTTCTACTCGTATCTCAACCCCTAAGAATAACTACCCTATGTCACAGGTCTTAATAGGAGGAAACAAATTATCTTACTTAGCTCCTCTCAATACCATTAGAGAACCACAAAATATGGCTCGACGTAACTAACCTCACAACGTAATGATAGTCATCACCATTCATTAAATCAAAAGATGAAAAACTATATAAAACTCTAAGTACTTACTTCACATATAGCACAATGCACATTTACCTATTATATGGTTTAAGTGAACTCCAACCTTTCTAGTAATTTTAAGCCTCTATCTATTTACCAATACAAAAACTACTCTACATGGGCTTGTAGGTTTGTAATGAATCTCTCTTGTAAGACATTTGGAATCTACTCTTAGAGTCTAAGGCCTAATCTTAAGATCTCCTGTGTTAATAAGAAACAAGTTCTCAACTATTATGATATGAACATTTCCTTTGCCCTTGTTATTTTATACTTAGCATTGGCTCAACTTCTTAAGTAACCTACCTACCTATAAAGTTGGGCAAAAAATTGATTGAGCCTTGAACCAAACGCAACTATAAATTGAGTTTAAACCATCTTTTGAATTTGAAGACATTGCAAACTAAACTAAATCGTTTTCTTTTAATTTCGAAAAGATTACAAACCATACTGAACCATTTCAAACTTAATCAAACATAAGAAGAAAAAAAAAGAAAATGACAATAAAAATCTAGATAATATATAACAAAAAGAGGATTCCATATCAATTCCTTCTATAATTTGGTTTTCATTAAGTAATTCATTACTTTTTAATTACATATTTTTGCTTAATGATTGATATAAAGACTACAATTACTTAGAGAGAGACCATAAAATCTCCTTAAATATATCAAATGGGTATTGAAAATGGTGAGTAATATTGAAGAAATGATATTGAATTAAATTTTTTTATATTAAGTATAATTTTTCAAGACTTATTGATTTGTGTATATAAGAAAATAATTATAAGAGTAAAAATGGTTCAAATTGTGTGAACCAAATTGGGCTATTTCTTTTTAGGTTTGAAAAATTTATAAATTGAACCACATGGTTAAGTTTGATTTAAGGAAAAAAATAAAAAATGAACTATAATATATGATCTGCTTCAATTTAGTTCTAAGGATGAACTGTACTAAATCAAACTATGCCGACCGATTGCAATTGTAGTTTTACATGCAAAATTGAGCACTACAGAGAGGTACTTGCTCCTAGAATAAGCTCTCTAACCTCATAGGTGACAAAAACCTAAAAATTTATAGATTTTAAGTATAGGTATGGCAAGAGGCAAACAAAACCATTAAATTTGGTTTTGTTCACTTTTAAACATAAATTGATTTATTGTAGCAAAATATAAAACAATGCTTCAAAGGCCTAATCCACTATTTGATATACAATTCATTTTATGGCAGTATATCTCATAAGACAATTTATCAAGTTCAATGGCCACATTTTACACATATGAGGTACCAACTTGTGTTGTTTACTAATAAATCTTAAGACTTGACTACTTGATATTACAATCTAAATTGGCTAAAGCATGATCTGGTTATATGTAATGTGAACTAAAAAGGATACTAACCTTACAATATAGAGATAAAACCTAATACATTTGTCTAACCAGACTACATAATTTCACATGAAAACAGCAAAACAAACTTTAAATAGGAACTATAACAAAAGAAAAGATATCAAATGAACCTAATCTAATCCTATAGCTGTTCAAATATTCAAATATCAAGTTGTCCTACTTCTAATTGCAGAACATCTATAAATGTTGCAAAATTCCGAAATAAGGTATAAATTGCTAAAAGAAATTTTAAAGACATTTCCAAGAATCAATAGGATATTTAATCCTATATCTAAGGACTAGATTCAATAACCCCAAAATATTCTATGAAAATCCTAAATTGATTCCTAAAACATAAAATAATATCTCAAATCTTAACCTAAAAATCTAAACCTTAAAATAAGAATTCAAAACCCCATTGATGAGGATCAGCTAGCATCACAAAGGAAGGAGCCAAAATCTCATGATCCATTACATGGTATTGGAGGCTCAATGACCCAAGCTAGAGCTAAAAGAATGAAGGAAGCTTTATAATGACTAGTCATGGACTTGCAAGCCCGGAAATCAAGCTACATAGAAGAAAAACATACATGTGTCAACTTGATTACTTAACCATGGAAAGATGAAATATTTTAGGAACATTATATATTTGCATGGACGCTACACTAGAGGATACATTCGGTTTTGTTATTATTTATTTTTATTTGTTGGTTTGTTTTCCATGTTATTTAGTTGCCTACTTAGTGACACAAGAATAAGGATAGAATAGGCAACTTAGGATTTCCATATTGTGTTGTGTGCTATATACAACCGTGCAAGGGGGCCGGCTAAGAGAACTTTGAGACATAAAAAAAAAAAAACCTCTTTTTCGTGAGATACGAAATACCTCTTTTCGTTCTTTTGCAAAAGAACTTTTCCATAAGATTCTTAACCGAATTACTAGGAATAACTATTGATAACTTAGGTTATAATCAACGAGTTTGATTGGTGTCTAGTTACGCATCACTTATTCAAGACGATCTTCGGGGTAATTGAAACCAACTAGCATCGTCGAGGTTCTAGGTTTAACATACCTAAGGTTTCACGCATCATTTGGTATCAAAGCTTTGGCTTCTTGAATTAAGTAAATTCTATCATTTTCTTTAATTTATCTATTGTTCTTTTCCATATTCATCTGTTGTTCTTTTCCATACTCGTCTGTTGTCTTTTCCATATTCATAGACAGAAGTCATATAAAAAAAAAAACAAATTTCATACTTGTTTGGTCATTACAATCCATTAGGGCTAACGATATTTAGGTTTTCTTGAACAATCAATTGTGTTCAATTTATAGCTTATCTACAAAAAAAAAAAAAAATCAAATTTGGTTGCAAAAGAAAGAATCAAGAATAGAAATTCAAGAAAAAAAAAAGAATCAAATTTGGTTGCAAAAGAAAGAATCAAGAACTGAAATTCAAAAAAAAAAAATTGGAACTCGACCGTGAAAAGATCCACTTGTTGAAATCATAAGATAGTTTCTTGAATTGCCAAATACATTTTCCAATTCCAACCGTGATAGATGCTTTGTGATTTATAAATTGTGCATCCAAAAATTACATTCCATAATCATTCATTGTGTTTCGGTGCAAATTATATCCTCTTGAGATTGCATGCAAAAGAATTAATTGTCTTGTTTTTGAATTCTCTTGTGTGTTGTAGCTATTGAAATTTGCTTCTAATTTCCAAATTGTTACCGTGATTAAAAATCAAAAATAATAATTAGTGTTGACTTAGTAATTTGAGTTTAGGAGTTCCAAATTAAGTTCCTAGCAAAAGAATTACAAAAAGTAGGTTGTGAGATCATATTTTGTGAGAGATATACACGAGTGGAATTATGAGCATATCACTTGTGAGCAATACACGAGTGAGTGTGAGGAACATACTTATATATTTCCTGTAATTGTGATGGTAACTTGTTGCAAATTATTAGAATTATGCCGGGACAGAACACTAATGGAGGAGAAAGTCGGGTGATGCTTGAGGAATTGATGGGGGAGATGAAGAGGATCCTAACCGGTGAACTAGAGTAGATCCATGAAAGGATGGATAGGATGGAAAGGAGTAGGAAACTGTCTAGCAGTACCACTGTCAGGAGAGGAGTAGGTAGACAGAATAAGGGAGGAGTTAGGATAGATGAAGAGGAGGAATCTGATTTTGGAGATTACCAACACTTGAGGGATAGGGGAAGTATCTAGAGGCATTATAGTAATTTAGGGAGTATTAAGTTGAAAATCCCAACTTTTCAGGGAAAGAATGATCCAGAATTGTATTTAGAATAGGAGAGGAAGATGGATCATGTGTTTGAATTCCACAACTACATTGAGGAGAAAAAGATAAAATTAGCTTTAGTAGAGTTTTTAGATTACGCCAGTGTATGGTGGGATCAGTTGGTGTGTAATAGGCATAGGTATGGAGAGCGACCTGTTAGCATTTAGGAGGAGATGAAAACTATTATGTAGAAGCGTTTATTCCTAGTCACTATCATAAGGACTTACTTAAGAAAGTCCAAGGGTTGACTTAGGGGAATAATTGTGTAGAGGATTATTACAAAGAGTTGGAGATGGCCATGATTAGGGCGAGAATTGAGGAGGATGATGAGGTCACTATAGGTAGATTCATCAACGAATTGAATAGGGAGATAGCTGATCTAGTAGATCTTCACCATTACTTATATATGGAAGAGTTGCTGCATAAAGCTATTAAAGTAGAGTGACAGTTAAAATACTGGAGTGAGCAAAGGACTAGCTCGACTTCCAAAACTCCATGGAAGTCCACATGGAAGAGAAACTCCATTGATTCAAAGCCTAAGGAAGGATGTGAGGGCTAAGAATCCAATTGCTACACCTAAGGGAAAGACTGACACTAAACCCCCTTCCAAGACGAAAGATATTAAGTGTTTTAGGTATCAATGATTTGGGCACATTGCATCCCAATGTCCAAATCAGAGAGCTATGATTATCAATGATAGTGTGGATGTAGAGAGTGTGAGCTCTAAGGAGGAGGAAGAGTCACCATCACAGGAGTATGAGGATGTTGACTTAGAGGGACCCTTGAGTGGCGAGTTGTATGTCACGAAGAGAGTGCTTAGTGTACAACCCCAGGAAGATGGTGAGGAGATCCAGCATGAACATATTTTTCATACACAGTGTCATGTGCAGGGTAGAGTCTATAGCTTAATAATCAATAGTAGCAGTTGCACTAATGTTGCTAGCACTTTGCTAGTAGAAAAGATGCAGTTGAAAGCAGTGAAGCATCCTAGACCATATTGATTACAGTGGTTGAGTGATTGTAGGGAGGTTAAGGTGACAAAGCAGGTACTTATAGCCTATTCCATAGGGAGCTACAAAGACGAGGTTATGTGTGATGTGGTACCTATGCAGGCCAGCCACATATTGTTAGGGCGATCATGGTAGTTTGACATAAAGGTTATGTACGATGGGTACAAGAACCAATATTCTTTTGTTTTAAATAAAAGGAAAGTGGTTCTCACACCTCATAAGCCATGGGAAGCTAGTGAAGATTAGATGATAATTGCAAAGGAATTCAGTGAAAAACAAACACTTATGAGCAAAGAGGGCAAATACACACAAACACCAAGAGCAGAGGGAATGGCGAGGAAGAGTGAGGTTAAGAGTGCAGTGATGGCAAAACAACAGTTACTTGTACTTATGTACAAAGATTTATATTTTTCTAATACTGACATTAACTCTTTTATGCCTAGTGTTGTTGTCTCTTTATTGTAGAAATTCAAAGACTTGTTCCCTAAAGAAGTGCCACAAGGATTACCCCCTCTACGAGGGATAGAGCATCAAATTGACTTCATGCCGGGTGCTTCCATTCCAAACCAGCCAACATATAGAACCAATCCAGAGGAGGCTAAGGAAATTTAGAAACAAGTGGATGGGCTGATGGAAAAAAGGGTTTGTGTGAGAAAGTCTGAGCCCATGTTTAGTTCCAGTGATCTTAGTGCCCAAGAAGGATGGGACATGGCGTATGTGCATAGATTGTAGGGCAATCAACAAAATCACTAGTTAAGTATAGACATCCCATTCCAAGGTTAGATGACATGCTTGATGAGTTGTATGGTGCATGCATGTTTTCGAAAACTAACCTTAAAAATGGCTATTACCAAATTCGTATGAAAGAGGGTGATGAGTGGAAAGCTGCCTTTAAAACCAAACATGGCTTGTATGAATGGATGGTAATGCCTTTTGGGTTGACTAATGCACCTAGTACCTTCATGAGATTAATGAATCATGTATTGTGTCCATTCCTAGGAAAATTTGTTGTAGTTTATTTTGATAATATCTTGATATACAGCAGGACTTTGGATGATCATGTACAACATCTACAAAGTATTTTTACTATTTTAAGGGAAAGCCAATTATATGTCGACTTGAAAAAGTGCACGTTTTGTATGAAATTTGTTGTTTTCCTTGGTTTTGTTGTAAGAGCAGATGGAATAGCTATAGATGATGAGAAAGTGAAGGCAATCCAAGATTGGCCAACACCTCATAACGCCAATGATGTCAGGAGCTTCCATGGTCTGGCCAGTTTCTACAAGTGATTTGTGAGAGACTTCAGCTCCATTGCTGCTCCACTGAATGATCTGGTGAAGAAGAATGCTGAATTTTAGTGGACAGAAATACATGAGCAAGCATTTCAGACATTGAAAGGTAAGTTAACTAATGCTCCTTTGTTAGTAGTACCAAATTTTGATAAGGTTTTTGAGATCGAATGTGATGCTTCCGAGAAAGGTATTGGTGGTGTTTTAATGCGGGACTCTAAACCAATAGCGTACTTCAATGAGAAACTCCACGGTGCTGCATTGAATTATCTAGTATATGATAAGGAGTTGTACGCCCTGGTGAGAACATTGCAAACATAGTAGCATTACCTATGGCCCAAGGAGTTCATCATCCATTCTGATCATGAGAGCTTGCAGTACTTAAAGACATAGGGAAAGCTAAACAAGAAGCACGCCAAGTGGTTGGAGTTCATTAAAACCTTTCCATACATCATCAAATATAAGCAAGGCAAGTAAAATGTGGTGGTTGACGCCCTTTCTAGGAGGTATTCTTTACTGACCTCTTTACACACTAAATTGCTTGGGTTTGAAAGTATAAAAGAACTATATGAACATGATGCCGATTTTAATTAGATTTGGTCTGCTTGTTCTGAAAATGGGTATGGGGACTACTATAGGCATGAGGGATATTTGTTTAAGAAAGATAAATTATGTGTGCCTAAGAGTTCCATATATGAATCATTAGTGAAGGAGACACATGGGGGCAGTCTCATGAGACATTTTGGAGTAAATAAAACTTTGGATATCTTGCATGAACATTTTTACTGGCCTAGGATGAGACATGATGTACAACTTGTATGTGATAAATGCATTGCATATAGGAAGGCTAAGTCCAAAGTCATGCCCCATAGGGAGTATCTTCCCTTACCTATGCCTAGTTAGCCTTGGACTAACATTTCCATAGATTTCATATTAGGTTTGCCTAGATCTCAGAATCGTAAAGATAGCATATTTGTTGTCGTTAATAGGTTTAGTAAAATGGCTCACTTTATTGCCTGTTCTAAAACTAATGATGCTCGACATATAGCTAATTTATTCTTTAAGGAGATCGTTACATTGCATGGTTTACCTAACTCTATCGTTAGTGATAGAGATGTGATGTGCCTAAAACCAAGATTAAGCACATATAAAAGACTTAAGAAAAACAATCTCAAGTCAAGGCAAAAACCGGATCCACAAGGCTAAATCACGTGAACCCTAATGAAGATATGATGAAATCTAAATGTCCAATGATATAATTATAATACCACAATGACAATATCATCTAACAACACTCTAATCTCATATAATCCACGCAAATAATCCACAAATTCAAAAGAAAACCTCAATTATAAGAATTCCTTTCCAATAGAGAAGAACATGTTTTCAAGTGTAATATTTAATGATGATCCGAATCAAATTGATAAGTACTTCAAATAAACACAAGAATTCGTGAATAATAATATGTATTTCTGACCAAGAACTATCTCAATTCAACCCTAGATATGACACACTAGAGAAGAAAAGAAATCACAACAAAATGAAATTGATATAACTCACAATTTCAAGATGTTGCACTCGCCACAATTTCAACTCTTGGGATTGAAATTGATAAGAGTTTGGAACCAAGGTAAGAACCCTAATTCTCACGTGAAATGTAGTGTTTAATCTGCAAAAATAAGCTTCCTCAAACCCTCTCTTAAGCAAGTATTTATACTTGCTTCTCCTAGGGTTAAAAAGTGCTCAAAATTACAAGTTTGCCACTTTTAAGGTGGCTAACCCTAAATGAAAATTACAAAGAAATAAAAGTGTCCCAAAACCAAAATATAACCAAAATAGTTCAATAAACAATTACAAGATACAAAATTTGAAGCAATGGGAATCATGTTTGCCTCATGTAGAGTTTGCATATAATAGGACCATACATTCTACTACATCTTACTCTCCATTTGAGGTTGTGTATGGATTTAATCCCTTAACTCCATTGGATATATTGCCTTTACCAACTAACGAGGTTATTGATCTTGATGGCACAAAGAAGGCAGAATTTGTTAGGGATTTACATATGCAAGTACCAGCTAACATTAAAAAGAAGAATGAATACTATGCCTGACAAGCAAATTAAGGAAGGAACGTTTTGCTGAACAACGCAAATCCAAGTTATATCGTAGGGGCGATGGACTTTTCCAAGTGGTGGAGCACATCAATGACAATGCTTATAAGATAGATCTGCCAAGCCACTATGGTAACATTAGTACTACCTTTAACGTTTCCGACCTTACTCTTTATGATGCAGGTGATTCGAGGATAAATATTTTCGAGGAAGGAGAGAATGATGAGGATCAGCTAGCATCATAAAGGAAAGAGCAAAAATCTTATGATCCATTACATGGTATTGGAGGCTCGATGACCCAAGCTAGAGCTAAAAGGATGAACGAAGTTCTACACAGACTAGTCATGGACTTGTAAGCTTGGGAATCAAGCTACATAGAAGAAAAACATACATGTGTCAACTTGATTCACGTGACCATGGAAGAATGAAATATTTTAAGAATATTATATATTTGCATGGACGCTACACTAGAGGATACATTCGGTTTTGTTATTATTTATTTTTATTTGTTGGTTTGTTTTCTATGTTATTTAGTTGCCTACTTGGTGATACAAGAATAAGGATAGAATAAGCAACTTAGGATTTCCATATTTTGTTGTGTGCTATATATGACTGCGCAAGGGAGCCGGCCAAGAGAACTTTGAGACATAAAAAAAAAAAAGCACCTCTTTTTTGTGAGATACAAAATACCTTTTTTTGTTCTTTTGCAAAAGAATTTTTCCATAAGATTCTTAACCGAATTACTAGGAATAACTATTGATAACTTAGGTTACAGTCAATGGGTTTGATTGGTGTATAGTTATGCATTGCTTATTCAAGACGATTCTCGAGGTAATCGAAACCAATTAGTATCGCCGGGGTCCTAGGTTTAACATACCTAGGGTTTCACACATCACCCATATTGACTTGTAAACCCCTAATCAATAATTCAAACCCTAAAATAATAAATTAAGCTCCAAACTTGAACCCAAGCCCAAAATAATAATAATAATAATAATAAATTGAAAACCCTAAACCAATTAACAAGCTCTAAGGTTACAAATAAGAAATGTCAAAACTAATCTCATGCTCGGAAAATCTAGATTTCAACCCAAACTAAACCAAAACCTTAAAATTAATAATTTACCCTATGAATAATATAAAAGATCAAATAATTTAATTAAAACTAACCCTAATAATTAACCAAATTAGGCAAGGTAAAGGATGGAAAACAATTCCCATTCCAGCACCCTAAATTAGTGTAAACATGAGAGGTGAAATAGCCAATTTACATCTATCATTAGTTTAGATAAATAACCCACTTTGACCTTTGAAAATTACCCTAACCAAGCCCTAATTAACCTACATTTATTTTCCAAGAAACAATCCAAATAATAGCAACCATTTCATTTTAGGTAGTGCCAACCACACTATGGAACAAAAGGAAAGACGTCGTGTGATCCAATGACTAAAAGGACATCAAAGAACACTTAGGAGTGAGGCATAGGTCTTAGAAACAACTTAAATTCTGATGGAAGCTATCAAATTCAGAGTAGGTATGGTGATTTTGCACAAAACCTACCTTTACCTTGCATGCAAAGATATTGCACAACATATACCCTTTTAACCTATGTGTAAAAGTGATGGGGATCAGCTAGCATCAAGAGTTCAAGAGTCAAAGTCCAATGACCCGTTACATGGTATTGGAGGTCCAATGACAAGAGCCAGAGCTAAGCGGATGAGAGAAGCTTTGCAAGGATTAGTGATGGAGCTGCAAGAGAAGGAACCGGAAGGAATGAAGGAATTAATAGGATCATACACGACCTCTATACATGGCCGTGTATCACGACCGTGTATACTTACACGGCCTAACAGCACGGCCAGCGGCACAACCGTGTGTCCCAGCCGTGTGTCCCAGTCGAAATTTCACAGATGAATACACGGCCAAAAGGCACGGTCGTGTATGAAACCATGTACTGTGCTCGTCATATACACAGACACATACACGGCCTAGAGGCACAGCCGTGTATGAGACCGTGTACTTTGTTTGTCGCATGCCCAGCATCATACACGGCTTGGAGACACGGCCGTGTATGGAGGCCGTCTACTACGCGTGTATTTTATTATTTCTTAGTATAAATACCCTCTTGTCAGATACGCTAAGGTCAGATTATTACGGATATTCCATTATTGAATACACCTTTTGAGAGCTCTCTCTCTTTTGTTCTTTGCGAAAGAACTCTTTTCGATTTCTTCAATCTAAACGCTTGGGGAAGTCATCTTGATAACTTAGGTTTCAATCAACAGGTGTGGTTGGGGTCTAGTTCCGTTCATCGCTTGTTCAAGACGATTCTTGGGAATCCGATTTCAAATCACGATCGACGGGTTCTAGGTTTAATATACCTAGGGTTCGCATCATTTGGTATCAGAGCCTCGGCTTCTTGATTCAAGTAATTCTATCCTTTTCTATTATTTATCGTTGTCTTCAAAAAAAAAATCGTATGGAAATTCGTTTCATATATATATCTTCAATTGTCTGGAAATTCGTCAGGAAATTGCTATTGTTCTGTTGCTGTTCTCGAATCCTCCTGAGCAAGGCAAATTCGTTGCCTTTTTTTTTTCCACTGTGGCTACTGCAAATCGCAGACAAATTAGCTTAGGTTTAAAAAAAAAAAAAAAAGGAAGAACATTTCAGTAATCCAGTATCTATATTTATCGTCATTCGTGGGTATTCATTGTGTCCCTATTGGAGTCCTTGTCCGTGTTTCCCTTAATTGGCTGTTGAATTGGAACCGTTTGTTTAAAAAGTGAGTTACCTTAGTGGTTTATGTTAAAGAAATTTTGATTGAGTTCTTATCAAAGTGCCTATAAGAGCGAGTTGTGAGGACTATCTATTTAGTGAACGAAACACAAGTGAATTCACATCTTTGAGTGTAAACAGGTGAAGGAGAGAAGTGTGAGGTTTATTTATTTTATTTTTTTTTTGTGTTATTTCTAACCCTTTTGTTGCAACAATATGTCTAATCAAAGTCCTACTGATGGAGAGAAGGGAGGCGTAGATAAGAAATTGATGTTTGAGGCATTATTCGGTGAGATGAGAAAAATGTTGAGTGCTAAAATGGAGCAAGTTCATGAGAGGTTGGATAAGATGGAGCAGAGTAGGGAACCGTCAGGTAGTAATGTTGTGGGGAGAAGAACTAATAGGCATTCAAGAGGTGGAGTGAGTATAGAAGAGAATGAGGATACTGATTTAGGGGAATATGGTTTCATGAGGGAGAGAAGAGACACCCAACGGCAAGATGGTAATTTGGGTAGTATTAAGATGAAGATACCTTCCTTTCAAGGGAAGAATGATCCAAAGCTGTATTTGGAGTGGGAGAGAAAAGTGGACCATGTATTTGATTGCCATAATTACAGTGAGGAGAAGAAGATAAAGTTAGCTGCAATTGAATTTTTTTATTATGCCAGTGTATGGTGGGATCAGCTGGTGCGTAATAGGAGAAGGTATGGTGAGAGGCCTGTTGGCACTTGGAATGAGATGAAAACAATTATGCGGAAGAGGTTTATCCCTAGTCATTATTATAGGGATTTGCATAGGAAATTACAGGGGTTGACACAAGGGTCCAAAAGTGTAGAGGACTATTATAAGGAGATGGAGATAGCTATGATTAGAGCTAACATGGATGAGGAAGATGAGGCTACAATGGCTAGATTCCTCAATGGGTTGAATCAGGAGATCGCTGATGTAGTAGACTTACAACATTATGTGGATATTGAGGAATTGCTGCATAAGGCGATCAAGGTAGAGAAGCAGTTGAAGTATAAGGGGAATTCTAAATCTTGGGCGACTTCTAACTCTTCATGGAAGTCAAATTGGAAGAAGAACACTGCAGACTCAAAACCAAAAGAGGATGTGAAGGCCAAAAGTTCAGTTACTTCCTCTAAAGGTAAATCTGACACTAAACCATTCACTAGAACTCGTGATGTCAAATGTTTCAGGTGTCAGGGGTTTGGACATATTGCATCTCAATGTCCAAATCAAAGGACCATGATCATTCGGGATAATGGAGATGTGGAGAGTATTAGTTCCAGTGATGACGACGTGCCACCATTGGAGGATTGTAGTGATGTAGACGTTGAGGGACCCGTGAGTGGGGAATTGCTAGTTACTAGGCGAGTCCTTAGTACTCAGCCTAAGGATGATGGTGAAGGGGTTCAGCGTGAGCATATTTTTCACACCCGGTGTCATGTGCAGAAGAAGGTATGCAGCTTGATCATTGATAGTGGTAGCTGTACTAACGTTGCTAGTACCTTATTGGTTGATAAGTTGAGGTTAAAAACTTCGAAGCATCAGAAACCATACCGGTTACAGTGGTTGAATGAGTGTGGGGAAGTGAAGGTGACCAGGCAGGTCCTTGTTTCATTTTCTATTGGGAGTTATCATGATGAGGTGATGTGTGATGTAGTTCCCATGCAGGCTAGTCACATATTGTTGGGGCGACCATGGCAGTTCGATCGGAGGGTAATGTATGATGGATACAAGAACCATTACTCTTTTGTTTTAAACAAGAGAAATGCGGTTCTAACTCCCCAGAAACCATGGGAGGCTTGTGAGGACCAAGTGAGGCTAGCAAAAGAGTTTAGAGAGAAACACTTGAGTGGACAAGAAAAGAGTGAAAAAGAGAGAACGAGTGAGAGGCAAACACTTGTGAGCCAAGAGAGTGAAGAGCTTAACACACTGAGTGGAGAGAAAATTGCAGGAGAGAGTGGGGTTGCAAGAAAAAGTGAGGTTAAGAGTGCAATAGTGGCCAGGAAACAACTACTTGTACTCATGTACAAGGATTTGTATTTTACTACTACTAACCTTAACTTTTCTTTGCCAAGTGTGGTTGTGTCTCTTTTGCAGGAATATGAGAACTTGTTTCCTGAGGAGGTACCAAAGGGATTGCCTCCAATAAGAGGCATTGAGCACCAGATTGACTTTATCCCGGGTGTTTCCATTCCTAATCGGCCAGCTTATCGGGCCAATCCAGAGGAAACTAAGGAGATCCAAAGGCAGGTTGATGATCTAGTAGAGAAGGGGTTTATGAGAGAAAGCCTCAGTCCATGCTCAGTTCCTGTCATCCTGGTTCCCAAGAAGGATGGAACATGGTGGATGTGTGTTGACTGTCGAGCAATCAACAAGATCACAGTTAAGTATAGACATCCTATCCCTAGACTTGATGATATGCTTGATGAGTTGCATGGTGCCTGTTTGTTTTCCAAAATTGATTTAAAGAATGGTTATTACCAAATTCGCATGAAAGAGGGAGATGAGTGGAAAACGGCTTTTAAAACTAAACATGGTTTATATGAGTGGATGGTAATGCCTTTTGGATTAACAAATGCGCCTAGCACATTTATGAGGTTGATGAATCATGTTCTTCGCGTTTTCATTGGAAATTTGTTGTTGTCTACTTTGATGATATCTTAGTTTACAGCACGACTTTAAATGAACATGTTCAGCATTTACAAAGTGTGTTTACTGTTTTGTGAGAAAACAAGTTGTATGCAAACTTGAAGAAGTGCACCTTTTGTATGGAATCTGTGGTTTTTCTTGGATTTGTTGTAGGTGCAAATGGGATTGCTATGGATGAAGATAAGGTGAAGGCGATCAGGGAGTGGCCAACACCTAGGAACGCCGGTGAGGTCAGAAGCTTTCATGGATTAGCAAGTTTTTATAGGAGGTTTGTTAGGGACTTTAGTTCTATTGCTACTCCTTTAAATGATCTTGTTAAGAAGAATGCTGAGTTTAGGTGGACTAAAGTGCATGAGGAGGCTTTTAATGCGTTGAAAGGTAAGTTGACTAATGCACCATTACTTATTCTACCTAATTTTGAGAAAGTTTTTGAGATTGAATGCGATGCTTCTGGGAAAGGTATCGGTGGTGTTTTGATGCAGGAATCCAAACCAATCGCTTACTTTAGCGAAAAACTCAATGGCGCTGCATTAAATTACCCAGTCTATGACAAGGAGTTATATGCTTTGGTGAGGACCTTGCAAACTTGGCAACATTACCTATGGCCTAAGGAGTTCATCATTCATTCTGATCATGAGAGTTTGAAGTTTCTGAAGACTCAAGGTAAGTTGAACAAGAGGCATGCAAAGTGGCTAAAGTTCATTGAGACATTCCTGTATGTGATTAAATACAAGCAAGGAAAAGAGAATGTGGTGGCTGATGCACTTTCTCGAAGGTATTCACTTTTGACTTCTTTGCATACTCGATTGCTTGGATTTGAACTCATTAAGGAATTGTATGAGACTGATGCTGATTTTGGTCAAATTTGGGCTGCTTGTGCTGAGTCTGGATATGCTGACTATTATAGGTATGATGGGTACTTGTTTAAGAAAGATAGGTTGTGCGTGAATTGCTTGTGAGGGAAACACATGGGGGTGGTTTAATGGGACACTTTGGTGTTGCAAAGAATTTGGATATTTTGCATGAACATTTTTATTGGCCAAAAATGAAGCGTGATGTGCAAACTATGTGTGACAAGTGCATTACATGTAAACAGGCCAAATCCAAAGTAATGCCCCATGGAGAATACATTCCATTACCCGTGCCTAATCAACCCTGGACTGACATTTCTATGGATTTTGTGTTAGGGTTACCACGGTCTCAAAGTGGAAAAGATAGCATATTTGTTGTTGTTGATAGGTTTAGTAAGATGGCTCACTTCATTGCTTGTTCTAAAACTAATGATGCACAACATATTGCTGATTTGTTTTTTAGAGAGATTGTGCGATTGCATGGCTTGCCCAATTCTATTGTGAGTGATAGGGATGTGAAATTCTTGAGTCATTTTTGGCGTACTTTGTGGAATAGGCTAGGCACTAAGTTGTTGTTCTCTACTGTTGCACATCCTCAAACTGATGGTCAGACCGAAGAGGTCAATAGGACTCTTTCAACCCTATTGCGTGCTGTGATTCATAAAAATTTGAAACAATGGGAGAAATGTCTACCACATGTAGAATTTGCATATAATAGGACTGTGCATTCCACTACATCTTACTCTCCATTTGAAGTTGTGTATGGTTTTAATCCTTTGACTCCACTAGATATTTTGCCTTTGCCTGCTAATGAATTTGTTGATCTTGATGGAAAGAAAAAGGCAGAATTTGTGCAGGAATTGCATGCTCAGGTTCGGGCTAACATTGAGAAGAAGAATGAGCATTATGCTCGCCAGGCCAATAAGGGTCGTGTGAAAGTTGTCTTTCATCCAAGAGATTGGGTGTGGGTGCACCTGAGAAAGGAGCGATTTGCCGAACAGCGAAAATCTAAGTTGCACCCTAGGGGAGATGGGTCATTCCAAGTGTTGGAACGCATCAATGATAACGCTTACAAGATTGACTTACCAAGTCACTATGGTAATGTAAGCGCAACTTTTAATGTTTCTGATCTTACTCTATATGATGTAGGTGATTCGAGGACGAATCTTTTCGAGGAAGGAGGGAATGATGGGGATCAGCTAGCATCAAGAGTTCAAGAGTCAAAGTCCAATGACCCGTTACATGGTATTGGAGGTCCAATGACAAGAGCCAGAGCTAAGCGGATGAGAGAAGCTTTGCAAGGATTAGTGATGGAGCTGCAAGAGAAGGAACCGGAAGGAATGAAGGAATTAATAGGATCATACACGACCTCTATACACGGCCGTGTATCACGACCGTGTATACTTACACGGCCTAACAGCACGGCCAACGGCACAACCTTGTGTCCCAGCCGTGTGTCCCAATCGAAATTTCACAGATGAATACACGGCCAAAAGGCACGGTCGTGTATGAAACCGTGTACTGTGCTCGTCATATACATAGACACATACACGGCCTAGAGGCACAGCCGTGTATGAGACCGTGTACTTTGTTTGTCGCATGCCCAGCATCATACACGGCTTGGAGATACGGCCGTGTATGGAGGCCGTCTACTACGCGTGTATTTTATTATTTCTTAGTATAAATACCCTCTTGTCAGATACGCTAAGGTCAGATTATTACGGATATTTCATTATTGAATACACCTTTTGAGAGCTCTCTCTCTTTTGTTCTTTGCGAAAGAACTCTTTTCGATTTCTTCGATCTAAACGCTTGGGGAAGTCATCTTGATAACTTAGGTTTCAATCAACAGGTGTGGTTGGGGTCTAGTTCCGTTCATCGCTTGTTCAAGACGATTCTTGGGAATCCGATTTCAAATCACGATCAACGGGTTCTAGGTTTAATATACCTAGGGTTCGCATCAAAAAGTTACTCCACAATCTACCTTAACTACCCTTAACCCACCCCCCCCCCCCCCCCCCACCCCCCCCCCCCCCCAATCTACATGTGTGTTAGGACCCTTCATCTAGAAGTTTTCATCAGAAATAAACTCCCCAAAGCTCTCAAAAGCCAACTCAAATCAAACCCAAAATACTCCCAAAACTGCAATACCCTTCCATGTCAAGCACCACCATTTCAATTGGAAAAACCACACCCTAAACAACATCAATTCAAGCCCATTTTTAGATATCATCCACAACATTTAGGAGCTTGTTTAAGGAGCCAAAAATATTAGGGAAATTTGAAGAAGTAACAGGCCAAGAGGAAGCAAGAAGTTGATGATAGGAACTCCAACAAGTAGCCCCTAAGTGTAGGATCTTAACTCTTTCTTGTAATCTTTTTATTTTTTTGTACCATTCTCGTGAAAATTATATTAGAATTGGCTATATTAATCTGATTTTTTTAAGTTTCATATGTGTAAATACCCAAAAAAGTATATGTTTGTTTAACATTTATTTAATATAAAGTTAAGGTCAAATGGGTATTTTTTATAAAGAACTAAGGGCAATTTAGTCATTTTAAGGACAAGGTATATATGCCCTAGTTTAACCTAGCATTCCTCTCTTTACCATTCTCACCATAGCAGACAAGGAATACTCTCTAAAACCTAAAGGTGATCAAGCAAATTACACAAAGGTCTAAACTAATACCATCAGGCAAAGTTGTCAAACTCACGATTTTACCTAGAATCACTGGAGGGCCTCTAAAATCGAATCGTAGAAGCATAAGTTTCTATATCCTATGTAAATTAGTAGTAAAAACTATAAATATATTTGCAAAAGTTATAAAAAACTTAAAATACATGCTATAAATAAAGAAATTCAATATACATTTTGGTCACATTATAAGTTATAGTATGCATAGTTAATTATAAATACACTACAAAATAAATCATCATGAAAAAAAAGAGTTAAATTAAAAAAAAACAATAATTATCAACTTTCATAAATTATCAAAATTGTCACAATCTCACTTAACTATAATCATAATCAACTTTATCATTATTGTTATTGTAAATGTCGTTATTATACTACTACCAATAATATCAACATTTTCTTTTTTCAAGTTTTTTGAGGTATTCATTTTTATTTAGATTTCAATATTATTAATGTCATGAATATATAAAACATCTTAATTTCAACTCTTCTAGGTCATAACTCTCTAAATTTATAAGTGCGCCAATTTCCTCCATAATATTACTTTCATATTTTCCTTATCTCTTTCACTTGAAATGATATCCAACCAATCATCATTTGATAGATTAAATATCTTCTTCCTCATCTACCTAGATGAAAGGTCTTCAATAGTGAAGTTAGTAATGAAACCAATTTAAGTTTAAAAAGAAAATACAATGTCATTTCACTCATAATTTGATAAGTTTACTTTAAATTGTAGAAACTTAATTTTTTTTCTTAGCTTTAATAGCTAGTAAAACTTAAATCAAATAGAATCGTGTAGAATCACATAGAATTAGTAGGATAAAAAACTCGTAAAATTTTATACTTAAATTCACAATTATATGACAAGTTTACACAAAAAAGATTTTATATGCAATTTAATTCAAAAAACCCTCATAAAAATGAAAACTCATAGAATTGTACAAGTTTGGAAGCAAGTAAGGGTTGCTATGAACAAATTGATATTCATGATTATAAAATTTATGGCTTAATTAATTGTTATTTCATGATTCCATCATAATTAAGATTTAGGAAAAGGGTAGATTGAGCATGGAATCAAGCAAATAAGGGTTTCAAAATACGGAATTAGACAAGTAAGTTTACTAACTTACAATGTGATGTCCTTAAAATTTTGAAAAGACTATATGAAAATTTAAAGAAAATAAGCGAAATGAAAAATACTTATAGGTCGGGATAGCGAGAATGACAATCTCACTATATTAAAAACTTTGAGAAATTTACGATGAAAATTCAAACATCGCGATGCGTGAATATTATTTTAATAATTAGTGATAATAATAGGTTTAAAAAATAGAACAATTAGAAACAACAACCATTGCAAAGAAAAAGGACAATGAATGTAACATTTTGAATTTTATGAAATATATTACTAAATAAATTTAGGAAGCGGAGTTATTAAAAAATAACCGTATATGGGCATATAAATAAAGAAATAAAAATAATTATAAGTCCTAACTTTAGTTCATGTAATTTAAATTAACAGAATAAATTTTCTGAAACATAAATTTCAAACGATATTGGGTTAAATAAGGAAATTAATTGAAACTATAGATTTAGGAAATTCAAATACAAATTTTGAGTGAATGTTAATGCTCAAAATAATCAAATTAGCTTAAACATAAACTTTCGTAATAAAATGATAAAAATATAAATTTAAAAATATCGATGTATAACATAGAATATTAAAAAATCGAAATAATTATAATATAAAATATAATTATAATATAATATATAAATATATATATACTGTGAAAAAAAAATTCAAATCTACTGCACAACATCCCATCCGTCCACTCACGTTAGCAACAACAGCAGACCGGAGCCATCTCGTCCCTGTCCCTTCTATCCTCCTTTTCTTTTTCTTTTCTTTCTTTCTTTCTTCTTCTTCTTCTTCTCTGGTCACGTCTTCCCCTTCTGCCCTTCCCTTTCTGCACGTTTACTTCCACCTCCATTTCCAATTCCCCCTACTCGTGTTAGATAACTCAATGCCATTTGGGGATGCCATTTTGTTTACTATAATTGAAGACTAAGGTTGGAAAGTTGGATTGGAGGAAATGAGAAATTATGGGGATAAACTAAGCAAGTCAGGTTTTAGGAGCTAGGAGTGGTCTGCTGCAAAGCCACTTGAGGGGTTGAAGTTTGAGCCTAAGAGGAGGTCAATTGACAGCCCCAGGAGCACCACTAGTGATCAGAGAGTGGCGGAGTCAATCACCCCTATTTCCGACTAGAGACATATATATATGAGAGAATGTTGAATGGTTTTCAACAACGAATTGGTCAGATCGGATGGTAGAGGCCCCTGCTGGTTTCTTTGCTGGACTGCTGGTTGCATTTGGGTGATTCCCGGTTGCTTCCCTTGCGCTTGGAATCAACGTTACCGGAATTAGATGGTTGCTATTTATAAATGTATATGTATCTATATGTTCCTCTCCAGCTGTGTCATGAATTGAGTGGGGCATATGTGCGTAAAGTAGCCTTATGTGTGCAGTGGAGATACGTATGTGTAGATATGGCGTTCAATGTGTAGGTGCATATGTGTGCGAGGGAGGAGGACAAAGACAGCGACAACGGCAACGGCAGCGATGGCGACCGCAACAATAGCAGCAATGACGACCACAACAACGGCAGCAACGGTGACTGTGACGACGTCAGCAACAGCAACCATCAACAATCGTAGCAACAGCATTTCGGAGGAGGAAAGAAGGGGGAAAAGGGAGAAAGAGCAAGATATATGTGTATGAGTAGGTGTGTATGGTGTGTGCATGAACATGTGTATGTATGTGCTGGTGGTGTAACGTGTGTGTGGAATATGTGTGTATGTAGGTACTGGTGGTGTGTGGTGTATGCAAAGTGTGTGTGTATGTGTATGAGTTGAGTGTGCTGGTGTGCATGGTGTGTGCGGAGTGTGTGTATGTGTGTAGATAGGAGTGTGTTGGTGTGTGTACGTGTATGGATAGGAGTGTGTTGGTGTGTGTATGTGGTGTGTACAGAATGTGCATGTATGTGTATGGGTGGGAATGTGCTGGTGTATGTATGAGGTGTGTGTGTACGGTGTGTAAGTGAGGTTCGATGAGTAGGAGATAAGAAGTAGAAAAGGAAGAAGAAAAGGAAAATGGAAGATGTTTAGGAAGAAGGAAAAACCTAGAAAACTAGATGGAAGGATTCAAAATATGCACATACATAAATGTGGGCTAGAGAAGGGTGAAGAGAAATGAGAAAAAGAAGTAAGAAAGTGGAGAAGTCCGAAGGGTGAAGAAAGTCTAGTAAGGAAAGAAGGAGGGAAGTTATGGGTAAGGGAGCTAACAGGAAGAAGAGAATAAGGAGAAAGGGAGACGAAAAGTTGGAAGAAGGAGAAAGAGAGAATTGAAGATGGAAAAAGGGTGAGGAAAAGAGAAGAAAAGCCAGAAAATAAAGGCAAGAGAGTATTGGTCTTGAGTATGTGTGTAGGTAAAACTTATGTGTACGTGTGTGTACGGAGTTATTGTGATGGAAGTGGACATGTATGTGTATAAAGGGTGGCCGGTGTATGTATGATGATGGAAGCGTGAATGAGGATGAAAAATAGTAGAAAGGACAGGAAACCCTGTAGGTGGAGATGTCAACAAATGAGAGAAGAAAGAAGGTGATAAAAAACCTTTAGCGACTACTAATCCTACAGGTTATCCTACAAGTAGTTCGTTGGAAGATATTAGAGACAAATTGATAAACGAAAGGTTTAATGATGCTTCATGTAAAGGAGAGATGTTTATGTTGGTGTAGATGGTGAAGGGAATGATTCGAGCAACATCCAAGATGATGGCCTGGGGGATATTTGCAATGAAGTGAATTTCGGAATGGAATGTTCAATGGATGTTGAGGAAGATCATTCTTAGCCAAATACCCTAATGCAAGACCTTTAGTTGTCTTTTCCAAAGGTATCTTGCCTACATGGAAGAAGGAATTCCAGATTTAGTAGGTCGAAGACGTTTCATTTCTTGACTTCTACATAAGGAAAGCAGACAATTAATCACAGCAACTTAAGGTGTTGGAAGAAATGATTCCTAGGAAGGTCGTTCTTTCTAAAACCCTATATCAGAATCACATTAAAGAAGTGTTCAACATTTCGAATCTTGTTCGCCTAAAGTTTCTTGAGGTGGAGACTTCACGCCTTACCATCAAACGCATAGTGAGTAGAGTACACGTATCAAGTGCTAGGAAACTACTAAAGTCAAGTGGAGATGCTGCTTTCCATGGTTTGGTTGAGGAAGTATTGTAGAAGGACACTGATTTTAAGAGGAAAGTAAAGGGATTGCCTGTTGGAATCACTCTATTCCGGTTAGAATTATAACGACCTTAAATAGGTGAGTGGGAAACTTAATTATATGCTACAATGTTGTGATTGGTTTGTATGTTGTGCTGAATCTGGAATATTGCATATGTGTCTTCCTTGTTTTTTTATGATTGTAATTATGGTAATTAATTTATTTCCTTAGTAGACAATGGGGTAAAGAAGTGGGAAAGAAAGTCATACAAAGAAACTAGAACTTAGGTAAATTACAGATTGTCATATTGGTTCTCTTAGTATGATAGGAATCTAACAAATAAAGATGGTAGTACATTACAATTTACTTGGAGTATATGTGATTGGTATGGTAGTCTTGCCGTCTCTCAGGAGAATGTGATTGGAAGATATGAAAATATTGACGAATTTATAATGCTTGTGTAAATATAATTCATATATTTTTTAGTGGATATTTATTTATTTATTGTAGAAGTATGATTAATAAGTAGAAAAGGAAGAAAAATCATGTCACATTAAAAACTAAAGAGATATGCCTAGAAGAGATTCACCTAGGATTTTGTAAAAGTAAATTTTTAGTACGCAATTTCCCACCCTACAAAAAATGGTTGAATTCCCAAGGTTACATCCATCACTTGAACGCTTCAACGGTTGTTGAAATTTTTGAGGCCAAGTAGCTTTAGATGGTTTAGAGAAAAAAAAAATGCATCACAAGTGCCAATGCAATTTCAAGTGACACAAAATGTAACCAATGTTAAAGAAAAGAAAAAGAAAAAGAAAAAAACAACTAAGTAATGTCAAAAATCAAGAATCTATAAATGGTATTTTTATTACAATTTGGAAAGCATATATGAGTAGAAGGTGGTTGGTATGGTGGAAATATCCCATCCATTACAAATAGACTCTAAAATGTGGAAAGAAAACCAATCTTATTATGCCCCACTTGAAATTACCCTAAAATTTGTACTTTTTTCCCTCTTTTATGTTAGAATGTTTTAATTATTCAGCTCCAAAAGTATGATTTTCAAATTATAAGTTAATTTCCCTTTTAAAAGGTCAATTATGCAATTCAAATATAGAAAGAGTTTTAGTAAAAACCACAAAATGATTATAGCATAAAGCAAAAATAAACAACAATACTAGTTAAAATTAAAGATTCGAGATAGATTTAACTATATGATCAAGTGTGGCAATTTAATTTAATGGTTTATACTTTAGGTTTGGTTGAAACTTGCCAAATATAATTTATCAAATTAAATTATATTTATTATCAACATTATGAGTCAAGTTTGTTGTCTCATAAGTATATATGAGAAATTACAAAGTGCTTGCAACTTGGAACCTATGATATATATAGTATAAAATTTAAATAGGTTCTACGATGGGTATAAAGTCATATATATAGTTCACAAATTAAATCGTGAATCGACCTTGACAAAAAAAAAAAAAGAATCGAATTTTTTGTTTGATTTCATACAGTTAGGTTTTGATTTGTGGTTTAGCCTTTTTTTTTTTTTTCCATCCTCACACAAAACAATGGTGAAATAGGAAAAATTATGGTTGAAGTTTTCCATATGCAGAAAACAATCTTTGTAAAGTGAAAAGAGCATTGCTTCAAGGAAGTGAACCTAGCTATAGTAAAATAATGAAACCTCTTTTTATTGCCAAAATAATCTTAGTGCAATGAAATATGCCTTGCTAAGAGGAAGTTTTCCTTAGCACGGCAAATGCATGTTTAGTGAATTTCAAAACTTAAAGTGGTAAAATAGGCTAAACTGCATTCAAATCCCTTCTTATGGTGAGAACAATCTCAATATAATGAATAGAGTCTTACTTTGAGGAAGTAAGTCTTGAAATGGTGAAATAGTGAAAACTCTTTTCATGGTGAATATGGTCTTAATGTGGTGAAAAAACCATTCATATGAGAAAGTTAGCCTTGATATAGTGAAATAGTGGAAACTCTTTTCATGGCGAAAATGGCCTTGTTACAAGGAAATTAGTCTTAATAGGTAGGTGTGCATTAAGTAAATTTAAAAGCTTCGAGAGCTAAAATAGGCAAAACTATGATGAATAGGAAAAACTATAACAAAAATCCTTCATACAGTGAAAATAATATTAGTGTGGTAAAGAGAACCTTGCTATAAGGAAGTAAACCTTGATATGTTAAAACAACAAAAACTCTTCTTATGGTAACAACAAAAACTCTTCTTATGGTGAAAACAATCTTAGTGTGGTGAAATGTGGCGTGCTACGAAGAAGTTAATCTTAACATAACAAATACATGTTTGGTAAACTTCATAGCTTAGAGTGGTTGAATTGGCAAAACTATAGTTGATGTGCCCTATAATTCCAATTGCAAACACACCAATGCAAGTGTGTGATCACAAAAAAAAATCCCACAAAAGGCGTGATCAACAACAATCTCTTGAACCCTAATTCATGTGGATTCAAATGGCAATGATGTTAAATTGTGATGAGGAACAATGCAATTGTATAATAAGTAAAGGATAACAATACAAATGAATCAAATTCCACTCAAATTAGACTTGAATCAAATTTGAAAAATAGGAACCCTAATTCACGTGAAAGAAAACAAATAACACAACCAACAATATCTAGATATGATGTACTAGAAAATGATTGGTAGCAACTAGAGAAGGATTGATATTACTCACAATCTCCTCAAGCTAATCTCGCCACAATTTCATAAGTGAAATTGATAAGAGTAAGGTTTACATGTAAAGACTCTCCTCACAGCAAAAAGGTGTATTTTCTTAAGTTCAAAAAGCTACCTCTAAAGCCTACTTAATAAGTATTTATACTTGCTCCAATCATGGTAAAAACAACAAAGCCAAAACCACTCAATTGGCCGATTCTCAAATACAAAATTACAAGTACAAATAAGTCTTTAAATGGCCGGTTCTTCACTTCCATGGAACAATTGTTGGACCGGTTCTTCTTTGATTTATGTAGGTCCATGAATAACCTACAAACTTAGCTTTAGCAATGATGTGCTTAAAAGGCTAAAGCACATATAAACAATAAATGGAAGCGATTCCAATCAACAACCAACTCCACAAGAGGCGTAAACCTCTAATTCCTTATGAATCCGGATTGTAAAACCAAGTAAGATATGACACCAAATGGAGAAATGCTTAAATGATTCAAGCACATAATATAATCTAATAAAACAAACTCCACAAGAGGTGTGAACATAATAACTACCAACAACAATTAGCATGATCAACCCCCTCACAAATTAACGTTAATTTACAAAAATGGAAACCAAATGGATATATGGAACAATCAATTGCAAGAATATCAATGATTAATAAGGGAAATGAACTAAGATTCAAATTCAAATATAAAAATAGAACCCTAAATTCATGTGAATTTAAGGAAACAACAAAAAGCACCTAGATATGACTCACTAAGTACAATTTGTAAACAACAAGAAATTATTGATATTACTCACAATCACTCAAGTTAGTTCTCGCCACAATTTTAATGATGAAATTGATAAGAGATCAATGGCAAGGCAAGGGGACTCCTCACGGCAACAAGTCCCTCAAAAACCTTAGTTAGCAAGTATTTATACTTGCTCCAATTAGGGTTGAAATATCTAAAACATTACATCTATACCACTAATGTGGCCGGTCCTAATTCAACAATCACAAGCAAATAAAAATGTCTCAAAATGATTATAAAGTAACCGGTTCAATAATAAAATTACAAGTACAAAAATAGTCTTCAACGAGCCGATTCTTCAATTGAATTCGTTAGTCTAGCTCATCTTCGGTTTAGGTCAGTCCATGAATAACTCATAAGCTTAGTCTTAGTGAGTTTGTCCATCACCCTGTAAAACTCGAAAAGTATGCCTACCGAAATACACAATACATAAGTAATAGAAAAGAGGTTAGTATACACATAATTTTGAGGTCGGTTTGTTTAAAGAGGACCCTCATCGCCAAGATTTGAAATCCTTTAGCTCTTGCCCTAATGATAGATCTTGTAGGATTTTGATTCCTATCATCTCCTCTAGCCTCAAAAAGATTTGTCCTTAAACCTAATAGATCAAATGTAGTAAAGACTCTATATCCTCTTAGCAAGTTATCTGGAGAAGTATCACTGCAAAATCCCAGTATCTAAAATACCATAGGGGGTGATTTCTTTTTCTCCTTCATTTCTAGGATATACCTCATCTACAACACATATAATGGTCCATTATCCACTAAGACCTCCCCAATCTCAAATGGTTTCACTAATATTGTTGCCTCCTTTCCTGTTTCACCCGTATGTCTTTAACCTGCTTAGCCCTCTAATGGTTTACTCAACTACTCATGAACCTCAGGAACCTTTGAAGGTGGACACAACTACTTTTAAACAATTTGGTCCTCTAGAGGTTGGCTCATTTAACTATGACCCTCAAGAACTTCTGAAAGTTGGTATATCTTCTTCTGCATAGTTTAGTCCTCTAAAGGTTAGTTCATGTGGTTATGATCCTCAAGAATCTTTGATTGCCTACAGATCTATTGATGAACCTTTTGGACCTCTAAAGGTGACATCGGATTCAAAATGATGTGTTTACCCTCTTTCTGGAATACATATGTATTCCTGAAGCCATCATGTAAGACCCTCCTATCATATAGCCATGGCTTGCCAAGCAATATATGAGATGCACACATAGGTAGAATATCACATTCAATCTCATTATAGTATTTATCCCCTATACTGAATGGCACCTTAGCCTTTTAGGTCACATAAAGACTCCCCTGATCATTTAACCAATGTAATGTGTAGGGTTTAGGATGCAGGGTAGTTACAATTTTTATTTAGAGTGGGAGAGGAAGATGGATCATGTTTTTGAATGCCACAACTACACTGAAGAGAAAAAGATAAAATTAGTTGCAGTAGAGTTTTCAGATTACGCTAGTGTATGGTGGGATTGGTTGGTGCGTAATAGGCACAGGTATGGAGAGCAACCTATTAGCACTTGGGAGGAGATGAAAACTATCATGCAAAAGCATTTTATTTCTAGTCACTACCATAAGGACTTACTTAGGAAAGTCCAAGGGTTGACTAAGGGAAATAATAATGTAGAAGATTATTACAAAGAGTTGGAGATAGCTATGATTAGGGTGAGAATTGAGGAAGATGATGAGGCCACTATGGCTAGATTCATCAACGGGTTGAATTGGGAGATAGCTGATGTAGTAGATCTTCACCATTACTTAGATATGGTAGAGTTACTGCATAAAGCTATTAAAGTAGAGTGGCAGTTAAAATACAGGAGTGAGCAAAAGACTAGCTTGACTTCCAAAACTCCATGGAAGTCCATGTGGAAGAAAAAGTCCATCTATTCAAAGCCTAAGGAGTACGTAAGGGCTAAGAATCAAATTATTGCACCTATGGGAAAGACTGACACTAAACCCCCTTCCAAAATGAGAGATATTAAGTGTTTTAGGTGTTAGGGATTTGGGCACATTGCATCCCAATTTCCAAATCAGAGGGCTATGATTATCAGTGATAGTGGGGATGTAAAGAGTGTGAGCTTTGAGGGGGAAGAGGAGGAGTCACCATTGCAGGAGTATGATGATATTGACTTAGAGGGACCCGTGAGTGGTGAGTTGTATGTCACGAGGAGAGTACTTAGTGTACAACCCCAGGAGGATGGTGAGGGGATCCAGCGTGAACATATTTTTCATACATGGTGTCATATACAAGGTAGAGTCTGTAGCTTGATAATCAATAGTGGCAGCTGCACTAATGTTGCTAGTACCTTGCTAGTAGAAAAGATGCAGTTGAAAGCAATGAAACATCCTAGACTATATCGATTACAGTGGTTGAGTGATTGTGGGGAGGTTAAGGTGACCAAGTAGGTACTTATAGCCTATTCCATAGGGAGCTACAAAGACGAGGTTATGTGTGATGTGCTGCCTATGTAGGCTAGTCATATCTTATTAAGGCAACCTTGGCAATTTGACAAAAAGGTTATGTACGATGGGTACAAGAACCAATATTCTTTTTTTAAAAAACAGAAGGAAGATGGTTCTCACGCCTTAGAAGCCATGGGAAGCTAGTGAAGATCAGATGAGAATTGCAAAGGAATTCAGGGAAACAAACTCAAGTGCACGTGAGAAAAATAAAATAAGTGAAAAATAAACATTGGTGAGCAAAGAGGGCAAATACACACAAACACCGAGAGCAGAGGGAATGGCAAGGAAGAGTGAGGTTAAGAGTGCAGTGACGGCAAAATAATAGCTACTTGTACTTATGTATAAGGATTTATATTTTTCTAATACTAACATTAACTCTTATGTGCCTAGTGTTGTTGTCTCTTTATTGCAGGAATTCGAAGACTTGTTCCCTGAAGAAGTGCTGTAAAGATTATCCCCTCTATGAGGGATAGAGCATCAGATTGACTTCATGTCGAGTGCTTCCATTCCAAACCGGCCAACATATAGAACCAATCCAGAGGAGGCCAAGGAAATTTAGAAACAAGTGGATGGGCTGATGGAAAAAGGGTTCGTATGAGAGAGTTTGAGCCCATGCTCAATTCCAGTGATCTTAGTGCCCAAGAAGGATAGGACATGGCATATGTGCATGGATTGCAAGGCGATCAACAAAATTACAGTTAAGTACAGACATCCCATTCCTAGATTAGATGGTATACTTTGATGAGTTGCATGGTGCATTCTTGTTTTCGAAAGTTGACCTTAAAAACGGCTATTACCAAATTCGTATGAAAGAGGGTGATGAATGGAAAACTGCCTTTAAAACCAAACATAGCCTGTATGAATGGATGGTAATGCCTTTTGGGTTAACTAATGCACCTAGTACCTTCATGTAGTCAATGAATCATGTATTGCGTCCATTCCTAGGAAAATTTGTTGTAGTTTATTTTGATGATATCTTGATATACAGCAAGACATTGGATGATCATGTACAACATCTGCAAAGTATTTTTACTATTTTAAGGGAAAACCAATTATATGCCAACTTGAAAAAGTGCACGTTTTGTATGGAATCTGTGGTTTTCCTTAGTTTTTTTGTAGGGGCAGATGGAATAGCTATAGACGAGGAGAAAGTGATGGCAATCTGAGATTGGCCAACACCCTAGAACGCCAATGATGTTAGGAGCTTCCACGGTCTAACCAGTTTTTACAGGCGATTTATGAGAGACTTCAGCTCCATTGCTGCTCCATTAAATGATTTGGTGAAGAAGAATGCCGAATTCCAGTGGACCAAAATACATGAGTAGGCATTCTAGACATTGAAAGGTAAGTTAACTAATGCTCCTTTGTTAGTATTACCAAATGTTGATAAGGTTTTTGAGATTTAATGTGATGCTTTCGGGAAAGGTATTGGTGGTGTTTTAATGCAGGATTCTAAACCAATAGCCTACTTCAGTGAGAAACTCCTTGGTGCTACGCTGAATTATCCAGTATATGATAAGGAGTTGTATGCCCTGGTGAGAACGTTGCAAACATGGCAGCATTACCTATAGCCCAAGGAGTTCATCATCCATTCTGATCATGAGAGCTTGAAGTACCTGAAGACGCAAGGAATGTTGAACAAAAGGCACACCAAGTGGTTGGAGTTCATTGAAACCTTTCCATACATTATCAAATATAAGCAAGGTAAGGAAAATGTGGTGGCTAGTGCACTTTCTAAGAGGTATTCTTTACTGACCTCTATACATACTAAGTTGCTTGGGTTTGAAAGTATGAAAGAACTATATAAACATGATGCTGATTTTAATCAGATTTGGGCTACCTTTTCTAAAAGCGGGTAAGGGGATTACTATAGGCATGAGGGATATTTGTTTAAGAAAAATAAATTGTGTGTGCCTAAGAGTTCCATACATGAATTGCTAGTAAGGGAGACGCATAGGAGTGGTCTCGTGGGACATTTTGGAGTAAATAAAACTTTGGACATATTGCATGAACATTTTTACTGGCCTAGGATGAGACATGAAGTATAACTTATGTGTGACAAGTGCATTGCATGTAGGAAGGCTAAGTCTAAAGTCATGCCCCATGGGGAGTATCTTCCCTTACTTGTGCCTAGTCGGCCTTGGACTGACATTTCCATGGATTTCATATTAGGTTTGCTTAGATCTCAGAATGGTAAAGATAGCATATCTGTTGTCGTCAATAGGTTTAGTAAAATGGCTCACTTTATTGCTTGTGCTAAAACTAATGATGCTCGACATATAGCTGATTTATTCTTTAGGGAGGTCGTTAGATTTCATGGTTTACTTAACTCATCATCAGTGATAGAGATGTGAAATTTTTAAGCCACTTTTGGTACACCTTATGGAATAAGCTAGGCACTAAACTACTGTTTTCCATTGTGGCACACCTTAAACAGATGGATAAACAAAAGTTGTTAATAGGAGACTTTCCACATTACTATGTACTGTGATTGATAAAAAATTTAAAGCAATGAGAAACATGTTTGCCTCATGTAGAGTTAGAAATTACACTTTTTTTTTCAATTTATTCGTATTTTTTTAATCGATGGGGTTTAATTCGACGATGGATTTATTTCGAATGTCAAATGTGATTCTTAGTAAAACTTTCTTCAACTAGTGAGAGTGTAGAGATTTTTTCAATTAAATACCTATTTGCTTGCATGATTTCTTATGAGTATTTGATACTCGAAGAAAAGAAGTGTCAGATTGTTGAATATACTCTATTAAGTTACTTGAAGATACAATTTTGATTCACAAATAATGAACTTTTTGTTCTAGAAAATATGTAGAAATTTATAAATAAAATCAAAATATTGCATTCATCTAATAAAGTATGGGGTGAAATTGAATTCTTGCTAAGACTTCTTGATTCATAACCATATAAAAGAAGAACAATAGGACTATACATTCTAATACATCATACTCTCCATTTGAGGTTGTGTATGGTTTTAATCCCTTAACTCCATTAGATATATTGCCTTTACCTACTAGCGAGTTTGTTGATCTTGATGGCACAAAGAAGGCAGAATTTGTTAGGGATTTACATACACAAGTACGAGCTAACATTAAAAAGAAGAATGAACACTATGCCCGACAAGCAAATAAAGGACGTGTCAAAGCTATATTTCAACCTGGTGATTGGGTTTGGGTACATCTAAGGAAGGAACGTTTTGCTGAACAACACAAATCCAAGTTGCATCCTAGGGGCGATGGACCTTTCCAAGTGGTGGAGCGCATCAATGAAAATGCTTACAAGATAGATCTACCCAGCCACTATGATAACGTTAGTGCTACCTTTCAACGTTTCTGACCTTACTTTTTATGATGTAGGTGATTCGAGGATAAATCTTTTCGAGGAAGGAGGGAATGATGAGGATCAACTAGCATTACAAAGGAAGGAGCCAAAATCTCATGATCCATTGCATGGTATTCGAGGCCTAATGACCCGAGCTAGAGCAAAAAGGATAAACGAAGCTCTACAAGGACTAGTCATGGACTTGCAAGCCCAGGAATCAAGCTACACAAAAGAAAAACATACATGTGTTAACTTGATTCATGTGACCATGGAAGGATGAAATAATTAAAGAACATTATATATTTGCATGGACGCTACATTAGAGGATACATTCAGTTTAGTAAATATTTATTTTTATTTGTTGGTTTGTTTTCCATGTTATTTAATTACCTACTTAGTAATACAAGGATAGAATAGGCAACTTAAGATTTCCATGTTGTAGGGTTTTCCATGTTGTTATGTGTGCTATATATGATCGTGCAAGGGGGCTAGCCAAAGAAAACTTTTGATATATGAAAAACATATCTTTTTCATGAGTGAACGAAAAACCTCTTTTTGTTCTTTTGCAAAAGAACTTTTCCATAGAATTCTTAACCGAATTACTAGGAATACCTATTGATAACTTAGGTTACAGTCAATGGGTTTGATTAGGGTCTAGTTACGCATCGCTTATTCAAAACGATCATCGGGGTAATTGAAACTAACTAGCATCGTCGGGGTTCTAGGTTTAACATACCTAGGGTTTCACGCATCAATAACCATCCAGACTCCCAATGTGCTTGTGGATAACCAGCATCCTTTACTTTATAAGCCCTTTGATGAGGCTGGTCTCAGTCACATTTTCCAAATAGTCAACCCAAAGACTCTTCAATGTAGTTATGCTCTAGACATGTACTATAAAATGTGAACTTACATACGTAAAATACTTTGTTAGGTATCATGATCACCTATCATTATCATATATGTGCCTTTAAGAAAGAAAAATTATTACATAATCTCTCCTTCTTCTTATTTTGTTTAAGTTTAATTTTAGGTTTTGACCTTGAAGACTTGATAATGCACGTTCTACTTTATGGTTTCGTTTGTCTATTGAAGAAATAAATATAGTCAAATCTTAAAAAATGTGTTATATGATCAAGTTTGAGAATGAGTTGTTGGGTGATTTTATACGAATTCATTATTACTTAAATCCTTAGTCTTATAAATTTTCCTTCCGAGCTTCCATATATTTTACATATTTTGCTTTATCTTAAGAGAACCCTAAATCTCATAAAATTATTTGATGATAGATAAATATTTGATATTTTTCATTCCTTATCTTGAGTATGTGATGTGCTCCAATGCTAAGTGCAATATAAAACAAGGATGGAATAAACAAAGTAACCAATTCCAATCAATTGGCATGAACCCTAACCCTAATTTGCTTGATAATTGAGAAAGAAATGATAATCTAATCACTTACCAGCTATAACACACTAGTAGGAATTAGAAAATTGACTTGAAAATTATTGATATTACACAATAATTTTAAGCTAACTCACCACAATTCTTGATGAATTGATAAGAGTTTAGATACGTGAAAGAGGAGGCTCTCCATGGCAATAATATATGAAAATTGAGTTTCAAAAGTCTGCCTAAAAACCCTCATTTATAAGTATTTATACCTATTCTAAATAAGGAAAAATCAACAAGATAAAGTGGTGCTTAAAACTGGTCCTCTTAAAGAAATTACCAACTGGTTCTCCACTTAAAATGCAAAGCAATGTATGGCCAGTTTCTCTTGCTTTTTATAGGTCTAAGATTAGCTCACACATCAAGCATTAGTGTATTTGTTCGCCATCCTGTAATATCGACAAATGTACCTAATAAAAAAATGCAAAACAATTATAAAAAAAAAAAATAAAGACATCTTGTGAATGTCGTAGCTCCATTTGTTCAAGATGGATTCTCAATGCTAGGTTTTGTAGTCCTCTTGCTCTTTGCTTGGTTAATGGATTATGTAGTTGCGATGGTTTGATTTCCATCATCTCCTCGGGCCTATAGAAGATTTTCCCTCAAATCTAATTGGTCTTTTCCTCAACTGAAAACCTTAGTTTGCATGTGCTTGTCGTCCTGAAGTCTTGATAGCCTAGTAGTTTTGTTGATTTGTTCTTAGAACTCGTGTACCTCAATTAGTGACATAAGAGTCAAGACAACTCGTTCACCATCCTTTTGAAACACATAGGTGTTTCTAAACCCATCATGTAGCACTCTCCTATCAAATAACTAAGGTCTAACCAGTAGTATATGAAATGCACACAAAGGAAGAACATCACAAACAATTTCATCATGGTATTTTTCCCCATTGCTGATTGGAACCTTAGCCCTCTAAGTGAGATACAAAGTGTCTTGTACACTCAACCAATGCAATTTATAGGGATGAGGATGTGAACTAGTAACTAGTTGCAATCTATTTACTATTGCAACAGCTATTACATTTATGCAACTACCACCATCAATAAGAAGAGCACACATATTACCTTGAACCCAATAGGGGGTATGGAATAGGTTTTCCCTCTGTACATCCCTGACATCTAAAGATGTAGTCATTACCCTGCGTAATACGTTAATAGACAGATATTTATCATTTCCTTTGTCTTCATGTGCCTCAGCATCATGATCATCATAATACTCCTATAGCACTATTGACAAATCATTAGGCTCGAGTATCTCTTCCTTTCCCTCCATATTTTCTACCTCTATAGTAGTCATCACCCCTTTTTTAGGACACTGAGTAGCCATATGTCTAAATCCCATGCATTTAAAGCATTTGATTTAATGCATCTTTCTACTTGTTGACCCTAGCACTATTTGTCGGATATCAGCACCAATAACCTCACTGAGTAGCCATGTGTCTAAAGCCCATGCATTTAAAGCATTTGATTTAATGCATCTTTCTACTTGTTGACCCTAGCACTATTTGTCGGATATCAGCACCAATAACCTCTTTTCCCTTTCTAGAAATTTCTCTTTCCCTATCAGTAATAGTTGTATTTGTGTCCACAGTCTTATTAATTCCCCCTATTCCCTTTTGTTCAATTTGCTAACTATCTGATCTATGAGGTTTTGTAGAAGTTCCATACTTGTTGTCCACTACTCAAAATAGGTTGGATCACCTCTATCTCTCCACTTTCGGAGCAAGCTGGATGGCCTCATCAAGGGTACTGATAAGAGTAAATTAACCCTGGTAAATCATGGGCATTAATGATGAATTTGCATAATCTTTCGAATAAAATCAATGCGGATTCGGTATTTAACAGATAAATATATGTTTCCGGGTATAATACCAAAGAGAAGGAGAAAGATCACAAAAGGAGCATAATTGAAGCTTAAAAGATCAAGTTAAAGTTACTCATGGACAACACGTGGAAGGCCACGGTTGTGTCATGAACCGTGGGCGCACCTGAAGATGAAAGCATCGCTTGGAAAGGAAGCACGGCTTGGGATAGGGGTGTGTTGAAGCCGTGGCAGACGCTGCGAAGAAGTGGAAAGCTCCAGAACGTGGCACGGGTTATAGTCTAGCCGTGCTTCTAGCCGTGTTGCTACCAATGCTGCTAGCTGTGTTCCTAGTCGTGCCAAACATTGAGCAAGATTAAGGAGTTACATATTTTCTACCAGAGGGAGACACGGTTTGAAATCTGGCCGTGCCGTTAGGCGTGCCAGGCAACTGTTATTCACTTGACGAGATTCACTTGGAAAAGGAAAGATAGAATCGTATCTATCCAGCTAAAGATGCTCGGCCATGCCTTAAGAAGTATAAATAGAACAACCCTAATGAGAAAAGAGCAGGTAGGCGGCACAAGAGAAACCCTAGAGAAGAGAAGCTACTGCCAGAATAGTCTTCGGATTGGAAGCTAAGATATTTCGTGTTTGAATTTTCTTTATGGATTCAATTATTTTATGTTTTGCTCGTCTTATTAGATTCATGAGTGGCTAATTGTTTCATACCCGTTCCCTTGAGAAACCCCTGATTGTCATGCGACATAATTGTTGATGTTCAATAATTAATTCTACTCTTTGAGTTTATTCATGTTGCAATTATAGTTTGTTCATCTTGATATGTGCGCAGTATTAGGATGGAATTATATCTCTGTTATTAAGATTGAGAAATCGTTTAATAGAGTGGATCTGGCATGGATAAAAAGACCCCTTGTAATCCTAGAGATAGGTTATAGGAGGTTTTCTGTATTGAACAAGACATAGCGGTTTGGTTCAATTGAGAGTCCTAGGATTCTAATGCAATCTTGATTATGTTAATTGAAGAGAGATCTTAATTGGCTTAATTAGGATTAGGGATTATTGATCTTGAGAAAGACTCTAATCTAGTGTAAGAAACTCCGCAGATCAAAGTTTGGATATTAATCATTGGATAGTGTGGAATTGAGTAAAAGCTACATGAGAATTAGGGGTGGATCTTAGGCAGGGTATGTTTAAATCATTGAATTAATTAAGGGAGTGTTTGAATACATTTACTTTGTTCATTTTATTTGTTTCTTTCAGGTTTAAGCAATAATTAGGATAGTTGAGATCATTAATAGTGAGAAGTTAGATAGTAGGAGAATCGTTAGTACTAGTACTTATAAGTCTTCGTGGGATCGATACCTGTACTCCTATGCTATACTGCTAGTCGATAGGTACACTTGCCTGAGAACTGATCGTGAGCAAGGATTGAGTAGAGGGTTAAACTTGTTAGAACGGTCAGATCGTCCATCAATACCTCTAGAGCTCCATAATATAGGCAATTTCATACTTTAACCATGACACAAATCATGCTAAGGTCTGTTTAGGAAATTCGACTGACTCACATCTAATCATCAGTGTCTCAAACTCCTCTACATACTCATCAATAGTTTTGCCTCCCTACCTTAATGTTTGGAGACGCATGAACAACTTTTGTCTATAGTGCTCTAGTATAAACCTCCTCCTCATAACCTATTTTATTTCCTACCAAGTATGTATCTCAACCTCACCATCTCTTCGTCTATAGCTACAAGATTCTTCCACCATAAGGCGGCATAACCAATAAACTCTATAGTTGTAAGACGAACCTGAGTGTGATCATTAATCTCATAACACTCAAATAGGTCCTCTACCTTATCCTCCCAGTCTAAATAATCTTCTGCAGAACCCCTTCTAGCAAATGATGGCATCTGCAACTTTACATGTTCCAAGCCTCGAGGCGGCCTGAACTCACAGTTTGGGTAAGGTTTATTCTCAAAATTATCATCCCTTTCTGATGCGTGAAACCCTAGGTATGTTAAACCTAAAACCCGGACGATGCTATTGGATTCAATTACCCCAAGGATCATCTTGAATAAGTGATGTGTAACTAGACCCCAATCACACCTGTTGACTGAAACCTAAGTTATCAAAGGGTTTTCCAAGAAATTCGGTTAAGAATTCCTATAGAAGAGTTCTTTTGCAAAAGAACAAAAGGGGGTTTTCTTACACTTACGAAAATGTGTTTATCTTAATTCAATGATGATAATTCTCCTCACAGTCTGCCCTTACATAACTTACAAAAATGTGTTTGTCACGTAAGGGCCGACTATGAGGAAAATTATCATGATTGAATTAAGACAAACACATTCTCAATCTGCTAACTATCTGACCTATGAGGTTTTGTAGAAGTTCCATACTTGTTGCTCACTACTCAAAATTGGTTGGATCACCTCTATCTCTCCACTTTCGAAGCAAGCTGGATGGCCTCATCAAGGGTGTTATACCTTTGGAGCTCCACAATACAGGCAATTTCATACTTTAACCATGACACAAATCATGCTAAGGTCTATTCAAGAAGTTCGACTGACCCACATCTGATCATCAATGTCTCAAACTCCTATACATACTCGTCAATAGTTTTACCTCCCTACCTCAATGTCTAGTGACGCATGAACAACTTTTATTTATAGTGCTGTGGTATAAACCTCCTCTTCATAACCCATTTCATTTCCTACCAAGTATGTATCTCAACCTCACCATCTCTTCGTCTACTAGCTACAAGATTCTTCCACTATAAGGCGGCATAACCAGTAAACTCTACAGCTGTAAGACGAACCTGAGTGTGACCATTAATCTCATAACACTTAAATAGGTCCTCTACCTTATCCTCCCAATCTAAATAATCTTCTGCAGAACCCCTTCTAGCAAATGATGGCATCTGCAACATTACATATTCCAAGCCTCGAGGCGGCCTGAACTCACAGTTTGGGTAAGGTTTATTCTCAAAATTATCATCCCTTTCTGATGCGTGAAACCCTAGGTATGTTAAACCTAAAACCCGGACGATGCTATTGGATTCAATTACCCCAAGGATCATCTTGAATAAGTGATGTGTAACTAGACCCCAATCACACCTGTTGACTGAAACCTAAGTTATCAAAGGGTTTTCCAAGAAATTCGGTTAAGAATTCCTATAGAAGAGTTCTTTTGCAAAAGAACAAAAGGGGTTTTCTTACACTTACGAAAATGTGTTTATCTTAATTCAATGATGATAATTCTCCTCACAGTCTGCCCTTACATAACTTACAAAAATGTGTTTGTCACGTAAGGGCCGACTATGAGGAAAATTATCATGATTGAATTAAGACAAACACATTCTCAATCTGCTAACTATCTGACCTATGAGGTATTGTAGAAGTTCCATACTTGTTGCTCACTACTCAAAATTGGTTGGATCACCTCTATCTCTCCACTTTCGAAGCAAGCTGGATGGCCTCATCAAGGGTGTTATACCTTTGGAGCTCCACAATACAGGCAATTTCATACTTTAACCATGACACAAATCATGCTAAGGTCTATTCAAGAAGTTCGACTGACCCACATCTGATCATCAATGTCTCAAACTCCTATACATACTCGTCAATAGTTTTACCTCCCTACCTCAATGTCTAGTGACGCATGAACAACTTTTATTTATAGTGCTGTGGTATAAACCTCCTCTTCATAACCCATTTCATTTCCTACCAAGTATGTATCTCAACCTCACCATCTCTTCGTCTACTAGCTACAAGATTCTTCCACTATAAGGCGGCATAACCAGTAAACTCTACAGCTGTAAGACGAACCTGAGTGTGACCATTAATCTCATAACACTTAAATAGGTCCTCTACCTTATCCTCCCAATCTAAATAATCTTCTGCAGAACCCCTTCTAGCAAATGATGGCATCTGCAACATTACATATTCCAAGCCTCGAGGCGGCCTGAACCCACAATTTGGGCAAGGCTTATTCTCAAAATTATCATCCCTTTCTGATGTGTAAAACCCTAGGTATGTTAAACCTAGAATCCCGATGATGCTATTGGATTCAATTACCCCGATGATCATCTTGAATAGGTGATGTGTAACTAGACCCCAATCACACCTGTTGACTGAAACCTAAGTTATCAAAGGGTTTTCCAAGCAATTTGGTTAAATGTCCTCACAACCCGCTTTTATAATTCTTTTGCTAGGAACTCAATTTGGAACTCCTAAACTCAAATCACTAAGTCAACACCTAATGATTACTATTTGGTCCTAAATCACAGTGAATGATGGAGTTACTAACTACACAATTCTAATTGATATGGAAAAGGATTCACCACCAAATGGATAGACAATTAAAGATTACTCCTATCACGAAAAGAAAATAATCAATATTACACTGAATGTCAAGGAATATGCAAACAATTTAGAAACCAAACTTAGAATGATAAAAGATATGCTTATGGTAGGAATTGGAAAGTAAATTGACTCAATTAATTATGCAATTGACAATTCAAGAGCCTATCTTGTGATTTCAGCAATTGGATCTTTTCACAGCTAAATTCCAATTTTTTTTTTTAATTTTAGTTCTTGATTCTTTCTTTTGTAACCGAATTGATTTTTTTTTTTTGTACATATAATTTTTTTTTTAAAGATGAACTATGAATTGCACAACAATTAAATGTTTAAGGACTAACTAAAAGTAGATACCGTCAGCCTCTAAGGGATTTTAGTGACTGAAAAAAATTCTTTTTTTTTATAGAAATTTTCTAGATATGAATATGGAAAAGAACAACAGATGAATAAAGAAAAAGGATAGGAATTACTTGATTCATGAAGCCAAAGCTCTGATACCAAATGAAGCATGAAACCCTAGGTATGTTAAACCTAAAACTCCGACGACACTATTAGATTCAATTACCCTGATGACTGTCTTGAATAAGTGATGTGTAACTAGACCCCAATCACACCTATTGATTGAAACCTAAGTTATCAAAGGGTTTTCCAAGCAATTCGGTTAAGAATTCCTATGGAAGAGTTCTTTTGTAAAAGAACAAAAGGGGGTTTTCACACACTCACAAAAATGTTTTTGTCTTAATTTAATGATGATAATTCTCCCCATGGCCAGCCCTTGCATGGCTTATATAGAATCATACAAGAATATGGAAACCTAAGTTGCCAAATCTATTTGTTTCCTTATCCTCATGTAACTGAGTAGGCATCTAAATAATATAAACTACAAACCAAATAAATAAAACCAAAACAAACTGAATATAGCAAACTAAATATGTCTCTACTGTAGCGGTTTAGTAAAAATATTCTAATGTCTCTAAATTATTTCATCCTTCCATGGTCACATGAATCAAGTTAACATATATATGTTCTCCTTCAGTGTAGCTTGATTCCCCGGCTTGCAAGTCCATGACTAATCGTTGTAGAGCTTCGTTCATCCTCTTAGCTCTAGCTCGGGTCATCAGGCCTCCAATACCATGTAATGGATCATGAGAATTTGGCTCCTTCTTTTTTTATGCTAGTTGATCCTCATCACTTTCCCCCCTAAAAGCATGATAATCTCCTTCTATCCTCTTACCCCTATTTCCTCCAATAGCTCCTTCTCTACATGCATTTTAATGGGCTACCTGAGTGGGGGTGCTTGTGGATTTACCACTAGTGGTTGTGGTAATGTCATTTGATCTACCCATGTTGCTAGTGTAGCAACAATAATAGTGAAATCCTGCAGTTGTTCCTCTAGTGTTCTTCCACCTGTAGCATGACATCTGTAACCTCCTCCAACTTGACTGTTAGCCTCATTTCCAATCCCACCATTCACACTATCGTTTGTTATGGTTTTTGAATTATGCCTTGATAATTTTTTTTTATACTCACAATCACTCCTTCACAACAACAACAACACACTCTATGGTACTCATGACACAATAACACAACACACCTACATAGCAACAATAACACACCTTTACAGCACTCACAACATAACCACGGTTCAAAATACACACTCTCACGGTACCATACAACCACATACTAACACCTCCACAGTTTAAACACACACACATATGGTATACACACAACCTCACACCAGCACCTCCACGGTTTAAATACACACACACTCATGGTTTACACACAACCTTACACCAACACCTCCATGGTTCAAATACATGCACACTCACAGTACCACACACAACTTTAAGGCTCAACACACTTCAAGAAATAATACACATTCCACCAAGGCTAAACACACCTCATGATACCAAAATCGTGGCACAAATGATTCCAATCTCTAGTTAAGTGCATTCATAGGATGTTAATGTTCAATTACTACACAAAAGCAATTATGGAATCAATTAAAATGACTTCCCAATTCTTCTAAGTTATGATCTCACAACAAGATGGATAAACAAAATGGCAAAATCTGAATCCCACAATTCTAATTCTATAACAAGTAAGGATAACACGGCACAATTAACATAAGACCTTCTAATGGAATCAATTGTAATGATTCCTCAAATTCATCCATAGCAAGGAACCCTAAATGAATTCCTCCTTTGAATTCAACTCATAATGACAATTGGAACACAGTAAAATTCATGTAACATTCACTATTCCAACGTAAAATCAACAATTGAACAAATGCATGACATAAACCCTAAATTCCCAAATCAAGATCTCCACTTCCCCGTGCAATTCCCTTCTCAAAAACCGTCCTCTAATACCAAATTATGATGTGCTCCAATGCCAATTGCAATATTGAACAAGGATGGAATAAACAAAGTAACCAATTCCAATCAATTGGTGTGAACCCTAACCCTAATTTGCATGATAATTGAGAAAGAAATGATAATCCAATCACTTACCAACTATAACACACTAGTAGAAATTAGAAAATGGACTTGAAAATTATTGATATTATAGGTGCTAGCAACTTTAGTGCAGCTACCACTATCGATGATCAAGCTACATACCTTGTTCTGCACATCACACCGAGTATGAAAGATGTGCTCACATTGAACCCCTTCACCATCTTCCTACGGTTGAGTGCTAAGGACTCATCTAGTAACATACAACTCTCCACTCACGGGTCCTTCGAAGTCAACATCATCATAATCCTCTAATGGTGATGTATCTTCGTCCTTAGAACTAATACTTTCTACATCTCCATTATCGTAAATGATCATAGCCCTTTGATTTGGATACTAAAATGCAATATGTTCATACCCCTGACACTAGAAACATTTGATATCATGGGTTTTAGAAGATGGTTTAGTGTCAATTTTACCTTTAGAAGCAGTAACGGGGCTCTTCGCCTTCACATCCTCTTTTGGTTTCGAGTCTATAGGGTTCTTCTTCCTATTAAACTTCCATGAAGAGTTAGAAGTCATTCCAAATTTAGAAGTTCCCTTATACTTCAACTGTTTCTCTACCTTAATCGCCCTATGCAACAACTCCTCCATATCCACATAGTGATGTAGATCAACCACGCCAGCAATCTCCTTATTCAACCTGTTGATGAACCTAACCATTGTAGCCCCGTCATCCTCCTCCACTCTGGCCCTAATCACAGCAACCTCCATTTCTTTATAATAGTCCTCCACGCTCCTGAACCCCTATGTCAACCTTTGGAACTTCCTAAGCAAATCCTTATTATAATGACTAAGGATAAAGCTCTTCTGCATAATGGTCTTCATCTCATCCCAAGTACTAATAGGCCTCTCACCATACCTACATCGATTACATACTAACCGGTCCAACCACTCACTAGCATAGTTAGAAAATTCAACTGCAACTAATTTAATTTTCTTCTCCTCAGTGTAATTGTGGCAATCAAATACATGATCCACTTTCCTCTTCCATTCCAAGTACAACTCTGGATCATTCTTCCCTTGAAACGATGGAATCTTCGTTTTAATACTCCCCAGATTACTATCTCGCCTTTGGGTATTTCCTCTCTCTCTCATGTAGTTATACTCTCCTGAATCCATTTCTTCACCCTCTTCTATCCTTACTCCCCCTCTCAAAGGTCTATCCACTCCTCGTCGTACAGTAGTGCTACTTGATGGTTCCTTACTTCGTTCTATCTTATCTATCCTCTCATGGATTTGCTCAAGTTCACCACTTAGTATTCTCCTCATCTCTCTCATTAACACATCAAACATTACTTCATTTTCCCCTCCTCCAGTTGGGCTTTATCTCGACATAACCCTATAATTAAAGAAAAGGTTAGTAACAATGTCGGTAATATAACTATCACAATTCACTCGTGTTTTTTCCTCAATTATAATGTTCTCACAACCTACTCTTATAATTCTTTGATATGAACTCGGATTGAAACCTCCTCAACATAAATTACTAAGGCAACTCTACTAACTAACTAATTAGTTCCAAATCACGGCAATTAGTGGTACATAACACGAATCAATAGAGATGTAAGACTTACTATAGAATTGGAAACACAAACAAAGAAGATATCACTTAGTATGAAATTGGAAAGAACAAGATTGCATCGAACATGTAATGGGAATTGACAATGTAAAACGAATTCAAAATTGGAAAGACAAGATAATGCGGAATATGAAATGGAAAGTGTAATGTATCACATGATTATGTAATTCAAAAGTAAGGAATTGTCTTGATAACTCGGCAATTTGAAGAACTTTATATATATATACGAATTTCTAAAGATATAGAATAAGAACTATGGATTGAATTTGAATTTGCTAAGACAATAAATTACCATTCGGTCACCAATAGCAAATTCTATGGCTAACTCATAAATTTTTTTTTTTAATATGAATTTATAAAGATATGGAACAAGAACTGTGGATTGAACGAAAATAAATAATAAAATGATAGATTTTACTTGATTCAAGAAACCAAAGCTCTAATACCAAATGATGTGAACCCTAGGTATGTCAAGCCTAGAACCTACCGATCGATATTTGAAATCGGATTCCCAATGAGCATCTCGAACAAGTAATGACAGAACTAGACCCTAACCACGCCTATTGATTGAAACCTAAGTTACCAATGATTTCCCCCAAACGTTTAGGTTAAAGAAATCGACGAGTTCTTTCTTAATGAACAAGAGAGAGCCTCTCAAGGAAAATTTGTGTATTCAATAATAATAATGTTTCTAGATGTGCCGCCCCTCCCCTTTCACATGTAGCTATATTGTCCTACACATAAAACCTAAACTTCTAAAAGTAGAAAACCGGCCTTAACTTCCTAATTGTCAAAAATCTTACAAATAAATATAATAAGGCACAAAACCAAGCAAATAAAACAAGTCATAAAACCGAGTGGCTCTCCTTTTCGATTCAATTTCCCTTTCAAACATAATTTAACCTAAGGCTCCCATATCCTTGCACCCCTCTATGGAAACTTGAATCAAGTTAATAAAAGTCGATTCTCCTTTAGTGTAACTTGGTTCCTTCTCTTGTAGATCCATGACTAATCCTTGCAAGGCTTCACTCATCCACTTAGCTCTAGCTCGTGTCATTGGACCTCCAATACCATGTAACAGGTCATTACACTTCGGCTCATTAACTTTTGATGCTAGTTGATCCTCATCAACTTTGACATAAACTAGACTCTCATGAGAAACCTCCACATAACTATATCTCAATATATTACAATATCAAGCACCATCTACTTATCATGAGATAAAACATACAAGTCAATTTTGACACAAACCTCATGTCTATCCATCATGTAGTTTGATTAGGACTCCATCTATATTAGCAAATTTTAGCATTTGCTCATTGTTCATTTAGAAAAATCACTCTACATAAGCTTTTATGTCTAGAAGTAATTTCTTATGTGGCACATTGACAATGTATTTGCAAATTTGAAGACGCAAACTAAGGATCTTCGCTATATTTTAAAAGGTAGTAATGTAGTGCCATATCAACATTTCAATCCTACAATTGACATTAGCTCTACCTCTTAGGAATTCTACCTTGACAATGCCCTTTTGCTTATAGTGAAGCCATATCACACTTCAAAATCTATGCTTCCTTTCAGAATTGCCATGGCCATTAGCTCTACCTCTTATATTTTTTTTAGCTGCAAGCGAGAATGATGAGCAAGTGGAGTATGATGAGAATGGCGACTTGGTGGGACATTACATGAATGAGACGGGAAGAGAACATTATTATTATATGGAGAAAGAGTGATGAAAAGTTCTAAATAATTGTAATTTAAAGTTTTATTAGTTAAATCGAAGTTAGGTAGATAATTGTCATCTTGAGATTTTATTGTTATTAAATAATGAGATTTGGAATGACTTATTTGAGAGTCATTTATTTGATTAAAGTTATAGTATGATGGTTAATATAAATGATCAAGTTTAAAGTGTTATGGAGTTTTAGAGCCTTAGTGTATTGCTTTGTAGTAATGACACGTGATGGGCTATGATGCTCTAGATTTTGGAGCGTTGCAACTTAAGTGGTATCAGAGCCTAGGTTTTGATGATCTTTAAATTTTGGATATGATCAAATAGAGATTAGGTTAATGAATTCTAGAATTAAGTAATGATCAAAAGGTGTAGGATTCAATTAGTAGAAGGTAAGTTGGAATCCTTAGAAGACTAAGTAAAATGATCCATAGAACCATATGAAGTGAAAAGAGTGGGTAAATTAGGGGATAAATCCAAATATTTTATGTAATGTTATTTTATTAAATATTCACATTTAATTACGTATAGGTATATATATATATTTAAGCTTGAGTATACATAGATGTATACTGTTATTAACTCCCCTTACAAATTCTAACTCCGGGATCATTCTACTATTTTAACTTACATAGAATGCCTCCAAGAAGAAGTATCATGTAGGGTTCATTTAATGCTAGATAAGGTGGTGATGCCCTAGAAAATGGGAATTCTCAAAGACTACCTCAACAAGAAACCCTAGAGCAGACTAATGTCACAATTGCTCACTTACTAGAAACTATAAATGCTCTAGTGGGAATGCTAGCACAACAACAACAGCAGCAAGCTATGAGACCTATCAAGCCCATAGAGGAACCTTGTGGGCTAGATAAATTTGTAAGATTAGTTAAGGAGTTTCACCTAAAGGTTGATGATACAATAGAGGTTAAATATTGGATCACTAAGACTGAAAGGACCTTTGAAGCTTTCATAGTCCTTGAAGACAGGTAAGTGAGATATGCTACTTACATGCTAAAGGGAGCAGCTATAGATTGATGGACCAATATGTCTAGATTGGCAAGAGCTCCTAACCAATGGCGGAAGTTTAAGGAACTCTTCTAGGAAAAGTACTTCCCCAATAGCATTAGAGACAAAATGGAGGCGGATTATTATAACTGTCAGTAGGGCAGTAGATCTATAGAGGCATATGAAGCGAAGCTAAACTACTTAAGCAAGTTCTTGCCAAAGGTGACGAGAGGAGATGATGCCTCCTGAGCTAGAAGATGTTTTAGGGGACTAAAGCCTACCTTGTAGCATGAAGTGGGGGCTTTTCAGTTGACAACTTATGCAGAAGTAGTTAATAAAGAAAAAATTGTATTCAAGTTAGATCCATAGAAGCATACAACTCTTCTAACATACAAGTTATGGAATAAAGGAAGACTGTTAGCCTTATCATTAGAGACAGGACAGGTTAAGGAATTGGGAAAGGTATATGTAGTGAATGACTATGTAGGTTTTTTTTCCTAAGAATTTGTCGAGTTTACCACCTACCAAAGAGATAGAGTTCTATATTGATCTTGTATTGGGAACGACACCCATATCTAAAGCACTATATAGAATGGCACCTACTGAACTATCTGAACTAAAGACTTAACTTCAAGAGCTTCAAGATAGTGGGTTTATTAGACCAAGCATCTCACCATAGGGTACTCCAATGCTATTTGTTAAGAAGAAGGATAGGAGTATGAGGCTATGTATAGATTATAGAGAACTAAACCAAGTCACAATCAAGAACAAATACCCTCTCCCTAGAATTGATGACCTATTTGATCAATTGTAGGGAGCTCAAGTCTTCTCCAAAATTGACTTGAGATCAGGGTACCATTAGTTAAGAATCAAGGAGGAAGACATACAAAAGACTACTTTTAGGACTCAATATAGGCATTACGAGTTTTGGGTGATGCCTTTTAGTTTGACAAATGCTCTAACAGCCTTCATAGACCTTATGAATAGAGTACTCAGAGACTGGCTAGACCAATTTATAGTAGTTTTCATAGATGATATCCTCATCAATTTCAAAAGTAGAGAAGAACATGAAGTACATCTCAAAATCATACTAGAAAAACTCAGGGAAGAAAAGCTTTATGCAAAATTCAGTAAGTGCAAATTTTGGTTAGAACAAGTATTCTTCTTAAGACATGTGGTGAATAAGAATAGAATATTGGTAGATCTTGAGAAGGTAAAGGCAGTACGTGACTGGCCAAGACTAAGAACTGTAATAGAAGTAAAGAGTTTTCTAGGATTAGCTGAGTACTATAGACGCTTTGTAGAAAGGTTCTCCCAGTTAGCAACTCCCTTGACTTAACTAACAAAGAAAAAGTCCAAGTTCATATAAAGTGATGAATGTGAGAGCAATTTCATGACATGGAAGGATAAACTAATGACAACTCCAGTATTAGCCTTATCAAAGACAAGAGAAGAATTTAAAGTGTTTGGTTTACATCAAATCAAGGTTTAGGGTATGTACTTATGTAGAATGGGAGAGTCATTGCATATACCTCCCGCCAGTTGAAATAATATGAGAAGAACTACCCCATCCATGACCTGGAATTAGCTGTTATGATCTTAGCACTAAAATTGTGGAGACACTATCTTTATGGGAAGAACTGTAAAATATTTATAGATCATAAAATTTTGAAGTATCTCTTTACCTAGAAGGAATTGAATATGGGGCAAAGGAGGTGGCTAGAATTGAAAAATGATTACGATGTGAAAATTCATTATCACTCTAGAAAAGCAAATGTGGTTGCAGATGCTTTAAGCAGGAATAAACACATTGATATTACAGTATTAATCACATCCTAGAGGAAAATACTAGAAGACATAGATAAGCTGAAATTGGAAATGGTGACAAAAGAAGTGGGAAACAGGTTGGCTACACTTAGTATCCAACCTAATCTTATCAATCATACTAAAAATGCACAAATAGAAGATCTTAAAATTTAGAAGATAAAGAACAAATTAAAACAGGGTGAAGCTATAGAATTTGTGTTAAACACTAAAGGGGTAGTCAAGTAAGGTAATAGATGGTGTGTTCCAAATAATACAGAATTAAAGAAGAAGATCATGAAGGAAGCCCAATACTCAAGGTATACAATACACCTATGAAGCACCAAGTATACAAGGATCTCAAGAACACTTATTGGTGGAAAAATATGAAATGGGAGATAGTAGAATTTGTGTCCAGGTGTCTCACATGTCAGCAAATAAGGATCGAGTACCAAAGACCAATTGGTGAGTTACAACCTCTTCCTATACCTGAATGGAAGTAGGAACATGTAACTATAGATTTTGTCACAGCACTTCCAAAAACTAAGGAGAAGTGTGATGCAATTTAGGTGATAATAGATAGATTGACCAAGTCCACCCATTACCTTGCCAATTAAGGTGGACTACAAACTAGAAAGGCTTGCTCAAGTGTACATTAGAGAGATTTTCATATTACATAGGGTACTAACTACTATTACATTTGACAAGGATACTCGATTTGTGAGTAGATTTTGGAAAAGTCTACATCAAGCCTTAGGAACCAAACTCTAGTTTAGTACAACATTTCATCCCTAAATAAATGGTAGTTTGAGAAAACTATTCAAATTTTGGAAGATTTACTACGAGCTTATACCTTAGATCAATGGGGTAACTGGAGTGATCACTTACCTTTAGTAAAATTTGTTTATAACAACAATTACCAGGCTACTATACAAATGGCACCCTATGAAGCATTGTATGGCAGGAAGTGTAGATCTCCCTTACATTAAAATGAAGTGGGTGAAAGACGGATACTAGGGCTTGGGACAATATAGGAAACAATAAACAAGGTCAAAGTAATAAAGCAACGAATTCTATCGGCCTAAAGTCACCAAAAAAGTTATGCAAACAAATAGCCACGCCCTTTAGATTTTCAAGTTAGGGATAGAGTCCTCCTAAAGATATCTCCAACTAAAGGGGTAATCAAGTTTGGACTACGAGGTAAGTTAAATCCAAGATACATGGGCCCATTTGAAATTCCAAAAAGAGTTAGAACAATCAAATATAGGTTGGTCCTACCGCTAAGTCTAGCTAAAATACATGATATGTTTCATGTATCAATGTTAAGAAAATATATACCAAACCCAAATCAAGTAATAGCCTTCGAACCATTAAAAGTATAACCAAACTTATCCTCTATAGAGAGACTTGTGAGAATAGTGGATACAAAGGAATAAGTATTAAGAAGAGGAAAAATTTCTTATGTCAAAATGCAATAGATAAATCAAACAGAACAATAGTCGACATGGGAATTAGAAGAAGAAATGAAGAAAAAACATCCAGAGCTCTTCCCAATTCCAAGTAACTTTCGATGACAAAATTTTTTAACAAGGGGAGGATGTAATACACGATTTTAAATAAACATATTTATATGTCATAAAAATAATATTATAAAATAAATAAATAGTATTTTATATATATATATTTGACAAATGGTAATGTCGTAAAGAAGACAATGGAATGGGGGTAATTTTGTCTTTTCCTAGTTGAGCTATAAAAGTGAAACTAACCTAGGGTTTCATCCTTTTTCACACACCATTCACAGCAGCCTAGAGAGATAGAGTGATATAAAGAGAGAGAGAGAGCCCCTTCAAGAAAACCTAAAGCGACCTAAGTAGACATAGCAGCGTAATAAGGAGGTAATTATTTGGAACTATTATAAAACCTATTCTATCGATGGAGACTCAATCATGGAATCATTTTCGCTATTTATAGGGATTAAATTAAAGAACGAGTGAAACAAGCAAAAAATTAACCAAACTTAAGCTCCAAGTGTGAATCCGAGCCAAGTGAGTATACTAGAACCTAACTTTAGGTTAGATGTGGTTAATGTAATGATAAGTTAGATTAAAAAACATAGCAAATAATATTTACGAGGAATTAGTATAGAAAATTAGGTTTTGTAGGATCTTGCTGAGAAATACACAGTCTCCCAACACGGTCGTATTGCTTCTATGTTGATCACAAAAGACCTACCAAGAGATATACGACCTCCTAACATGATTGTTTTTACTCCATGTTGAAACCAAGAGATACATAGCATGTCTACACAATTGTGTTTTGACCATGTTAAACCCAAAACTCACCAAAAGATACATGACCTTTTGATATGGTCATATACTAGTTCTATTGAGCTACACAACCTCTAACATAGTCATGTTAAGTGAAAAACAATTTCATTTTATATCTATTTAACTCATAATTAAACTAATTCCCTTGCAACCTAAATAATTAGTAAGATCTTAGATAACCTAATAGATTAAGAGAAATTAAGATAGTTATATTATTCTTAAATTTAGTATGAAAGAGGATGTATTAATTATATAGATATCATCTTAGCTTAAATTCAAGAAAAAACGTGCTTAAGTCTAGGATTTCAAGTACGTGTTTACCTTGTTTATTGTATGTGACTGCTAGGTATCTATTTAATGAATTGTAAGTGAAATAATAAAGTATTAAAGTATTATATGAATCGCTTGATGTATGTTATGTATGCTTGGCTCGGCTTAGGGGCCCATAATAGTAGATCCCTAGGGAGTACCTTAATGATTGATATGTTGCATTGTCCCTAGTAGAGACATGTATTGAAATTATTTGAGGTAAATTAGGACTAGATGGGTCCGCACTAGCGGTTCCCACTAAGACAAAATTTTGTGTGTGTCGAGGTCATGAGTACCTCTATGCAATATAATTCATTTTAAGATTGGTGTGTAAGCTAAAGTGTGAATATGTTGTGGATAAGTGTTGCATATATGCATATGCTATTATTGTAGTGTATCATGTGCATGTGAGTGTGGTACTCACATATTGAGCTTAGCTTGACCTCCTCTTCCTATATTTTTTTTTAGTTACAGGCGAAAATAACGAGCAAGTACAGTATGATAAGAATGGGGACTTAGTGGGATATCACATGGATGAGACGGGAAGATAGCATTATTATTATGTGAAGAAAGAGTGATGAAAAGTTATGAATAATTATAATTTGAAGTTTTATTAGTTAAACCAAAGTTGGGGAGATAATTTTTATCTTGAGATTTCATTGTTATTAAATAATGAGATTTGTAATGACTTATTTGAGAGTCGTTTATTTAATTGAAGTTGTAGTAGTATAATGGTTAATATAAATTATTAAGTTTAAAGTATGATGGAGTTTTAGAGCTTTAGCGTATGCTTTGTAGTAGTAATACATGGTGAGCTGTGATAATCTAGGTTCTGTAATGTTACATGCTCAATTGTATAGCACTTTCACTATTAAAATATACTATTCATCTTATCTCAATGTCTAGGGCAGTGTAATCTCCTGTTGCACAATCTCTACAACTCAAATGAAAACATAATTTAACGTACGTCTATAAATGTTTTTTTTCATCTTCAAAAAAGTTCTTACGTATGAAACATGTAACGCACACATCACAGCTAGGAAATCGTTTGGAATCACCTTGATTCTGCTTTTTGGTAACTTAAATCTTTCAAGTAGACGTCAATGTATAATTGAATTGGTGAAATCTATAGCAGGTAATGTGTTGAATCAATATTTTGTGGTTGTGTTTATGAAGCCAGTTCACATACACAACAATGTTCCTATAAGTAACGATAAAGCAACATTTGTTTTTGCCCCGATCATGCGCCAGACATTTCACAACTTCTTAGTGCGCTCATACGCTCGGCTCAGTAGAGTTTGATAATGCTAGAAATGAATAATAATATCTCTCAAGTTATTTTGTTTTGTGACCGTAGATATTGGGATCTGGTTGAAGTGCTTTTGTAGGTATCACACAAAACTGGTAATATATATGGCCTTAAAATATGATGTAGAAATAATACATAGTGAGATGACTAAGAAAGAATAATAAAAAGAAATAAGTAGTCTCAATATTTCCTATGCACAAGCAACAAATAATGGAGTTAAAGGAACCTCGCGTGTCGATCTTATAGTTCTTAAACAATTGAGATTGATACTTGCCTAAGTTGTTTGTATGATCTTTGAAAATAGAGATTAAACAATAAAAGTGTTAAATGAGAAAGATTGGCTAAGTATTTATATACTCTTAAGGCTAATTATAATTAGTAGATCATCTTGGTAATTGACAAATAAGATAGATTTTACTCATTTCAAAGTTATTGTAATGGGTATGCTATGCACCAAGGTTGATAGCCTTCTATATGGTTATATGAGCTTCTCAAATAGAGGTTGAAGGCAAATTTATCAATTCAATTATTCTTATTTCAAGCTCACTACAGTAAATCTTCTTAAGTCATTCTAAATATGAATCAGCCCTAAACTTCATCACGGAGTCTAAGAAGTCAAATCTAAATTAATAGTGAGCTTAATTTAAATTTTTTTAATAGAGAAAATTTACCCCTTTATAGTGGTAAATATATTTTTGAACCAAAAATTATATTTTATGGGGAATAGATTTTTTTTTCTTTCTTTAGTGAAGGAAAGAAATAAAAATATACTAAATTATCTAGAGTATACATCACTTATGGTACACTATTTGTAAAGCAAATAGAAAAATAATTATTAAAAGATAGAATAATAATTGTGAACTAAATACACGAAAGTCAAATTTTCTCCTATTTGGGGATGGGAGGTTAAAAAGAAAATTAAAACTTACCAAGAATGACTCTCCAATCATGACCGTGAAAATGGAAGGCTACGAGGGAATGGATCGAACGCATATGCCGTCTTTGAGTTTCACTCCCAATCCGTTGACTTGGCTCTGTTGAAGTATGGTGACGAAGCACTTGTCATGATGAGGTGGGATGACAATCCGAGGCTCGTCGCTCATTGGTGCTTTGTACTTATTCATCCGGATAGACAGACGGGCTTAAACTTTCGATATGAGAACCGAGGCATTCTGCAACACCCAAGCTTTGAAACACCATCTTTGTGATCAATAGCTCCAGCTGTGACACTTCAATGGCGTAGGATCTCAACGTCTCACTATACACGCCAAACAAAGAGTAAAAAAAAAAAAAGGTAAAACCATCAATAATTTTCTATATCATAGTAGGCACTATATATGCTTATCCTTAAGAAAAATGTTGACGGATATTTTAAAACCGTGTCATAAAAATAATCATAAAGATGACAATCCTATGAATTGGGGAAAATAAACAAAAATTAAAAGAAAAAAAGAATCTTGTATATCTATTTAGTACCAAAAATTTGTGTTTCCCTCTTGCCAGAAAAGTTCAGCTACATCTAGAACTGCTTCTGAGTCCAATGGCCCACGTATTCCCATAGCTTCAAGAAGGGGAGTTGTGGGACGAGTGCCCATAAATCCATCTTAAAGCTTTCTAGGATCCATAAAGCGTCGCCTAACTTCTTTTGGAAGACTGAAAACCTCTTCCAGTACCTTGAAAAGCTTGTTATGAAGCTCTGGAGATACTTTATCGCATATCGCCTCGAAGCATCCATACTCTTCAAGAGCTTGTACGACTTCTTGGCGGACAAGGTCCCATGATGCTGTTCCTTTCTTCAAGTCCTCTTTGGACAAATTTATGACAGGAAGTTTGCGGCGTAGTGAAAGAGAATCCATAAGATCAAATATTCTTAAATGGCAGGAACTGTATTCGTTCCTAACAAATATTCATATTACACTATTAGACCATAAGAATTTTGATATGGTTTAAGAGATTTAGATATATTCCCTTCACAAATTTCAAAATCAAAATTTTGAAACCAAATTACGATTTTTCTTGGAAGTAAGGCAAACGGTTTGGCTATTTATCCTTTGTTATTTTGCTTCTTAAATTCTGAAATCCATTTTTTTTTTATTCCAAGACGGACGAACTTAAACGCATATTTAATATGCAAGTAGACATCAACAATCTTGGTCTAATTAACGCATATTATATTTACCAAGCTGACGACCCTGCTTTAAAATAATTAACATGCTGCTATTAGTTTCAAGATTGTTCAACTCATTCCTCTTCCAGCAGATTTCTTCGCAGACAAAGCTAGACTCCGTAAGCAAATTTTTTCTATTTTAATATCTTTAGATATCTGGGAAATATATATATATATTAGAGAGAGAGAGAGATAAAATTGCTCTTGTAAGGAGTGATCTTATTGGATTAGAGCGCAAGTCTTTCTTGTTTTCTCTTTTGAGATGTAGTGAAAGTTCTTATTTCGCGGGTTAAAAAAATAAATAAATAAAATAAAATAAAATAAAAATAAAACCAACCACTTTAGGGAAACGTTTATAATGATGCTACACTTCGGTTGAGTCTTTGGGAAAATCGTTGGCTTCTATTAGATTGAGGCAGATTGACTTTAATTAAAGTGCTCTTCTATCAATCCCAAACGTCACAAGCTTAAAAAGTCTGCCTATATGTGTTCTCAAGAAGTTAGAACAATGTTTTGCATATTTTTTCAGGGGTACTAATGGGGGAAAGAAACTGATTCATTGGGTCAAATTTAGAGGAAAGAAATTATTTTCAATTAATGAAGGGGGATCGAGTATTAGGAGATCGGAAGACATAATTAACGCATAAGATACAAAGTTATGTTGGATGTTTAGATCATGAAACTCCTTATTGTTCATATTTCTTTAAAGACAGATATGCCAAGTATTCCCATCTTTTGTTGATTGAAGCTAAACAAAGAGACTAACCTATATGGAAGAAAATGCTCGAGGCACGGTCTCATCCACCATTTTATCAAAACCAATCTAACTCTCAATCTTATCATTAATTTATGTATATCAAATCTTTATTACTGATCATCATTAAATCTCTATTATTAATATATAAATAAATATCTAATGAGAAAATTTCTAAGTAAGAGTGCTTGGAGTCAATTAGGTCTTACTTTAATAGTGCAAATTCATGTGATTTGCATCAACTAGTGCACTACCGGATGAACAAGGTTTGGAACCAATCAAGAGTTACATCCATTTATGTTAGGATTGATGTGGAATAGATGGAACTTTTTTTCTTTTGTTTTGTTGGCAAGCGAAACATATGATTAAGAACTACTCGTGTGTTTTATTTGCTATACATTCATTTTAGTTCGAGTTTGTGATAATCTTAAGGTCCTTGTGTTGCATCAAGAGTAATGTTGTGGTTGTGAGAACATTACCTCTATTGCAAGGTGCATGATTCAACTAAAAGAAGATCTCACATAGCCATCAAGGAGATTGTTGCTCCTCTAGGTAAATTCAAGCTTAATACAAATGGAAGCTTATAAAGGCATTGTAATTGGTGAGAAATTATCAAGAGACTATTTTATATAGGAATCTAACCTCTAGCCCATCACTAGAGCTAAAGAGCGTAGACTCCTAAAACCTTGTGCGAAGGATTTTGTTTGAATAACCAACTAGAGACGAAATTATCCGCGTGCAATCCTATAAGTTGAACAACCTATCTAGTTGAGGCACTCCAATAATAGTCTCCTAAGTCAAGGATGACCTTGATGGGCCGACCTTGAGCAACCTGCTCGGCAACCTCTAGGGACTCATGAGCAATGATGGTTGAATTGGTCAAGAGTCCAACCTATCAAGTCCAACCTACACCTTATGATCTAACCTGCCTACTCTCACCTATCAACCATCCAAGCAAGGGATAGAGTAAACTAGTTGATACCAATACTAAGGCAAGCTCTCTGACTAACAAGTCAATCAAACCAAAAAGCTCAAACCTCATCCAACTTTGTATAGTTTGTCTTATTTGCTAGAGTACTCGCCAATCGTGTAGTGACACATGTTCATCATTTCTTTGTGATGTCTTTACTATTTTACCCTTTTTGGATAATATTATAACATTGCAATTTACTCTTTTAGGTTTATGCTATTTTACTTTCCATTTTTATCCTCTACCTTAATGGGCTTACTATAAATAGCCCCTTATGTAAGTAGCTAAAATACCTTCTTTCAAATAGACAATATATTTTTCTCAAATTGTGAGTTTGCCTCTCAATTTATCTTCACTTATCAACCCTTAGTAAAACTTATGGTGAGAACCCTAACTCTCTACTTGTGTGTAATATCAAAGCAAGAAATTAGGTTATATCCTTGTTTTCATGGTAAGTAATATTTATGAGGACAACATGCATCACTTAAATCTATTTTAATCATCTTCAATTCCTTCCATATTTGGAAGGACTTATTTTCCCCTAAAACTTGTTAAGTTGAAAACCTAGTGATTTGTCCTCAAAACATATCAGTTTTGGTCATCTAATCTTTGCATTTTGGATGTTGGACTTCCAGTAACTCTATCAAAGTTGTGGAATTTGCTGCTTTGGAAAAGGGTTTGAATTATTGTATTAGCATGGATGCAAGGAAGCGGAGATAGAAGTACATGCTTTGCTTGTCGTTCAATATTTGAAAAAACTATGCGACACTTAGATGGGACTAACAGCTTAAATTAATCAACATTATTTGCAGTACCAGTGTCAGCCCCGAGTGTGCACTCAGCTTTGCATTCCAGTTCCGTCTGAAGAAGACGAAGCAAACTCACTTCATCAAATGGCTTGAAACGCAAAGGGTGTTGCTTATCTATTAACTCCATTGGACATTGGACCACTCCCTTCAGCGATGAAAATAATCCAAAAGAGTACCTCGTCTCGTGTCCTCTCATCATTACCTGATGTTTAGGGCAGTACAACCTCCCATTGCACCATCCCTTTACATATACATATATAGATAAAGACATGTTAATAAGCAATATTTGTGTCCCTTCTTTATTACTATATTTGCTAAGTTACTACAAAGAAACAAAAGTACTCAAAAATATGAATAATTTCATGATTCATTTAGATGTATGGAGCTCTCTCTCTCTATCTAGTTTGTTGGAGAGTATGTTTTTTTTCATAGACTCTCATATAGAAAATTGATTTCTAAATTCCTCATATTTTTTATAGGGATGATTTTAAAATCATTACATGAATTCTACTTGTTTTTTAATTTTATATTCAAAGTTTGAAATTACTAAATATTATGCCCAATTGAACTTTTACTTTGCTAAATTTTATGTTTGAAATTTAAAAATGCTAAATGTCATACCTATCTATACTTCTACTTATCATAGTTTTATAAGATGATATAGCATATATTGATTGATCAAGGTGTACAAGTTAGATTAAAACATGATAAGTCTAAGAAAGTTTTGATATAATTTATCTTCATATGACTAAAAATATAATAATACAATTGTTCAAATTGAAAAGGGAATAAAAACTCAATTTATGTAATTGGAAAACAAAATAATACAAATATGCAAAGTGAAAAAGTACAAAATGTTTTATAACTAAACTTGTGTTTATATAAGATTTCACTATACATAGTACTAAAGTATTCATGGTCGTTTGATTCAATAGATCTAATTGTAAACAGTGGCTTTGGTCAGTATTCACTTACATGATGGATATGGGAGAGGAACTGATATAGTAGGAAAAGAAAAGAATTGTGAGGATATTCGATTTTTTTTTCTATATATTTGGATTAAAAAAATAAAATAAAATAAAACAGAGCATAAAATTATCACTATATCCATAAATTTAGAAAAAGAATAAAACGAAGGGAATAAAGGGGGGGAACATTTTGGAAATCATATTTTCCATTTTACCTCCCCTTTAGCTTCAATTTGGGAGGAAATAAAAACCCGTGGGTTCAGGAAATTAATTTTCTCCTAATTCCTTCCCATCCCCCACCAAAAAAATCCTGCTCAACCCAAATAACAGAATTCCTTCCCATTTCCTTCCCTTTCCCGTTTTCCTCTTTCCAAAACGAGTGTAAGGGGTATTCACTTTCAAGTGCCCGGAACGGATTTGGAACATTTTGTATTTTGCTCTCTTATCAACCTTTTTTTATTGTGTTATATGGGAACCAAGAAGAACAGTAACTTACCAAGAATGACTCTCCAGTCAAGACTATGAATGTGGATGCCGATGGGGTGGCTTGAATCCAACTGCCATCCTTGAGCTGCACTGTCAGTCCATTAACATGATTCTGTTGGAGCAAGGTCAAAAAGTTCTTGTCGGTATGAGCCGAGCCACCCATTTGAGGCTCATCACTCTTTGGTGCTTTGTATTTCATCAAGCGGATAGAATAGTCCAAATTTTTCATATGGGACTCGAGATATTTCTCAACACCTAAGCTCTGGAAAACCATCTTTTGAATCTTTTCCTCTAGTTGTGACACCCTCAGTGCATAGGAACTCAACGTCTCACTGTGTATGCCAACCATAAAAACACAGAGGGATTCATGTCCAAGTTGTATATATATCCAAAATTTAAGCATTCTCAAGTTGATGCATAAGCATATAGATTAGGACCGGGCTCACATGCACCAATGGACCTAGAGGGTTGGACCTCACCAATTTCCATCTAATCTTTGAGAATTTGAAAAACTGAGGTCTATAATTTTGAGAAAATAAATTAAAATGCATCCATTCTACTTTTACCCGTTTAATAATTTTTATGTTGAATGAAATCTTGGAGCTAGCATTGCTTAAATTCAATTACACCATAATATATATCTACTATTTCTAAAATTGAAGAGATCAACATAAGAATGGGTGGAAAGTCAGCTATAGTTAAACTTGGTCACTGAGAAATGGAGACAAATTTATTGAAATTGGCTCAATGCGAGCTAAGCCTCCGAAGAAACAAATATATTAACAATTAAAAAATATATGTTATTTAGAGATTTTTCTTGCTTAGACTTTCTCTATATAGTAGAGATGTATATGAGTTGAGTCGAGATGATAAAGTGTTAAGTTTGAGTTCAAGTTCAACTCAAAATTTTAAAGATCAAGCTTGATCTAAGCTTAATTAAGTTTGTAATTTTGAGCTTGAGGTTAAGCTTAAAATCAACTTAATTAAGTTCGTTTAGACTCAAATTATATAAAAAATAATTTTTTCAAATAAAATTACTACTAACATTTAAATATGATTCGAAACTCAATTGACATTAAATTTAACTCGAGTTTGATTAAACACACAAGTTAATTGAATCGAATATTATAAAACTTGAATTCAATTTAATAAACTAGTCAAGTAGCTTAAACCTAAACTCAACTAAGTGGTATCGAATTAAACCTGAGTTTTAAGTAAGTCAAATTCTTGACTCACTTATATCCCTACTATATGCCATGTTTTTTGAGCCATGATTTAAGTTTGTATAATATATGGTCTATAAATCATATGGTCCATATAAAAAAATTCCTGCTATTCAATGATAACGACAAGAATCAAGATTAAAAAGAAATAGTACCAGAAAGTCGTGTTGCCCTCCGGCCAAAGAATGTCAAAAAAAGTTTGAATTGCTTCGGAGTCCAAAACTCCACTGATTCCCATAGCCTCATAAAGAGGAAGCCGAGGAATATTGGCAAGATATCCATGAAAAGGTCTTCTTGTATCTACAAATCGTTGCTTAATTTCTGCTGGAAGATTGAACACCTCTTCCAATATCTTGAAAACTTTGTTGCGAAGCTCTAGAGTGACCTTATCATATTTTGCCTCAAAACAACCAAATTCTTCTAGGGCTAGTACTGCTTCCTTCCTCACAAGATCCCATAATGCTGTCCCTTCCTTCAAGTCTTCTTCGGAAAAATCTATGACAGGGAGTCTAGGTCTTGGGGACTTTGAGAAAGAACCCATGACCTTAATTTTCTGATTTTTTCTTTCAATAGTTGTTATTCCTAAATTTCTGCTCAAATCATGTGTTCGTGGGACTGACCGTATTAACATTTATAAGGGTCCAATCCTACTCATGGGTATTCTCGCGACACCGGTCAGGAGGTAAAATAAATATTTAAAAATTTTAAAGTTAGTTCTATGTTTATTAAAATAAGTATATAAAATGATTAAAAAAACAAAAGTATATCTTTATCTTTGGATTCTTTGTCACGGGTCACCATTAAAGTACCTTTTTCTAAGGTTGCTCCTGCCAACATGTTTGGGAAAGGGTGGGTTACTTTATCATTTCTGTAACTTCACTGATCACCATACAACATTATTTAATGGTAAGAAGTCGAAATGATATTAGTATAATTGTTAATTTGTTATGTTATGATATTCTTACCATTGTCGGGATATGTAGGTCGATGACGGAAGGAACAGTGATTTTCTAAATTTTAATAATATGAAAATAACATAAATATAATGCGCTGTCACTTTGCCGTACTATACTTTTTTCCCCTTTTTGGCTTTTTGAGGAAAGTAGGTTTTAATAATGCTTACGCATCGTTTCGTGATTTTTACCGTCTTAAAATGTTTTACGATTTTAAGGATTGACATCATTATTCTGTGGTAGAAAATAAAATTGGCTAGAAGAAGATAAATATAGAGATAATAATTATTATTATTATTATAAACTAACACACCGTATTTAAGTTTAAGTCATTTTATAAAATATCAATTTATATTCTACTTAATCAAATGGATTCTTAATAGATATCCAAAATTATAAATAAAACTCCAAATATAAATTTTTAGGAATTTGTTTTCACGTAATAGGTTACAAGTATGAGATTTTTTTTTTACTTTATATCAATCATATAACCATCACATAAAAAATTATTAAATAATACTAATAAATAATTACGATACATTTTTTCATCAATCAATATTTCAATAAAATGAAAAATAAAAAAGCCCAAGCTCATAAGATATTAACCTAAATAGCTAATTAATGTCATCTCTCTCAATTTACATTTTCCTTTTTTTTCCCCTTGTTAATGCAAGATAAGTATACTTATCATATTAGTAGCATAGTAAATTAAATATGGATATTGTCCCATAGAGATTGTAAATATTAATACTAACCTACACCTCATTATCTAACCAATGAGCGTTACAAATTTATTAATCTAAAACTTACAATTAAATATTAACTACTAAACTAAAAACCTAATTGAAAGCGAGTGCAAAAATAAATAGAAATTAACTTTAAGATGACAAAACAAGTATCTAGACCATGCTTCCTTTAAGATTTATCATGTGATATCAATAAAAAATTTTCAAATCTACTTGTAATTTCATTAACTAGGAGAATTTTCAATTTAAGTCAATAACTTTCTCAAGTTCAAAAATACTTATTTAAATTTCTTCATAATAGTATATTTTCAATATTACATTAAAAAATAATGAATTCACTAAAATCCTTTAAATTAAATTCGTAAAAATCATACAACTTATCTTTAAGATTACATAAAATTCTCTCCATTCATATTAAACACAATTTTGAAAATAAAAATGGGAGAACCTTGTAAAATTTTCATTGATTGTGGAGGGTGCTGTTGTAATTTTCATTTGAGGTATCATATTAATTTCACGTTTATGGAACAATAATCAATTCCTTCAAAAATGGCATTATAGAACAGCCAAGATTTGCTAAATAAAGGCATTTTTTTTAACAAAAAAAAAAAAAAGGTAGATTAAGAATGAGATATCGTGCACAATACATAATGATTTGCATAATATCAAATAGCTGTAAGGAGATTTGCAAACTTTTTCCTTCAGAAGCAGGGTCTCGAATATTAAGGAAAATTACGAAATATGAAGTAAAGTTATGATTTATTTTTTTTAAGCAAAGTTGTATCTTTTTCCCCGATAAAAGTGGTCACAAATTTACAAACTTTGTAGAGTGACGAATCCCGTAGAAATACTACGACTTGTTTTTCCAAAAGCAAAATTATGAATTTGCGGATAGCCATTATAATTTTAAAAAAAAAAATTGATTTTCAAAAGAATAAAAATAACTAAAATTAATAAAAAGATAATTAGAAATATTTAAATTAATAAAAAAGTTAAAAACATAAAACATAAGGGCCAAAAAAAGCACAAGAATGCATCCAGGCTACCAAGGCTAAGGAACCAGAAAGGAAAAACATAATATTGCGGATTTAGATCCGTTTGATTCACTTTCAATTTTTTTTTTAATTTATCACTATCACATATAATCAATATCAATAGTTAAGATTAATAGGGAAAAAAAAAAAGCTAACATATGATGATATCATAAATTATTTAAAATATATAAATAATCTTAATAATTAATTAATAAATTAAGAGAAACTAAAAGAAAAAAAAATGAGAGAAACTATTTTCTAAGATCACACGTTGGAAATGATTTGCAATTGTAGGTGGCCATTCGATCAGCTAAAACTGAAAATTGAGGTTTGATCCACAATCATGCGCTCAAACATAAATTTGGAATCTATATATCCTTATAGAATGGGCTCAGCAGATCTTTCTTTACATATATTTCTGAAATCAAAATTGAAGGATTCTTCTCAGCGGATATATTTGTCCGAAGTTCCTCCATTTGTTACCATTACTGCAAACGAAAACACTGGCATAATGACACCAGTGAGGTCTCTGTGAGTGTATGACATGTAATTGAAAAACAAGACACCCTATGTAAAGTGAAATTCGCGAAAACTCAACTTATGTGACAAAAATGAAAAACCTCGAGAATAATTTTCTTTTTGATTAACCCTTATATAAATACAAAGATGATAAGAGTGACAGTAGCAGGCATTTACCTCTAAGAAATCACCTTAAATTTTCTTGAATCATCTCCCATATGTGCATGCGAGCTACGCAGTTATCTCCAATGATCTTACACCCATGACATCAATACAGGAAATTCAATTCCCTCAAATAGAAATTCCAAACTCCCCACTCTCATTCTACGATTTCCAATCCCTGCTCTTGCAATGTCTGTAATTGGTCTCTCGGAAATCGTGGGCATTTGGACAATGTCAACTTTTTAAGGCATGTCAATCCTCGAATTCCAATTATCTCCCTGAAAGGACCACAATCAGATATCTTCAAAACCTGCAATTCACTTAAACCTTTCAAATTTATCGATTCAACCGCACAATCGATAAGTTCTAGCTCGGACATGCATGTCACGTAAGAAAGGTCCTCATGTATACGCAACGACTTGCAATACTGTAGGCGTAATGTTGTTAAGCTTGACGGCAGCCTGGGGAGGGATTCTAAGTGCAGACAGGAGAAAACAAGCTTTCTCAGTTTCTCAAGGCCCCCAAAAACTGGAGGCAGCTCACTAATCCTTGACATGTGGAGTTCCAAGGTCTCCAATTTCGACAAATTTGTGATCCATTGAAAGCTATCAGCTGGCCATGGATTTGAAATACTTCCACTAGTTGGAAGCTCCAGGTGTTGATCAGTATAATCAACTAAATGCAACTTCATCAAGTTTGTCATGTATGACAGATTGGGAATATTATGCATGATGCAAGATCCCGCATGTAGAGAAGTTAAACTTCTGGGGAGACTGCACAAATCCTCAAGTTTCTGGCACATTTGTAGGTCAAGGACTTGAAGCTGACAAAGCCCGGAAGTGTTGCTTGGAAGGCTGGAAATATTTGTTGATGACAGCATCAAAGTTTTCAGAGAGGATAGACTGTTGATATCATCAGGGATTCTCCCTTTCATGCATCGACAAAGTGAGAAATCAATTTTTTCTAAACTTTGTAATTTTGTAATAGCTTTGGGAAATTCCCTTAGATAAGTTCCCTCCATAACTAGAGCTTGCAAGCTCTCCAAACCTTTGATTGCAAATGGTAATTCAGTGACTGCTGTGTATGACAGGTCCATTTGGACAAGGGACTTCAAATGCTCAATAGAACTTGGAAGTTTGTCGACCTCTCTGCAATTCCTTAATGACAAGGTCCGAAGCTTTGTCAATGAGCCAATAGAATTAGGGAGTTCTGCTATGCCAGTATCGTCCAATGCTAGACATAAAAGAGACTTTAACTTACAAATGGAATTGTCTACTGTTCTCAAGTCTTTACAACCACAAGCACTAAGAAATTGAAGGCTCTTCATTTGGCTTCCGGCAGTGAATTCCCTTATGGAAGTTCCATCAATAATGAGTTTTTCCAAAGCAACCATGGAACTTAAGCATTGAGGCAATTCAATGATATTGCTGCAACCCTTTATATTTAAGTACACCAAAGTTTTTATCGTACCAGAGGGTATGCTTATATTCCTCAACTGAGAGCAATTTTCAAAATTTAGCATTTCCAATTGCCTGCACTCTGGGAAGGTAGCAAATCCATGCAAGCAATTGCAAGAGGCGAGGAGTAAGACTTTCAGTTTCTTTGCTTTCTGAAAGAACAGCATGATCAAAATTTTAGGGATGGAAATGAAAATCATTTTCTTATGTAAAGCTTTAATGGTGAATAAATTCCATTACCTCTGTGATCCAATCCCAACCTCTCCAATCTTGTGTCACATTACTCCATGACAAATCAAGGATCACCGAGTTTTCCAAATGCAAATTTTCTACTTCTTCCGAGATTTTAGGACAATTTTTCCAGTCCAACCACCTTAACTTCCTTAGAAGTTCTCTAAAATCTCCTCTGATTATGGCCCTACCCAATCTAAGGAACCTGAGTTCCTTTAAACCGGTAAAATTTTTAGCCGTGAGCAGTGGTGCCTCCAGGATTTCATCTGAATGGGGCTGGGATATAAGCCTTCGTTGCAGAAAAAATAGCAAAGGGAGAAAATATAGATTAGTAGGTAACTCTTTAAAAAATTTAAGGAACAATTTGCTAAAATTTCCAAAACGTGAAGGAGTGGTTTTCTGGTGCTGGCCCTCCCTTGGTTTGCCCCTGCCTGTGAGATGCTCATCCAAGCCACTATCAAACTGGAGACACATAGCTTTAACTTTTTCAGTTCCCTGCCAATTCAAACAAAATTATAAAGAGAGTTAGAATGAAAACACTGTTCTAACAGCTAACGGGTGTTGTTTGCACTTTTATTCATATCGAGGTGTAGCTAAACAGGCAAAACAAGTGCAGCCAAAATAACTTGGACCATGTTGGAGTAATGGCTTTATGAAATTACCGTTTTTCCTTTTAAAACCTCTACGGCTTCATCATGGATCCACAGCCTACTGCGCATCCTAGGGTCGGTATTTTCCTGTAAAACAATTTTTCTACCAAATTCTCTTCCTGGGTTACTCATCAACAACCTGTCATTCTCTCCAATTTCCACCAAAGACAAGTGACGAAGTTTTTTTATTCCTTCTAGAGGATAAAAATCAGAGTCCTCCCACATGTACTTGGCAATACTCTTGCTTTCTCCCGCAAGAAAACATGCTATGTCAAGATACATCTGCTTTTGTCCTTCAGTTAAACTGTCGTAACTTATTCTCAACGACTCTTGCAGATGCTCGTGGTCACATTTTCGTAGTTTCTGTAAAACCTCTTGCCATATTTTTTTCTCTTTGTTTTTATCATCCGATAAATAAGAACCTACTAACTTAATTACGAAAGGAATCCCTCCAGTATTGGAAACAATTTCAGCAGACAGAGCACGGTATTCTCTCTCAGGAGAGTGTTTTTTAAAAGCATGCCAACAAAAGAGTTGACGAGCGTGGTGATCATCCATGGCCCCAACATAATACCGCCCTGCAACTCTAGCCTCATCAAGAAGTTCTGGCGTTCGTGTTGTTAGAATAACCCTGCTTCCTGGTCCGAAACAATCGAGGCTAACAGCAAATGCTTGGATTTGGTCAGCACGCTGCACATCATCCAATACAATCAAAACTCTCGTTTCGCGGAATTTATTCTGAATCATCTTATTATGATACTTGGAAGTACTGGGACCTTCCAAATTCCGGTTTAGGAGTTCCGTAATCAATTGCCTTTGGAGAGAGAGCAGACCCTCAACTCCAGATCTTCTAGTGATATCTGGTATAAAACTGGAAGCCTGAAATTCAGCATGGAATTTATTGTATACAACCGTTGCAAGAGTTGTCTTGCCGATACCATAACAACCACAGATTCCGACTATCCGCTTATCACTGGAGGAAACTTGTAGTGTTTCAGCAACTGCCTGGACGCGCTCATCCATTCCCAATGTATATTCAGTAACGGGAACTTCACCCGTCCTCAAAATCTCCGAAACTCGTGAAACAACTTCTCTTACTAGGGCTGCTTGATCTGTATCACTGCAAATGGCACTGGATACTCAATACAAAGTGCCAACAGCGCAAAAGAAAAACGGGATAATTATTTCATAAAAATATTTTTAAAAAAAAACTTATTTGAGAGTTCACTCTTTTTCACCATCCCCTGTGTACGTGTAATATGCCATTTTTCACTTACACACCTTTTTTATTCACTTATATACATATATTATTACTTTTTCCGGTTATATAGAATCAACTCAACTTTATTAAAAAGAAAGAGTGAAAAGCTTAAAAAAAGAAAAAAGAAACACAATATGTTTATTAAAATTTTGATTTGATATGGTCTTTATATCATTTAAAAGTAAAAAACACACATGCATTTATACAAACTGAAAAAAAATTCCAAATCTTAGATGCATCTTTTGTAATTAATTCCAGAATAAGAAAAGAAGGCAACTGGAATTTATTGACAAACAAGCAAAAGAAACAAGATAACACACATATACATACTCCCATACCCAGATAATGTATATCCTTTTATATTTCCAATCTCTCTCAAAGCTTTCCTCCAGATCTTGATATCTTGGGGTTTTTCTCCCTTGTCCTGGTGCTTGCCGAAGGACTCCATAAATCTGCCCTCCTGATTTCGCACATGAGATGGTTCAACTTCAAAGAAGATGGGCAGCACTATCTGTCCCTTTGTTTCCCTGCACTCGTATATCTTTGCCACCTCCATAAGACAGCTCCGGCTCGAAGCATAATCTTTGGAGAAGATGGGTATCGATATACTGGACTTGTCAATTGCATCTACGAGAGTGGGGTGGATTTCTTCTGAAGCTCGAATTTCTGCGCTGTCCAAAAAGACATCAACTTCTGCCACTTTAAGCTGATGGTAGAGATAAGATACAAAGCTATTCCGCGTATCTTCTCCTCTAAAACTCAAGAAAACCTCGTACGAGGATCCGTGGGAGACAGAGATTCGAAGCGGACTAGATGAATTGGAATATAGAATGGACTCTTTATTCCTGCCGCCATTAGTTTCAGAAGTGGAGGAAATCAAGGTCACCATGCGCAAAGCTAGCTAATTTGCTATAAGCTTTGACAACGAGGACGAGGAAGGTGGTGTAGCTTTGATGGGAATGCACGGACTGGGTTCTACCGATTACTGAACCAGGGAGGCGAGAAGACTTGGACTTTGCAACGGTCCTTTCGATTCTACCAGTCGTACACGTGTTTCGCAATGTTGAAAGAAAGGAATGGAAAGGAAATTAAATTTTTTTTTTTTTTTGGTTTTTTAAAGTGAAAACGGGGGTAATCAAATGAAATAATTGCTTTTTACGTTATAGATGGATTAAAATATTTCTTATTTTATATTTTTAATTTTGTTTTTAGAAATATTTTTATAATTATATATGATTTACATTTATTTCTATTACTTTTTCTTTAAAAGTGGAGACAAACTAATTAAATTTAAGGGTAAAAATATTTTCATTAATTTCTTTTTATTTTCACCCATTTCCATTTTTATTTTAAAAACCCAAATATAATAAGATTGCTTATTATATTACTTGAAAAAATGCATTTTTTTAATGTAATAGCTATTATATATAAAAAAAAATAGACATATATATTTATAAGAATGCATTAAATAACTTCCATATTCAACTATTCTAATTGTAAATTTTATATCTATTTTTTTTAATATATAGATATAGATGATATATTCACTCAATCCTTCGTATTTTGAATAGTACTTTAGGTTAACTTCATTGGGGATTGATTTATTTTTAGATAACCTTTTTTACGGCTAGAATGTTTTCATTTAAAATATCACAAATGATCTTAAGAAAATGTATCAAATTGAAAATTAAGAATTTTGAACTTACTAATGATTCAAGTGGTGTGGACAAGTTAAGTTTGCAAGGTAGAGAACAATTCGACCATTAAAAACAATATAAATTGAAAAACTGAAAGAAATAGAAATTTTAGAAGAGGCAGTTGGAACCAAAAGTTAAAAGTCAAAAATAGATATAGGAAACGGTTAAATTAAACCAAAAAAACAACCCAACCCAACCCAACTTACTAATTCAAGCGGGTTTATAGTAGTTTAACCATGGAAACAAGCTGAACTGACAAGTTGGTGAACTAGCAATTCAACTCACCCAAAAATATATATATGAAATAAAAAATAGAACTTTGAAAAAATGAGATTAGCCAACACAAAAAAAAAAAAAAATCAAAACATTACAAAGCTACAAAGTGAAAAATAATATTTTATAGTGATATAAATGTATAAAAAAAAATTCTCTTGTTGAAGCAATGTAACTAAATTATTACATTTTCAAAAATTTGATGTTTGATGCAATATAAGTTTACAATTTAAAATCAAATTACTTCAATTTTACAAATTTTAAAAAACAATTGAAGGCCAATTTATGCCCTAAATCGGCTCATGAACTGCTAATTCAGTGTCGAGTCAACCCTGTCCCATGTTTAATCAAAAGTCATTCGAAAGCAATGCTAGTTAGGCTCCGAACAAGTCATAAGCTATTGAAAATAGTTAGAAAGGGTCAAAAATTATTAAATCTATAATAGATGCTTAATTTTAGAACTTAATTTCAAAATTTTATAACTTTTTACTTATTAAAAATTACGAAATTCATAATATGTCTTTAAAAACTTATTTGAGTTTATTTTAACATGGCATAAACTGCTTTGTTAATAATATGACTTACTCCCTTTTTGTTATATCTTGTATTTGCGCTTCACGTTGCATTATCAAGCTCAAAAGAGTGGACTACCAATAAATTTAGTCAACTAAACCAAGCAACACCAATCATATGAAAGATGTGAAAATAGGGTAAGGGTAAGAGCAAGGGCAAATTTATTGTTTTATTTTTTTTTAAGTTAATGTGCCCTTTGATTCAATTTAAAATGTCATAACATATTGTGAAGCCTCATTGTGAAATAAATTGCACACTAAATAGGTTTATGACTGTAAACAAATTGTTCAAGCTTGGTTCGTTTTAAACTTAATTTGGCTCGAGCTCAAAATAAAACTTATTTATCTAATCAATTTAAGCTTGAGTTTCTTTTTAGGTTTATGTATAGGCTCAATTTGTAAATAAGTCGAGTTTAAATTCATAATAAAACTTGTTTATCTATACAAGTCGAACTAAATGCTATAATTTCAAGTTCAATAAAAAAAGCTTATTTTAGCTCAAACTCAACAATTCTTTAAGCATTCTAACTCAAATTTGAACCTTTAAAAATTTGGCTTGGCTTAACTCATTTGTATCCTAAGTTAAAAGAATAACTATTGTATTCTTGTTACTGATGATCAATGTACTAAGATAAGGCATGATTGTTATTGTACCATTTTAGCATGAAACCTTGCTATTTTGGTTGGTGTTTGCATTCGTGTTATGTATAAACCAAAAAGCCAAATTTCTCTATATTTTTCAAAATAATTGGCTATTTATTAAGTCCAACTGTTTAATTTATTGATAATTAACTAAGAAGGGTAAAGAAATTTTTTCCATCTTTTTCTTAAGAATTTGCTTATTCACTAACACTAGCTTAAATCGTACTTCCTCGTCAATTTCTTTCCATTTTAGGTTAATCGTATATAACTATGATTTTTTTTTTTTTGAGGATTTTGTTAACCTAGACTATAGGAAGATTTGGACCTTTGAACCGGCCAAGCCGGTTCACTAAAGAGTAAAACCTATTAGGCCAACGAGTTTGAGCCAAGTTGCTTAATGCAACCTAGAAGAACTAGCGGGTTGTGAACCGGCTCACAATCAATCGATTCGACCTGCTAGTTCAAGGCCCTTGAACTAGCATATCAACCCACCATATACATCCCAAAAAAAATAAAAATAAAAATGAATAAAAATTAAAGGCTACAACTCTGTGAACTTTAAGAAGGAAAAATTGAAAAAGAAAAGATAGAAGGAGATGAATGTGGAAAATGTAAGGAAGAAGAGACCAAGTAAGGAAGAAAAGACCAAGTATGGAAGAAAAACATTAAAGACAAACAAAAGTCTTCAACAAAAGGAGAATTTTTTCAAAAAAATTGAATGGGTAGGTTTATAGGTTTGTAGGCGAAGAGTAAGGAAAAGAGTTGTTGATAGAGAAAAGGTGCAACGTTCGTTTGAATAAAATGCACCTACATAATACACTTTCAGGCATAGGTGCAGACAGTAGGTGTTCAAAATATTTGAATTTGAACATTGCGTGAGAGTGAAAAATTTAAATGGTTCTTTTAATGTTGTATAAATGAATGTTACAATATGACAACCAGAATTCTCTACGAAAAAATTCACACTAACTCTCCTACTCTATTCCATAGTTTCTATGCTCTTCAATCATCTTCTAAATATTTTCTATGCTCTCATAAATCTTCTTCGTAATATTTTATGTGCTCTCATAAATACTCCTAAATATTTTCTTATCAGTATTTTCTTGTTATACTAATTTTCAAAAATGACAAGTTTTTCCCATAGTACATCTTCTTCTAAAAGGGATCATTCTAAAAAAGGTGAGAAAAGCAAATCTGTGCAACCTACACCTGAACAGTTTTTTGAAGTTGATGATTAAGATATTTACAACTTCACCAATGAGTGACTGAAGGGCTTAATGATGCCACCCTTAAGCTTTAATCAGAGGCCTTTCGGTGGATAAAGCCAACCGCTACCACAAGAGGACAACAAGGAGGAAGCGGAAGAAGAAGGGGAAGACGATGTCTAGGAAGTGTCAAAGGAAGAAATATTAGGCCACTTACATGGCCCATCCGACTCCACGAATAAGCTACCTTCACCACTTAAATCAAACATTTTTATTAAACATTTTCGTAAAATTATAGAGGAAGATGAGAGTGTGCATGCTTATTGCAACTACTGTCGATCAAGTTACACATAGAAGAAGTGAGAAGGGTGTGACTCTCTCAACAAGCACATGCGATCGAAGCACCCAACGAAGTTTGGCATAAATAAGTCATAGCAATAAATTTCACAATTAGGTAGATCATAAGGAGAAGGCCTATTTTGATATTCCGTTGAGAAGCAATAGGTTGTACTCGCAAAATACTTAGCGAAATGTAACTCGTTATGGAGTCATGCATCTTCTAAGCATTGGTTAGAGTACAAGTGGGAAGCACTGAATCTAAGCTCACATAGTTACGACCCAAAAATAATACAACGAACTACCTTGAAGCTGTATCACAACGGTAAACGTGAACCAACCGCTATTTTTAATTCTCTTGAGACGCATCTTCTTATTTACACAGATATATGGACTAATCCGTAGCAGGAAGATTCATACATGGGGGTTACATACCACTAGATAGACGATACATGGCAAGTATAAAAAAGACTAATAGAGTTAAGGATTTTCAACGAATGCTATACGGTGTAAAATATTTTTTGAATAATAAGTATTATTTTAGGTGAATACGATTTGATAAAAAATATTTTTTCAATCAAGTTTAACAATGCGGCTGCTAACACGACATTCATTGATGAACTTCAAGCTTTATATCAACCCACACGAGGTCGGACATTTTTTCACATACATTATGCTTACCATATTTTAAATATTTGCGTTAATGATGGTATAAACTATTTAGATTTTAAAATGTCCCCAATAAGACAATTTATTGGCTTTTTAATTGACCATCCTTCTATAAATAAAGTATAGTGAAAATTTTGTATTGAAAATGGAATGAGATCAAAAAAAATCTAAAAAGGACTTAGGCATAGGTGGAATTTCACCAATCGACTTATAGAAAGTACAGTTCTATATAAAGATGCATTATGTAATTTTGCTACTATAAATGTCATCGACATTCCACTACACCCTAGCAATTGAGATGTATGCAGTAAAATCTTGAATGTTTTAAGAGTTTTCCATGAGTATATGCTAACATTTTCTCAAGTATACCAAGCTAGTGTTCACTTTTTTCTTATAAATATCATAAGCATATTGTCAGTGTTGCTTGAAGCCCGAAGTGACCATCTTCTTCAAGTGGCTATAAATAACATCGTTGCTAAGTGATTGCAGTATTATAGATAAATTCCAGCAATTTATCCTGTTGCTTCTATTTTATATCCATATTGTAAAAAAGACATGTTGTTAGACTATCTTAACTTGTATTATTCCATTATTGACATCTTCTCCAACAAGGAAAACACCTATGTTGTTACCATCACACAGGAATTACACTAAACGATCTAGATAACAAAAGGCTTATATTCTAACTTTTTACTACATTTAGTGGTCAAGTTTTCGAAAATCCCTCACCATCTCCCAACCCACATGGTACCACACATGGTCACAGCCTCCCTACCCAACAAATAATGACACAAAAATTGAAGCGACATTGTTTCAGGTCAAATGAGTACACCAAACTTGACCACTACTTTAATACAAACTTTGAATTTGGTAATAACAATATTATGGATTTCAACATCTTGGACTAGTGGAGGAGACACAAGAAAACATATTAGATCCTCTCTTGAATGGCACACCAACTTCTGGCTACTCCTACATCAATGATAGCTGTTGAACAGGCTTTCAGCAGGGTGAGCCTTATCCTATCCTATCGACGATCAAAACTATTACCCGTCAATGTTGAGACGTTGGCTTGCGTGGATGATTGGTCAAAGATAAGGAGTCAAACACAAAAGTCATACAAGATGTCCAATGAAGAAAGTGATTACTTCAGCAACTTCGTCCCATCAAGTGAAAGCTCCATTAATTCGAATCTTGATTCGAGTAAGCTAAATAAATTTGTAATAGTAGTAGTACTACCTTATTTATTTTTGTATTAGGTTAGAGATATTTTGTAAAGAGAGTAGTACTTCCTTATTTATTTTTATTATTATTATATATAAAAGGTAAGGCCAAATGTTCCCCCCCCCTCCCCCCGCCACCAATTAATTTCCTAAACATCATATCGCCCCAAAAATGTTAGATTAAATTTAAATGTTAACAAATTTAAGGAAAAAAAACTTACTAAAAAAATACACACAGGTAAGTAACAAATAATCTAAAAGAATATGAAAAATAAGTAATAAAAAAAATAAAAAAATAATCTAAAAAAAAAATTCCAAGGCTAGTTCACGAGCCGAATTGACCCAATCCTTTTCCCTTAGGGCCAATTCTAACTCTCCCTCACTTCGACTCATGACTTAGCAAATCCCAGCCAGTTCAAAATCAGCCCGATGTCTATGTGAACCAATATCCTATTTAAACTATTGATGATACATCTTCGGAAAAATAAATGCTCTAAAAGGTACCCTTTTTTAATGTGTATTAACAATTGCATAAGAAAAATAGTTAGCGATTTTTTTTTTCACGTTATAGTGTTGTAATATTTACGAAATGATAAAAAAAATAAAAAGAAAACAACATAAAGTAAAAAATAGGATAGATCAAGAATATATCATTTACATGTTGTTTTAGATGTATTCAGCTTTTTTATCTTTTAAGACTGAGTATTTAGATTTTATATTAATATATAACTGTTGTGTTTTAATAAAAATTACAAAAAATATATAAAAATAATAATATCAAATATAACAAAGTATCTAAAAATCGAAAAATAAAATGTGGAATTTATCCACTTTTTTATTTAATGTATTTTAAATTTTAATACTTTCAATTATTTTATTGAATGATAAAATAATAAAATAGAAAATCTAAATGCTAAATTTTAAGTTCAAGTGTGTGTCGTGTCAACAGTGTATTAGCGCCTACCAACATGTTTTCTAGGTGTTTTGTCGGTAAGAAAAGCGAGAAACCGTTCCGTCCCATGCTAATTTAATAGCGGGAACCGTGTTCTCACTCTTGGTTTGTTTTGTGGATCGGATATTTCCTTAGATTAGCCGGTAAACATTATTTTCTCTGCGAACAAGTATAATAATATATATTTTGGGATCACATGGTGCATAGAGACATGGGTAAAGATACTTTTAATATTAATTATACACTTCTTATGTCTATCATAAACTTATATACTTTACCTTGCATTAATTTTTTTTGTAAAAATATGTTGTCAATAATTTTTTCTTTTCTTTTCGAACTCATTAACCAGCAACTAGACTCATCAGAAGTTCATCCAAATTTAAAAAAAAAAAAATTCCATATGACTTGGGATAGGACTTTTAATGAATAATGCAATTAGTATCCTCCATAACCATAACCTTTCATTTTCGCATTTGTGATGAGCTTTATTGATAGAATTTTTTGAATATGCACACCTAAAACCCAATTCAACATATTCAAACCCCTCCTTGTACCCAAACCAACCTCTTATAGATCACCACAATGCAAAAGTGTCAAGGTCCAACTAGTATGCTTTAATTAAGCTCAAATTAGCCATGCATATCCCAAAATTGAATAAGGATGAAATGTTTGACATAGATAAGGAAAAGAGTTTATCAAAAATATATTTTCTACATGATCTGAAAAGAATCTTGGACGCAAATACACTTGTCAAATCCAGATTAATCCTAACCCCTATAAATAAGGGTTGAGACTATTGAGTAAATGACTTTTCACTCTCTCAACTTTGATACACTATTTATTTACAAACTTGTGCTAATTTAGGCATTGGAGTAGCTACATCGGAGCAATCTCTAGCATTGCCCATAGCCTACTTTTTCCTTTATTGCAAGTGATTCAACCACATAGAAAATCTAAGTACAACATTTGACGTTATCTTCGTAATCCTACTTATGACCACACTGATGGCACCTAAGCCCAAAACCACCAAATCAAAGGAAACCATCGACACCTTTTGCTATGGATTAAACCATCCAAGCCATAATATCCCAATAACCCAATTGAAACACAAACACCAACATTTAATAGATTAACCCCTAGTGTTTTCTAGATTTGGAAAACGTGTGCAAAATGCTGGCTACATAGAACGAAACAACACGCAATGATAATGCTAGGCTCCAAGCTCAAGTAGCAAAACTCGAGCAATTGAGTAACATGCTGAAACTGAAGAATGCATCAACCTATTCTCTAAAGCCTATAAGCAATAACCTTACATCACCACCCCCAACAATGAATGCCTAACAACTAGATCAACAAGCTTGGTTTGTGGAGCATCGCAATGAGCTCTTGCTGAACCAATCCTACCTGCAACATTGTGGGGTAGGCTCATTCTCCAGGTAACCCACTTAAATATTGCATTTTCAAAAAAATATTTGCGAAATAATGTATCTGAAAAAATTATTCAAAAAATAGGTTTTAAAAGCACGGACCCAATATATGACTTTGAATTTGGGAAATTTTGCAAAACTGAAGGTATAGACCATGTCTACGCCCACAATGCAATTTTATTTACCCTAAAAAAAAAACAGAATACTGCAAACTTAGTAAACTTATAAAAATTATTACAAAGTGGTACTGCAAACCTATAAAAATTATTGTAATGTGATACTGTAAATTTGCACAATATCACAACATGTGAATTTAAATGCATAAGAAAATTTTTTGCATCAATAGTTTGTAATATAAATGCAAATTCTCAATGCATTTGTTCATTATTAAACATTTCAATTTGTTCTTCCATTCTTCTTCTTCCTCATAAGTTCAAATTTTATGTTTTCTTATTTTCTGTTTTACGTAGGTTTAGCTTCTACATCTATGTGTATAAGAATATCTACAGAAGACTTTTCTAACTTTTTCAAAGAGGCTATATTTTCATACATTTTTTTAAGAAAAAATTTATTTATTTTGTTATTATATTACTTTTTGTCGATGCATAAAAAAATTAAATGCAATTGTATGTACTCTACTATTTTTATTAAAATACTAATACTTGTTAATTAATCATTAATTAGTAATTAATTGGTCATTAATTAACATTAGAAAATGAATTAGTAAAAAATTTCATATTTTTTGTAAATGAAATGTCTTTAGTTGTTGTTGTGAAAATTGTTGTAAAACTAATAGTTAATTAGTCATTAATTAATCGCCAAAAACTTAATAAGGAAAAAATTTTCTTATTGATTATAAATGTAATATTTTTGTGTATTATTGTAGAAATAGTTGTAAAATTAAGTTGTTGTTAACTAACAGTAATTAGTCATTAATATGTTATAAATTAATTGTTAGAAAATTAATTAGTAAAGAATTTCGTATTAATTGTAAATGCAATATATTTGTGTATTATTATAAAAGTAGTAATAAACTTAAGTTGCTATTAATTAAACATTAATTAGATAGTAATTAGTCATTAATATATCATTAATTAATCATTAAAAAATTAATTGATAAAAAATTTCGTATTAATTGTAAATGTAATATGTTTGTGTGTTATTCTAAAAGTAGTTATACAACTAATAGGTTGTTAATTAATTGTTAATTAGATAGTAATTAATTATTAATATGTTATTAATTAACTGTTAGAAAATTAATTAATAAAAAAGTTTGTATTGATTGTAAATTTAATATTTTGGTATGTTATTGAAAAAATTGTCATTAATTAATCGTTAATTTATTATTAATTAGTATATTGTATTTTGCTCTTGCTCGAAATAGATGTAATCACCATCACTACCAATGGTGTAATAGGGAACAAGATCTCTAATTACCATACTAGGTGGTTTAGCCTGCTCTAATTGATATATTGCATGTGTCAAGTACACGGGTATGGTTGGAGAGTTCTCTTTTAGTACTTAATCTCCATTGTTATTACTTTCCCCATCTTCCTCCTCAAAACTCTCCTCATAATCGATACTCTCCTCCTCAACACCCATTATACCCACACTAGTGTTCGTTGCAGTTTCTGCTCCCAAACGAATCATGTACGAATTACATGTGTCTAGTCGTTGTAACATTGAAGTAACTGCTCTATCTATTTCATCATCATCATTGTCTTCCATTAAGATTGGAACAGAGGGTCTAAATATCGAGGGCTTAGGCTGCATTTCTTCCATGTTATGTGAAGAATGCTGGTGCTTACTTACTTCAAATGGCTGCCTTTCCAAGGGACCCCCCAAATCGTCAGAAATTTTGATGTACAACTATTGTGTGCCATGATCTCCAAAGGATTTAGTCATTCAATGATTTTTTTAACATTTCCATTATCTCTAATTGCCATTAAGGCATAAGATGTACTACTCCCATGGAACATAGGATGTTTGTGAATTATCTCAACCCTCACTTCCATTGGATTTACTCCAATGCTTCGGCATACTTTATATAAGAATTTGGTATAATTGACATTTTTCTTTATTTTCAACTTTTTAACTAGATCACTATCATATTCTAGCCCCAAATTACCAACCACAATATTTCCAAATGCATAGATCATCAATTTCACATAGTTACCCATTGTTTTCTTATCCATAATATATATATTATCAACTATTTCACAAAAATGGCAAATTTAAATAACAACATTGCAAAAATTAGTCATTAAAAAAATCACCAATTTCCATTTCAATTTTTCCATAATTTCGCAACAAAAAATGGCAAATTTAAATAACAACAAGGAAAAAATTATTTTACAAAAAAAAATTTACAAATTTCCATTACAATATTTTCTAATCATAGTATAGTATGAAATTTTTATAAGTATAATATATTCTCATACTAACATAAAATTAACTATCATATGTTACATATTACGGGATCTATATAAATTATGTCTAACATACTACACACTAATAATAAGCAATAATATTTTTTAAAAAAACATAACATTACAACAACAATTTTCTGAGATATTAAAATCAAACACAATAACAAAAAAAAAAATCAACTTTTTATAAAAACACATACCATAATATAGATTAATTAAGTTTTTTCATTAAGAAAATGATATTTCTCAGTGTATTTGTTTAAATTCCACCCTTTCAAATCTGCACAAGAACTTCTTATTATTCCTGCAACTAAGAGAAAAAAATAAAGAGATGGAGTTTGTAGAAGGTAAAATGAAAATAAATTTCTTCTTCTGTTTCTATATTTGTATTATTGATTTAATATACTACAGTGTTCGTGACTCATTTGTATGCTTTTTTTTTTTCTTTTAGGTTTATAGGTTGTAGGGATGCAGTGATATAGACAGTGGATGATAAGTAAAAAAAAAAATCGACAATCAGATTAGTTGTGGGTGGCATGTATTCAAAACCTATTTTTGAATAATTTTTTTAGGTACATTATTTTGCAAATATTTTTTAAAAAATGCAATATTTAAGTGGGTTACCCCTCATTTTCCTCTAATTTTGCCAACTACATTGCAAAATAACAATGGTGCTATAGCTCGAATAAACCAACTCGAGCCCTTTGGAACACTTAAGCTAATAAGCAAGTCAATGACGTGAACATTAACCAAATTGATGATTATATAAAACAACTATTTGACCTAAAGGAGAGTAAGAAAGTTGATCTATTCACTAAATTTTCCATCAACAAGACTCCTTTTACATAGGCAATACAAGAGAAGTTCTTATTACCAAATGTACACTTGCCTTAACTTGACACATATGATAGAATTGCTGATTTGGATGACCACTTATGCTATTTCTAGAAGATGATGAATCTACATAACCTCATTGATGCGGTTGCTTGATAAAGGTACAAACCTAATCTACTCATTTACAACCTATTTTTGGAATAATTTTTTCAAATATGCTATTTTATGAATTAAAAAATAATATTATTTTAGTTGAAAGCTCTTTTTAGAAATCCATTATCACATGATAGGTTATGAGTATAAGATCTTTTTACTTTGTACCCATCATAAAACCTATACTTAAAATTATATGAGGTAGAAGTTTTAAGGCACCCTATAACCACCTTATAAAAAATTATTAAATAATACTAATGAATAAATAATAAAGAACTAAAAATATTTTTTCACCAATAAATGTTTCAGTAAAATGAAAAATAAAAAGCCCTAGCCTATAAGTTATTAAGCTAAACAGCTAACTAATGTCATCTCTCTTAATTTACATTTTCCTTTTTTTTTCCCCCCTTATTGATGTAAAGCAAGTATACTTATTAGATTAGTAGTATAGTAAATTGAATACGGATGTCGTCCTGTAAAGACTACAAATGCTAATACTAATCTATACTTTATTATCTAATCAATAAACGTTAAAAATTGATTAATATAAAACCTACAACTAAATATTAACTAATAAACTAAGAACTCAATTGAAAGCAAGAAGAGCAAAAACAAATTGAAATTAACTTCTAGATAGCAAGACAATTATTTAGACTTTATTTCCCTAGGATTTATCATGTGACATCAACAAAAATTATTCAAATTTATTTCCAATTTCATTGATTGGGAGAATTCCTAATTTAAGCGAATAACCTTCTAAGGTCTATTAACCCTAACATAAAAAATACCTATTTGAATCTTTTCATAAAAGTATATTTTCAAATAAGATATAAATTACTATTTGAAAATTTTTAATTTATTAATATTTTTTAATAAATTATTTTTTCTATTTTTATAACTACACTTTTACTTTTTTTTTAATAATTGTTTCTAATTTTTTTTTATAATTCTTTTTACAAAATTTATTTATGATTTTCTTTACATGATTTTTCATAAAAAAAATTTCAATGATAAATTTTCTCTCGAATTACTTTTTAAAAAAAAAAATTAAAAATTTATATAAGTATAGCCAAATTTTTTTTCATAAATTTAAAAAATTATAAAAATTAATTTAAAATTTATTAAAAAACAATTTCATGATATGTATTGAAAGCATGTACCCGAAATGTGCCTTTAGTACTTTGTACTGAAGGCGCAAATAGAGTCTACGCTTTCTATTGGGCGAATTTTGGTTTAATTAAAGGCATATTTTGAGTCCACGCATTCGTTACCTATTTTGAGAAAATGTTTGTCGGGTACCCTATTTTATGAATATTTAAAAAATATATCTTATATTAATGGATTTTGCTAAAATGATATTAATATCTTCTGTAGGATTTCTAATAGTGGATCGCAAATTATCTTCTATGTTCATGTAATTTAATAGGGGTCATCGATATATAGCAAGCCAGCTAACTCATGATGCTCCCATAATTGTTATGTTATTATATTCTTACCATTGTGGGGATATGCTGGTTTAGACTAAAGGGATGGCCGGATTGAACGGGTAATTTGGCTCGAATCAATTTGTCCGGTTTACAAATCATGAGCCAGCCCAGAGTGACCAATTTAGCATCAAAACCTGTCGAACTAACGAGTTTCTTTGCAAACTGGCCATTTCAAAGAAAAAAAAAAAAAAAACTAAAGCCAATTCACAAGTCTAATCAGCTTCAAACTAAAGTATCCCGGGCCAAACTTGGTTCAAGGTTTTTTTTACCCGGGAACCGATGGATCAAGCCCAGTTCAAAACCGGATTAGACCCTTTTCTAGGCAGGAAAATCAACAAAGGACGTAACTTGCCGAAAAACACGTTTTAGCTCGTTGGAAAATCAGCTGGGTGTATATGCCATGTTGCAGGCTGGAAAATATGCAAGGAAGAATTCGCCGAAAAAGTCGTTGGAAAATGCACCAGAATTAACAAGCCATAAAACACGAGGAAGATTTGATTCCATCCAACGCCAAGCTTCGAATCTGATATATATAATGGCAATAAGGAGAAGGGAATATCACGCTGCATTCAACATAAATATATAAATAGACGACAAGAAAAAAAGAAAGAAAAGAAGACAATAGAGTAGAGTAGAAAAAATTAGGAGTCTAGGCGGTAGCAAGCAATAGAATAGTTTAGTTTTAGAACCTTAGGAAAAATTAGATTAGAAAATTAAAATAGATTTTTATATTTTTAATAGTAATGCTTTTATTTATGCTTTCTTTTAGTATTATTATTTTTATATTTAATATATTTATAACTTAATTTCTTTTATATTCAGTATGATGAAACCTAAAATGAATATACAATTTTTATGATTATTATTTAATAATTTATTTATCATTCTTGTGATTCAATTATATATGTTTTTATGTTAATGTTGAATAATTTTGTTTTATAGGATATCTATTTATACTTTACTTAATTGGATAGGTTTTCGATGGACATTGAAGATTATAAATAAAGTTCCAAATATAGTTGTTTAGGAATCTACTTTCACATGATAGGCTATGAGTATGAGGTCTTTTTACTTTATACTTATCATAAAACTTATAATTAAAAGTATGTAAGGTACAAGTTTTAAGACACTTTATAATCACCTTATAAAAAATTATTAAATAATATTAATAAATAAATAATAAAGAATTGCAATATATTTTTTCACCAATAAATATTTTAGTAAAATAAAAAAACCCAAGCCCATAAGTTATTAATCTAAACAACTAACTAATGTTGTCCCTCTTAATTTGCATTTTCTTTTTTTTTTTCTTTTTTCTTCTTGATGTAAGATAAGTAAACCTATTAAATTAGTAATATAGTCAAATTGATATAGATATCATCCCATAGAGAGTGCAAATATTAATACTAACCTATATCTTATTATTTAACCCATAAATGTTAAAAATTGATTAATCTAAAACCTATAGCTAAATATTAACTACTAAATTAAGAACTCAATTGAAAGCAATGAGTGCAAAAACAAATAGAAATTAACTTCAAGGTGACAAGACAAGTATTTATACTTTACTTCCTTTAGAATTTATCATGTGTCATCAACAAAAATTATTCAAATCCATTTCTAATTTCATTAATCGGGAGAATTCCCAATTTAAGTTAATAACTTTCTCAAATTTATTAAGCCTAACTTCAAAAATACCTATTTGAATTTCTTTATAATAGTATATTTTTAAAATCACATTAAAAATAATAAATTCTCTAAAATTTTTTGAATTAAATTTAGAAAAATTATGCAACTTATCTATATGATTACTTAAAATTTTTTTCAATCATATTAAGGAAACTTTTCCTTCGGAAACAGACTCATGAATATTAAGGAAAATTATGAGATATGAAGTAAAGTTATGATTTTTTAAAGTAAAATTATATTTTTTTTCCGCTATAAAAGTAGAGTTACGAATTTACAAACTTTGTACAGAGTGACGAATCCTGTAGAAATACTACAAGTTATTTTTCTAAAAGCAAAATTATGAAATTGCGAAATGCCGCGAAATTTTATGGACACGATTTTCTTTTTTTCTACAGCTAAAAACTTTTAAGAAAAAAAAACTACTTTTGTGATTTATCACTATTGAAAAACTTTATATTTAATATCTCTATATCATTGGAATCAGATCATATCGATTCCTTATCAAGCCTTAGAATGTAAATTTTATTTTTGTAATTTTATATTTTTATTATTTTATTCAATGATTGGAAATAGTAAAATAAGAAAAAAATCTAGGACTTTTTTTTTTGCCAAAAAAATATAGAGACTGAATATTCAATTTTAAATATTGAAAAACTAAGCATGTCTAACACAGGAAAAGGTAATTAATATTGTATTTTAAAAAAAAATTAAAAAATGTGCCCACTATAAAAGTATTTTTTAAAAATACGCGTCTAAGGAAGAAATCTTATTTTTTTTTTAAATCGTAATTTGAAAAAACAAACTCAAGCGATTTTAGATTTTCGGCCGTTTTTAAGATAAAAGTAATTAAATTACCGAATATATGAAGAAGTGGTTGACAGCCAAGCGATAAGGCTCTTGGAAAATTTACATATTGCAAGCCGGCTAACTTATGACGCTCCTATAATTGTTAATTTGTTATGGTATGATATTCTTACCATTGTCGGGATATGTAGGTCGATGACAGAAGGGACAGTGATTTTCTAAATTTTAATAATATGAAAATGATATAAATATAATGCACTGTCACTTTGTTGTACTATATTATTATTATTATTTGGCCGTTTTGAGGAAAGAAGGTTTTAATAGTGCTTACGCATCATTTGTCATTTTTATCCAGGATTTATATTTATATTTAAAAGTATTGATATAATTTTTTTTATGTATTATATGTAAATTTATTATATTAATTTTAAATTTATAGATATATTTTTATAATAATTTTATAAGTTTGTAAATTTTTTATAAATTTACAATAATAGATTTCTAGGTTTAAGGAAAAAAATTATATTGAAAGAGCCTTCATTCTAAATTTTTTTTGGTATGATTAAAGTTATATACGTGATCCGCATTATCAAAATTTATTCTAATAATATATTTTATTTTTATAATATTTATATAATTTTAAGAATATATATATAATATTTAAGTATATGCCAAACCAGTTAGGAAGTAAAATAAACATTTTAAATTTTTAAGGTTAGTTGTATGTTTTATTAAAAAAGTATATAAAATGATTAAAAAGAAAAAAGTATATCTTTATCTTTGGATTCTTTGTCTCGGTTCACCATTAAAGTACCTTTTTTCTAAAGTTGCTCCGCCCAACATGTTTGTGAAAGGATGGGTTAATTTACCATTTTCTGTAACATCACCGATCACCATACAACATTATTTAATGGTAAGATGTCGAAATGATATTTGTATCTTTTGTAGGACCTCTAATGTGGATCGCAGATTATCTTCTACGTTCGCATAATTTAACAGGGCTCAATTTACATATTGCAAGCCAGCTAAGCTAACTCATGACGCTCCTACAATTGTTAATTTGTTATGTTATGATATTCTTACCATTGTCGGGATATGTAGGTCGATGACGGAAGGAACAGTGACTTTCTAAATTTTAAAGCCCAAGCCCATCAATTATTAACCTAGACAGCTAACTAATGTCATCTCTCTTAATTTATATTTTTCCTTTTTTTCCCCCCTTATTAATGTAAGGTAAGCATACTTATCAAATTAGTAATATAGTAAATTAAATATGGATATCGTCCTATAAAGATTGTGAATATTAATACTAACATATATCTTATTATCTAACCAATAAATATTAAAAATTGATTAATCTAAAACTTACAACTAAATATTAACTATTAAATTAAAAACTTAATTGAAAGCAAGTATAAAAAATCAATAAAAACTAACTTTAAAATGTCAAGACAAGAATCTAAACCATGCTTCCTTTAGGATTTTTCATGTGACATCAATAAAAATTATTCAAATCCATTTCCAATTTCATCGACTAGTAGAATTCTCAATTTAAGTCAATAACTTTCTCAAATTTATTAATTTTAATTTTAAAAATACCTATTTAATTATTTTCATAATAGTATATTTTCAAGTTGATATTAAAAAATAATGAATTCTTTAAAATCTTTTAAATTAAATTTGAAACAATTATGTAACTTATATTTAAAATTACATAAATTTTTTTTCAATCATATTAGGCTCAATTTTGAAAATAAAAATGAGGAGATCTTGTAAAATTTTCATTGATTATGGAGGGTGCTGTTGTAATTTTCATTTGAGGTGTCATATTAATTTCACGTTTATAGTAGAATAATCAATTCCTTCGAAAATGGCATTATAGAACAGCCAAGATTTGCTAAATAAAGGCGTTTTTTATTTTTCGGAGAAAAAAGGAGTAGATTAAGAATGAGATATCGTGTAGAATGCATAATGAAATGTGTAATATCAAATAGCTGTAAGGAGATTTGCAAACTTTTTCCTTCAGAAGCAGACTCACGAATATTGAGGAAAATTACGAAATATGAAGTAAAGTTATGATTTTTTTTTTTAAAGCAAAGTTATAAATCTTTTTCCAATATAAAAATAGAGTTACGAATTTACAAACTTGGTGCAGAATGACGAATCCTGTAGAAAAATTACAAGTTATTTTTCCAAAAGCTTATGAAATTGCGGAATGCCGCGAAGTTTTTGGGGCACGATTTTCTTTTTTTCTACAGCTAAAAACATTTAAAAAAAAAAAAACTCCTTTTGCTACTTATCACTATTGAAAACTTTATATTTAATATCTCTATATCATTGGAATCAGAACATATCGATTCCTTATCAAGCCTTAAAATGTAAGTTATATTTTTTATTATTTTATTCAATGATTGAAAATAGTAAAATAAGATAAAAATCTACGGAATTATTTTTTTTCCCAAAAAAATCTAGAGATTGAATATTCAATTTTAAATATTGAAAAAACTAAGCGTTTATAACACAGGAAAAGGTAATTAATATTGTATTTTTTTAAAGAATTTAAAAATATCCCCACTATAAAAGTATTTTTTAAAAATACGCGTCTAAGGACGAAATCTTAATTTTTTTTTTTTTAAATCGTAATTTGAAGAAACAAATTCAAGCGATTTTAGATTTTCGGCCAACATTAACCTAAGTTTTTAAGATAAAAGTAATTAAATTGCCAAATATATGAAGAAGTGGTTGACAGCCAAGCGATAAGGTTCTTGGAAAATGGGCGGTGGAAAGTCACAGGTACGACACCTGCTGGGCGGCATTGTCGTGCCTGTTTCGAAAATCATTTTTATTCACGTGGGCCCCACACTAATAAAAATCTCTTCTTTCAAGATTCCAACCAACAATTGTTTTTTTTTTTTTAAGTAAAAAACCATTTAAATAATTTTAAGTTAAAACAGGGCTGATGTTAGCTAAATATCCAACTTTACTTTAAAATTATATATCTAAGATAAAATTTTGAGAAAATTCAACATTGTATCTAAAAATAAGTGCTGTATTTTTAAAAATATTTTTTAACAGCTGTATCTTTGAATTTTTTTTAAATTACTGTATTAATTTTCTTTTTATACTTGAATAATAAAATGAAAAAGAAAAAAAAGAAGAAGAGAAAGTGAGAAATAGCCCCAACTCCCATGTTTTACCGGTGAACAAAACCACGGAATCGTCCCCTGCAAATATGGTAATAGGAACTGCACACAACGGCTGTGTTCAGCACATTGATATAGAGTGATAACCGGTAGAAATCAATAAAAAAGTGAAGGAAGGAAATCGAAAGAGAGGTGGTATTGGTTTTATTTATTATTTTGATTTTATAATGGAAACGGAAAGAATCGGGAGGAAGTGTTTTTTTTTTTTTTTAATATTATTTGATTAAAATATATTTTTTATAAAATATTAAAATATTTAATTAATTAAAATATTCTTTCTTTTCATTTTATTAACTTACTTTTAAAAATACTTTTATGACTTCTCATCATTCCTATTCATTCACCGTCCATTAAACTTACCAAGTACGTAGTAATTTCCTCGCACTTTCTTTAATTTCCTTTAATTTCAGCGTTTCAATCTATCCAAACAGAGTCTACACCTTGGCTTGCTACGTTTGTGTATTTGACTTGGAAAGCCTCAAAGTCTCCTGTCCATCCCTGTTTTGTTTATAAATTTGTAAGTGAACAATTTTCTTTTATCTTCAATTTTGTGGACATCGTCATCCTGTATTCTTGATACTTCATACATAACCTATTATACGTGTGTTTTGGTTGTTCTTGTTTCTTCTTCTTTATTTAAGTGAGATGGGCAAGAGAAAGCATTCATTTTGGGATCACAAAGTGCAGACAGACAAGGGCAATGGCATTGTTTATTTGTAAAAATACAGTGCCTTTGATGCAAAGTCTTATAACCTTGTGAACCCATCTACAATTTCCTCAGAAATTAATTAATTTCTTAATGGAAATTTTGTAAACTTGCTATCCTTGGTTGGTGAAGAGAAAAGGATGTGTTTTAACACTTATAAAGCTTGAAGCTTTTCATCCAAAAATGAAGGCTAATTCTAGAAATCCTCCTCGTAGAGGAGAGATTATGAAGAAGATTATAAAGGAGTGGCGTGGAACAAAAAAAGAAATTCCACTGAAGTTGGTTGAAGGAAGAAAAATAAATCTTAAGGAACAAGGGATTACCGCTCATCCAAAAATGAAGGCTAATTCTAGAGATCCTCCTCGTAGTGGAGAGACTATTAAGAAGATTATAATGAAGGAGCGTGAACCAATAAATGAAAGTCCACTGAAGTTGGATGAAGGAAGAAAAATAAATTTTAATGAACGAGCGATTACCGCTCAACCATTCGAATATGACGTGTTCTTGAGTTTTGAAGGATGTGATGACTTTGGAGTTCTTCTCTATACAAGACTTCGAGAGGCAGGTTTCAGAGTCCATAGCGAGGCGGCCATTCTCCGAGAAAAATTTAATCCCTACCCTTCCATTTTAGCAATTAAAATGTCCAGGATATCTATTCCCATCTTCTCCAGAAACTACGCATACAGTCGGCAATGTCTCCAGGAAGTGGCAGAGATGTTGGAATGCAGGAGAACAATGGGAAAAATAGTCACGCCCATTTTCTTTGATGTTGAACCCTATGATGTTCGGAGGCAACGTGGCGCATATATGAAATCCTCGCAAACACACCAGAAAGAAGTTGAGCCCGGTGTCATTGACAACTGGATGACGGCTTTAGACGTGATTGGGTCTTTGGAAGGATATAGGATATACGGGAGGTAATTTTTAATTGTCATTCTTCTTTTTCAGCTTATTTAAAACATAAAAGCCAATTTCTTCTTTTGGTTGATCCAATGCGTGTCTTCTTTATTTATTTTAGCGCAAATCCGGCAAAAGTAGAAAGCATCGTTTCAAACATTGGAAAACTGTTGATGGTAGGAGAGAATGAAAGAAACGAAGAGAATCCCCAGGAGAGTGACTCTGAAGAGCAGCTGCTTAGGACCCACGAAGTTGTACCTGACTACTTAGTGGGAATGGATGAACGTGTCAGAGCAATAATTAAAGAGCTTCAAATTTCCTCAAGCGACACACAGATCCTTGGAATCTGGGGCATATCTGGCATCGGCAAAACAACTCTCGCCAAGGTTTTGTACAACAATCTCTGCCGTCATTTTGAGGCTTATGTCTTTGTATCAGATATCCGGAAAAGAGCTGCAGCCGAGGAACTTCTATTCCTCCAAAAACAATTGATTTCACAACTCAGAGGGACGAGTTTTAAATGGCTCAATTCGTCTTCATTCCAGGATAATATCAACTTTATCAGGAACAGTTTTTGTGATAGTAGAGTTTTGATTGTATTGGATGACGTAGATTGTCTAGACCACATCAAAGCATTTGCTGTGGACCTTCATTGTTTTGGTCCAGGAAGCATGATCATCCTAACAACACAAAAACGAGAACTTCTTGATGAGCAAGCTAAAGTTGCAAAGAAATATAAGGTTGAGGCCTTGGATGATGACCAAGCACTTAAACTCTTTTGCCGTCATGCTTTTCAAAGTGACTCTCCTGATCGAAGATACTATCAGCCTTCTGTTGAAATTGTTTCTCTTGCCAGGGGGATTCCATCATTGATTGAGTCAATAGGTTCTGATTTGTGTCACAAAAGCGGAGAAAGATGGAAAGAGGTCTTGAAGGTATTATCTAAATGTGAACAACCGGCATCTCATGCTATAGAATGTTATCTTACAGGAGAAGGCAAAACCATTGCCCATTATGACGTGGTGCTGTGTTTTGATGCACGAGGCAAAGTGACTGATTTGATAGAAAGGCTACATAAAAGAATGGAGAGTTTTGGAATAGGCATTTTAGCATTGGATGGGGATTTTATGCGGATGAATGATACTGGAAAAATCTTTATACCTATTTTTTCAAAAAGCTTCGGGTCCAATGTACTATGCCTTAGGATGTTGGAGCACATGGTGGAGTGCTGGAGGAATTCAGACAACAACCATATCTTGCCCATTTTCTTCACAGTTAAATCTTCTGATGTAAGTCTTGACACTCCATTGTACAAAGAAACCCTCTCCAAACTCGATGGAAGATTTAAAGATAAGGTCGTGAATCGCTGGAAAGAGGCTCTAATTGACGTTGCGAACATCAGTGGGCAGTCTATTGCAGAGACCTTAACGTAATTCATTTTCCTTTTCTCCACTCTTTTAAAGTTTGAACCCTTAATTATATTGAAAGGTTAATTCTTTCCAAATTTATCCGATATTTGAAATGAAAAGAGATTACTATATAAAATGGCAAACTTGAAAGATACTTATTTGTGAGCTACAAAGCTTGGTAATGTCAGGTAATAAATACAATAGTAATAGCTTGTGCCTTTTCTATAAATTTAAGATTTAAATTAGATTGTTGTGATACTAATCCTAGCGGTAACTTGTATGGACTTTGGTACTAATCACTGACGTATACCTTTCAAGTTCTCTAATTTCTGGGCGGATCATCCAGACTTCAAGGGAATTGTTGCTGAAGTATGGAAAATGGAGGTGGGTGGCTCCAAGATGTTTCGAGTGGTGACTAAGTTAAAATTTATTAAAGAGAATCCGTGAGCTCTCAATAATAATGTGTTCTCCAACATATCTACCAGGGTCCCTATCGCAAAGAGCACGCTCCAGAGCATCCAGTCATCTATCCTAGGAAATGAGGATACAACCCGCTTGGAGGAGGAAAAAGAAGCTTTTAAAAATTACTACTTGCTTCGTGGGGTAGAGAAATGTTTTTATAAACAGAAATCTAGAGTGAATTGGCGAAAATTGGAAGATAAAAATTCTACTTTTTTCCATAAGGCGATGACAAAGCATGGTGCCGTAGTGTGAATGGTGATGCTGAAGTGAAAAAAGAGGCATGAGAGATTCTTGGGAAAGACTTAATTGAAACTGTTAAGGAGTTTCTGACTTCTGGCTACCTTTTAAAGGAAGTAAAGTCCACTATAATTTCTTTAGTAGCCAAAGTAGCTGTAGAGGGTTAAAATTATTATATAAATATATTAAGTTAAGCTCATTAATTATTTGACTTAGCTTATTAGATCAAGCGATTGAACTTAGTGAGTCTAATCCAATTATTGGATAATTAAAAGAGAATTGGTTTGATGAGTTTGGAATAGAGATCGTTGGAAGGGTTGTTTATATCTAACCATTCTCAAATAAGCTTATACACTTATTAGGAAGGTTATTGGCCTTGGGTCTATTGCAAGCTCATTAAGATGACCTTAGAATAAGTAGATTTCGTCTCATCGGTTGATCATTAGAGTGATTTGGTGGATGTTATTAGGTACAAGAGTCTATAGATACTCAGTTATTCCTCCTTATTAAGGAGAGGAAAAGAGATTAGAAATAGTGTTCCATTGAAAATTTTCTACTCTAAAAAATCAAATAAGAGTTTATGCAAAAAATGTTTTTCATTGCTCAAGAATTATAAGGTTGATGCTTGAGGTCTCCTTAACTCCCTTATATGTCACTTGTATATTTGAAATACTTGAGATTGTTCGCTCCTTTTCCCTATCACTCTCTCCCTAATCATCCTATCACATGCCATCTTCATATTATTTCTTTGAAGTTACATGTAGTATGGTACCTATGTAAAATTCACATGACCACTCCTGCTGAAGCCCTCCATCTACAGTAGCCAATCCCTTTAAGCTGAATGATTTTCGGCCCATATTGTACTGCAACGTATTGTACAAAGTGATCTCCAAAATACTTTCAGCTAAGCTCAAACCAACTTTGCCTTCATTGGTGGGTAGAGAACAAGCAGCGTTTGTCCCAGTTAAATGGATAACGGACAACATTTTCTTTGCACAGGAACTTTTAACCGGTTATCATAGACAAAAAGGAGCTCCTTAGTGTGCCATGAAAGTGGACATACAAAAAGCGTATGATATCATAAACTGGTTTGTTTTACTGAAAGTCTTAAGAGTGCATGCAATTTCCTGCCCATTTTTGTAATCTAATTGAGCAATGCATATCCACACCAAAATTGTCCGTAAATATAAAAGGAGAACTAGTGGGATTCTTTGTAGGTAAAAGAGAACTTTGGCAAGGGTACCCGATATCCCCCTATCCGTTTGTTCTTGGTATGGAGGTTTTCTCAGGTATTCTTAGGAAAATTGCCTCAAATCCCATGTTTTTCTTTCATTGGAGGTGCAAAATTGAGAGGCTAACCCACCTTTGTTTTGCAAATGATTTACTAATCTTTTGCAAAGGAGATGCAGAGTCAATTACTTTGGTTCATGAAGCTTTGTTGCTTTGCCATGATCTTTTGGGTCTAACAGTAAATGCCAGTAAGAGTAATATATTTTTTGGGAATGTGCAGCAAAGGATCAAGAAAAGTATTTTACAGTTTACCCACTTCAAGGAAGGAGTCCTACCGATGTGGTATTTGGGCATTCCCATCCTATCCACAAACTAAAGAAAGAAGACTGCGAATTGCTCTAAGAAAAAATTCTAGCTTGAATCATACATGGACGTCAAAGTTTTTGTCCTTTGCAGGGAGGTTACAATTGATTAAATCAGTACTTTTTTCCATGCAAGTTTACTGGAGTTTGGTGTTTATGCTCCCCAAATCAGTTGTGGTGAAGATGGAGCAGCTCATGTGGAATTTCCTATGGATTGAAAGACCAAATATTTCCACAAAAGTTAAAGTCAATCAGGATATGGTGTGCAAATCAAGGAGAAATGGCAGTCTTGGAATCCCAAAACTCAGCTTGCATAATAAAGCAGCCTAGCTAAAATATGTTTGGCATTTATGCCAAAATGGAGTGAAGGGATTGTGGGAGGATTGGATACGGTCCATTGTTTGAAAGGGTGATGCTTTTGGTCAGCACACCTGCCAGTCAATTGTGCTTGGACTTGGAAGAAACTCCTCAAGCTTAGAGGCATGACTTGTGAAGTCTTTCAATGGCAGGTTAACGATGGCTTATCCATCTCGCTTTGGTCTGATTCTTAGCTACCAACTGGTTCTCTAAATTTGATTTATAGTGCCTAAGATATTGCTGGTTTGGGTTTACCAAGAGAAGCAAGGTGTTAGCGGCCAACCTTCAACAACCCCATTGAAGGTTTATATCTGCAAACACAGAAGAACCTCTCTTTGCAACTAGTCCAAGCCGGAACGGGACAAGCAATGTAGGACGGGTACGGCTGTAGGACGTGTAAAGCTGGAAGGGTAGACAGGAATAGGGTAAGGATTAGGGTAGTTATCTCGTCATGCCAATAGGGAAGGTTGTTAGATGTGGCATGATGTAAGAGGTAGTGGGAGGAGAAAAAATAGGGGGCAATTGAGGATAGCAAACTGCTCCTCCCACGCCTTGGTAGCTTGTAATTAAAATTGTGTAACAAAAAAGGAATGAAATCAGATTTGAATTCAATCCAAAACATCATGTTAAGAGATCGGAGGGTTCTCTCGAAACGAGCCCTTGCAACCACGCAACCATAGGTAAACAAGGAAGAGATTCCTGTACCAAGGGAATTGAACCGATCTAAACAATCAACCCATAGTGACTAGGTCCTCTACAAGATCCGCTAACATATTGGTATCAGAGTTAGGCATGGGGGACTTGCACAAGGTTCAGCAACAACTCGAGTTTCTCGTGGCGCTGTACCAGGAGGATTGGGCGCGCATGGCACGAATGGAAGCTCGTCAGGAGGAACTGGCTGCCCAAGTGGAGACCCTTTTGAGGGAGGGATCGGTATCTAAGCAGCAAGATCAAATGTCAGAATCGGGGGGTGACTTGAAGGGAGAGGAAAGGCGAGAAAGAGGACAAAATCTTTGGAAATATTCCAAGTGGGATTTCTCGAGATATGATGGGAGTACTGACCCCCTCGCTTGGCTCAATCGAAGTGAGCGGTTCTTTAAGCATCGGTTAGTTAGGGATGAAGACAGGGTAGAGTTGGCCGTGTTTCATTTGGAAGGGGATGCATAGCTGTGGTTCATGAAGTTGGAACGGGAGAATATGGTGGGAAGTTGGCGTGATTTTAAACGCCTATGCGACTTGAGGTTCGGGCCACCAATCCGCAGCAACTAGTTGGGGGAATTAGCCAAATTGCATCAGGTCACAACAGTGGATCATTATCAGCGCAAATTCGAGCAACTTTCTGCTCAAATTGAAACCCTTACGGTGGAAAATGAAATTGGTATCTTCATTAGTGGGTTGAAGGAGTTTATTGCGGTGGAGGTGGAACTCTAACAACCTTCTAGACTTTTGGAAGCTATGAACCTTGCGTGGTTATACGAAAGGAGAGGCCATCAAACGAGGGGGGAAATGGAGGGTATGGGTGGAAAAACACGCCAGATCGTCTCCCATCCGAGTGGCAGTAAACCACCCTTCATACGAAGGCTAAATAAGACGGAATTGGAAGAAAGAAGGGCCAAGGGCCTATGCTTTAATTGTGATGAACAGTTTATGGTGGGACATAAGTGTAAGAGGCTATTCTAGTTGGAATGTGAAGAGGATGAGTTGGAGTGGCCAAACAAGGGCAAAAAGAATACTAGGGAAGAAGCTGAGGGCGAGTTAGAGATCTCATTGCAAGCCATGGCTGGGGTAACGAGAGCACAAACGATGAAGGTTGTGGGACAGATCAAGGGACGGGATACTAAGGTCTTGGTGGATTCGGGAAGCACACATAGCTTCATCAATTCGACCTTAGCAGCGCAAGTCGGGTTGTCGATAGAAGCCCATGCCAAGTTGCAGGTGGTGGTAGCGAATGAGGAGAGAATAGGAAATGTAGGGGTTTGCCGAAACGTCCAGTTATTGGTTGATGAAATTCCCTTGCAATTGGATTTATACTCCTTGCCATTGTGCGGAGTAGGAGTGGTTCTCGAGGTTAATTGGTTGAAATCATTAGGCACTTTCGCTTGGGTTTTCTTGTCCATGAGGATGTCTTTTAGAAGAGATGGGGAACTGGTCAGAATACAAGGAGAGGTGGAGATATGGGAAAATTTGCCTCTTGCAGCAGCAATGAAAGAGGCTGATCAGACCCATGAATTGTAGCAGCTGCTAATCACACTTAAGGAAGTCTTCCGCGAACCATAAGGCCTCCCACCACCACGAGCATGTGACCATGTCATTAGCTTATTACCGGACACCACACCTATTGTGGTGAGACCTTACAGATATCCTCATAATCAGAAGGATGAGATCAAAAGGCAATGTGAGGGGATGTTGAGGAAAGGAATCATTCGACTGAGTCGATCTCCCTACTCCTTTCCGGTGTTACTAGTGTGCAAGGCGGATCAAACATGGCGTTTTTGCATCGATTACTGTGCATTAAACGAGAGAATGATCAAGGATAAATTCCCTATCCTGGTGATCGAAGAGCTGTTGGAAGAGTTGCGTGGCACATCATATTTCTCCAAGCTAGACCTGACTTCAGGCTATCATCAGGTGAGAATGAAGCCATCAGATGCGGAAAAGATGGCCTTTTGCACACATCACGGCTATTTCAAATTCTTGGTGACGCCATTCGGACTAACCAATGCCCCATCAATGTTCCAAGCCCTCATGAATGAGGTTTTTAAGGGATTTCTCTAAAAATTCGTGCTGGTATTCTTTGATGACATCTTCGTGTATAGCAAGACGTAGGTGGAGCATCTATAGCACACAAATCCCGTCTTGTCCACACTCAAGCAGCACCAACTTTTCATCAAGAAGTCCAAATGCAATTTTGGACAAAGGCGAGTGGCATACTTAGGCCACCAAATTTCTGCAGTGAGGGTAGAAGCCAATTCTCAAAAGATTGCAGCAGTCCAAACATGGCCAAAACTAGCCACCATCACAACATTAAGGGGATTTTTGGGGCTAACAGAGTATTACTGAAGATTCATAAGGAACTACGGTGTGATTGCGGAGCCACTGACCAAGATGTTGCGTAGGAATAGGTTCAAATGGACATCTGAATCTGAGCAAGCCTTCCTAACCTTGCGAGAGGCCATCACCCACAACCCAGTGTTGCGGCTCCTAGATTTCTCCCAAACATTCATGGTGGAATGTGATGCATCCGAGTTAGGCATAGGGGCAGTGCTACAACAAGAGTAACAACCAATCTCCTTCTTTAGTTGTCTGTTCGTGCAGTGACATCTTCGACTTCCCGCATATGAGAAAGAACTGATTGGTCTAACAAAGGTAGTAAGGCATTGGCGAGCATATCTATGGGGGTGAAGGTTTATAGTAAAAACAGACCACTATAGCTTGAAATTCTTACTAGAACAACGCATCACCACATCGCCTCAACAACATTAGGTCAGTAAGTTAATGGGATTCAACTTCGCCATTCAATATCAACCGGGTTGCTACAACCAAGTTGCGGATGCCCTTTCCAGACGTCACGAGGAAGAGGCAATACTCATCGCTCTATCCGCACCTTAGCTAGAGCTCTTTGAATTGGTCCGAAAGGAGATAGCCTCCTCCACCACCCTACAAGAGCTAGGCGCACAAATCCGCAACTACAAAAAGGGACCCCAATGGCAGCTGAACGATGGTCTCATCTTCTACAAGGGACGCGTGTATTTGGAGTCGTCATCAACGCTTTGTTCCACGATCATGCAAACCATCCATGATCAATGCCATGAAGGTCACCGGCATACTTTATATCGCATAAGCCGAGATTTCTTTTGGAAAGGCATGAAGAAGCAAGTTCGAGATCTAGTCCAAACTTGTCCCACCTGCCAACAGCACAAGAGTGAGCATCTGCAACCATCAGGCCTCCGACAACCCCTGCCAATTCCCCAACAAATTTGGGCAGATATCTCCATGGACTTCATAGATTCATTGCCCCCATCCCATGGCAAGATGGTCCTCCTTGTAGTGGTCGATCGCTTTTCCAAATATGGTCACTTCATTCCATTGTGCCATCCATACAATGCGGTCTCGGTAGCTAAGATATTCGTTGACTGGATCTTTTGCCTCCACGGACTACTAGAAACCATAGTGAGCGATAGAGACATCACTTTCACTAGCTTATTTTGGAGGGAACTCTTCAAGCTTAGTAGGACGAAACTAGCCTTTTCCACAGCCTACCATCCACAAACGGATGGCCAAACGGAAGTTGTCAACCGGACTATTGAAATGTATTTGCGTTGTTTTGCAGGTGACAGGTTGCGAACTTGGGCAAATTGGATTCCATGGGCGGAGTATTGTTATAACACTGGGTACCACTCCTCGCTAAATGCAATACTCTTCCAAGTAGTCTATGGTCGAGCACCTCCGCGCCTACTTTCATACTCAGCCGGACTAACCAAGTTGGAAGCAGTGGATCAAGCTCTGCTTAATTGCGATGAGGCACTCTTAGAGCTCCGTGATCACCTCCTCCACACGCAACAACTCATGAAGCATCAATATGATTCAAAACATAAGGAGATTTCCTTCCAACCAGGCGACCTAGTTCTCCTTTGCCTCCAACCCCATTGGCAACACTCCCTTGCAGCTACCAAGCTTCATAAGCTCTCACTAAAATTTTATGGGCCATTTCCAATCATTGCAAAGATCGGCTTGGTTGCCTACAAACTCCAGCTACCGCCCACTAGCAAGATTCATCCGATCTTCCACGTCTCATGCCTCAAACGTTTCCTTGGAGCTCCCCCGAAACAACTTAAGATACCACTCACTCATGAGGGACACACCATTCTAAACCCACAAGCCATCCTCCAGTCACGTCAAAAAGGTCCCAGATTTGAAATCCTAGTCCATTGGGAAGGTTACTCCCCAGCAGAGGCCTCGTGGGAAGATGCCAACATGATCCAAGCCCGTTATCCACAATTCGCACCTGAGGTCAAGCGCTATCTTGAGGGGGGGGAGCCATGTTAGCAGCCAACCTTCAATGACCCATTGAAGGTTTATATCTGCAAACACAGAAGAACCTCTCTTTGCAACTAGTCCAAGCCGGAAGGGGACAAGCAATGTAGGATGGGTACAACTGTAGGATGTGTAAAGCTGGAAGGGTAGACAGGAATAGGGTAAGGATTAGGGTAGTTATCTCATCATGCCAATAGGGAAGGTTGTTAGATGTGGCATGATGTAAGAGGTAGTGGGAGGAGGAAAAATAGGGGGCAGTTGAGGATAGCAAACCGCCCCTCCCATACCTTGGTAGCTTGTAATTAAAAATGTGTAACAAAAAAGGAATGAAATCAGACTTGAATTCAATCCAAAACGTCGTGTTAAGAGATCGGAGGGTTCTCTCGAAACGAGCCCTTGCAACTACTTAACCATAAGTAAACAAGGAAGAGATTCCTGCACCAAGGGAATTGAAACCGATCTAAACAATCAACCCATAGTGACTAGGTCCTCTACAAGATCCGCTAACACAAGGTTTTGTTGCTTAGTAGAAGGGAGTCAATGGAAGTTACCTGTTGGAGCCTTCTAGTCTAACTTTCAAATACCCTCTTCCATTGTCATGAATCTAGCACATTTTGATTCCTTAAAATGGAAACACTCTAACTCTAGGGAATACACTATTAAGAATGGTTATACCTTTTTAGCCACACCAGGAAGTACGGCCCCTTGGCATGGAGTTGTTTGGAACAAAATTACAATTCCTAGGCATTCTTTTATTCTATGGCTGGCATGGTTAAGGAAACGTCCCACTAAGGATAGATTGATTAAATGGGGCATCACCAATTCTTCTGCATGTTATCTATGCACATGAGGCATGGAAGATCATTCTCACCTATTTTTTTTTATTGCCCATTTTCCACTCAAGTTTGGTCTATGGTCGGTGACAAACTTCAAAGTCCATCCCCGTTTTGTAATTGGCAAAGGCGCAATTGCTGCTCTGGTTGCTACTTCTGGCTTGTCAAACCCCATGCACCAGAAGTTACCAGCAGCAGTTTATTGCATATGGAGAGTCTGCAACAAAGCTCGCCTCTGAAATACCCTCCCTTAGATGTGTTCTCTAGCCAACCAAATTGCTACCTACGTTATACTCCTTTAGTTTTGGATGAGTTTAGTTTTGTTTCACATAGTTTTTTGTATACTCTTTGTTTTATAGTAGCTATGATGTAATTTTTTCCTGTTTTTATAATGGTTGCATATCCTTCCTTTTGAGCTTATTGAAAATTTAATTATCCAAAAAGAAAAAAACCCTAACATGGTACTAGAGCAAGAGGTTAGGAGTTTGAAATTATATTGAATCGTTTCACCCTATTTAATTAAATTGTCTACTTGATGAGCTTTAGTCAACTCAGAATGGGGTGTGCCAAGTAATAAATATAATAACTCATATCATATCTGTAAGTTTAATTCTTTTAGATTAGACGATCGTGGTATTAACCTAATAGTTAAATGTATCGTGTATCCATCCATTCTTATGGATCATGCTTATTATTGCTATCTTGCCCTTACCGTTTGTTATGTTTTAATGCTACTTCTATTTATATGTTTTGCAGAATGGAAAAAATTCACAACCTAACAGAATCAGTCTGTCAGATGGTTTTGCACAAGCTAAGGTTAAATCAATTAAGTATGGGAAATCACTTGGTCGGAATGCACTGTCATATGGGACGAATCCATGACTTGTTGAATCTTGAGGTTAATGATGTACGAATTATTGCAATTTCAGGAGAAGAAGGGGCTGGCAAGACAACTCTTGCCAAGTTTGTATACCATCAGCTATCCTCTAGTTTTGAAGGTTGTAGTTTTCTTACAGAAATAGATGAAAGGACTCATCATTATGATGTTATTAGGCGTTTGCAAGCTAAGATGATATCTGACCTTCTCGATAGAGAGTCCGATGTCCTTGGATCTGTCATTGAAGGGATTAATCTAATTAAAGAGAGGTTTCGGCTCATGAAGGTTCTGATTATCCTTGATGATGTTGGGGAGAGTTCACATGTGGAGGCTCTTGTGGGACAGCTCAATTGGTTTGGTCCAGGAAGCAGGATAATAATTTCAACAAAATTTACTGCTATTATCCCTTTACCACATCTCAAATATGAAATTCTGCATAGCTGGGGAAGTGCATTTGACGAAGTGTGCGAACTATTTAACAGGCATGCATTTAGAAATGATGACCCACCCCCTAATTTTGAATTACTATCAAAGGAAATTGTACACCTACTATATGATTTTAATAGCCCGTTTTTAAGCATTGAGCTACTGGGATCGTTACTTTATGGAAAGGGTGAGGTGGAATGGGAAAGTGTGTTGCAGAGCTTGCAAGATATGGAGATGGATTTCAATGGGATTTTAAGGATGAGTTATGGCAGGTTAAGTGAAGTGCAAAAACAGATATTTCTCGACATCGCATGCTTCCCCAATGGCATGGACAGACGAATTGCATCAATTTTGTGGTTCAACACCTTGCATTCTGCAGTCCCTAATGATATTGAAGTACTCATCCTTTTATCTTTGGTGAAAGTTGACGCTAATAGTGCAATCTGGATGCACCATTTAGTTAAGGATTTTGGTAGAGAAATTATAGAGCAAGAGACCTTGCTAATAAAAATAGGAGGTAATGTTGCATTATTTTCATTTGCTTATTTCTCAAGTTTTCTCCATGAATAGTATTCCAACTGCTATATTTGAAGTGTTTTGAAAATATAGAAAGTCTTTAGCTTTTAAAACGCTATATCATTACTTTCAGATGATTTTCCCCATTATTATTGGGTAAATTTAGCTGGTTCAAAATTTTCCAATGAATGAAAGCTGGCTGGCTCAGTGATGCTACTTCACTAGTATCTTGTAGAGATCAGCCTTAAAAATTGCACATAAATATGAATCACTCTAATATCACCTGTAACTAATGTCTTTTATGAGTTGATCTAGATTTCGGAAATCATACTGAAAAAGAAGAGACATTATGAGATCATTTAATGCATAAAGCTACTTTGGAAATTTAGAAATATTTCTTTTAATTTTTTTACTGGAAGTTGATCATGGTTAAGTTAATGTGATCCTTTGTCAAGGAATGTGCAATGGGCATATCTTCTCCTTACTCGCAGATTGTCATTTGGAAATAATTTTTTTGGATGTCTATTTTGCCGCTATCCAGTATACGCTTCACCATAAAATCTGTTCACTTATAGGATCTATTGTAACAAGCGAAAACCAGCTTGTTCCATTGGAGCTTCTAGCTCCAGGATTTGAGAGAATGGATAAGATAAGATTTTTCAAGCTGGACCATGAACTAGTTAATGGAAGTATGGATGTTGTCTTTATGATGCGGAGAGATCTGATTTGGCGATGGTGTCCCCTGAATTTGCTAGCAACTCTTCATTCAAATTGTTTAGAAGTTCTGGATGTATCAAGGAGCAACTTAACGGAGGACTGGGAAGGTTGGCATCAAATTGAGGTAATTTCATATGCATGATGCTTTTACATGCCTCAGATTGACCAAGCAACTAATGTGAGTGGATGCTTGTGAAATTAAATTGTAATTTATCATGAACTAACATTGGTTTTTTCCTTCCTTCGTTAAAGGTGCCACAACTGAGGGTTCTAAATCTTTCAGGCTGTTCTGAACTAATGGTGACCCCTGATTTCTCCTTTTGCCCAAATCTAGAGATGCTAATTCTTGAACATTGTTCACGGTTGGTTAAGATAGATCCTTCTATTGGTAAATTACAATATTTGACTACCTTGAATTTGAGGTATTGCCTTGAACTTAGTATCTTGCCAAAAGAAGTGGGTTGCTTGACAGCTTTAAGAGAGCTTCCTCTTGATGGAACTTCCCTGCAAGAAGTTCCTGTCTCAATTGGCCATCTGCAAAACCTTATGTTTCTTACTGCCGTGAATTGTTTCTCATTGAGTCATTTGCCAAGTTCAACTTGTGACCTGCCGTCTGTCACAGTAATCAAGCTTGATTGTACCAAGATTACTGAACTTCCTTATTTCATTGGAAAGAGAATGAGAATTCGGCATCTGTCATTAAGGGGTTGTCAAGGCATACAGAGACTTCCATCCTTGGTTGGTGAAGTGGCAAGCTCATTGATAGAGTTGGATGTGTCGAAGACAAGCATTTCCGAATTACCCAAATCAATTGTAAACCTGAAAGCATTAAGAGTGCTGAAAATGGATTTTTGCTTTCTAACAGAATTCCCCCCGTGTTTTGGAAATTTGAAAAAGCTGGAAGAAATTCATGCAACTTGGTGTAAGAACTTGGAATATCTTCCCGATGATATCGGGAGACTAGAATCCCTAAGAATCCTAAAAGTGGGACATACCTGCATTTCTTTTATCCCACAGAGCATCCAAGAACTTGCGTGTATCGAGACCCTTGATTGTACTTCGTGCAACATGCTTCAAAAGCTGCCAGAGCTTCCTTCTAATTTAACTTCTCTGCACATGGAATCAAAGGAATTATTGAAATCGCCTAATCTTGTTCCTTTGAAAAGGCTTGAAGAATTTTCGCTGGCTAGTGGTAATCGCCTGAAGACTATTGCTTGTCCAGATAATGCCAAGGAAGATGGTTCCTTCTACTGGACGCCAGAGTCCTCCCTAAGGACCTTACGACTCTGCCTTCCGCAAATCAGGAACTTACCAGGCTTTCCCCAGTCTCTGAGAACGTTGAACCTACGTTGCGTGAAGCTGGAGCATATCCCCCCTCTTCCTTTAACGCTGGTAGTTTTATCGATTCAAGATTGTCTGTCATTAACAGAATTGCCGAGTGCAGAGAACTTGAAAAATCTGCAGGAGATGGAAATTTTGCGCTGCCCAGAACTCAAGAAAATGGACGGACTGGAAAAACTACAAGCACTGCGGGTCCTGACTGTATCGAGCAGCGGGATAGAATCCCTTCATGGACTTGACAAGTTGACATCTCTTGCGAGACTGACTTTATTGGACTGTAGTTCCTTGCGTATATTGTCGGATCTGTCTGTATTAAAGAATGTTGATGTCAAATGTAGGCTATGAGAAAATTCATATTGGAGAATCTGCAATATTCATGGTTTCCTGGGAAATGACACAAGAATGTGTATTGGAAATCATCGTATGTGTGTGTGTGTGAAAAAGTAGTAGATCCCTCGAATCTAAAGAATTGCTTTATACAAGAATGTCTGTAGTTGACGTGTTTTAGATGCATGCAGTAATGTTGGGTAAACTAGAAATTATTGTTTCCAATTGTCCCTGTAATTGCGCTGATCAAAGTATTGCTAAAAAGCTAACGTTGCATTCACATCTTACAATTTTTTTTTCATGTAACCAGGTACACTCGATGGCACGTGACATGAACATATCGTAAAACTGAGAATATATATATATATATATATATATATATATATATATATATATTAGTCTTCTTAATGGAAGTTGTAGAGTTTTACAAGAAATATAGTTATTTTAAGATGGGATTATACTTACATATTTAATTGATTCTCTTGTGCCATCTTTACTCAACTTTTTTTTAACTCTCATTGAGTTGGTTATCTGAAATTATGTTTTTATGATTTTAAATTGTAATAAAATAATAACGAGTTGAAAACATGATTTTAAGATAACATAAATAAATTTTTTTCGTCGAATTAATGGTTTTATGCAAATTGATTAAAAAAAAGTTGTAAAACTTTGGAAAGCCACATTTCAACAATCGGCACATCATTTTGGGAGTTCATTTATTTGTTTATTTTTCCACCCAACTTTTTCTAGAAGAAGAGGATGGCAAGCTGGCCACAGTATTTTTTTTTTTTGAAAAAACGCCTTTTTCATTGCAAAATTTTGAATATTCGGATCTACACATTACATTGCAGATTCTTTTTCTCGGACGTTCTTCGATTGTGGATTTGAAAATGCCTGCTTCACCTATTGCACCATGTCTACATCCGCCCTCAACGTGTAGGTAATGTGTTTTAGTAGTTGTAAATATCCAAGTATTATTTTATATATTTGTAGGTGTAATTAATAATGATAAAAATCTATCATGGATAATACGGAAAATAAAAATCATGAATGGAAATAGGATGGTCATTTCGCAACTTAGATATATAAGCTTCTTTTACTTAGAGTTAACACTATTTTCTCAATTTGCCTCTCACAGAACCCTAGAGCCTTCTTGTGTGAATCTATAGAGAAGGAGACGACACGTGAATCCATAAACAAAGAAACGACCTTTTTCCACCAATAGCTTATAGGATAAAGGTAAGTATATAAATCAATGATTGTGAATCATGATTTAAGTATGTACATGATAGCGTAAGGAAATAACGTACTGAGATTTACAAATCTAGATCAACCCGTGATACACTAGGGACGAAACAAGCGATTCACTCATCACGATAACAAATCAGGTCAAGTAAGTGTATCTACTAGTATATTACATTATGAATTTTATGTTAGATGGATCAATTAAGTTAAATTGAATAGAAATCGAACTAAGGGATTGATTTACGAGGTGTACAGTGAGATAGACGGCCTTTGGCACGGTTGTGTACTACACCGCACTCAACTATACGACTCCTAACATGACTATGTTGAGTTGAAACACATCTAGTCTACTTTTGATATTTATAGAAACAGAATTCTAAAATCAAACCATTTGAATCATGTATAGGTTTGAAAGAATTGTAAAGCTAGAAAAGTATAAAACAAACCAAGTTTTGCAAAGTTAAGTTCGTGTATACCATGTTTGTTGTGTGTGCTTGATAAATTAGACTTTTGTGTATGGATTTAATAATATTGTAAATGAACCGGATTAAGTGTGCATGTGATTGTGAATTGTTAGGTCCAAGAAATTGAGTGTGGGTGGTACCCCGATGATCGATATGTGACGTTGTTCTTAATGGAGTCGTGTACCAAAATGATCCGGTCTTATGTGGAAGATTGTGTTGTAAAATGTTATGATGTAGAAGGTTGTGACATGTACTATGAAAGGTTGATATGCGATGACTCATGGACTCATGGATAGTAGAGAGTACTCACTATCACACACACACACACACACACATATATATATATTATGTATGGTTGTGAAAGATTAATGTACGAGGACTCATGGACGGTGGGGAGTACTCACAGTCATATATATATTATTACTATATATGGTAAGAGACTCATAGACATACCTTTATCATATATATATATATATATTGTTTGTGGATGGGTTGTGAAAGAATGTTTAGGAATGTTATGTGTGAAGATGTTTATGTTGTGATTGTATATTGTCTAAAAATTATGAAGGATAAATAAAATTGTGAATGAATATTATGGTACATTTTGCATGTGTTACTGTTTCTGGCATAGCATACGTGTGTGTGTATGTAGGTATGCATTGTACTGGGCATTAGCTCACCCCTCATGAGAATTTTTTTTTTAATTACAGATGTTACTGGAGAGATCGTAGGATATGTTGAAAACTTGGGGGGGAATCAACTCAAGATCAGAACAATGAAGAGAATATAGAATACGTCTATTACGATGACTAGTAGATAGATTAAGGAAAGACATGTTAGATTTTTATTTAATTATTTTGAGAATTTTTATTGTAAGTGAATGTTAATCGCTTTCGCTATTTAAATTGAGAAGATTTTTGATGACTTGTTATTGAGGATGGGAAATTTCGTTAATCTTTTTCATGCAATAGATAATTTAAGACTATCATCAACAGTATTTGAAGAATAGTAGTGATTGAGCATTTGCATGTCTTTAAGAAATGAGGATACGTGACGGGTCATAGCGTACCCAGGTTTTAGAGCATTATAGCTTAGGTGGTATCAGAGCCGAAGTTGGTGGATCTCTAAATAGTTTATGTTTGACGATCATTAGAGTTAAGTGAAGATCAATAATGTAAGTTTTATCCAATAGGAAGTAAGTCATGATCTTTGAATGAATTAGGTATTGGATTTGTAGGATAAAGATATATATTGAGAGTGGTTAGAAAATGAGACTAATATTACTGATTTGTGAACCCCTTCAATAATATTAAAAAAAGTCATGTTTATTTATTTTTTTATACTCTAAGGAATGTATATATATTCCTATATCATTCCTCACTATTGTATTTTATTTCGTAGAATACCTAGGAGAATTTCAGGTCTAGGATCATCCTCCGGAGTTGGAGATGATGCTCCCAATAACATAATGCCCCCTAGAGCTCCTCATCAGTGACAAGGAGGGAATGAGGTGAATTCTGCACAAATGCTAGAGGCTATCAATGCTCCAGCAAGAGTAGTGGCATAGTAGTAGCAACAAATACAAGACATGCAAGTGCTAAACATGAGGTAAGTCCAGATGATGGGAGAGATTAGAGAGAGGCTAACTAGAGAAATGGGTCTGGACTGTTTTGTTAGAATGGTTAGGGAATTCAGGCCTAAGGTTGACGATCAATTGGATGTTGAACAGTGGATCGATGAATTGGAAAAGATTTTTGAAGCGCTGGGAACACCTAAAGATAAAAAGGTGAAATATGCTATGTATTTACTAAGAGGCTTAACTTCTGAATAGTGGTCGAGTGTTTCTAAACTCACCATAGGGGTGATAACTTGGGATAGGTTTAAAGAAATGTTATACGAGTAGTATTTCCCAATCACCATTAGGGATAGAATGTAGGCATCATACTATAGTTGTTGCCAAGGAAAGAGATCGATAGATGAATATGAGCCATAACTTAACTGTCTAATGAAGTTCATGCCACCTGCATTCAGAGCTAACAAGAAGTCCATGGCGCATCGATTTGTATTGGGATTAGAGCCTACATTGTAGCATGAGGTAATTGCCTTCCAACCAAAAACTTACTCGAAAGCTATAAACAAGGCAAAACTTTTAGAACAAAGTCACAAGAGAATTGATGAGATGAGAATGTTGAGAACGAGAGTGATATTGGGAAAAAGACCCATTCAGAATATTATCACTCGAGATAAAGGCAAAAGGCCTCACATAGTGTAGACTAGATCTATGGTCATAGCAGTACCATCTTCCCAAGCAAAAACCTTATATGTGGGATAAGGTAATAAATATGGAAGATGTTATGGGCTACATGACCTAAACGAATGCAAATGGCCAGAGGGTGCTTATTTCTCATGTGGGAAGACGGGACATAGCAGCAAAACCTGTTGGGAGAGGTCAATCCCATTGACATTTTGCTTCTTCTGCAAACAAAGGGGTCATAAGATGGTGAACTACCTAGAAAACAAAAAATAGAATGTACAGCCAACCCCGGCAGCAAGAAACCAGACCAGGACTAATAATGGTAGACCTCAACAAGTAGGGCTAAGACAAAGGGCACCAACACGAGTGTTTGCATTACAAAGATATGACACTCTAGATACAGAGACCTTAGCAGGTACATTATTAGTGAATTCTACTGAAGCATATGTGTTGTTTGATACTAGTGTATCACATTCATGTATATCTGATGCATTTAGAAGTAAATATAATGTATGTAAAGAAATGCTAAATGTTGTATTGAGCTTGAGTACTCCTATAGGTATGGGTAGGGGATTGAACCAAATATGTAGAAAGGTTTATATAGAAGTGCAAGGTAAAATATTGTTTGTAGATCTTCTAGTATTAGACATGACCGATTTTGATGTAATTTTGGGAATGGATTGGTTAATCAAACATCATGCAACAATAGATTGTCATGACATGACTATCCATTTCAACATGGTAGAAGGAGAACAATTTAAGTTTAAATTAGAAACTTATAGACCAATATGATTGCCAACTTATAAACTGTGGGGTAAAAGTATAATGGCATCAATAGCAGTTGAAGTTGAAGAGTTGGTGGAAATTAAGAGAGTAAGGATAGTAAAGGAATTTACTAGAGTATTTTCGGATGACCTGCCCAGTTTACCTCCTATAAGGGAGATTGAATTTAACATAGATACAATGCCCGTTACGACTCCCATATCAAAAGCTCCATATTGCACGGTACCCATAGAGTTGAAAGAATTAAATGATCAAATACAAGAGTTGTTGGATAAAAAGTTTATCAAACCAAGTGTCTCACCTTGGGGTACATCGGTATTATTTGTGAAGAAGAAAGACAACAACACGCAGTTATGTATAGACTACCGGGAGTTGAATAGGGTTACAATTAAAAATAAATACCTTCTCCTAAAGATTGACGACTTGTTTGATCAATTACAAAGAGCTTAAGTCTTCTCGAAAATAGACTTGAGATCCGGGTACCATCAATTGAGGATCAAGGAAGAAAACATCCAGAAGACCGCTTTCAGAACTTGATATGAACATTATGAGTTCCAAGTAATGCCTTTTGGACTCACCAATGCATCGACAATGTTCATGGATTTAATGAACCACATATTTAGGGAATACTTGGATAAGTTTTCCATAATGTTCATACATGACATTTTAATTTACTCCAGAAGTGACGAAGAACATGAGCAACACTTAAGGCTAGTATTGAGTAGATTAGAAGTAGAAAAGTTGTACACCAAGTTTAAGAAGTGTGAGTTTTGGCCGAAGCAAGTCACCTTTTGAGACATGTGATTAGTAAGGATAGATTATTTGTAGATCCTAAGAAGATAAGAGCTGTAAACGAATGGCCCAAGCCAAAGATCATAACAAAAATTAGAAGTTTCTTAGGGTTAGTAGGATACTATAGACGATTTGTGGAAAGATTATCCAAACTAGCAACCCCTTTGACTAAGTTGACTCAGAAAGGAGTCAAGTTTGTATGGGATGATTGATGTGAAACAAGCTTCATGACATTGAAAGAGAGATTGACTTCTACACCTATACTTGCACTACCAATCAATGGTGAAGAATTTGTGGTGTATAGTGATGCTTCTATACAAGGACTTAGATGTGTGTTAATGCAGAATGGTAGGGTGATTGCATATGCATCTAGACAATTGAAGCCTTATGAGTAGAATTACTCAACACATGATTTGGAATTAGTAGCCATGGTATTTGCACTCAAGTTATGAAGACATTGCTTGCATGGAGAGAAGTGCAAAATATACATAGATCACAAAAGCCTTAAGTACTTCTTTACTCAAAAGGAGCTAAATATGAGGCAAAGATGCTGGCTAAAATTTATAAAGGACTATGACTTAGACATCCAATACCATCCTGGAAAAGCTAACGTCATTGCTGATGCACTCAGTAGAAAGAAGCATGGTAATTTAGCAACGATGATCACAACTCAAAAGAGAGTATTAGAAAATATGCAAAAGCTAGACTTGGAGATTGTTACCCAAGAAGTTGGAGCTAGACTCACTAGTTTACGAATGCAGCCAGTATTAATCGATAGAATAAAGCTTATAAGTTGGAGATAAGGGAATACAAGAAATAAAGAAAAGAATGGAAGAGGGAAAAGCTATGGATGTATTAAAGATGTAGAGAGGGTGTTGAGATATGGTCACAAACTAGGTGTGCCAAGTATAAATGAACTGAAGAAAGAGATATTAAAAAAGGCATACTATTCTAAGTACTCTATACTCCCTTGAAGTAACAAGATGTATAAAGACCTAAAGAACCATTATTTGTGGAGGAATATGAAAAGAGAAGTGGTTGATTATGTATCTAAGTGTATGACTTGCCAATAGATTAAGATAGAACATTAGAGACTCGTTAACATGTTACAACCTTTACCTATACCAGAATGAAAATAGGAACATATGACCATAGACTTTATCACAGGCTTCACAGCATTACCTCAATCGATGACTAAATTGGATATAGTTTGGGTAATTGTTGATCGACTTACAAAATCAGCACATTTCATACCAATAGGTACTGCGTATAAACTAGAGAAGCTAGCACAAATTTATATCAAAGAAATTGTAAGGTTGCATGAGATATCGGTCTCCATAGTGTCAAATAGAGATACGAGATTTGTGGGGGAGGTTTTGGAATAGTCTGTATAGAACTTTGGAGGCAAAACTACAATTTAGCTAACTTTTCACCCACAGATGGATGGTCAGTCAGAGTGAACGATTCAGATATTAGAGGATATGTTAAGGGCGTGTGCATTAGACCTTGGTGGAAATTGGGATGAACATTTGCCTTTAGTGGAATTCGCCTACAACAAAAGTTATCAAGCTACCATCTAAATGGCACCATATGAGGTGTTGTATGGAAGAAAGTGTTGATCGCCATTACATTGGGATGATGTGGGTGAAAAAAAAATATTGGGACCTGATCTAGTACAAGATGCAGTAAACAAAGTGAAGTTAATCAAGTAAAGAATGTAGTCAGCCCAAAGACGCCAAAAGTCATATGTAGACAAGAGAAGACGCCCATTGGAGTTTCAAGTGGGAGGTTATGTGTTGTTGAAGATTTCACCTACAACGAGAGTGATAAAATTTGGACTAAAGGGGAAATTGAATCCTAGATATGTGGGACCATTTGAAGTCTTGGAGAAAATTAGACTAATAGCATACAAATTGGCATTGCCACCAAGTCTGGCCGAAGTACTCAATATATTTCACATTTTCATGCTAAGGAAATAAGTCTTAAACCCAGATCAAATCACTGCATTGGAACCTCTGCAAGTGCAGCCAAATCTCACAACAGTGGAGAGACTCATCGAAATTGTGGATACTAAAGAGCAAACTTTGAGAAGACGGGTTATCAAGTATGTTAAGGTGCAATGGAGTAATCAAACCGAAAGAGAAGCAACATGGGAACTAGAAGGAGAGATGAGAGGAAGATACCCAGAACTCTTTAGTGATTCAGGTAATTTTCAAGGACAAAAATTCTTGTAAGGGGGAGAGAATGTAAATACCTAAGTATTATTTTATATATTTGTGGGTGTAATTAATAATAATAAAAATCTGCCAAGGATGATACGGGAAATAAGAATTATGAATCAGGACAGGATGATCATTTCGCAACCTAGGTATATAAGCTCCTTTACCTATGGTTAACACTATTTCCTCAATTTACTTCTCACAGAATCCTAGAGTCTTTTTGTGTGAATCCATAAAGATGGAGACAATGCGTAAATCCATAAAGAAGGAAACAACATTTTCCCACCAATAGCTTATCAAATTAAGGTAAGTACATAAATCAACAATTGTGAATTGTGATTGACGTATGTACATGGTAGCTTAGGGAATTAACATATTGAGGTTTACAAACATAAATCAATCCATGATACACAAGGGACGAAACAAGCAATTCACTCATCACGATAACAAATTAGGTCAAGTAAGTGTATGTATTAGTATATTACATTATGAATTTTATGTTAAATGGATCAATTAGGTTAAATTGAATAAAAATCGAATTGAGGGATCAATTTACGAGGTAATAGACGGCTCCCCAACATGACCGTGTTGGAACCATGTTGAATGTGACTGTGAAACAACATGACCATATTGAAAAAATATATATATATGGCCTTTGGCACGATCGTGTACTACCCCGCACTCAACTACACAACTCTCAATATGATTATGTTGAGTTGAAACACGTCTAGTCTACTTTTGATATTTATGGAAATACAATTCCAAAATCAAACCATTTGAATCATGTATAGGTTTGGAAGAATTGTGAAGTTAGAAAAGTATAAAATAAACCATGTTTTGCAAAGTCAGGTACATGTATACCATGTTTATTACTTGTGCTTAATAAATTAGACTTTTGTGTGTGTGTTTAATAATATTGTAAATGAACTGGATTGAGTATGCATGTGATTGTGAATTGCTGAGTCCAAGAAACCGAGTATGGGTCGGTGTTCTTGGGGTGGCACCCTGATGATTGGTATGTGACGTTGTCCTTAGTGGAGTCGTGTACCGAAATGATCCGGGTCTTATGTGAAAGATTGTGTTGTGAAATGTTCTAATGTAGAAGGTTGTAACATGTATTGTGAAAAGTTGATGTGCGATGACTCATGGACTCATAGATAGTGATGAGTACCTACTATCATATATATATATATACCAAAACAATAATATTCAGAATTGTTTTCGGTGGAAAGGTTCCACCTGTCATTGTTCCGTAGATAATGGAAAAAACATTAATACGTACACTAATTGTACGTTTATTCTAAAAATAGTATAGTAATTGATACTATACTTTACATTAAAATGAAAAAAAAAAATAAAATTTTACGTATTTTGCTACAAGTGTAACAAAATACTTTCATTGCATTCTTAGGGATCTGCTAGGTTAATACCATAGCAATCATCTTCATTGCTGTATCCACTAAAGGTTGATTCACTTCCAGTAGAATTATCATTGGTGGTGTTATGGATGTGAGCCAGGGCATTTTCCAACAATTCCTTCATTTCTTTTAGAGTAGTGACCTTAGCAATGGATGACATTAAGAAACCCCTATCATGAAGGAATGGGGTCTGGTTTTCATTTAAGACTTGAGTCGAAGACTTCTTCAGCCATTATTGGATTGCCGATTCTTTGACTTTGTCCTACATTTTGAATTTGTCCCACCATTTGACCTTGAAGCGTCTTGCCAGAATGGTGATCTGGGTCTTATTATCCTTCTATACTCATAGAATCATGTCATTACCCATGATATGTTGATATGCATAAAATATAACATGGTTTTGTTGAAAGGTGTTTTAGAAGGAAAGGGAACATAATTTTTTAAGAACAAATTAAATCTCTTTCGGGCATTGTCATGGACTATTTCATCAATAGCCCCAAATTCATCCCACCAGTGTGCAAACAAGCAAGGAAGGTCTTTTGAAGAACATTTGTCAAAAAAGATAAGCTATGTATGGGATTTTTTTGGTTCAATTGGAAGAAAGTATTCCACCAAGCCTGTTTATAATCAAAATAATTATAAATGGTCAAGAATGGAGCCATTGGGCTTAAAGGGTTAGTTTTGAACCGTTGGCATTTTGTTGGTTTGCTAGGCCATTCATTAAGGTTTATGGCCTTATGAATTCTAGCGGTAGAGTAGGATATGGATCCTGCATTGGTAAAATGTTTAAATGAAACAGATTTTGTTTCACTTAAAATCCTTTTATAAAATTCCATTGTTTTTAAATTATCATAAGGTACATAATTAAACTTTTTAGAGAATATTTCTCTGGCATATTCATAAGGATCATTTTTAAATACATTCTTTTCTACAGAAAAGACATATTTAAAAATTTCCTTGACATAAAATCGGGATTTTGGTAAAACATTTTGAGGGACAATTTCCTTCCCAAAGGAAGAAGCCACCTCAGTTACCTGAACATTTTAGGATGACTTCCTTTTGGAAGTTACTTCTTCTTGCTCTCCACTAAGTGGAGGTTTACGTTTGATTGCATTGGTAATTACCTTGGTCAAATCAAGCGTAATCATTATATCTGTGTTTAAACGCTCCTGGTTTAAACTCTCATTAGTTTTCCTCACCTGAGGTTCATTTGGTTTTGATGAACCAGAAGATGGCTCATCCTTGATCACTAATGGAGCATTAGGATTTTTGGGTGTTGTGGCCGCAAGCCACAACCAAACATTAGTGAGGCCCTTTTTTGGAGGGATCCCCTTTTCCTTTTTGGGAGGCATCTCCTTACAGGAATTCAAGGGTAAGGAAGTCAGGAATAGAATTGGATGATCCATTGATGTGCTCAATTTCGAAATCAAAGACAAATAAAATTGATTGCCATTTAGCAAAAATCTATAATTTTGAACATCATTTTCTAAAAAAATTTTTGCTGCTTTGTACTCAATTCTTAAAAGAAATTTTTGGTTTAACAAACCCCTCTGAAATTTGGAAATTGTTAAAACAATCGCTAAAATTTCCTTTTTGATTGCTGAATAATTCATTTGACATCCATTCTAGTGTTTGGACACGAATTGGACAATACATTCATTTTCTACTTAAGAATTCCACCAAATCTTATATCAGACGCATCGGTTTCTACTATCTTAGGTAGATTTGGGTCTGCTATGTACATACATGGGATTTCTTTAATTTGTCCAACTATACTGGTATGTTCATCAAACCATTTGGGTGGATTTTTCTTCAACCTATGGTGAAGAGGTTTACATAAGATATTAAGGTCTTTAAAGAAATATGCTATATAGTTTAAACTACCTACGAAACAATGGAGTTGGGTTTTATCCAGAATTTCATCAGGGAATTTAGAAGCAAATTCTATTGACCTTCTGATTGGTGTGATGGTGCCATTGTAAGTATCATACCCTAAGAGGGTGATACTACTAGGCCATTTTGTTTAGCTTTTCTAATAAAAGCTTTGTCTAGTCTATTTTTTTGAATTCCCATTCTTAATCCGATCTAGACTAGATCCTATGCTCATCTAATGTAGATCCTCGACTTGAATTAGGAATTTCGTTTGATTTTTGGAGTCGCCACCCAACTGTTGTTGGGAAATATTAAATTAAGACTAAAGGAGCGGGTTAGTCTTAATTTGGACCACTAGTTGTCGCTATTTCCTCTTCTCGTTTTTGAAAAGAGGACAAAAGGGAAAACCAGAGTTTCTAAGTCCGGAGGCTAACCTATTAAAACCTTACGGTTACCACCTAATTTCCTAAAATTGTCCTATTTAGAAATGTGTTTTATTGTATTTCTGTTACTTTTTATTATGTTTTTGATTATTCTAAGAAAATAATTTTTTTATTTCATTTTTTATAGGTTGACCCAAATGGGTGCCTACGTACCTGCTAGTCAGGATCAAACAAGCCGTAGTTCGCTTTTCTGAAAACCTTTAGTAGGTTTGTGAATTTTAATTTGAAAATCTCTTTCACTTTATGTTTTTATCATTTTTGGGATTTTTCTAAAAACTCTAAGCCTAAGCTTTAATTTGATCTTTTGAAAATGATTTTTAGGGAAAAACATCAATTTTGGCTTTATTTGAGAAAAATGATTTTTCTAAGTGCTAAAACTCATTTTTTTATAATTTTTGAATTTTTATGATTTTCATGATTTTTTATTATTTTTATGATTTTTATGATTCTTCTACTATTTTTTATAATTTTCTAAGTTTTCATGATTTTCATAGTTTTTTATTATTTTTATGATTTTTGTTGATTTTTTATAATTTTTGAATTTTTGTTAAAAATTTTATCCTAAACTATTATTTATCCTATTTTAGAATCTAAAATTTTATTATTACTTCTTTTATTATTTATCTACATTTTTATTTATTATTTATTTTATTATTTTATTTATTATTATTTATTATTTTTTTATTTTACTACATTATTAAATCCTAAAAATCTAATTTCTACATTTTCCTACTTATGGAAATAAAATATAAACAAATAAATAACTAAATAAAAAAACAACAAATAAATAATCAAATAATAAATCAAATAAATACAAATAAATAAATACACAAAATTCGAAAAAAAATAAAAAAATCCGGAAAATTCGACTTACTTGGATCCGGGTCGGTATGCGGGTCGAGTCGGTTGGGTCGGGTCGGATCGATCGGACACGGCGGCGAAGAGGGCTCGTTCAAGGCGTTCCGGCGGTCTTTTGCAACAGGTGAGGTGTCGAATCCTAGCTTCTTGAGGGTGCTGGATCCAATGGCGATGGTGGTTTGCTCTCAGATCGTCTCCTGGTGGTGGTTCAACTCCGGTCGGTGATCGCGACTTTGGTTTTCCTCCGGTGCTCTCCGATTTGCTCTCTTTTCTCACTTTCTCTCAATTCTGATTCCTGTCCTGGCTTCCTCCCTTCGATTCCTATTTATAGGCACTTGAAACCGAGCTGGATAAGCTCGGATTTCCTCCGATCGAAGCTAATCGGATTTTCGGTTAAAAAAACCAACTCCGATTTGTGTAAATCCTTTGATTTGTTGCGATTTGATTCCAGTTAGATAATGTTTATCTTATTTTCTGTTGAAGATCTGTTGGATTTGTGCAAAAAATCGAATCGAAACGGCCGAAATTCGAATTTTCTCTTCCGCTGGCGATCTCGGGCCCGAGGTAGAAGACGATCATGCGCCCGGCGCGTGCGTTCCCTCCAGCCAATCAAAGGTTGCCACGTGTCCTGGATAAGTAAGAAAAACAAAACACGGAAACTGCCTTCCCCGCGATTCGAACCTGCGATCGAGCCCCCCCCACGCGCGCCTTAGCCCGTGGTCCGGACTAGCTGGGCTAGCCCACTTTCCTGATTTTTCTAATTTTGCAAATTGCATATATGCAATGCGATTTTTTTATTTTTTTGTATTTTTTGAAATTTCAAAAATTTGTAAAAATTATTTATTATTTATTATTACCATTTCTGAAATCATTTTTCAAAATTAATGTTTTTTCCTATTTATTTTTATTTTTTGAATATTTTTAATTATTTATGCTAAATTAGGGAAAAATTAGAAAAATTGGAAAAGAAAAAAAAATTAAGAATTGATTATTATCAATTATTATTTATTCCTATGGCAAAAATGGGATGTTTACAAGCTTTAATATGTTTGAAATGCTGATCTATATTAGGAGAGAAGATCAACACATCATTAATATATACAATTATGAAATTTGAATATTCATTAAAAATTTCATTCATTATCCTCTAGAATTTAGAGGGTGCATTTTTTAACCCGAAAGGTATGACATTCCATTTATATTGTCTAAAAGGGACAGTAAATGCCATTTTACCTTGTAAATCTGCTAGCCAATTGAAGGTCAAATAAAATAAAATAAAATAAATTTAGGACTAGTTCACGAACTTAGCTGGCCTGGAACTAAGGAATCTTAAGCCAATCCCAATTCATACATTTATGACTTAGAAATCAATGGGTCTGTCCAACAAAGTACCTTATCTCTTGTCCTCTTATCATTACTAGATGTTTAGGGCAATACAATCTCCCATTACACCATGTAAACACACGTATAGATATAAAGGTGCATCAATGAGCAAGTGTTGCTCTCCTAATTTTTTGTGCACTTAAATTGATACTATTGCATGTTGTTGTAATATATATAAACATGTATCCCTCTTAAGTTTGAACTTTTCAATTATCAATTAAATCCCTAATATGTTCTATTGTGTGTAGTTTTATCCTCTCTTATTATGTTCTATTTTATCTACCGTTAACTTAACACCTTAAGATTTTAAGTTGAATATAGTATCAAACTCATAAGTTTATTCCTCCATAAACCCATTTACAAGTTTTCTTCCATTATTGAAGGCTCCCCCTCTTCTAACAAATGGTATCAAAGTTGATGATTTGGCATATATTTGAGGGGGAAATTATTAGGATATAAATGTGAGGTGAGAGAATCCCACATGAGAAACATATGGATTGAGTGAAGGATTTATAATCCTATTAACCTAGTACTTTAAGGTTTTAAATTAGATATAGTGTTAAGCTTATAAGTTTATTACTTCATATACCATTTGCAAGTTTTCTTCCATTATTTAAGGCTTTTCCTCTTCTAACACAATAAACTAATTGAGTAGCTTAGTTTCAAGTCCAATACAATAACAGTCAAATCGATCTCAAATATATATTAAATAAACTCAAATGACTTATAAATAAATTTGATACATTTACTGTTGATTTCTTTTATAGAAATCGCATGATAACTCTGTATATACAATTTATAGTGAATCTATATGTTCTCAGGTTTTTAACTATTGGAATTATTATATTAGATCCACCGATCGAAACGGTTTCTTTTTGTGTAATATATTTGTATGGGAAGCAAAAAGAACTTACCAAACATGACTCTCCAGTCATGACAATGAATGTGGATGCTGACGGAGCAGTTTGAATCCAAGTGCCACCCTTAAGCTGCACTTCCAATCCATCAACTTCATTTTGTTGAAGTAAGGTCAAGAAGTTCTTGTCATGATGAGCCGTGGCACCTATTTGAGGCTCATCATCACTGTTTGGTGCTTTGTATTTCGTCATGCGGATAGAATATAGTTTAAACTTCCTTGATGAGATTCAAGATATTTCTCAACACCCAAGCTCTGGAAAATCATCTTCGTGATTAATTGCTCTAGCTGTGACAATCTCAATGCATAGGAACGCAGTACCTCACTATGCACGCCAAACCAAGAGTAAAAAAAAAAAAAAAAAAGACAGTGAAAAGAATCGTTAGTGGCTATTTTAATTTTTGCCTGTTGTTGTAACGAATAGTCAATTGCACGTAAATTCTTAAGCTTTTTAAAGTTGGTTTCAATTTAATTATCCATAAATGTTGAATATATATATATATATATAATGATTAAAACTGTTAAAATTCTAAAATCATTATCATTTATTATGTCCTGTTTATTACAGTTTTTGGATTTTAACAATAACCTAAAGATTATATATATATATATTCAAAAATTGTTAAAATAAAATTGTGCTTTCAAAATTTAAGAAATAAAAATAAATTTGTATTATATATTCCATGCATAAAATTTAGGATATTATTTGAATGATGCTTTTCGTGGCTTAAGATTGACATAGAATTGACCTTCCAACAACTAAAGCAATATACACGTATATTTGTGTAATCTTACGGCTCATAAAGTCGGATTGAAAACAGAAATCCAAAAAGTCAAATCAAAGAAAAGAAGCTGTTTATTTTTCTTTCTTTTTTTCTTCTTAATTTTAGTACTTCCAACTATTTACTTGGATGACTTTAGCCTTTTGGTATATATGTACTCTATACATATATTCATATTTATATATATCAATTGGGAACCGGTGTTTCCAAGATCTAGCTAGTCGTGGGAAGGCCACCATCCTCCCTCGTTAAAGCAGCAATTATTGTCACTATCAACGTGTCCAAGCTCCATATGGCTTGTCGGGTGATTTTGGATTACTTTAAATTCAAATAGATTATAAGACATACGTAGATGGAGAAAATGGTAGGTAGATTTTTCATTTATTTTTTTTTAATAATATCCATCACCAGAAATATGATATATAAAAAAGTGATTTTACATTAAAATTTGTATATAAATTTACTTTTTCATATGTTATACTTTCAATAAAACTCGTCAATAAAATAAAACAAAAGCTTAATTGATGTCTTCAATGATTTTTCTAATCAATAAAAAAATCTTTTTTTTTTTCAATCATTTTTCTTTTAAGTTGAATCCTAAAGTGGATTAAAAGATAAATAGCCTTAAACTATTTATGTTAGCCACTCTTTTTATAAAAGTGTAATACACAAGAAAAAAAAGTTCACAAATAAAAATAAAAACACGAGGTCCAACACAGAACCACTTTCATATGCTGGTTTTATGTTATTTGGTGGTTCTATTGTTTGCTTTCTGAAGCCCGAGTAGGTAAGATAGATACTTATCGTGCCAAAAATGGAAAAGTTAATGAAAATGAGCTATAGTAAACTTGGATATGGAAATTTTCAGACCAATTTCTTGGAACGGTGTCATCAGAACTCAAACATTGTAATACGAGTCAAGTACCGAGAAGAAAGAAAGAAAGAAAGAAAAGTAACGGAAAAAAAGAAAGAAATCAGACGTTTTGCTAGTGATAATAACAATGAGATTAAAGAAAGATCATACCAAAAAGTTGTGTTGCCCTCCGGCCAGAGAAGGTCAAAGAAAGTTTGAATCGCTTCAGAATCCAAAACTCCATTAACAGCCATAAACTCAAGTGTAACTTTCCAAAATCTGGAACATTATAACTTGTTATTTATCATTAGTGGATAGTGATACACTAAAACACTAATTCTCTATTACAATTTTAAATCTGTTCATATCCATTGTAAAATAATATCATTATAACTTCAAATATTAGAAATAAATAACTCTTAAGTGAATCATTACAATTATCATTATTTAAAACAATACATTAAAATCCAAATTCAAAATCAGAGTAAACTCTATAAACATATAAAGGAATAAAATGTTTAAGAATCTAATAACTATCTCTACATTTTTTAATCAACAACTTAAGTTCTATCAAGGAATTCTTCATTTACTTTCACATTATGCCTCATCAATATAATAGTAGTGCTCTCTTCTATATTCACCATGATAATAACCCACTTAATTTCCATTCTCATCATAATTGATATGCTCATCATTTTTACTTATAGTTGAAAAATAATTTGAAATGAGCCTAAACCTAATACATGAGTACCACACAGATATGTGTGTACCATACAAACAACAATATCACATAAGTATATGCAATAGTGATACATCAAGTCATTAGATTATTTATAATTACTTAATCTACATTTAATACAAGGATACTTATGACCCTATTACACATATAGTATTTACGTATATATATATAATCCTAAGTTAGGAATTACTACTGTAGGTCTCGTCTAGCCCTAATTTACTTCAAATCATTTCGATACACGACTCCACTAGGGATAACGCAGCATGCTAATCATCGGGATGTCTCTTAAGATCCGCCACTGTAGGCCCCTAAACTGAGCTATTCACAAGCAACATACATAATTAACTTCAATATTCAATTAAATTCATTTGATTACTAAGTTGATAATCACAAGTAACAAAACACAATAAACATGCATCTAGAAAAGTGTTTTCACAGTTATTTCTTACATCTCTAGGAAAGAGATATAAACTTATCAATCATAAAGGAATAAATTTAGTTATATCCTATAACATAATGTAAGTTTACTAATTAGTTAATTTTATTCTAATTGTAGAATTCCCTTCCTTGATGTTGTATCACGCATCTATCTTAATTTAAAATCATAGAAATATGAAATAGGATTGGAATTTGAGTATTTCAAAGCAATACGGTCATGTGAGAGGCTGTGTAGAGAAATAAGGGCTACAGTACGACTGTGCTAGTGGCCATGTATTTTTCTATGTAAAATATTATTTCAGCATGCTCAGGTACACACCCAAATGTACGATTGTATACCTTTATCCATCTACCTTTTTGTATACACTTATGTTTCTACATAAGTAGATATGTGAGCATGTATCTAACCATATACAATACTATTCATCGCAAACCCTTATTTCCTTTCTCCAATTTGTTCCAAAGTCTAATTTCTAGAACTCTAAGTCTAATTAATCAATGTACCTACTAATTCTAATGCATTTTTTGGATCCTGTACACTTACTCAGTTTGGAATTGTGATCAAAATCTTCCAAATGTTTGATCTTACACCCATTCTGTTTTGTTCCTTACTCCAATCTCTATTAACATATCACCAATTAAACTTAGGTTTATAAATCCGTCAATAGAAATAAACACTTTCATGATTAAAGTCCTTACCAAATGAATTTGGATTGATCTTGTCATTATCCCTTAGGTTGCCTATGATTATCTAAAAGTATCTCTTAGCTTTTCTATAGTTGCAATTGCATAAATAAGAGGAAAAGAAGAGACATTAGGTTAAGTGGCTTATATATTTTGATCCTTAGAAAATTAAATTACTCCCATCTTTTTATCTATTTACTTATTTAACCTTTATCTTATTTTATATTAATTATTTAATAAATAAAATTATATATATATATATAAACATGTATTTACATCAGGACTGTTGGGAATATACCCATCATAAGGCTTTCTTGGATCCACAAATCGTTGCTTGATTTCCTGTCGAAGTTTGAACACCTCTTCCAACATCTTGAAAACCTCGTTATGAAGCTCTAGAGTGACCTTGTCGTACGTTGCTTCAAAACAAGCCATTCTCTTCTAATGCTTGCACAACTTCTTTGCTTACAAGACCCCAAGAAGATGATCCTTCCTTCAAGTCATCTTTGGACAGATCTATGACTGGAAGTTTGCTTGGTGTCGAGAGGGACTCTGGAGTTAATTGTGTGAGTTCTATCGTTATTGCTAATACTAGATAGGTTCAGATGTGCTACTGGATGTGACGATATATTTATAATGTATAATTGTAAATAAATCCTAAAATATTGATGAATGTGCGCAAAATACAAGACTTGTAAATTTTCACTTTATATAATTTTCAAAAATATGAATAATCCAAGATCGATCCCGAAAATCATTGCTAAAGGACCACATATAACAATGGTTATGGGACTAAAGTGGCGACTCAGTGTATATACACGTTTCAAAGATAACAAGAAAGTAATGTCGTATTTAAAAAATTTAAGATACTATACTTACGGAATGTTAATGATTTGAGAAATTTTCATTTATATCTTTTTCATATAAAATTTAATAATTTTTTATATGTCCTTGCATATGTGAAAAAAAAATGATTATAAAAATTATTAATAATCATGATAATGATGATTACTACGTAAAAAGAAGATTGAAAAGTATAGATTCACTTAATAAGATAATCCGTCATGGAAAAGTGTGTGTGTGTTGGAAAATCAAATTTTGTCTCTATTTTTTTTTTTTTTCAAAAGCTATCGAAATTAAAAGCCATAAAAAAGTTCAATAAAGCGGATTCTCTAATAGCCTTGATCAATGTATTCAGTTTTGGTGTAGAAAAGATTTTCTTCAAATGTTTGGTGTCCAAAAAAGAAGAAATTGGTAAAATTGAAAGTATATATTATTGATTTCATTATTATATTTATGAGGCCTTTTTTTTTTAAATTGTGGATCTAATATCTTATGTGATTTTTCTTTTCCAACTATTCCTTTTTTTAGGAATGGAGGAAATAATCATTATCAACTGTTATTCTACTCCTATTGGAAAATAGTATAGATGCTATAGATATTCTCCTTGATCTCATATATGCGTGTTATCTAAATACAACTCCTTATATTTTCTATACATTTAACCCCTCAATCCGTTTTTCCTTTTGACCTGAAACTTCTCATCTTTGAATATGAACCCTTGAACCTCCTAATATTTATAAAAATGCTTTATGATCTCTTATATAATCTTTTTGCCCTTTAAAAATAGGAAAAAGTGCTTTTAGCATTTTTTTTAATTATTTTATATAAGGGCAGAACATTAAAATGCAATTTAAGAACATGTTTCTAAAACTTTTGGAGTCTAAGTGCCTGGTTATAAAGATAAAACCTTTAAAAACCATCATGGAACAAATATAGATAGATGTATTTCTATTTTACCTATATATGAGAATAAAAGATACGACAAAAATTAGGTGCTACCCGGTTGCCGCTTGCTCTATAGAGTACTGATTTAGCTTAATGAGAATATTTAAAATAGAATTTATCGAAGTAATTTGAGCCCATGGTCAGATGTAGATGAGGACTAAAGAACAGACAAATCCAGGTTAGGTGCAAAAGGCAAGCAAGTCAAACAATAATATAACCTTAAGTAACAAATAAGACAACTGATCTTCACGTTTTAAATTGGGAGAAGAAATGATCACATGGTGACATATTGATATTTAAATAATTAGGATATATATTTGTAGGGTACTAAATTTGATTGGTGGGATTTAAGTCCAATAATAGTTTAGATTCGATTTTATGGGATAAGTGATAGAGTACAAAAAGTCAAGCCCATGGTTATGGATAATTAAGAGAGATTTGGTATGGTGGACATAGAGGGTTGAATGTGTTATATAAAAATATTGGGTTAAATCCACTATAGACTTGGGTTTGACTTCTTAGGCTAAATGATAAGGCTCAAGAAGTTCAATTCATATATGGGATGACTAAAGAAGATTTGGCTTTATGAGTTTAGAACAGAGATCATTGGACTATTTCGCCTGTATTCAACCTTTCTCAAGCAAACTCATGCTCTTATGAGGAGGCTATTAATCTTAACTCATTAGCAAGCTCATTTAGGATAACTATCAAGTGAGCAAGCTTCATCTTATCCATTAATCAACACAATGATTGGATAGATGTTATTAAACCTAAGAGCTTATAAATATCTAGCCATTCCTCATTTGACACTTTTGAAAAGATTAAAGAAACAGTGCTCTATTGCATTATCACTACTCTAAAAGATCAAGTAAGCAACTTAGGTAATTACAAATCTCAATTACATAAGCTATAAGGTTGATACCTAATATTTCCTTAAACTCTCTTATCTATCACTTATACATTAGAGGCACTAAGATTGCATGTTCCTCCTCCATATCACTCTCTTCAAGCCATCCCAATATAATTCATCTCCACATTACTACTTTGAAAGTCACGTGTAGCACAAGACTTGCCCACAACACACACATAACCACCTTAGTTGGAACTCTTCATCTACAATGGGTTTAGAATAGAAACTATTGGACTACTCATCCAGTAGTAAGCTTTCCTAATGAGGCTCGTGTAATAAGAGAAACCTTTGATGGGCTCGAATCTAAAAGGAGACCCATTTAGGGATCTATTAATGAAGGAACTCATCTTAGCCGTTCATCGTCAACATGATTTGGCAGATGATGTTAATGGCTTGACTATATAAATAGCTAGAGTTCATCTATGTTTGGGACATTGAGGATTCTAGGCAAACACCAACGTATTGTTGAATTCTTTCCTTACAAGTGATTAAGAACACATCACCTCTCATTAGAGTTCAATGCTATTGAGCTACTTCACTTGTCACACATATATTGGAGTCTCTTGAATTTCCCATTCCTCCTTCTTACCTTCCTCACTTGATTGTCTCTTATACCTATTTCATGTCACTTCTCTAAAGTCACATATATCTTGATATGCATATTGTACACATGTAACCAACACCATAAAATCAATACACATACAATTTTCAATGTCATTTTCTATACATTAATATTTATAAGATTATTCATTCACAAGAAAAATTACAACGCTTTATCGAAGTCAATGGGTACATATTTTCAAAAATTACAAGAAGATAAAATCGTACTTACCTCTATCTTCACCTATAGGTGTATCCCTATTTATAATTTGAAAAGTTATATATGATTTAAACATAAGAATACACATGTGACAAAATTATAAACAAAAATTTTAAATTGTTTTTATTTTTTATATAAATTTATGAATAAATCAATAATATAAATATTAATTTCTTAAATAGAATATATCAAGTTCAATTCTTCCTTTCCAACAAAACATATGAGATACACTAGTTTGGAAGGAAAAACTGAAAAAGTTTACAAGTAACCTTTTATACTTAGAAATCGTGCGTAGAGCTTCGTAACAGGCATTTATTCGAAGATATCTAAAAATGTAACAAGCAATGCTACGGGAAGATTTCATAATATATATATATATATATATATATATATATATATATATATATCCCTTTTCGAGCTTCATATCTTATAAAAATCTCTAATACATAAAATTTAAATTTTTAGTCTCATTTTTTTATTTATTGACATTTTCCCAAAGCTAATTAGTGTTATACTATTCAGAAAAATTTCACCATCTTACTTAGATCAAAACTTTTCTTTAATTATCTATTATTATATTATTTAATTTCTTTTAAAGCATTCACAATCGCTAGTTGAACTTTATGTGATTTCATTTTCTTTTCCCTAACTGTCTCTAGTTGGAATTTTTTTTCGTCCGTATCTTTTCTATACGAGGTACAATGTTTTAATTATTCCTTTATTTGTTATTTTATTAGTTAAGTTAAATAAAATAAATGTAAAAAAAAAAGTAGTAATCATGATAAAGATTACTATGGGGAAAGAAAAATATCAAAAAGTAATATTTTTGAAATAATCGGTCTTGGAACAGATTGTGTATTAAAATAATAATAATAATTTGCCTCTAGTTTTTTAAGGATAACTAAATTTTTTAATGGTAATTGTTAAGTTTTCTACCACTAAGTTTAGATGATAATAGAATAATTAAGTATTATACTAACAAGTTTGTGAAGCGATTCAAAGGATATAAAAGAAGTGATTCAAAGGATAGCTCAAAGAATGTCCAACATTTGAAATGAATAATATTAGTGCTCGGAGGATATCTTAGAGACTTTGCTTGGAAAAATGAAAGAAGATCAAATTACGAGATTCTAACTTAAGTTGGATGGTTTATTGGATTGACGGTCTAACTCCACTCATTGGATGTATTTAAAAAATATATCTAATTCTAATTCACTTAAGTTAGTTCACAAACCCGTGGAGATCAATTTTAAAGAGATTTAATAGTTTTGTTCATTTTTTATTAAAAGCAAATTATTTGTGATGTTCTTTGAAGACTTATGTGGAACAGGAGCATAGATATTTATAAAGGATAAGATTAAAAGTTGTTGCAGTTCAAATTCATAGAAGATTCGGTTAAGATATGGATAAGGAAGTTTGTTAAAGAAAAATCCAAGTTGATGAAGATCATGTATCTTTTTTAAATTCAAAATAAATAATCCAGATTTATCTACAATTGACCAAGAAGTTTATCAACACAACCTAAGATCATCTAGCAAATAACAAGTGTAACGAAAAAAATAAAATAAGAACAAGGCAACAATCAAATCAATTGAAGATCATGTCCAAGATTTATGGATAACCAACTTCAATGGATAATTGAGGATTAGCTTAAAGAGATTTGTTAACCATTTATGTTTGTTTCAAGGCTGCAAATCAAGGACAATATACATACACAACTTATTCAAAATAAAAAAACAAAACCATGTATCAAGAATACATACTACTACAAGGACTATATTGCACTAACAACTTTTATATCTTACTGTTTCGTTTTGAGTACCAATACTTATTAAGGATACCTAGTTTTGGTGTAAAAAAGATTTTCTTGAATAGAATTCGTGTCCGTGCTAACTCAAAGTAATTGAAAAAGAAATAGGTAACACCGAATCCAGGTGTATGTTTCATCCTTTATTAATACTTAACTCTAAATGTTCATCCTTTAATGAGTAATTTATTCTATAAAAAAAAACTAATAATTTAATATTTCACGCATTTGATGTTGCTAAATTTGCACACATCAAAACCGCTAGGTCCAATGCACCCAACACGGAACCGACCTTTGGAAGACCTGTGACTTGTCGGTTCTTAGCGAGTCAGGTAAGGCAAAGGGCTCGTGCCCATGACCAGTCCAGGAAATTCGTTGCACAACTACTCCAAAAGAAACATTCATGCAATATCTAGATCTTGTTTATGCATTTACTTTACTGAATGGAATGAAGTACGGTTAAATAGTAATTCATACTAGAATTGATATTACATACTTAGCATATTATTTATTCAGCATTAAAAGCATAAGGAATAAGTAAGAAAATAAAATAAAACGTCTATTATATCCTTCAATCCTGTCTTCTTTTGAAATCCTTACCACCAATCCCTCGCATGCACGACCATAGGTGATTATGGCAACCAAACGCTCACCCGCCGCGATGACCTATCCCAGATCCCACATCGACGAGCACTAGCATACCATGGAAACTAACACAGATGTCGATGTTACATAGTAACCTATGATTGAGGAACCATGAATGCGTAGATATTCACTTTCTTCGTAATAGATCTTTCTCTATAAATACCAACGGATGCTTATTTATTATCCAACAAAATGTATGCTTTCGCATTGTAATCCATACAATAAACAGGTTATCAAAGTTCAAACGTTCTTTAATTAGTAAGAATGTACATACAAAGGTAGTAAACATCAAGGAAAATCTGCAGCAAAATAAGCGATACTAGGGAATTTTATAAAACACACAAATATAAGACTTGATTCTGAAAGATTATAAACCATAAGAATTTGATTTACAACTATAATTTGCATTACAACAGCTATCTAGGGAAAAATTCAATATGCATGCAAGCGATTATAACGTGAGTAACCTGTACGAGAACCAAAATTGTAATATCTAATTCCCCTTCCTAGCAAATGAAACCAAAGCCACAAGACCTAAGGAAACTTCATTATAGACATGTAGTTTGTAGGAATATAGAGAAGAGCATTACCGGTGAACAAAACTCCCCATTTAAGTAACAGTTACTTCCAAAGTTTGACATGCATATCATGACTAGCTGAAGCCAAAACGCCTCTAGTTTTCGAAGCTGCCAAGGCTGAGACAAGTTCACTATGTGCCTGAACGGTAATCCTTCTATTTTGCACCATTTCCCAAAGTTCAAGAGTCTTGACGAATCAATAGAAACAAGTAGATATCTCATGTTAGGTCAAAACAAATTGATATCAATGAAAAATTGCTATCATGCATGTCGTCTTGTGCATAAATGTGTGCTAGCTAAGATTGTGCATAAATCTAAACTTCCTAAAGAAAGAAAATAAGTGTAAATCAAAATTTAGAAGACAAAATGACTTGCCTTGTCACATCCTATGATGAGGATTGGACAAGTAGGATGGAACACAGAAGTGTGGAACTTGGTGCCAGTACTCTTTAACTCCCAACAGCTACCAACCACGCACTTTGAGCTGATTTCCCACACTTTAACCATGTTGTCACTAACAGAAGCAATGTATTGGCCAGTAGAATCCCAGCAAATATTGTGTATAGAACTGTCATGACCCTGCAAGAAAAAGCTAACACGATATGACTATCAGGTATAAACATAAAAACCTACATCAAATATTCCAATTTAAACTTTTAGATTAATTAGTTGTGCAACTAAATTCAAGAGAGTCCTGCACAATCATTTCATCCCTATTTAGATAATTTCTTCACTTAATGGCCTCCAACTTTTGATTCTTAAATCAGTTGGTTGTAAAGCTAAATTCTATACCAACAATAATAGAACTAGTGTTAAATTAAGCATAACTTGTCTTCTACATAATTGAAACTTCTCATCTTCCGATCATTGGAGATACAGCTCTATACAAGCAACACAAATTCACAGCATAGTAAGAACAACCTTCCTAGCAATCCATCACTTAGATGTGCAAAAATGAAATAAACATTATATATTTAAGTCCAATATAAGGGATTTAAGAATGGTACAATATATTGGATCAAAGGTAGTTTTATTTCATACATGTAAACCAGCTAACACATACAAAATGCATTGCTGAAGATTTCATACAAATAGATCACAATCCTTATACAGGTTATGAGAGACTGAGAGTACTCAAACTTTAGCTACAAAGTGCTACCAGTCGAACAAAAAAGAAAAGGAAAACCAGGACTTTCTATGGAGATAAAATTAATTGAATAAACAGAAAAGTTAACAGAAGCAAGGTTATTGAACAAACAAGAATATTTATCTTATGAAGCATGGAGTCACCAAAAATATAGATCTTCTGAAGCAATAATGATCAATTCTAGAAATATGCTTGCAATAAGACCAAAATACATAGCTTCAAGTCTACAACTTCACACCTCATAGGCTTTAAAGTAAAAATGATATAAACCATACCTAAGGGTTTAAAATTCTAAATCCAACCATTGTGGTATCAAAACATAACAAGGTATAAATTCAAGATCACTTAAGTTCAAATCTCCACACTATGATTTAAATCCCAAGCTAATTAGTTCCATCCAATGGATCATAGTTTGAAGGGGTGGATTAAAGCTAAAAATAAAAAATCATATATAGATTTACAAGAATAAGCTTTGAAGTTAAGCTTAATACAAGAAGTAAGAGTAATTTATTATCCCACATTTTAGTGAATCAAAAAGGCAAAGGGCAGGCAGATGTTGGTTCTTGTGAGCATAAAAAGAGACAGCAATAAAATGTAAAATAAGTCTTAGATTAACCTGTAACTTTTGTCTACAAGTTTGCATATCAACATCAAATATGGCTATAAAATTTTTCACTGCAGCTGCAAGAAACTTCCCCCCTGGAGGTTGAAACCTTATTTGGCTTGCACCACCCTGTGAAATAAGAATAAAAAATGATCATCAGGATAATTACAATGCATCTCTTGCCAGCAAAAACAAAGATCACCTGGCCTACCTTAATAATTCCAGCACAACAACCCTTCTTGATACTCCAATATCGTATCTCCTGATCTCTGTCGCAGGAACATACAAGGTCATCCTTTCTTGGGTGGAAGTCCAATGACACCACAGAGCTATTGTGTCCCACTAATGTAAGGTGTGGATGACCAGGCTGCAAAGGCACAAATTCATGTACTTTTCAATGCATGTTTCTATAGGGCAGTCAATCTCATTCAGCAAGAAGCTACTTCTTTATATAACTAAACAATTAACAAGAAGAACCATTATGTAGAGATGCGTAGTAACCTTGTAAGCATCCCAAATCCTCACAGTTGTGTCAGCTGAACAAGTAGCTATGCGAGGCAAACTGAGACTGCAACGCAGGTCATTTACACATCCAGAATGTTCCCTCAGTATAGATTTCAATTCGAAAGTCTCCATACACCACAATGATACCTGCTTCGGTCACATTAGATCAAATACTTCATACAAGTGTGAAACCATTCTCAGAAGAGAAAAAAGCTTGATCCCCCAGTATCAAACTGGTTAAAAGAAGCTGATTCACTATCCAGCATGGACATTCAAATCTCTAATTCATGTAAAGTCAACAATTGGCATACCTTTCCATCATATCCCCCAGTAGCAAGCAACTTTCCATTGCAGGAGAAGTGGCAACATTCAATTTTGCTTGTGCTTGCAGGAAAATGCTGAATTTCGATGAGAGAGAACCCTGGATTCATTAAGGACTTTTTTATGTGTAGCATAAGTCTAGCATTACATGAACTGAACCATATTAAAAGGCCTCAAAGCCACACTGATTCCACTAAAATGCGTCCATATGAAATTTAAGGGTAGCCAGTATATACAAGTGTTACCTCTGCTTATATCAATAACTTGATCCTGAGCATCTGCATCATCACGTAATAAGAGTGAATCCACATTGTCCAATGAAGATCCATCCGCAACAATAGTATCCATATCAACCTGTAAATTATGATCCTTTCAAACGGATAAATTAGACAATATTTGAAAATATTGCACTGTGCACTCAGAAAAGAATATTGTTGACTGCTAAGCATAATTACTCAAATTGGCCGAATCCTAATCCTACAGGTGCTAAGAAGATGATGATACTGAAAACTACGAAGATATGAACATCAGTATGACATGTCTACTTTTAAGCAACTCCATAATTCAGTATATTTAATAACACAGAATGGGAAAAGAAAAAGGTGGCAATTCAGAAGGAAATAAAAAAGATTACATGATGGAGACAAAAAAAATGCACAAGGGTTATGAATTGCAAGAATGTTTTGCCTTTTGAAATTTCATGTAATTGAAATATCATCTCACATAATGCTGCCCATGTTTGTAAACAGATCAGAAATAAAATATCTTGTAAAACCCTAAGCTCTAGTTGTGGATTCTCAGATGTGAGTAAGAAGGTTTTATATATCTAAAGTCTCTTCCTCAAAACTGGAACACATATGAAAAACAAGTCTTAGTTGCCTCACCAATTGATTTTTTGCTGCCAGTAGAGAACCCATGGCATCATGATTACATCGCGACACATTTTTGGAAAAAATATCATCATGTTGCAAACTTGATTCCGAGGCTGCATGAGTCGAACTTAATGGAGAACTAGGTGGGAGTCCAACAGTATTGGCAGCATGTGCACTACGAGCAGGGCCTGAAGATGAAGCTGGTTGCTTGCTCCTCTGCTCAAGTAGATCTCTTGAAGCCTAAATAAAGAAATAAGTTGAAATATGAACATCCATGTATGTTCATATCAGAAATAAAATATTTTGTAAAACCAAAAGTTTGAGTTGTGGATTCTTAGACGTGAGTAAGCAGGTTTTGTATATATAAAGCCTCTTCATCAAAACTGGAACACATAAAAAACAAAATTTTTGAGAATGTGAAAAAAAATATCTAAGACCTAACAAAACACCAAGCATACAAGAAAACTACAGCTATGACACAAGCAATGCAAGGTACATAGATAACTACTACCATAACATACATAAGTGTGCATAAACAATTTATCCTTTAATTGGGATAGATTGGGGATAGATCAGTTGTACATTCTTCCTTTATCAATAAATGAATTTTATTTACCCCAAAAAAATGTATCCATTAATCCCACAAAGGCAGAAGATATGCCAGAAGAAGATATAAGCGAAGAAACCTTTCATTTGGAATAAAAGGTTTACGTCATGATTTGTTTGGAACATTACTTTGCTCAAGCATGTAATGTTTGGAGATGGGCCTACCTGATGATTTCCCCAAAAGACATTTGCCATGCTAACATCAGTCGTCATGCAGCTAGAGGTAAATTTATCCTCATGCTGGAGAACACAATTAGACTTCTGAAGATGTTGGCTCATGCGAGAATCCGGCACACACTTTTGCTGCTGTTGATTATTGTTCTGCGGCTGCTGCACACAAACAAACAATTTGTCAAAGTCTAAGCATGGCACTGCTCTGCTGCTTATGTGCTTATACAAACTAAAGGAGCAAAAATATGATAAAACGCCATCTGAAATATCAGAAAATAAAAAAATAACAGCACCTCCATTAGCACATCATAGTCTCCACAAGAAAGCATGGAGCTAGGTACTTGTGGTGGCAACACACAAGGTATTATATTTTTAGTTGAGTTTGCATGATTATCAATTCCAATACACATGTTCTGATAAGCAAGAAGCATGTTGAGCCTTTTCCAGTCCAGATCCCTGGAAGACGGACTTGCCAAGTTTTGTTGAGCTTGAAAGAGATGTTGCGGTGACTCCATTTGGTTGATGGCCAGGGAAGATGGTACCGAAGGGGATAACGGTACCAGTGGCCTATGTTGCTGATGGAGTGCAGATCCAAGCTGATGAAGTTAATAAAGTAAAAGATCACATAAATAAGCAAATTTATCTTTCTGCATTCTACCTAACTTTGTCTTTCAACCCACATAAACGGCAATTTGCAAATAAACATGTATAATGCATGTTCTTTAAAAGTTGACATGAGTAGTCTGCCTCAATTCTAGTACTCCACGGCTCGGTAATGTTTTACTTAATATCTATTACCACAAAAAAGAGGGAAAAAAATTACAGCAATTCAGCTTGATAATAGCTTGGGAACAAATTCTAACCTGTTGAAATTACCCACATTCCTCACAAACGAAAGAACAAGCACAGTTTTATGGGCTAAGGAAGAAAGGGTATGAAGTAAATTCAGTAAGCACAGTATCAGAATGCTGAGATGAAATGACTGGTTCTTTGTTCAAAAGAACTATTGATTCAAGGTGGCATCTTAATACTAAGAAAGAAAAAAGTAAGTACATAGTTTGCAAGGCAGTGAGCTCTATACCAACAAAGAAATTGGAGGTGAAGAAGAAAAACTTAGCAGTCAATGAAATTCAATAATAATTTAAGTACAGATTCTCCCAGTGCTAATGCAACAAAGGAAAAAATGTAATTATCTACTTAATAGGAACTTCTGGCCGATAGGTCTTATGCTGAACATCAGACCAAGAAAGGTAAGAACCAGATCAACCATTAAAATAAACAAAACAAATGGAGGATGATTTTACTAACGGTGAGTGGCCACCCTTTTAGAGCCATATTGCTAACACATGGATCAGATCCTGAAGAAAATGAAAACATCCGTTAGTTGCAAGGAAACTTCATATAATTAGAGTTAAATCTGAAATTAGGCACCAAATCTTGAATTAACAATTTTCTTTTTTTCATTCTCTATGGAAAGATGTCATAGGATTTTTATTTGCAGGGTTTTCCAAGTGTCATGGGATTTCAATACGCATGATAATTTTTATTATAAGTAAAAATACCTGAAATCCTGATTGGTGGGCCTTCATAAGAAGCAGCACAGTTTTCCATCACTGAATGCTTGTCCTTCTCCATGACCTGTCTTAAAGAGAAAAGAATTTTATGAGATATAAAAGAACAACTGACAATTTAAGAAAACATGCTGACTATAAGTCACCAAGACTACTTCTGATGAGTAAGGTTATAGTTGAAGATGGTTACCCGTTGAAAACTCTCAACAGTTTTCCTTGATCTTTTATTTAACTTCTGCCTGCAAAGAAATGCTCAAAAGCCATCACTTTGCACAAAGGACAATGAGAGCTACAATGACCTTGCTGCACCTAATGTGGAACTGGGAGAAGTACCCTGGAAGCTGGCTGCTAGATCCCGAGTTCAACATTGACAACTGATATGGATTCAAAAGCTGGCCTATGTCACCTCCATACCTTTTCTATATGAGAATATTAAGTCAGATTACTAGAATATTCTTAGCCATTGAAAGAATGGCATGCTACATATTAACTCTCTATTATCATGTTTGACCTTACTAGCCACATCAGCAAAGGTGTCATCCTGCATTGGAAGTTTTTGTCGCCCCTCAAACACTTCTGTTGCCAAGATACTGGATACATCAGGATTCTGCATCATTACTGCTTCACAGCCAACAAGACCCTCAAGGGCATTTGCCTGTAGGTGAGACACATCTCTGTGTAGTTTTTGCTGTTTCATCATCTGCTGCTGCAGCTGCTGTGGAGGAATATTCCTGCTTGATAAGAGCTGTTGCATCTGCTCCTTCTGCAGCTCATTTAGCAGCTCCTTATGCTCCCATTGCTGCTGATATACCTGTCGCTGTTGATGATCTCTAGCCTTCGTAAGTTGAGTCTACATTTTCAGGGAAAAAAAATACAGGAGAATCACTAGTAGGCCCTCTCAAACTCTAGAGTAAAATCATGGCTAGAATTATGGAATGCTCATGTATCAAATATTATAGCAAATTTTGACATGAACAGGAATTTACTTTCTTTATATGCTTAAAAATTGATGAAGAATAGGTGCTCCCAGAAGACACATCACAAATTAAATTCAACAGCTCCATAAGTTGAGAGCATGGATGTCAAAAGATTCCAGTCATGCTCACGTGTAGTATCATAACAAGAATCAGAGTAAAGAAACATGGCAACAACCCCCATTTCCTCCTGTTCAAAGTACCGTGAAAAAAATACATGCATTGGAGGGGTGAACATGCAAGAGCCTTTGTGTAATTTGAGAAAGAAACCACACCTCCACGTAAGATGTTGCAGCTTCTGAATGCATTTTATGAGTCCTAGTTATGAATACATCCCAAAATACTGACCACCACTCCAATAGAAAACCCTCGGTAGTATCAATAGCTGCAAAATCTTAGCCATCACAAAATTACTGACAAGAGCTATACATATAGAGATGCTATTCCGTATTAAATCTTTTGGTGAACTCAATCTTACCAATGGGTTCTTTAGGAACCTGTGCTTCAGCTAGAAATGCTTTGGCGGTAGAATGCAATTTTCTTTTAACAAAGTAATCGTGGATATAGAAATCTAACCTGCATATCAATTCACATAACACAAAAAATACAACGTCAGAATGCTTGAAATTGTGATTGTCAGAGGAATGTAACATGCGCAGACCGTAGAAATTCAGAAAAAAAAAACAAAAGGGCCTGAAATTCATAAACAAACATCATCCTTATAGTGAAATTGATTGTGCGTAAGCTTGATCATAAAAGTATATCACCCTTATATTAATAAAGATGATGCATCATTGGAAGTTTTAAACAGAAGGGGATTTCTTCATAACGTTTCTCATATTATAAGACCATCAGAAGAAAGTGTCATAAATCTAAATCTCAGTACTACCAATTGCTTCCAGCCATTATTTTGCTCAATAAAGAAAGGTTTTTTGGCCAAAAAAAAAAAAAAAAAACGCCAAACACATGATTTTCAAAATCATAATCCGTTCAGATTATAAGAAAGCCATCAATAACACAAATGGAACCTACCATGGAACTGACAAGACCAATGTCATGCAAGTAAATTCCTATTCCTCTCCTTAAAAACAGAGCAAACACTTCTTTAACCTTATATATAGTTAAAATTACGTAATATAACACACCATGCATAAGCTGTCACGAGTTTTACGGTTGCCCTGTGCAAAAACACATGAACTTTTTACTTCGTAAAACGGGTTTTCAGTGTCATTATTCACGGCATACAAGACTCAATTCACGCACAACATACCATAAAATACTCCATAGTATCATGACACAAGGATCATCATTATATAACAGAAAATGAACAACCTCTACAAATAGAAACATGGCGGACCGAGGGGGTCCGGGCCCGGGACAGCCACTAACTACCGAAAGATTTTTTAAATTCCACCTCAAAATTTTATCTAGACTCGCCATTCGAGTAAAATCCTACCGAACAATGAAAACGTATAAAACAAACAAACAAACGAAAACCCCATGAAACATCAAACAAAGCCTACACTGAGACATATAACAAAAAACCTGGAACGCTGAAAATTCAAAACCGATGAAAACATATCAAAATGTTAACTCACATTTTATCAGCTTCCCAGCTTTTTGATGACTTGCCTCTCTCTCCTTCCGGGCTCTTACCAGACATCATCAAAAGCCTTAAAAAGATCACTTTTTTAATGAACTAATCTCTTCAACACTATATTATAACAAAGCCCAAATACAAAAGCTGCAAGCTTTATATGATATATTTGCATAGTGACAATACAAACAAGACGACAACTTCTTGTTTCTACCTAGAATAAATATAGATATATATATATAAATATTTACATCTATTGGAGGACAACAACAATAATAATGTTGTTTCAGTGCAGAGTTGGAGAGAGAAAGGTTTTTTTTTTTGTTTTATCATTTTTGTGTTTTTTTTAGTGGAATTTGATTTTAATCTATTTTAGCTTTTTCCGGAAGGCGGTAAATTTCAGTTGGAAAAAGTTGTGAATATGGAATTTGTTAAATATAGTTTTTTTTTTTTTTTGGTGCCAGTCCTCCATGCAATTTTGGCAAAAGACAAAGGACATTGCTGGGCTACAAGCCTACAATTTGTAGGCTTGGAAGAGCTTGCGGGGTCTCTGTCATTTTGCAAAAAGATTAAAGAAATAATTTCTACCCTTACAGTACTATTTACCCATTTAAAAAAAGATAAATAAATAAATATATATATATTTAAGAAAGGTGATTTTTTTTCTTTTTTACAAATGCCCCCAAAAGCACTTATAGCCATTTTCAATATAGAATAATACATTATGAAGTTAAAGGATGGGAATTAAATTTTGTGATCCTAAAATGGTGTTTTTATCGAAATCACTCATAATTTAAATTTCGGTGTCGTCTTTAATTTAAACTTTAAGCTTGTAATAATGTAATTTTCGGTACTTGAACAAATTAGGTAAACATTCAAAGAGGACTGAAGCGAATGAAAACAATAAAATCTAAAAAAAAAAAAAGAAAAGGAAAAAATGTCAAGATCAACTTCACTAAAGCACTTTCTCCAAACAAAGTAGAAAAATTGCAAAGGCAATAAGCTATTTGAGCATTTCGTTCAGATGGCAAGGGGAGAATCTTTGCTCTGTGCGTGTGTGGGTGGTGTTGGCTTTATAAAAAAAAAAAAAAGAAGGCCCATGGTTTGACTTTTGCTTCATGCTTAATAAAGCCCTAATCGAGTATTTTTATATCTTCTCCATATTTTTCTTATTTTTCACACGAAATACTCTTTTTTTTTTCTGTAGCAGAAATCTTTTTACTCTTAAAAAAAATTAATACATTTGATGTGTGAGAATAAACCTAAAATAAAATCATGATTGTTCCATTTGTTTTTTCATGTTTAGAAGTATTTTAAGAAAGTAAATTGGCAATTCCAATTTCATTGTAATTCCTACTTTAAAGGGTAGAGTCATTATTCTATTCATCCTTATTCACTATCACTTATTAAAAAAAAAATTTATTTAACTTTTAATCTAATGATTAAAAGGTTTTTATCAATATTACTATATACGTAATCTATTTTATAGACTTTTTCAAATATAGAACTAGATTTATTACTATGATTTTGATTTTATTCCATTCTAATTCATTCCTACATGACATAGGAATCATTTGGAGTTGAGTGGAATGAATTTATTCTTATGTTTGAGAAAGCTTACATAGCCATGGATTCAATTCCTATATTTTGTTTGGTTGTAATAGATTTCTATATTATATTTGGTTATAACATATTTTGAATGGAAGAGAATGCATATATAGTAGTATTTGTTATGAATAACCTTAATTTATGGATATAATAAACATAGATTAAGGATGTTAAAAGGTTATTTGAGTAAATAATAAATATCATTAATGATGATGGGAAAGAATTGCAATTTTATCCTTTTAAAAAATAAAATCGAATTTCTCTTTAAAGCCAAAATCATCCATTCCAAGAATTCACATTTTAGCTTCTAAAATTATTTTTAAATAAAATAAAAAATATATAAAACCCAAAATTATAATTCCACTTCAAACCCATTTCAATATACCAAACATTCCATTTCGTTCACATCATTCTAGGGGAATTGTTTCAAGTTTTCATGAGATTTTGCATCAATACTAAGTCTCTTTCCCCTTGTCATATATTGTTATCAATGGGCTCCTCCAATGTTTAAGATGTTAATTTTAAATGCACCATTAACCTACATATTTATGTGATATTGAATATGCGCAATAGGTGATTGACGTATAATGATTATTTAGGTTATGTTTACATTGTTTATGAACTATAATCTTCTCATATCAAGATTCATGCTCTATAATGCGACCGACAATAGTTTTATGGATCAAAATCATTAAAAACTCGAAAGTAGAGTTTGTTTGATGTGAGAGTGATCCACGTTGATTTTGTTGTTGAAACATGCAAGTTAATTAAAATTAGGTTTCACGAGCATAATGCAATTAAGATTTAAGTATAATCATCTTGTTGTAGAAATATAAAAGATACTTAGAATTAGTTATGATAATTGAATTTATGAGAGAACCTTTATTACTAATTAAGAATCAAGATATGAATACCTCGAAAGGAAAATCGATTATTTTAATTAAGGAAATCATGACTTGAAAATGAAATGAATTGTGATAGGAATCAAACCGCGGTATCATTACTAGAGCCACAATGAGAGGACTTCGGAACATAGTAATGAGGCCCATTCATAATCAACCTAGGTTCAAGGAGATTTTATTCACTAATGCTTTTGAGTTACGTAGTTTTAGCTTCAATAAGACTTCAATAGTGTTGTACTCGAGGTTTGACATTGGATTCCCAAACCATACTACAAGATCAAGGCTAAAAAGCAAGTAAAATTGACAAATAGAGAGGTATATGATCCAAAACATAGCTATGTTCTAAGCCATATACCCTCCTAGTTAACAGGCTTGAGATAAAGTAAGGAAAGGACAACCTAAGAGGTATGCAGGTAGGAATATGGTCGTGTTCCTAACAATGTAACCCTACACGACCTTCACATGGATGTGTTCTCCTTAAGTTTTTGTCCATGAAGAGCTACACGGTCAACCAACATGGCTATGTTGGCAACCGTGTACCCATGCGCGTTAATAACGTTTTCTTTTCTTTATTTATTGTTTTGCCATTATCATGTAATAAGCCTTTTGTATCAAACTTTTAATTGATCGTTTGAATATTAGATCATATTGTTGAGTGTTTTCACTCACTCTCATACTCTTATCAATATGTGATTGTGGCAAGCATCTTCTTGTGCAAATTCATGTGTGTAATATCACAATTCACTAGTGGTACCGCCGGTGAGTCATATTTGATAGTGTTTCCCTTAACTACGACCCATAAGCATTCAAACCCTAATTATTTGTGAAATTAGGGATTATTGAGAATTTGATTTTATTGTTAATTGTTGGATGTCCTAATGGTTGTCTACCTAGGTACATCAAATCCTTAGATGAACCAAGTTTAAATCCAAAAGACCAATCAAAATATTGTTTACAAGTATATGTTAAATTATTCAAATGTAGCTAAATTAACAATCTATGTTTAGTTCACCAATCTTAAGCTATTAGTTATTTCAATTATTAATAAATTATTAAATCTATAGTATAATCGCCTAAATAAAAGTAGATTTGATATAGGTGGTAATTAGCATCACAATCTTGGTGCAATGGTTTAGATTTCATTACCACATGCATATTGATATGCTTGGGGGTTTAGAAAGAAAAAAGAAAAAACTGGGATTAAGTATTTAGTATAGGTGAGCAAGTAATTTTGTTGCATAGGATACCTACTTGTATCTCGTGGTAGTGTTTAATTACTAGATCTAGACAATATAAAGAGAACAGAATGGCACTACATAAGAAGAACAATATAGTATAGTACAATGTTCTTATATTATGTTTGGTTTGCATAGTATAACATACAAATTTTTATGATAATATCAAGTTATTTTTTGCATTAGTATGAGAACTTACCAAAAGAGTTCTATCATGAATATAATTGTAAAAGAATAATGATGATATATAAAAGTACAAGGTTTTTCTACCTTATACCTATCTTAGAACTTGTACTTTAAAATATATAAAATTTATGTTCTAAGAAACCCTACAACCACCCTATAAAATAATAATCAATAGTATTAATAAATGAATAATAAATGAAAATATTATATATTTTTAGCCACTAAATGGTTTAATAAAAAGAAAAAAAGAAGAAGCCTAGGGCCATAAATTAATAACCTTAAATGATTCAATCTAATTCTACCTCTCTCACTTTATATTTTCCATTTTTTTTCTCTTATTCTTTTCCATTTTCCATTCAAACTTCACATTTTCATTCTTTAACCATGTTCTTTCCCATTTTCCAAGTAGTAATATGACATAAACTTAAAATGATGAAGTAGAAAAAATTACTTTATTTAATTTCACATATTTTGCTATAGGATTTATAGGTTTCACATATGAAAAAATTATAATATCACATATAAAATACTTTTTTAATATTACGTAAACTTAAAACTTATAATAAGGAAGGCAAGGATTACATATTCCATATAGTACCCTGTACGTCGTAGGTTTTACATGATACAAGTTCTAGTCGTAAGGTTTTTTAAAACCACCTGACAATTTAGACCGTACTTTTCACCATTTAAGGATAGAGAGGGTCAACAACTATTTAGATACAGTAGTCCCGATGGCTGACCACGGCAATAATATTAACAACCATACTTAAGGAAGTACTATATACCTACATTTGGGGATGAAACAAATGGTATAAGGTGGCCGATCGTCCAAGCAAGCAATTTCAAATTCAAGCATACCTTGAAGATGCCAACAATTTCATCACAACAATTTTGGCACATTTTACAAAACCTTTTATAAGTATGTGGGTTCGAATGCGAGGGTCACACGTGTATTATGTGAGAACACATTATACATAGCCTAATAAGGAAAGTGACATATACGAGGATGATTATGGTTGCAGAGATGGGGAGGGGGAGTAGATAATCCCGAATAAGGCTCAATACTTTAGTGACACATATGTGTATAGGGTAAATTTTGGTTTTAATCTTTTTGAGAAAAATCCGATAAAGTAACCACATTTAAAAAAAAAAGTCCACTTCTCAATGAAGAGATATGGGATATTTATAGTATCTAACCATGAATGTCGTCTGTTAGATGGTGATGACAATCAATGATTTTGGGCAAATGAGTCTTTATATAAGTTTTGTGTGCATCCCATTAGAGGTATCTAGTATGTGTATAAGCTTTATTGAAAAAGATTATATTAGACTAGTCGATTCAATAGGTTCTACTCTAATTCCACCATATTAAATCTCGCATGATCATTCTAAATCATAAATTTGACTCTTTGAACCTTATCATTTTAGCTCAAAGTATCAAATCTATTAAAGCAAAAAGCTAAAAAACTATGTATTGAATTTAACCCTCTATATCTTCAAAAATAATGAGCATCTAAAAATGTAATGTGCTGTTTCCTTTTCCGCTAAGGGACAAGAAATAGAGTTAGGTTAAAGTTGCTATCAACAGACATAATTAGCACTTGGAAATTGTAATCAGCTCCCTCTGGTCCGTACCGTCAAATTATCTCATCTTTCATGCAACGCGACGGAGAGTCCTTCTAAGGCATGGAAAAAGTACAAAGAGTTGTTGAAGAAATGTACACATCATGGACTCTCTAATTGGCTTCAAGTTCAAATGTCCTACAGTGGATTGAGAGCTAAGCTTAGAACGATTATTAATGTAAGTTCTGGTGGAACACTGACAGGAGAGACACCAATGTCAACATCCTGATCCGGTTTTAAAAAATGGTGTCCAGCGCTTCCAATCCGCAAGAGATTCCAACGAGAGATGATCAAAGTACACGAGGTAGGTGCCATCACGGAGTTAACATTATATTTTGAGGCTCCCACGATTCAAATAGGAAAGCTCATGCCTCGCTTAAGTAGAGATGGCAATTCAAAATCTAATATATGAAATTCGAATATGATACGATATAAAATAAATGGGTTTATGTACAAAAATAATCAATATAAGATACAAACAACCTATTTATTTATTTAGACAAGATAAAATTTGTATATGAATTTATATCCAATTCTTGAATCTATTTATAAACTATTTTATTAAACAAGTCTTACAAAGAGATCATAGATCTAGTTCATGATTTGATTTAATATTAATAATATATATCATTCTTATTTTCTTTATTTTTTTTCCTTAAGTGCTATTGATTTTGTTATTTAGAGTTTCATAGTCTTTTATGCTGCTCTAACAATACATCATATTTCTCTTTTTCTTCTCAATTATTTCATCTTTTTGTCATCTTTTTCTTTCCCTTTAGATAAATTCAATATTTTTTTTTTCTTTTGGGATAAGTCTCTCTTCCTCATCCTTTAGTTATTTAAAAAGTACTCTATGATGATAAAGGTACGCTAATCTTTCATTCTCCCTCTTTTCAATAATAAGTGATATGTGTAATTTGTGTAAATAATCTCGGCTTTTAGATCTGTGAGGGTTTTTAACTCATTATCAATATTTTTGCTATTTTAAAATGTTTGTTGAGCATTAAGTTTGATTGATTTATAAACCTACAATGAGAGTTTTAAGATGTGACCAAATTTGAACTAGAGTTATATTTAAATAAAGAGTTACATATAATGGTTAAATTAGATGTATTGAGTTATTAGAAAACCAATTAATTATAATATCTTAAAGTTAAAAAGTAGCACGTGATATTTTATGCATACTAATATTTACGGTAGCTTTAGAATTTGCATTTAGTATTGGAGGTCAAATCCTTAATCAACAATGTAGCTTATTGAAGCTAGAAATGGTAGAGGTTTTTTTATGTACAAAGGATTGGTTTTATAGAGATGCAGTAATAAACTAAACTATTTTTATAAAATTTTCAATAGCATATATTTTTATGTATATAATATATATATATATATATATATATATATTCTTTAACTATCATTCTTGAAAATCTAAAGGAAAATGTTAGGTCACAAGTTTAGGTTAAATCTATTATGTTATGAAACTTGTAAGTTTTTAGAATTGTTATATTTGATAAAACTTTATTACAACTATTGTTTGGATTGCAATTTCATGTTAATTTTCAATGCCTTATGTCATTAGTATTTGTAAAAGTTAACTTTAGGGAGAATTGCATTTTTAGTCTTCAATGTTTACGTACGTTTTTATTTGAGTCCTTAATTTTTTTTCCTTTTATTTCAATCTTCAACATTTTGAAAACCTTATAAAAATAAGATTTCCATTAAATACATTAAACTTTTTTGTTCATTTTAAGCATATATTAGCTTTTAATTACTCTTAAACTAGTCAACTAAGGTGATTGTGGTATACACAAAATTTTTTAGCCTATTATCTTAATTTTAATTATTATTTTTGTATTATTTTTATTATATTACATCATTATATATATTTAATATTATTGTTTACTATATTATGAAAAAAAAATCTATTTAATTCTATCATTTTTTTATTTTAATTATTGTAAATTGATGAAGTTAATACATACCATAGATGGATAGAAAACTTAATAGATTTGGCAAAAGTCTATTTTTATAAGTTTTTGAAAACATTAATGATTCAAATAGAAGAACAGAAAGGTTGATGACTAAAATAAAAAAGTAAGTAAACATTAAGAATTAAAATATATTTTGATAAGTGTTGAAAAAGACCTATATTAATTATTTTTTATCTATTTTATAAGCAAATTTGATTAAATATTACACTAGTTTCACTCATATTTTGATTTAGGTCCTTTAAAATAATTTTAGATTAAAAAAATAAATTACACAAGTTTCACACAATTCAAAGCTTGTATAAACAAGCTAGGCAATTTTAAAAAGTACATGATCAAGTATATAGTCACATACATGACCATATTGACATAGTTTACAAAAGCTTTAACATGGTCACTAACATGACTATGTAAGTGCCCATGTATCTATAGAAAAGGAATTTATTAATAAATCAAGATACATGACCGTGCAAGTCACGCACAATTTCCACTTTCTTATTTTATCACGGTTGCTAAAGATTACTTTCTTGGTTTACAAATAATATTGAAGATGTAATTTCTTACCTATTGAAGAAAACTTTCCTATTTTATAAAGATTCAACTTTCCATTTCATGAAGATATAACTTTCTTTTTTAAGATGCATTGATTATTATGTAAGGAGGTGTGGAGTCCTAATAGAAATAGATAGAATTATATAGAAATTTAGAATTGCAATTAGAAATAGTCATAGAATTTTATTGTTGTTATTGATTTTTTTTAATACTTTTCTTTATGCATTATTTTTACAATTTTGCTTTTAATTTTAATATGATGTTAATTTAATTTCTTTTGTACTCGAGTATGATGAAAATGAGAATGAATATATAATTTCTAGTTTATTATTCAATAAAGTTATTGATATTATTGTGATCTAATTATGTATAATTTATTATTTTCAAATTAATATTACCAATGTATTAGTTTGAAATCTAATTTCATTTATAGAGATTGAGAGGTCCTATGTTTGAACAAATTTAGCATAATTGGAAGCATTTGCAAGCAATCCAAGAGATAGGATAATGAAAATCTTCTTGATTAGGGTTAAAACTCAAACTTAATAGTGAAATTCATAAATTGAAAGTGATGCAATTTTAAGGATTTTAATTAGAAAAAGATTCTGATTAATTAACTAAAAGTTAGGAATTAATAGACTTAATAGAGCTATTAGTTTATATAGTCAAAGAATACAAGAATGAATTTAAATGATAATTAGTTAATTGCATTAATATTACTAGGAGAATTTAATATCGGCGTATGTTTCCATATATTGTTGTTTTCTTAATTTACTTGCTAATTTTCTCGTTTGGTTTTGACAATTAGATAATAGAAAAAAAAAGAAAGAGAAAAAGGTAATTATTAGTAATTATAATCTTTATGGGATCGATACTTGATATTATTATTCACTATAAACAGGTTGTGTCATAGGTTGAGTTTTTTAAACACGAACCCATTTAGACACAGATGCAAGGTAAGATATGGTAACACGAATTGCCGACCTTAGGCTTAAGCTCCAATTGCAAACAATTAATAGTATAAGTTTATGTGGTGGAGCGCATGGCAATGTGATTGTCAAGTAGGTTACCTCATCACACTATTTGCAAGCATAAATGTTGAACATGTTAGGTTTATTTTATATATCAATTGTATAGGCTTATATATGATCAATAACGTTATAGATTTTAATGTATTAAATAAGTATGAGTTAATATGTTTAGAGATCAGAAATTTTATTTCTAATTTTATGATGGGCTAAGTTAAAAATAACAAAAGGTTAACAAGCAATTAACCTATGGATATATATAATATATATATATATATATAGTGGTTGTGTCCCTAAGTCATGAGTATACATACATACATACATACATATGTGGTTGTGTCCCTAAGTCATGAGATGATGTTATTATATTCTTTTTGACACCTTATCATAAAAAAAAAAAAAGACAAGATAAGATATACCTAAAGGACATCTGTGTTGACTTGGAAAACCAGCCCATCCCATCCAGTCATGTGTGCCTCAAATCATGGATTCAACTACGGTTTTGTTTGTTAATCTTTTATTTGTACCCTAATTTTGCACATGGATTGTTCTTGGAGATCTATAATTATAGGAATAATTAACTAGTTAATCCCAATTAGTATCAAAGCATACATGTGTGAGATTAGAGCCTATTTTAATAAAGCTTCATTAAGTTTCATAAATCTAGTTTGAGGCCATGATTTGTGATTAAGGTTAACATAAAATTTCATGAGTGTAAACACCTCATTTTTGCCCTAAGGATCAATAATAATCAACAATAGTTAATTTTCAATTTTTTCCAATTTTTTTCTCTAATTTGGCAAAAATAGGAAAAATATTCAAAAAATAAAAATAAATAGGAAAATACATCAATTTTGGAAAATAATTTCAGAAACGACAATAATAAGGATTAAATAATTTTTACAAATTTTTGAAATTTCAAAAAATACAAAAATTAAAAAATCACATTGCATATATGCAATTTGCGAAATAAATAAAATCATGAAAGTGGGCTAGCTCAGCTGGTCCGGACCAGGGTCAGGCGCGCGCGAGGTCAGGGGTTCGAAACGCGAGGGAAGCAGAATCCGCGTTTTGCGAAATTTTACTCCGCTTGGGACACGTGTCAGCATCCGATTGGCTGGAGCGAACACATGCGCTGGGCGCGTGATCGTCTTCAACCTCTGTCCTAGATCGCCAGCGAGGAGAAAAATCCAAATTTCGGCCGTTTTGATTTGATCTTTTGCATAAATCCAACGGATTTTCAATAGAAATAAGACAAACATCATCCAATTAGAATCAAATCGCAATAAATCGATGGATTTACACAAATCGGACTTGGTTTTTTTAACCACAAATCCGATTTGCTTCGATCGGTGAAAATCCGAGCTTATCCAGGTCGATTTTGAACGCCTATAAATAGAAGATGAAGTGGAGAGGCAGAATCACGGATCAAAAGTGAGAAAAAGAGAGAAAAAAGGAGAGAATCGAAGCCTCGCTGGAGTTGTTCAAAACCGCGACCACCGATCAAGTGTTGGGTAGCTACCAGAAGGCGTTTCTAAAGCAAACCACCGCCATAGTTGAGTTCTTCACTCTCGAAAACCTAGGAATCGATACCCTAATCGCTTCGAAAGGTCGCCGGAACGCCGTAAACGAGCACTCTCAGCCGCTGCATCCGATCGACCCAACCCGACCCGCTTCGACCCGATCCGACCTGACTGACCCGACCCGCGCACCAACACCGATCCAGGTAAGTCGGAATTTCTGATTTTATTTTATTTTATTTATTTCGAATTAATTTATTTACTTATTTGTTATTTATAATTCAATAAATAGAAAAATGTTAGAAATTAGATTTTTTTTTTTTAGGATTTGATTTAGTATGAATAATAAAAATAAGAATAATAATTATAATAATAAATAATAAAAATGTAGAAAATTTATAAAGAAAATAATAAAAATATTAGAAAAATAATAATAATAATTTAGATTTTAAAAATAGGATAGATAAAATCTATGAGAAAATTTTTCAATAAAAATAAAAATTATAAAAATTATGAAAAATTAATAAAAACTAATAAATAATTAAAAATTATAAAAAAGTAATAAAAAATCAATAAAAATTTATAATAGTAGAAATAAGTTGAAAAATAGAAAAAATGAAATTTTATCACTTAGAAAAATCATTTTCTTAAATAAATCTAAGATTGGTGTTTTTCCTTAAAATTATCATTTTCAAAAATCGAATGATTAAGCTTAGGCTTAGATTTTTTAGAAAAATCCTAAAATGGTAAAAAACATAAATCAAAAGAAATTTCATAATTAAAATTCACAAACACATTAAGATTTTTCAGGAAAAGCGAACTACAGCATGTTTGATCATGAATAGCAGGTATATAGGCACCCATTTGAGGCAACCCTAAAAAAGGAATAAAAATCATTTTCCTAGCATAATTCACTCAAAAATCCAATAAAAGACAATACAAATAAATAAAAGACATTTCTAGATAAGGTTAAGATTTTAAGAGATTAGGTGGTAACCTTAGGGTTTTAATAGGTTAGCCTCCGAACTTAGAAACTTTGGTTTTCCCCTTTCCTCTTTTCACAAAAAAACGAGAAGAGGAAATCACGACGACTAGTGGTCCAAATTAGGACTGATTCGCTCCATTAGTCTTAATTCAATCTCTCCCAACAACAGTTGTGTGGCGACTCCAAAAATAAAACGAAGTTCCTAACTCAAGTCGAGGATCTACATTAGATGAGCATAGGGTCTAGTATAGATCGGATTAAGAATGGGAAATCCAAAAATTAGACTCGACAATGAGCAAGTATGTTTGGTTGAGAATCGTAAGATTATATGAACATCTATTATAAACTTAATCTAATTTTGGCTTTGTATGGAGATAAAAATCAATCTAGACTGGAGTTAGGGTTTCTGATATTTGAAATTTGGGAAAAGGAGTTCATGCTCAAGTACAAGCTTGAAGTACTCGATCATGTGCATTAAGTACATGGGCATTTTAGAAGCACAAGGAAGATACACAGGTGTGATCATGTTCATATATCTCATAATTTGGGAATGTATTCATATGAAAGGTACATAGGTGTATTATGCTTTGGTTTGAGAAGACAAAAGGTATATAGCCAATAACACAGTTGTGTTTGAGATTGTGAACCTGTTGACAAAAGGACACACCAAAAACATGGCTTTCATGCCCTTAGGGTTACTAGAAGCATAACAATCCACCATATACAGTATTGAAGTTTGTAAGTGATATTAAGATGGACTCATATCTACTTTAATAAAGTATATAATGTGTTGTTACCATAAAAAACCTCTAACATAAGGTAGTTCACAAGAGATAATATATTTAATAAATTACTACATTAATATTTACTGAAAATATAAAATTTTAAGTCATACAAACCATATCTTAAATTTTACTACATTAATTATTACAATCATCCATATAAATAAGTCTAAATAAAATAATATCTTAATTTAATACGAATTTCTTCCTTTCCTAACTTACCCACCTACTTGCTAGTCTTGCAAAGGCTCACTCTTGGTTTCATTCTATTAAGATAGAACTAGAAAGGTGCCTAAAAAATGGAAGACTATAGGAGTGTAAACTTTAACTAACTTAGTGAGAATTCTATCACAAATCCACTAGTCAAGCAAAACAAGTAAGTTAATTAATATTAGATGAAATGCAAGGACTAATATATGCAACATGGCATGTGGTTATCCAGAGTCCACATAAAGTCTAAGGATATTTATTTTACTTGCCTCTCCTTTAACCTTGGGTTAAGGACTTTTAAATAGTATTTGGATTGCAGTACTTAATAGTATAAAGAGTATTATATAGCATAGAACAAAAAAAAAAAAGGACAATGTAACTCTCTTGTACTATGTTTAGTGTGCATTGTGCTGGACAATGATTTTTATAATGTCCACTATTTGGATATATAAAATATTGCACTAAATATAATATACAAAGTATTTGATAAGTGTTTTTATCTAGTGAATTTAATTTTTGTATCATATTTTAGATAGTACAAAATGTAAGCATTTTGTCCAGTATTTTAGGATTATCTTTGTCTAGTAACCAAGAAAATATGCAAACCAAACAAAGAACAAAATGTTTTGCTTAGTGCAGTACCATAAATTTGTGACAACCAAACAATACCTTATGGTTCCATTAAAGTCTAGACAACTATATCTGTAAATCACTTAGCATACATCATTGGCTACTTAAAATCTTTAGAGTTACCATTTAGTCTTTAAAGAATAATAATATGCCAAAAGGAAAAATTTCTATACCTAACACACTAGGAGAATAAAATATTCTCCCTAGTTACTGCACCTACAAATGTATGCAAACCTAAAATAGGTAATGAACACAGATTTAATCAATACACAATGATCATCATATTGCTTAGTTTGTATTGACCAAATAGGACCATGACTTAGAGTATCCCTTCTTTATTTGTGTGACTATGATGGAAAAGTTAGGATGTAAAGATGCTATGCATGATTCATTCTTTCCTTAAGATTTTGTATGCTTAGTGTTGATTGCTAGGTGATCATCTAACTTGTAGATACTCAATAAACAATTAAACATCAATAATCACCAAAATATTCTCTCTTTGAATAAGATTTATTCAAGTAATCAACAAGCATATGTGCACACACAAGGATTCATTTATTTGTGGCATTTTAGGTGCAACTATGACTACAAGCACAAATAAAGTGGCAATTGTCAATGGTACCCACCTAACCATTATTCAGGAATCATAATAATCCTCAAGAAGAGAGGAACTCATTTGTTTCACACAATTGAATAAATATAAAAGAATACATGTAAGAATGGATAAAAGATACCTAGATGATGCTAAAATCATTTAAATGTCTCTTAGCTTTTTAGTTCTTGATTACTTCTTTTAGAGTCCACAAGTCCATGCTCTTTGCTTAGGTTCTTGTAACAATAAGTCCTACTCTCAAATCAAGCTTTTAGAATGTCATTATACACCTTAGATTAAGTTTTTTCATGAAACCTTTTGTGGGTTTTAAGAGGTTCTTAAGAATAAGATCTTTAAGAGTAAGACTCTTTAGTTAGTGTTTTGAGTTCTTTCTTAAGATGCCTATTGCATATTACGTTTAAGTAATTTATATTATGTCTAAGTAGTTTGTGAGAGTGTTTGTTTTGATTACTAGAAACTCTTAGCAAGTTTTAATAGTTTTAAGTTTTGACTAGAACATGTTGATTATCATTAGGGCAATGCTACCTTTATAGTGGTGTTAGGCTTTCTTACTTTTGTTGATCTTACAAAATTTCTAGAAAACTTGAAGGTTAGTGAGGTTAATTATACTTTTAGAGTGAAAGTTTAATAAGTACATCTATGGATAGTGATTAGGGCACATGCAAGTTACCTTGCTTTGTTGAGGTATTGAAAAATGTACTAAGAAAAGAACCTAAATCATAAGAATCAATCAAGCTTAGTAACCTAATTTTCTAAAATTTAGGAGAAATCAGCTAAAGAATAAGTGCTTACCTTTATCAATTGGATGATAAGTGATTTAATTTCCAAGATAAAAGTTTAATATTGATTATGTTTAAGTGGATGTTAGTGTGTGCACATGAGAGAGTGGCTACGATTTGATGATAAGAAAGTAAAGTGTGTTTGTGTTGGAACTTGCAAGAGCATGAAAGTGAAAGGGGTGGTGAGCTGATATGGGAAAGGAAGTTGGAATGGATTTTTCCTAACTTTTACCCTTGGTGATTTCTTATATATGTGTGTGTCATTTTCTTAGCTTTAATGGTCTTGTACTCAAAATGGACACATGATGAATGGGGTGTGGTATGCTGGCCTTGCCTAGCATGTTTAGGATGGTGAGTTGTCTCTTCTCATCATTAATCTTGTTGTCTTGTGTTGAATAGTCAAGACTAATTATTGGATTTTATCTTAATGATAAGATTATATTTTATGTATATTGGGTAGAAATCTTTTGGGTGTGACGGTAATTAGATGGCAAGTATAACTTTGAATTTGTTAAGATTTTGTATCTTTTTATGATTAGTGTGTAATCTCATCATCTCACACTTGAAATCTTATCTTTAAAATATGATTGCATTTGAATGTAATTAGCTAAGAGGAGACATTCAAGGTGACAACAAGGAGGAGCCACCATAGTGGACTTTTCAAACTTTCTAAATCTCCATTTTTTACTTGTAGGTAAATAACTAATACTTAGGTTAGTTTATTTAGATTTCAACTAAATTAATTTCTCTTTAGTTACTTTAACTATTTAGTTTTAAAAGTCACTTACCTCTTGATTGGATTAACTATAATCATGATAGTCATTTCTTAGAGCTCTACAAGAGTTTGCAAGAAGATAATTCACTTGTGTCATCAAGAACTTTGTTGATCATATTAACTAGAACTAAGCTAGTCTTTAAGTTAATCGAATCATTTGAACTTAGTTTTAGTAATCTTTTTCTTGATAATAGTTTTAGGTATGTTGTAATACTTATGTTTTTAGGTTAAGTTGAATTAATTCCAACCCTTGCATAAAAGGTGGTGTGAAGTTTATTAATATTGGTCTATCTAACTATCTTAAGACCTTTAGGCAAGTGTACCTATTGATTTTTATAGTGTAGTGGATATTAATATAGAGTTTTAATCCAATAAAGACTATGAGAACTAATTAGCCCTTATCTTATCATCTAATATGTAAAATCGCGTCAAGTAAGTAAAAAAAAAAAAGTAATTTAAAGAAAAAACAATCTATAAAAGTGTACTCAAATATTAAATCCTCTTAGAATTACTAATATAATTAACTAATTATTATTCAATTATATTATTATATTATTAGATCATAGGAATTCCTAAATTAAACTAACAGCTCTTTCGAATTTACTAATTTCTAATTCCAAGTTGATTAATAAAAATTGAACTCATTTCACTAATTCTTTTTGTTGCTTTAATAGGTGCAATTATTGTTGCTTGTCAATTATGAATCTTTATCACTATTAACATAACAACAATCCACATTTAACTCTGTTCTGTATTATCAAATCCATTTCTCTTCAATTATATTTTGATTTGAAGACTCTTCATAGATAAATCCTTTGTTTTAGACTTTCTAATTAAAACCTCTAGAATCGCATTACTTTTGATATATGAATTCCACTATTACATTTAACCCTAATATGAAATATTTATATTATTCTATCTCTACGATTGCATGTAACTCCTTCCAATGATACTAAATTTATTCAAATATATGATTTCTCGATTTCTATATAAGAAATCAAATATCAAACTAATACACTAGTAATATCAATTTGAAAATAGTAAAGCACACATAATTGGATCACAAGAATTAAAAAAAAAAAACTCATTGAATAATAAACTAGAAAATTGCATGTTTATTTTATGGTTCATCATACTCGGGTACAAAAGAAAATTAAGCTAGCATCATGATGAAATTAAAAGCAAAAATATAAAAATAATGTATAAAAAAGAATATCAATAAGACAAAAATAACAATAAAATCTATAACTACACTACTACTAATCTAAAAACTCTATATATGTTGTTTAGACTCTAAACTCCTTTTATAATGATCAAATATAACTTGAAAAGGAAAGTTGCATCTTCATGGAATGGAAAGTTGAATCTTCAATAGTCATAATTGAATAGGAAAGTGGTACTTGCATGTGACACGACTATATAAATGTCTTTGTAGCTCTCAACAATGAATTTTCTCAAAAAAATTGCAATTTTGCTTCAATAAGATCTTTGATACGGCCGAGTTAGTGGGTGTGTACTTCTACACGACCTTTGGCATGGTCATATACTTGGTCCTACAACCTATCTTTCTTTATAAACTTGACATTGTCTCTAACATGGGAGTGTCGATGGGTGTGTCGATCATTCCATTTCCGTAACTTGTTCATTTTAATTTCGATTCACATGAAATTTGTGCGAATTTGTCTATTATCATCCAAAGTTGCTTTTAGGAACCCAAAATTAAAATATAAGTCAATTAAGTATAATATTTAATTAAATGGGGTTATAAAATATACTAAAACTAAGTAAAAAGTAATTAATTATAAATCTTTTTCAGCACTTATCATTTGTATTCTTAGGTGGATATTTATCCTTTTGAGCCAAATTCATCTAGTCTGAAGTTAAGTAAAAAATTAGATAATTTTTTAATCCTACCTATTCCCAAATCTTTTTCTTTAATGAGTTGGATTATACTTTTCATTTCTTAAAATATAGCTTAATCTTATAATTTATAGACTTTGCTTGGTTTAGTCTTAGAGTGTTCTTTTTATCTACAAATTGAAAAATTCTCAAGACTTACAACGGTTATGTTCAAGATTGTATACCTTATTGACATAGACATAAACAAGAATATGGCCATTTTCATGCCTATATGCCTCTCCAGTCTAGAGGAACAAAGAACACAGCCAAGAATATAGTCATGTTCAGCCCATGAATCCTAAAGTTTAATTAAAAAAAAGAAGAAGGTGTTTTTGCAACTTGAGTCAAATCATGGCCATCTTTTATATTTATTATTTAAAATGAATGATCAAAATTGCACGTTGCTAAAGTAACCTCTGCTATGGAAATTGTTTATTTTGAATACGTAGAATAAGATGTGTGAATGTGAATCATGCGGACATTGATTACCTAAAAGGAAGGTTGATATTTAGCTGATTTACATGCACACCTATAGTGATAAATATGTGATAATTGTTCAATTCATATATGAATGATTTGTCAGTCCAAAGAAAGGCTTAATCATTTGATAGACTTTTATTATCAATGTTTGGTTACTACACTAAGAATACTACTTATAAGTTGATATCTATATCTAAAGACTAGATATCAATGTTGTGTTAGGTGTCTAGTGATGGAAGCTACTATTATTTGAATTTTAATATATACTTTAGTATGAATGTAAGTTTAATATTTATTCTACTTGTTTTATTCTCCACTTAGTTATTGGTTCTATTGCAAATATTTTTGCAAATATTAATTTATTCTTATGCTAAATGGCACAAACTTTAAAGCATGGTAAGAGATCGTAATGATTATTCTTGGAGTCATAGACCTGGACTTAGCATTGAGAGAAGATCATCCATTTTCCATTATTGACAAGAGTACCTCTAACAATAAGAGGAGGGTGGAAAGGTGGGAGTGATCAAATTACATAAGTTCGATGGTCATGAAACATGCCCTTTCACAAGAATCCAAAGGCACTATGCCTAAGAGTATTTAAATGACTAAAGAGTTCTTAAAGGATCTTGAGAAAAGATTTGCTAAGAAATAAAAGGCTGAAACAAGTATACTCTTGGCAAAACTTATCTCGATGAGGCATAAAGAAAATGGTAATATTAAGGAGTATATTATGGAGATATCTCACATTGCCTCAACTTAAGGCACTAAAGATAGGTTTATTTGAAGAATTATTACAGCACTTGGTTTTGATATCTCTTCTAATACATTTTAGTCAATTTAAGGTGTGTTATAATTGTCAAAAGGACTCTTAGTTTCTTATGAGCTCATCTCACACAATGTCTATGAAGAAGAAAGGTTAAATCATGAAAAGACTAAAAGTACTCACTTAATCGATATTTCTAAGGACAAAAAGATTAAGAAAAGAAAGAAGGGCAAGGAAGCTATGAGACAGAAACAACACAAGAAGCAAGCTAGCGATGCTTATTTCTTTTGCATTGCTAATGGACACAAGAAGAAACAATGTATCAACTATCATGCTTAGTGTGCAAAGAAAGGTACACTTTTTTAACTTTGTTTATTTTAAGGTTAATTTGGTTATGGCACCTAAACACATATGGTGGATAGATTTAAATACCACAACACATCAGTGTATCTATATGGGGTTGCTTGAGTTATCAAAAGCCTAGTGATGGTGAAAAATGAATCTATGTTGGTGATGACAAGTCGATAAGGGTCGAGGCAATAAGGATCTTTAGATTATTGCTAAGAACTAGTTGTTATTCAGATTTAATTAAGACATTTGTTGTACTGTCCTTCAAACAAAATTTAGTCTCTATTATCACTTTAAACAAATTTGGTTACACTTTTTCATTTGGCAATAGCAAATTTAGTTTCTTTCATGATTCAAAACTAGTTGGTACTCATTCATTATCTTATAGTGATAATCTATATTTGCATGATACAATTGCCTCTTATGATGAATCCCCCCATGTTAATTCATGAAATTTAAAGCATAAATTAATTGGCAAGAATTCAGTGTCATTATGGCACAAGAAATTAGGTCACATCTCCAAAAGGAGAATAGAAAAACTTATGTCTAACAATATTCTCGAGCTCTTTGATTTTACAAATTTTGATACATGTATTAACTATATTAAGGGGAAATAAACAAATTTTAGGAAATTAGATGCCAATGGGGTTACAGAGGTCCTAGAACTAATTCATATAGATATCTATAGATCATTCCCTATGGCTTCTTGGAATGGTCAATAGTATTTCATAATGTTCATAGATGGTTTCTCAAGATATGGCTACTTCTTTCTCATTCATGAGAAATCTCAGTCACTAGGTGTGTTCAAAACTTATAAAGGTGAAGTAAAGAATCGACTAAGTAAAAGGATTAAAGCTATAAGATATAACTGTGGTGAATACTATAGTAGATATGATGGTTTAGGTGAACATCCAAGAGTGTTTGCCAAAATCCATAGAGGAATGTCGTATCGTCCCACAATACACCATTGTAGGCTCACCTACAATAAATGGTGTTACTAAAAAAATGAAACAAAATGCTTAAGGACATGACAAGAAGTATGCTTAGTCATTTCACCTTACAAAAATCGCTTTGGGGAGAGGCTTTGAAAATTATGGCATACTTGTTTAATAGAGTACCAACTAAGCTAACTAGAATAACCCTTTATGAGCTTTGGACTAGTAAAAGACCTAGTTTAAAGAACTTGCTTATTCGGGGATGTCCAATTGAGGTAGGCCTTGTAGGCTAAATGAAAGGAAACTAAACTCTAAGACTGTTAGTTTTTACTTTATTGGTTAAATTTATTTCTAAACTCATATAAAATTGATCTCACTAAGGCATATTTTGGACTAATTGGAAAAAGGCATGTTAGTTCACATTACATGTATTTTCCTTGCTAGACATCCATGCTTGATCTATGTCATTTGATTATGTTAATGTATGTGACTATTGATAGGGTTAGTTACGACATATGTAATAAAACCCACTTTGGTCCTGTATTGATATGGTTGATGGACTAGATTGTTGTAAATGCATTCAGTAATGATAGTAAAATTTATTGAGTACTCATAAGAATTATACACAAGTATAAAGGTCATACATATAACCTAAGTGAGAGATTATTAGGTTTGTTTTATAAATAAACTGTATGAATTTATATGTGTTAATAATAATAATTGTGTAATAAGGCTATCATATTAAAGTCCAAATAACGTGATTTAATAAGGTTATGGACTTTAATGCATTAAATAAATATAAGTTAATATGTGCAAAGACTGAAAATATTATTTCCAATCTCTAACACCTTTTAATTAGAAAGGAAAAGAGATAAGGAATCTTTAAGGGATATCTGTGTTGATTTGGAAGACCACCCCATCACATTTAATTGTGTGTTTCTCAAGTCATGGATTTAGGTACACTTCTATTGTACCCTAATATTGCACATTATTTCTAGAGGATCTATAATTATGGGATTAATCCCAACAAAATAAGCTAACTACAATAGCATTTTTCAACTAAAGAGAAACTAAAACCCATATTCAAGCACATATAACTTAGGATAGCATAATCAACCAAATTTCTATAATACATTAAGAAAAAAGAATTGAAAGTAAAACACTAAGTATCTCTACAAAGGTGAATATTTTTACCTTCTACATTTTTCTAAATTTACAAATAAACCAAACCAGGTTTCATTTTTCAGATGGAGTAACTATACTTTTTTATATTGGAAAGAAAAATCACTACTTCCTAATATTCATCTTTCCAACCATCTCTTTAACGTAATTATTAGATTATTTTTATTGGGAGGAAAAATGCAAATAACCACCCTAAACTTTCATTTAGGTGCAAATATACTTCCTAAACTTTCAAATGTTACTAGTCATACCCTCTTAAACTTTAATAAAATGGAAAATAATTCTCAAAAGTTGTAAATAACTCCTTTAAATTTTGACATTGGTTCAAAAATACTCCTTGAATTTACAAAATGTGCTTTAATACCTTATAAACTTTAAACTTAGTGTGTGTGTGTGTGTGTGTGTTTTAACTAAAATAGTAAATATCCTTTATGTTGCCAATTTATCAAAATTTAGGATAGTTTTGCAACATTTGAAAATTAGAGGGTAAATTCATACCTAAATCAAAGTTGTGGGGAGTTATTTTCCTTTTTATTGGGAACATTAATGTAAGGAAGTGTATTTAAGAATCACAACTAGTTTCGTGTCTTGATGATAAGTTAGATAAATTACATGGAGCTTGTATATTCTCTAAAGTTGATGTGAAGAGTGGATATTATCAAATCCACGTGAAAGCTGTTGATTAGTGAAAAATAGCTTTCAAGACCAAGCATCAACTTTACAAGTGAAAGGTCATACTTTTTGCTTTAACCAATGCGCTTAGTACATTTATAAGGTTAATGAATTGTATCTTAAAGGAGTTTATTGATAAGTTTGTTGTTATATATTTTGATGACATTTTTATTTATAGTAATGATTTGTCTCATCATATGAATCATTTAAGAGCTGCACTTATAGTGTTTATGGAAGAAAGGTTGTATGAATATCTCAAAAATAACATTTCTCATAAATAGGAAGTGTACAATTTTTGGAGATGGCATTGAAGTAGATAAGAAGATAAGAGCTTTTATAGAGTGGCTAATACCTAAATTTGCTGTAGAGGTTTGTAGTTTTCATGGTAGGCATCATTTTAAAAGAGGTTTGTGAAATTTTTCAACTCCATGACTAATCTATTAACTAAGCTAACAAAGAAAGGAGTTAGGTCTAGTTAAGATATGTTTTGAAAGGTTTTGATTTAATTGAAGGAAAACTTACTACAAGCAACGTGATTATAATACTGCGGTTGATGCTCTTTCTTGGAGGTATGGGTGTGGACTTGTTAACACATTACGATCCCGTTTCACTAGATTAAGTACAATTGTTTATCATTATGTGAATGATATGCATTGTGCCTATTGTTGCTAACTATTGGATAGGAATAGTAGTGGATGAATATTACATGTTGGACAGAATTTTATTTAGGGATGGCAAACTATGTATTCTTAGTGGATATATAAGAGAGTTACCAGTTAGAAAGGTACATGAAAGAGGATTGTATGGTCATTTTCAGGAGAAGAGGATTGGAACTTTTAAAGGAGCATTTTTACTTGACAGAAATGATGAAGGATGTTCATAAGTTGGTTGTGTGGCGTAGGCCTTATAAGATGGCTAAGAGTAAAAGAAAAGCCTATGGTTTATCCATGGTAATTCCTCGTAGCATTGTTTTTTATTGTAGTGTAAGATTCCTCGGCTTCATTTCGAAGACATTATGGAGAAAAGTAGGAAGTTGACTATCTTCAATACACTTGTCATCCACAGACACATGAGAGATCAGAGAATAGAGGTGTTATCCGGACTTTAGGATCATAGCTCAAAGCAACCATTGAAAAGCTAAGTCTTGCTATATATATATATAACCATCACTGCATAGCTTCAAAAGATGAATGAACAAGATTAATCAGGTTCTTTTGAAGCGATACGCAAAAGCCTAGAAGTATTTCAAGGAATTTGATTGCCAAAAAAAATTCCATTTTATTACGAGGTTAAATATTTGTTTTCTATCACAAAGTAAGGTCCGGTTTGTTTCAAGAAAAACTAATTGTTAGTGCAAAATAATTTTTTTTTTAAAAAGATATGTTTTCATATGTTTAGTTGCATTTGTAAAAATATATTAATTTTTTTGTTGTTGTTGTTGTTTGGCTTGTGAATATTATGTAACCCATAATCTTACCAAAAATAAGTTGATATAATACATTACTATGAATAAATTATTACAAATATTTTATTTAAATGTAAAACTATAAATAAAAAATAATTTTTAATATATATTATTATAACCTCTTTAGTTGAATTTTATAATTTTTAAACGGTGTTTAATTTTTTTACGTATTATATTTCTTTCATGTTTAAAATATGATTTATAGATTAATTATAATAAAAATAACATAGATATTATTTTGTCAGAGTTTGGATTTCTACAAAGGCTGATTCAAAAATGATATTCCATTTTTTTTTTAAAAAAAGTAAGTCATTTTCCTAGAAAATACTAAGATTTTCTTTTTAATGAAAAAATGTTTTTCTTTATAAGAAAAAGTATTTTCTACTTAAAATAAAAGCTTGTTTCTAATATAATAAAGAAGGGAAAGCATTATGTTTTCTAAAAAGTATGTTTCCTAAAACAAATGGGGCCTAAATAATTAGGGCTAATGGTCGATGGCGTACTCCATTTTTTTACGTTTAGATTTTAACCTCTCTACATTATGTATGGATTAACTTAATGTATCCCTTTGAAAAAATAAAATGAATTTAGGTTACCAAGACTCTTTACTTAGAGTTTATTGGTTGCATTGTAAAACTCGTGAACTTTAATTTCGTATAATAGCGAAATAATTAAAAGATTTTATTAAAAGTCTTAAAATACTATTCAAATATAGTATAATAATAAAAATAAGCGTATTAAAGGTAAATCATAAGAAAATTTTGAGTAAATGATAGAGTAGATCAAAATCATAGATCCAGGATTGTTAAATCGGATTTTTGAGTGGATATTCGCACTTAGAATAATTAAATTAGCTTAAATATAAAAATTTGTAATAAAATATTAAAATTCTAAATTTTATTGAGACCGTCGCACAAGTAAAAGTATATTAAAATTTTCTTAAAACCCTAATATAATAAAGTATTAAATAATATATATATATATATATATATATATATATATGAGGAGACCGTGGACCCATAATTATCCTCTTTACATGCACAGAACCTAACGTAAGAAAAGAAGCAGACAAAAAGGAAAAGAAGAAGAAGACGAGAACGGGAACAGGGTAGAAAACAAAAAGGAAAAACCAAACAAAAAAATAATAACTTGCACATACGACCCGATCGATAATCCGAGACCACCTACGTGTTCCTTGAGGTAAATACAACTCAACTAGACTAATTTTTCATGAAACGGGTTTGTTTTTCTAGAAGCTATATATAAAGAATAAATATGTGTAAAAATTAGTACTTTACTTAAAATTAGTTGTAATAACTTAGGAAATATAAGATAAAGTGATCTAAACTATGTATTTAGTATATTGATATGCTTTTCCATAATTTTTTAGGTGAAAAGGGTTTCGGTTTGAGAATACCCGAGGATTACTTTTAATAAAATCCTAACGAAATGAAACTGAGGTGAGTAGAACTCCGAGATGTATTGTATTGTGTGTATATTATTGATTTTGTGTATTTAATATGAACTTTGCTGCATATATATATATACACACTATTTCGTGTACTGTGAACATTTGTGGCTTGTCCCCTAGAGCAAGTACCAATATATATAAATATATATATATATAGATGTAATCCTTAGAATTGCTGGAGTCGTTCTGCTGGGCGAGCAAGATCCGTTAAAACCTCGTCCGTGTCTTCCTTCCTCACGGAGGCTGAGCAATAGGTACATATACGTAAATATATGTAAGACATTAAGGCATCGTTCTATTCCGAGGAGTGTATATCAGTGATTGATTGCTGGATTGTGTTGGACTGTTCCTCTTTGTGTTGCTGTAAACAAGGACTATACATACATAAGTAGTAGGAGTTGGACATGCTGTGATGATTGAGGCTTCCAGATGTTGCACCGTAAATGGGATCATATAGATATATATATACATATAACAAAAAAAAAATCCCGGTTGCTGCTCTGACCCGTGGTGCAAGGAGCGTGTGCATGGAGTCGTTTGCCCCTTCTTTTGCAACTAATAAGTGACCGTAGGCTTATATATATACACATGATTGCGTGGAGAGTGTGCAGCATTCCATCATCTTCCCTTGCTGGCCATCCTTGCGCCTTGTTCTTGTTTTGTTGTTGTGGTGTGAAGCAATTTGAAACAGGGGATGGCAGGGTGCACTTCAAGGAGGTATGGAATGATACATTAGACGTAGGTGAAATAAGCTAGCTGATCAAGAACGGAAGAGTTGGAGAATTTACGTTATATGACGTCTTGCTAGATGATAGATGGGTTCATGTGTATATTAGGTATGATGAGAAGAGGAATAGAAGTTAAGCTTAAAGATGTGATACATAAGATGAAATGGAAGTGGGAATTATGATTATAGTATGTTAGTTGTCTTGTAAGCTTGTGTATTAAGAAATTTAAAGAAAAGTGAAGACTCATGAATGAGACTAGGAAACAAAATGTGGGGGTATGTAAAGGTGAAGTTTAACCCCAATGCAAATGGGCACAAATTTATAAGTGGTAGGAAGAGATGTCACTATGTCATGTATGTTGTTATGAGAAGTAATAATTGATGTGAAGTATGTGGTCAAGCCCTTACGTGCAATACAAATTATGGAAGAGAAATTCTAGGCTTCAATGATCCAAGTCTTCTTGTATATGTATGTATGTTATAAGTATATAAAAGTGAGATAGGAAGAGTGGTAGTACATGACCTCGATTACAACATGCATAACTCCTTCTAAGATGTATACTCTAAAGGAGGTATGTGAATCAAGTTCAACAACTAAATGCCTATGGTATTGATGTAGGCATATTTGAGGATAATACATGGAGTTCCAGTCATGAATGTAAGTATAGAGAGGGAATGGAAAAAGAATAGTGCAACAATGAAAGTTGTACTAGTACTCCGTAGCTTATTAATATATCACGTCTACTATATGTGTGTTGTCTACTTGTTTGCATTACTTATGAATTGCTCCTAGAATGATTTCATATATGGTGATTGATTATTCCCATGATTGTTGATTATACTTATACTTGATTGTACGATCACCCTCAAACCTTTAATTAATTATGAGGTTTAATTAATAACCTAGCATGCATCACACGAGACATTGCATGAGATTAAAGGTCATCACTGTCACGGAGGCGTCGGAAGTGATCAGAGGATCGTTGTTCTGCCAAGTGCGAACTAAGTGATTAGGGGATTGTCGTGCCTTGACAGTTTCGAGTCCGGCTCATTCCTTGAGGGTATAATGCTCGGTGTATTGAGGCACTTGGAGCCTAAAACATTAAAGGTAAGACACAGTTTAATTAAGTGATAAGAATAATAAAGATGTGAGTAAGACTTGAGCATTGATGGTGGCTTAGAAATCCCCAACCCAATGTCAAGGGGAGGCGTAAACCCTAAACTTCACGTCGATTACCGGTAGACCACGTGAGATATTGCATTCATATGTTTGTTCATGCATAGCACTTATTGATAACTGAAATGAATTTTGATGTATGTGTTGCAATACTGAGAGATTGCATTCTATCTCACTAAACTTTAGCTTACCCTCCTATAGATTTTGCCTTGCAGGTAGGAATTACCTAAACTTTCTGATGAACCAATGAACTAAGGTGAGTAAACGTCGCATCACTGGTTGACATGGTCGTGAAAAGGGTGTGAGGCCTAGATAGAGATAAACATCAATAGATTGGACTTTTTGAATTTAATGAGAATGTGATCGAGCAATTTAATTTGATCTTGAGTATACCTATAGTGGTGTAATAGAACCCATCTGAGGCCCTCCGATACTTTTATGTAATTAATTATCTTATGAGTAGGAAATATTATTATTTTGATAATCAGATCATTATTGGTGATGAAATACTTCGTGATTGCTTAACAAGGGGTTAAGCGATCGTGGCGGATTGTCACAAGAGATCCGTAGACTATGGGGCGTGACATGCATCCACTCATGCTACTTTAATATCGTCTGAGGGCAATGATTTGCAGAGTGTTCTGTGCATTAAAAGAGCATCATCTATGGAAAACAACTATCGCAGCCATTATTTTTCGTGGAACCAAACATTCCCTGCAATGAACACGGTTCGACTTCACATGTACGACTGCCCAGAAGAACAATTATATGCGCGCAACTCCAATTGATTACAAGTACCCAAAAATGACTATGCAAACCTCGGATGATTCAAACACGTACACACAGCAAAAACCACATTAATAGCAGCCTACACAAGAGTCAAAGACCACATTTATATCGTGGGGGTATTGTATTGGAATAAGTCATATGAGTTAAAAAAAAAATTATTTGATTATTCGATAATTTATGAATTAATTTTCTGTCATATCTTTTTCTTTTTAAAACTTTTTTCTTCAAAATTTCTATTATAATTTGTTTTTTTAAGTTGCTGAGGAAGAACTTATTTTAATAATTAGGAATAGACACAGTCCAATTCACTACAATTTGTCTCTTGAATCGAACTGAACCATATATTATTATTTGGTTTTTTCTTTTCCTTAAATTGAATATAATTATGCAGTTTGGTTCATAGTTTTTTTTAACATAAAAAAAATGATTCAATTCATGGTTTAAGCCATTTTTGTACTTATTATTAATTTTTTTCTATATAAAGTCAATAATTATAAAAGATCGTATTAAAATGAAATTTTTATTTTATTTTTTATCATCTCTTCGATACTATTCACTATCTTTAATACCTATTTATTATATTTTGGAAGCTTTTATTATTTTTCTATAATTATAGTTTCTATATTGATTAATAAGTAAAAATATAAAATAAAATTATAGTAAGTTATTTGATAAAAACTAAATAAGATGAGAAATTGAATAAGTAATATAGAATTCTCTTTTTTAATCATACATTTTCTAGATTTTCACAATCATTTTCTTTTTCTTTACTTCTAATGGCTCGATTCGATTTAAAATGGTTTGATTTAATTCGTAATTTCTTGACCCTAAAAAAGAGGTCCAATGTGGTTCGATTCATAATTTTTTTTTAGTTTAAAATTGGTTTAAACCTAATTTATAGTTTAATTCAATCAAGTCTAATTCGGTTCGTGATTTGAATAGTTTTTTTTTCCACCCCTACTAATAAATGTTTATATATATACCAAATTAACCAAACAGATTGAAAGGGATTGGTAGCTACTAGCTAGTGAGATTTTGAACTTTTTTTTTCTATCTTTATAATTTTTAGTGTGCTAATCAATTACGTGGCCCAATTTGAAAAGCTAGCATGATAACCAAACTTAATGGAAGTAAATAGGGTAATAATACTAACAAGTAAAGTTTTAGTTGGGTGTATAATTTGATAAGTTAAAAGTTTAAGTGTAAAATTAAAAAAAAAAAGAGTCAAAATTCATCTAGTATATAGAATGTTGTTCCAATTTTTTTGTTTTCTTTTTGCTACTAATACCTTTTTAATTTGATACATTTAGAGCAACATAATACTAATTGCAAAAGAAAGAAAAGAAAAGAAAAGAAAAAAGCACGATGATACTAACAAGTTCCAAAATGAAAACAATTATGTATGAGTAATTTTAATATAACAAATATGAGACAAACTACAGGACTCAAATTATGAAATGTAAACTCAAATAATTTAGTTATTTGTAATAAATAAATAAATAACTACCATAATTAATATATTTATAATCTAATGATATAAATCCTAGATTCTAATGAAATAGACTAAAGTTTAAATTTCTTCCCTATTGTAATTTTTTACTTTTTTAAAGACACAATACCACCACCTCAACACACCATTATATTAGGTTGTTAATTATTGTGTTGTGATGGTGGTATTGTGTCTTTAAAAAAACAAATTACAATAGGGAAAGAAATTTAAACTTTAGTCTATTTTATTAAAATTTAGGGTTTATATCATTAGATTATAAAGATGTTAATTATGGTAGTTATTTATTTATTTATTTTTGGTAAGATCCAACAAACAAACACATAAACTTAACAATGTCCAGTAGCAGAAAAAAATACATAATCATGAGCCTCCACTCTCGTCTATACTACTATGATCCTTCTCTCCTATTACATGTAACTAATAGCCAAGATCCTAGGGTCTTCAAAAATCATGAAGGATCTTCATCTTCAAAAGTATCGTCTTCACCAGACATGAGCCCTTTCTTGGCAAGTATATTCGCTATCTCGTTTTCTTCACGGGATACCTTACAAAAGATAATACTATTAAAGCATTTTACAAAGTCCCAACAAAGACCGAGAGCAAACGGATATAATTCATTATCACTAAAAAAAAATACTTGGTAATCCAATCTACAACTATTTTTGAGTCCTTTTCTACCATGATTTTCTCTAAATTCATTCTCTTCGTCAGTTTTAGTTCGTGTCCGGTTGCCCATAGCTCCACTTCTAGTAGTAATGTTTCTACTATTCTTTTGCTAAGCCTCCCAATTATTCGTCCTCTAGTGTCCTTGCACAGGTTTCTTATTCCCGCTTTCTTTCCATCTTCTACAACTGCTCCATCATCGTTCAATTTTACCCACCCTTCCTCCAGCCTTCTCCATTATGTCTTGATCAATGTTCTATTAGCGTTCTTCTTTTTGAATTAATTGTTTGCCCACCACTCCCTCGCTTCTACTTTTGCTTTCTCTTACCACCTTTTAGAATTTCTTCTCCATTAAAAATTCTTCGATTCCTTTCATTCCTTATTCCCCTAATTGCAAACGGGAACTTTACTTCCCATGGTGCTTTAACACTCCCTCAATTTATCTTCCTTAGACATTCGGTCGGTTTAAAACCAGCCCGGAACCATCAAGTCAAGGGCCGCAGGAGGGAGAACCAAAATCAGACCGGAATGGAAGGGTCGAGCCGGTTTCCTTGACCAACGGTTCACATGCCTATCCGGGCCCTATACCAGCCCTTCAAGTTTTTTTTTTTTTTTTTCCGAATGATTTTTTTTAATCTTTGCTTTTAATTACATATTTTTTATATTCTTTAAGATTATTTGATATTTATCCATACATATTTTTTAGTTGGTTTGGTTTTTTTCAATAAATTTATAAATGTTAAAATTTAATATATAATTTCTCGAGACAATATACAATTTTTTTGAATTAATTAGTAGCAATACCCCATATATCGGGAGGGGGTGTGGGGGGTGGGGAAGGGTGGATGCCAGCCCCAAATTTTATTAATTGAATAAAATTATTACAAGAAAAAGAGTGGGACATTTAGCCCTACCTCTTGTACACGATAATAATATAGTGTAAGTAAATAACAAAAATAAATAAGAGAATACTACTCCCCTTACAAAATATGTCTAACTCTAACTTAATACAAAAAATAAATAAGGTAGTACTATTACCCTTACAAAATTATTTGGTTTACCCGATATTAGGATCTGAACTAGTGGAGTTTCCACCCAATGCGACAAAGTCGTTGAAATATTCATTTTCTTCACTGGACGTCCCGTACGACTCTTGTGTGCGACTCCTTGCCTTCGACCAATCCTTCATGTAAGCTAACGCCTCAACATTGACAAGTGATAGTCATGATCGCCGTTGGGATAGGATAAGGCCCGCTATGTTGAATGCCTGTTCAACAGCTATCATTGATGTGGGAGTAGTAAAAACCTGGTGAGCCATGCAAGAGAGTATGGGATATGTCTTCCTATGCCTCCTCCACCAGTCAAGGATGTTAAAATCTGTGATACTACTACCACCAAATTCGAAGTGTGTATTAAAGTAATTGTCAAGTTCAGTGTATTTGGTTGACCTAGAATAGTGCCACTTCAACTTTTGAAACATCATTCATTGCGCAATGAGGGTGGGATTGTAAGTGGTACCATGTGAGCTGAGGGACGATGAGGAAATTCAGGACACTTGACCATAGAATGTAGTGTAAAAGTTAGAATATAATTCTTCCATTGCCTAGTAATACTCGATTCATGGTAGCAAAAGAACATAATGTATATTTATAAGTAAGTGTACTTTGTAAAAGTCGATAGGTGGAATTCCACCTATGCTTAGCATCATTTCTAAATTTTTTAGGTCGCGTTTCATTTTCAATACAAAATCTCCACCATGTCTTATTTGTGGAAGGATGGTCCATTAAAATACATATTAGTTGTTTTATTGGGGACATTTTAAAAACTAAACAATTCACACCATCCTTAACGCAAAGATTTAAAATGTGGTAGGCATATTAAATGTGAAAAAATGTCCCACCTAATGTGGGTTGACATAAAAATTGAAGTTCATCAACAAATGCCATGTTAGCGACTACGTTGTCAAAACCAATTAAGAAAATATTTTTTGTCAAACCATATTCACCCAAAATAATACTTATAATATGAAAAATGTTTTGTGTCGTGTGCCGATCATTGAAAACCCTTAAAGCTATTAGTCTTTTTTGTAGCTGCCACGCATTGTTTATCTAGTGGCATGTAACTCCCATGTATGAATCTTCTTACCACAAATCGTTCTATATATCTGTGCAAATGGAAACATGCATCTCAAGAAAATTGAAAAGAGCGACTAATTCACGTTTACTATTATGATACAACTTAATGATGGTTTTTTTTTTATGATTTTTAGGTCGTAAGTTCGTGAGCTTGGATTCGACACTTCTCACTCGTACTCCAACCGGTACAGGGAAGTTGCGTAACTCCATGATAGGTTACACTTTGCTAAGTATTATGTAAGTAGAACTTGTTGTTTATCAACAAAATAATGAAATAAGCCCCCTCCTTGCGATCTTGTTGATTGCGAAATTTGTTGTTGCAATTTATCTATGCCAAACTCCATAGGATGCTTTGCTTGCATGGTGCAATAAACACGGCTGCTATCATCTTCTCCTGTAATTTTACAAAAATGTTTAGTAAAAGTTTCTAATTTAAGCGGTGTTGGTGGCTTACCTATAGAGTCGTATTATGGGCCACGCAAGTGCCCTGGAATTTCTTCCTCTAGCACTTCTTACACATCGTCTTGCCCTTCTCCTTCTGCCTCTTCTTCACTACCCTATCATGGCAGCGGTCCGCTTTGTCCACCAAAAGACCTTTCATGAAAGCTTAGGGGTAGCATCATTAAGTGCTCTAAGCATTCGTTGAAAGTCATTGATATCGTAATCATCCACTTCAAAATATTGTTGGGATACCTCTTACACAGATTTTCCCTTATCACCTTTGTTAGAATGATCCCTCTTAGAAGAACCTGAACCACCAAAATAACTTGCTATTTTTTAATATTATGATAATTATAAAATACTGATATGGACAGATAATGAGACATAATTTATTTAACAATTGACAAGAAATATAACATAAATTATTCGCAAGGTATTGATAGTGTGGAAGATGTGAGCACACAAATAGAAGATGAGAGCACACATAATAGAATATGAGAGTAGAAGACAAGAGTGTATAGTTTTTTTGCTTTGATAATTTTGCTCTTCAAACTGCACTATTAATTTATACAATATCTAACAACACGCTTAATTTCTTCAGCTCCTTTATAAAGTTCAAATTTGAAAATTTGAACACCTGCATGTTGCAACTACACCAACAGTTGAAACCTATTGCTCACTGCCTGCAATCTTATAAGCCTATGTGAATTTTCTTTTGAAAATCCGCTCCATGCTTTCAAATTCTCTAAGTGCAAATTTAACTGTTTTTTTCATGCATCATCCTTCCACATTTCTCTTCGGTTGTCTTCTCTTTTTCTTTGTTTTTCTTTCTTAATGTTGCAAAGTTGCAGCCTTTAAGTTCAATATTTTCTTTACTCTAATCTTGTTTCATTTGACATTTTTTTCCTTCTTTTTTAACGTATGTCAGGGCAGTGTTAAATATTGTTTGCCTTCTTCTGTTATTCCTCAAATTTTTCAATGTTTCAATGTGTGTTAGGAGCCTTGTTTTTTTTGATAATTTTTCTTCTTCTTTTTTTTGGCATATACGACAGGCTATACCCGTCGATTTAAGTTGATTGTGAACCAGCGGGTTGACAACCAGTTCAAGGCCCACCAGTTCACCGAGTTACGTAATGCAACCCAACCATTGAATCACTGGGCCAATCTCTCAAAAGGGTCGATTCAAGGCCCTTGAACTGGTTGGGCCAGTCGGGGCCGGTTCACGAGCTTAAACCGACCCTCTCCCATGTCTAATCTTTCTCACATATCCATTCTTCCTCATCTACGTCTGAAGCATTTCTACTGTATCTTCATTTGGGAGCTCCCTTATTCCTTAACTTCCCTGGAAGCACTTAGCTTTGTCACATTTCACAAATAGATGATATATTGATTCCTCTTATTGCTTACACATGATGCACATTTGATCTACATTTATATATTATAACATGGTACATTATAATTTTTAATGCACCTATCTCCCTTATACAGGATTTGAAATCACAAGCTTTGTCATTAAAGATATTTAATTATATCCATAAAGCACTTGTTAATAAAAGAGAAAAGTATACAAATGTTTTTTAACTTTTACAAAAATAGAATTTCTACCGACTCAATTAAGTTTTTCATCCATATCAACCTCAAGTTGGTTTAAATAACTAATTTAATAAATAATAACATTACATTTATTTAATTATATAATATAATTAAAAGGACAGAGAGAGAGAGAGAGAGAAAAGAGCTATAATAAATTTTATAAGCACATAGCTAGAAAAATGACCAAGAGCAAGGTCGGGATGTGATCTATCATTATAAGTGAATAGTATAATTGAATCATGTGACTCAAATGGATTTTCTATCTTGTTCTTCTTTCTTTTCTTCTTTTCCCTCTTTTTTTCTTGACTTTTCAAGGTGGTGAGTTATCCAACCCATCTAAAATGATACGTCACGACCTACTCTTGTTTTTGGCTATTTTCTAATCATTAGTTTGTAAGATTTTTGGTAGCATTTTTTATATTTTTGTATTTTATTATATTATATAATTAAACTATTTAATATTATTATTTTATTAAATTAATTATTGAGCATTGATCGGAATTTGATATGTATCAAGAATGGACAAAAAATTAATGGAGTTGAAGGAAGCCTTATCTATTATTGTATATTATTTTGGAAGCTTTTGTTTAAAAATCACTTCCTTTTATGCATTATTCCAGCAGTTATAACTTTTATCCAATTTAATACAAAATAACACAATTCTTTATATTAAATGACATTTCACTACTATATTTTGAAAGATTATAATTATTTTTAAATGGCATATAATTTCATTTAAAATCATCTAAATTCACATAATATATTATAAACATATTAATTATGATATCTTTTAAGTAAAATTATTGTTTTTTACTAATAATACTTTAAACCAATATTTGCACATAACATTAGGTTTTAACTAGTTTTTACAAAAGTAAAAAAATGTTCGGAAATCAAATAGGAAAAAAAATATTTGATGGCTCAAATGAAGAAATAGGTAAATGTTGATAAGTAAATGTGCATTTCTTTTTTCCTATTAAACTTCATTAACAATGTTAAGGCCTTATAGCCTAGTTGGCATGAACATTGTTCTCCATTTTGGATAGAACATGTTTGAATCCCCCTCTCCCTTAGTTGTGTAAATATAGTTGGAAATAAAATAAAATAAAATAATTCCATCATCAATATTTGTATTGATATCACTTCTACTACCACCACTTTGTGATTAATTACATCAACCACCTTTAAAACTATTAAAACTTCACTTTCACACTTAATATTTTAAATGAACAAAGATAAATAGGTAGAAAATTTTGAAAATGGATCCTCTGAAGTTACTTTTTTTTTTTTTAAGGTTTCCTAAATTTACAAATAAATGATTGGAATTAACTAGATTTTTAAAATACCTCGTGATATCATCAGGGCATCATTTTTTTTCCTTATAATCTTAACCATTAATTACAACTAACAACATCTTAAATGAATAATTTTATAAAACTTTAGGAATAGTAATTTTAGAGGATCTAAATCCAAAAGATTTGGTCCCACATAAAAGTTTCAAATGACTTGTAACAACCCATATGCTTAGTTAACTTGTTCTCTTTCAAAATATGGTGACTAATGTTTATTAATGTCAAGTTGTAAACTAGGGTTATTGTCATGAGTTGGAGTAATACTCAATTTGTCCATAAAATGCTACATTTGCCCTCCTATACAACGTAGGGACCCATATTATGTGTGTAAATCCAAAGTAATTTTGGTATTGATTTAAATAGTAATTAGGTATTCTCAAACAATCAATACGATGCCTAACCCTAAATTTAGAAACTAGGGCCAATAACCCCAAGATACCTTATAAACCCTAATGCGAATACAAAATCCTAAAGTCATAATCAAAACCTTAAACCAACTTATAAACCCTAAAACATTGATTCGAAAACCTTAAACTTTAAAATGATCGATTGAAACCTCAATTTGACCTAAGAATTGCAAATTAACTAATCAATATCCTAATTGAACCTATAAAACCCTAAAAGGATAGTTAGCCCTAAAATTCCCTAATTTGCACCTATAGGCACCTATGATTAGCAATAACTATCGAACAATATCGATAAACACAATTTAATAAATTTAACCCTAGCAATGAACCATGATTAGTGCCATACACAAGGGCATTCATATCCCTCAAATAGTCGATTAATTATGCTAACTAAACCAAACTTAATCAAGCTTACTTAGAGTGCTTAATTAGGTGATGTAAATGGACTAACGAATAAAAGTAAGTTGGCCTCAGAAAACCTTAAAGACCGTCGACCACCATTAGGTCAAGCTACCTCATCTTAATCCAATGATTGAGATTAATAGTGGCTATAAGTAGAGTTGTGCAAGTGGATTAAATGAGCTAACCTAACTTAGCCCATTTTGGCCCACAAGTTAAACAAGCTAACTTATAATGATTCATTTAATAAATGGGCTAAAATTGTTGGCCCTAACCTAACTCACATGTGTTGGTGGGTTAAACGGTCCGACTAGTTAAACTAACCTATTTGACCTATTTATGTGTTTTGGTGGGTTAAATGAGCCACTATAGCCCATTTAACCCATTGATGCATTTTAGTAGGTTATGTGGGCTAACGTACAACTCATTGACAATAGATTTTTTTTTTTTCATTTAAGATTGTATAAAATATAAAGTTTATAACAACTATGTCATTTAGATATCAACATGATGAATTAATTTGATATTTTATACCATAATATAGATATTATAATTGTAACATCTTTGTAATATGGATATTATAAAATAATGGAATGATTAAGGGATGGAACCAACAATAAAGATAAAAGAACTATGATAAAAAGAAGAAGAAGAAGAAGAATGAGGAACATGATGATGAATGATGATATGTAGCTTAAGTTTTGTAGTTTATTATATTAACTTTAAAAGCAAAACAAATTAGTGACTTAGTATTATATCATGAATGTAATATGTAGTTAGGATAAGTTATGTCTAATATATATATATATTTTATTTTGGAGGGTTGTCCTACGAGTTAAATAGGTTGACCTTCTTTAACCTGTGAGTTAAACAAGTTGGGATGGTTTGGCTTGCTTTTAAATGGATTGAAAAATTTAACCTTAACTTGTTTCTTAAGTGGGTCAAACAAGTTGGCTCATGAGGCATAACCCATTTACATAGCTCTAACTACAATAAATTGATTCAACCTATGACTATACCCTAAACCACTAGACAAAGCCTTTAACCAACTAATTTGAATTATTTAATGAATGATGAAAAGACATCAAGCAAGGTAGGCTGTAAATTAAGTCGATGTGTCACCATACAAGCAAAAGTTGCCAAATTAGGTAGTTGATATAACCTTAAACATTTGCTTTAACCAACTAATTCTAACATTAACCAACTCACCCTATTATCCAATGTGCTAAAGGAGTGTGACAAGCAAAGATTGAATATATACTTCCCCTCAACTACTAGTTCACATCACTCTTTCACCTTCCATATTTTCTTTTCAAACTCTCACACTTTCACATTAGCAAACAAAGTAGAAAACATATCATTTCCCTTTCCTTTTGCCATTAGTTCATCCCCCTCTCATTCGCTTCCTTTCTTCCATTTTTTTTCTTTCTTCATTTCACTTCTAACATCTTCAAAGTTTGAAGAAGTGGAATTAACACCACGTTAAACTCCACCACCACCCAAAACGCCCAATGCCAGTTCACCATTCACCATTACCACCCTCCATTATTTTCATTTACTTCTTATTTTCATCTTCAACACCATAAACCCACCACTCTTTACTTACTAAGCTTGAACTAGGAAAGCCAACATCTTTACATTCCTTAAATGGGAGGAAGACACTAAGAAATTGGAGTATAAGAGGGGCAGCATAAGGTGGACACACGCTTATTAAAAGGAGAAGGGAAAGTTCAAATTCAAAAGGACCAACCACCGTTTACTATAGTAGAATTTCTTCTCTTTTAGTTAACTCATTCCTTTGTATTGAAGTTTAGCTTAAGCATCATGAGTAGAAATTTGTTGTTTCAAGTATATACTACAACTTCTTGAAGAATGTAAGGCCCATTCGGTTATGTCTATGTGTCTTAGTGTAAACAATATACAATGCCATGAATAGAGGAAGCTTATTTATCATTTGAAGATCCAAAACTTGAATGGAACATAATCCTAAGCAAATATGCAAACTTGGCCAAAACATGTAAGGGAAATAGGGGACTCAATTTTGATTCAACAAGTGTTGTGCACCTTTAACCAACATTTAGAAGTAGACTAAGACCAATTTGAAGAGATTAGGTTGCAAATATCAAACATTTTTCGAACCACTCCCTTAACTAATGCATAATGAGGAATACTTAAAGCATTTCTTCCTCCATTTAGGCTAATAAATCAAATAAGATAGTATTATGGAAAGATTAGAAGTCATTACATCTTAATTAGGTGTTAAAGTTTAATGTTAAAAAATGGCCAAAACAATCAATAAGCCTTAAAACTTTGATTTGGGCTAAACACACTAGCAAGCCCAACAGATATTTCAGTATTTAATCCACCAAATGAAAGCTTAATTGGGCCTAGAAATCAATTAGAATTAATTACACTAAGTTTAGGGTCTAATCGAAACTCAGAAACTCCAAAATGGGCCAAAAAGCTAACCAACATTTTTTATTAGGCCCATGCCTCAATTTGCATGCCCAATCTAACTAAATGAACCTAACCACATGAAAGTACACTTGAAAACCTTCAAATCAATTATAAGAAAACCTTAAAACAATAAAATTATGGTTAAAATATGAAACTAGTTGTAATAAGAAAATATAACTAATTTAGTTTGATAATTTGAATAGTTTAGTGAATGTAATTTTATAGGATCTTATTTTCATCATAAGGATATCTTGATTTTGATCTAAACCTACCTAAAGCCTACTACGACTAGTAGACTCCTTAGCAGAGTGAGTTTTTCCTATGATTATTGCATTGCTTGTGATTGTAGCATAATTGCACTTATTAGTATTTATGATTAATCGGATTGCTTGGGGTTAGGATCCATGTGTGGTTGATAATTGCTTACCAAATCACTATAATATATTCAAGCCACCTTGGTGGCCATGTGGTGAAGTAGTATATGAGGTTTAATAATTGTTTGCGATTAATTGACATGATTACCTAAATAAATGAACATTACACAATATCTACTTAATTCAATAAAGTGGACATGCATATCACGATCCACATTTTGAAGGTCGTAAGCATCACGTAGTAGTATAGAAAGGTTGTAAGAAGGTGATTCTTCTTATGCAACCTCGTCTTGACCTTTAGGAATTACCTAATATTAAGAAACGTTACCCTTTGATTAAGGCTAAGTCTAAGGATTTACTACTTAAGGGTAAATGAGACTGGAGGTGTTGCTCACATCTACACCTCATAGGTGTATAAGTATATATAGTATCACCTAATATTTTGTAAACTAAAATGTGGCACTAGTAGGTCATGAGCTTGTTCTATAATAACTAATGGAATAAGTATAAAATGTGTGGGCTCAAGATGATTGGAACTTGGAGCCGACATGTTGGAACTTATTTCTCAAATGAAGAAATGGAGAGCGTTAAATCTATACAATATATAGTTTTCTGAATGGCTATATGTACTATTGCATACATTTGGTTATTACACTCATTTATTTGTTAAATAACTTATTTGGAATTGCTAGAAAGTGTAATAAAAGGAAATCTCTCGCTATACTAGATGTAACTTACACCCAACCTATTTCGCTTGAACTTCGATGATAGATACCAGAGGTTAGTTCAAGAATCCTTAAGAAGATTGGAGAATGTGAGATGAGTGAAGAGAGCCACTAGGATTAGACTCTTGAGAATTAATATGTACTTCATTAAATTATTAGCAGATACTTAGATTGCCTATTTACTATTGCTACTATTACTGTTAAGCTACATAGCTATCATGTGGGACTTATGTCTTGTGATTATGAATTTGTAATATGATGATGCTTAATATTTATATATTTGATTATGGTTCTTATATTGCATAGAACTATTTGACTACCATGTGTAACTTGAAGTAAATAGACATTGTATATTGTATAGGAAAACTTTAAGTGACAACGGAGTTATTCCTAAGTTTCCGTGCTTATAGTGGGCTGTAACATCAAGGGTACACCTAGAGTTGTGATAATGTGCATGCATATGATAAATCCACAATAATAATAGTTAATTTTAATGTTGTTATCTTCTTAAACTATTTTATAAAAAAATAATCCACATATAATAGTTTAATATTTTGCACATATGATTCTTATAATTTATGTTTTATACAATAATACATGATCCAGTGGTAACACACTAAAAATAGCTATAGAGGGGTGAGTATGATATAAAGTATTATAAATACCTACAAATACAAGAAATCGGTTCTTAAATATTTATGTATTATTTTTCTAAAACAATTTAACAAAGATAATAAAAATTAAAATAAATGTAAATTAATTTTTAGGGTGAATTGTAAATATAATCCTTATGTTTGTTTTATGTGTGTTTAATTTTCTCATTTTTAAAATTATGAGTTTAGAGCCCCAAGTCTTTCTCTTTTTTTTTTTTTTTTTTTAAAAAAAAGGTACATTTAAGCTCTTACATGACCTTTTTACTTGTGATTCTATATATTTTCTTAAAATCAAATGTTTTTTTTTGTTTTATTTAGTAGTACAATAGTAAAAAAGGATTTAAATAGACATTTTTAACTATATATTGGGGAGAATAGTTTTTATTCTATTCTCCCCTTATTTTATATAATTTGTTATTATGAAATTTACTTACATTGTAATTATCGATTACTATAATGTAAAATAATAAATAACAATTCATATTTCTATTTTTATGAATTGCTATTCAATAATTTATTTATCATATTTTCATAAATATTATTATATTGAAAATATTACTGCTACTATATACATTATCTAATATAATAAATATTTATTATTATTAGAGATATAGTAGATATTTTAATTTTACTATTAATTAATTCTTTATTTTTTTTTAACTTGACTAAATAATATAATAACTATTATTGAATTACAATTCAACTTTTCTTATTTCATGGCTATAGGAAATTTAGGCATTCAAATGCACAATAATAATAAATAAAAAAATTAAATGCACATAAAACAGAGTAAATGATAAGTAATCTATTAATTTACTTATTTTAGCAGCTCTGACACATAAAAAAGCAATCGAGAAACGGTACCACATGTTGGACAATCTTCCTATTTATCATATTTCTAGTGAATGATATTGCCAAGATGAGTTGGTCAAGATTTTTTTTTTTTTTTTACCTCCGTAAAACAAACATAACTGGTTTTATTTGCAATTTGTTTTATTATTTATTTATTTATAAGGAGTTCACATGATGTGGAACTTGGAGCATGCAAAGGACGCACAGGAAATGGAGGCAGGCATGGGCAATAATGAGGAGCCGCAGGTGCTCCGCCAGCATTAGTGAGTGAGTGGCTGACAATGTACTTGCTGACTGAACAACAGGCTGATTTTCTGCATGCGATAAAGACAAAAAAGCAGCTTTTTTCATACATCAAAGGACCGAGACCTAGGAAATTGTTGATTTCCTGCGGTGTGAAGACTTGGGATTAACGCTGATGCGATTCGGATTTTCTATTTTAATACTAAGCTAACTAGCCGAAGTTAGGAGAGAGTCTACTTATGCCTTCTGAAAATATAGTGGGCCAGCACACAATTTTAAATTTAGGGATATAAACAGAATACTTAAAATTTTTAAGAATGGTTGGTGTAATTCAATATAAACTCCAAGGAGATTTTCCGTTTCGAAAAGTTGATTAACTAGGAGCAAAATTATCAATTTATGTTGCTAATTATGATATGGTTTTGCTGATATGATCTTCTTTATTTAAGACTTATATAATGAATTTTATATAAATTTATTAATATAAAGATATAATAAACTTGATTTTTATTATATAACTTAATTGGAACTTAACGAATCTTGTACTTGCTTTGTCTAATACTATATTTTTTTATTATTATTCAAATTTATATTATTATGAGAGACAATCTTATTATTTATAGGTTAGCATTTCAAAATTTTAATACTTTTGGCATTATGTTTTTACTAACAATGATCGGAACATATTGCGGCAATCTATATGAAATGTGCAAGACTAGAAATTTTAGTTTATAGGCTACTTGAATTGTGGCACTGGGCCACTGGCGGCTTGGTGGAGAAGCAATATCCTCTTGAAACCAATTCTTTTAAAACATTAAATAATTTATAAAATTTAAAGCATGTTTCTTCTGATATATACATATATTTACTAACCTTTTTGCTTACTACTTTCAGTTAAATAATTTATAAACTTGAATTCAACTACTTCTAATAAATTGAAAATTAAAAATTAACAAAATTTAATAATTCATTGACGATATATTTGATTGATTTCATAAAAATTGAATAAAATAGACATTTTTTATTTATAAACCTATTTCTATAATTGGTTAGTGGAATAATCATTCTATAAATTTGTTAATGAAAAATCAAAATCCTCATGCAAGATTAAAAAATAGCTATTCTTAAATCTTTTTCAATATATATTTGTATCTATCAATGAGACCTCAAGGGAATTATAAAATATAACTATTACTTGTTTATTTTATTTTTCAAAAATTATAATTTTATTTATATTTTATTCTATTTCACAAATCAAATGTATTAAAAGTTATATCCATATAAAGCTATATTTGAAAAGAAATTGAAAAGGGTTATTAAACGTATTTACATTTACGTAAGAAGACGAATGCTTAAATGTAAAAAGGGATAAATGACAAATTAAGTAAACTCCAAGTTTTGTAAATTATTTAATGTATTAAGAGCTATAGGCTCCAAACTATTTGAATTATTAGCTGAAAGTAATAGGGCGAGGCCTATGTTTGGAAGCAAAATGAACGAGAAAACAAAGAAAAGTGGCATTTCCAACACTTCATGGAAGTAAGTGGTACGAGATTTTGAAGGAAACAAATCTCTTGGGCCGACAGTTTTTATTCTCTCCAATGGAGAAGGCATTATACAGGAAAAGTACGAATAATTTTACTTCTAATCCTTAACAAATTTTAAAAATAAAAGAGGATTTCTTAATAATCTTACTAATAAAAAATTATATATACATGCATTTTTTTTTTATCTAAACAATAAAATTTTTTATTTTTTTTCCCTGCACTTTATTTTCCTTTTGGTTCTTTCCTCCAACTTTTTTCCCGGTCGAATTTCACTGTTCATCTCAACATAGATAAGAAGAAAAAGTCATAAATGTGAGAGTTAGGTTGTGTCATAAATGGAAATGGGTTGTAATAGTGTGATTTGACTAGTAGTATGAAAATAGGAAAATGTGATTGATGTGATAGGTTATGTGTACTAGAAGCCGAAGAAAAAGAAATTAAAATTATGACTTTGTGATGGATTGTGATAAGATCCTCGACGTGTTTTTTGAAAAAGTGATTTATAAAGATGAAAACGAAATGGGAGGAGAAAGGTAGAAAAATGATTTGTATTTATTTTTAATTGGGCATAGAACTTGTAAGAATCTATTGATTGTTTTTTATGGTTGATTTTATAATTAGATGCTTTCAATGCGCTCTTATTGTGTTGATATCATGAAACACTTTATAGATATTGGTGGTTGTAAGAAAATAAGGGAAAAAAATGGAATAAATTATTTCTTTAAAAAAAATGTCATGTATTAGTATGGTAGTAAAGTTTTAAATTTGGTTTATTTAATATTGTAGATAAGGGCTTCAATTAGAATGCATGTGCATGTTATGTAAAAGTTTCATGCTATACAAGACTTTAAAATAATGATATGAAAATACATATAATAAATGATTTAGAAAGATTGATAAAGAAGAGGAAGGCAATTTCAATATCTTTGAATGCACGAGTGATAGATAAGGAATACCAATCTTATAGCTTATGTAATTAAGTTATATAATTGCTATGTTGTTTGTTTGATCTTTGAAAGAAACTATAGAATGTTATTTCTTTGATCTCTTTTGAGTGTGTTAAATAAGGAAGAGTGATTGGGTATTTATAGACTCTTCAATTTGTCCTATATTCTTAGTGATCGATAGATGATTATTTCTAGATGAGCTTGCTAATGAATAAGCCAAAGGTTAATGACCATTCTTATAAGTATATGAGCTTGATTTAAAAAGTTGGAAATAGATAAACCGATATAGCAATCCTTATTTTGAGCTCACCAAACTAAATCTTTTTGTATCATTTCAAATATGTATGAAACTGTATAAACCATATCTCTTAACTTAATGAGTTAAATCCACATTAATAGTAGATTTAGCCCAATATTTTATAATAGCAAATAAAGATATCTAAATCCATGAAAATAGTTTTTCTAGAAAAAAAAAAGAAAAAGAAAAGAAAAGCCTCCATTATAGCACTATGAGAATATTATAAAAACACAACGTGTTTCAATGCTTTTGATAATCAATTAAACTATTTTTTTTCTTTTTTATTAAACTTGTAACTTGTGTTTGCGTGTGTTTTTTCCAGCTATATAATTGTCAACTTTTTTGTTGAAACATGCAACACGCATATGATAAAAAGAAAAAAAAAATCCAAATTACCAAATAAACTAATAAATCCAAAATAGCAAACCCGAAATCCTTTTCTTTCTTTTAATTTGGGGCTTTTCCCTTATGTATTATTTAAGGATTTTTTTTTTAAAATCACTTACGTATCATATAACTTGACAAGAAAAGAATACAAATAAGAGTTAGATGAAGGAAAAGCATACAAATCGATTAAAGACGACGGACCTAGAGTGATGGGATTGGGAGTAGGTCTGAAGAGGGATCTCGTCTCGGCTCCCCTCAATTGGAAAAAGCCATTGATTATTAAAATTTATTGAAAAAAAAAGGGAAAAACAATGTGTATTTAAAATAATAATAATAATAATAATACGTTGTACATAATCAAGTGATTGAATTGGTTACATAGAATGGGAGTAGAGATTATGTTTTTTGTACTTTGTATTAAAACCATTGCTATGTCATCGCAGTTGAGTTGCCAGTCGTCACACTTCAAATGAAAATTAGCTTTTAAAAGGGTGCTGCCATGGCGATAATATCTGAGAATGGAAGTTCAATTATTGTGACTGTAATAGGCAGGAAGGCACTGGACAAATCAGTCCAGTAGACAGCACATGGACATTGAATGGACAGAGCAAGATCGACGAAGGGGGTATAGCTCTATCATTAGGAAATAGCTATTATTTGAGACTAACTTCCAATATGAATGTGGATTATATAGATTGGTTTACATATTCTGTAAACAAATATTAAGTTCTAAAATTAACTTTCAAACACATAATAATTGCATAGGCGACTTCTATAGTTCTATCTCCTATCCTATTTCTTGTTTTATTTTTGTCATTTTTTTTTCTTTTCCCTTTATTAATATTCTATAAGAAGAACCATGATTCATACAAAATGCAATTTCAATTTGATAATTAGAAAAGTGAGTTTGTATTTTACACCCATATTGCTCTACACATGAATTTGACTTATCATTGTTCTTTGTTGGTACATTCAATAATGATTTGAGCTTAGGGATAGGTAAAAAACAGTCCTTCACTTTTTGTTGCTATTTAACTTTTGAATTTTAGTCCTTCATACTATGCTTACTGTGTCTATATTCTAGTCACCACTTCGTGAGTGGAGTATATAATATTATAGATATGTCCAATATTAATGTCTAATAAAAATAATAACAATAAAATCATCCATATTAACTAAGATAATTCAAAATAAAACTATATTAACTATTCTTCTTGCTCTCTCCTCCCATCCCATGCCTTTATGTGCATATTAGCTTACCATAGGATTAGTTTTGCTAAGATATGTCCATAAAGGTTCCTACAAAAATAGAGGTCTCTTAGGGTGTAAGTTACATCCAACTTAGTAAGATATTCACTTAACTATCTTTAATAAAATATAAGCAAGTTATTCAATCGTATGCTACGCATGACTTAGCCATGTGAATGCAAACATCACATGTGACCTTTTGATTGTTAACATAAAGTCAGGGGTTTAACCACCCCCTTATGACCATGCCTTTTGGTAATTAACATAAAGTCAAGGGTATAACGACCCCCTTTTCACTTTGCATGACTACTCACAACATTTCCTCAAGAGCCTCAAACTTTAGGCTAAAATAAATATGCTAGAAGAACGATCTTTTGCACTTGGTCTTGGAAAAATCCAAATGAAGTATAATTTTTCTTGACCTCTCATGCAAACTAATGGGAATCAACTTCTTATCGGATCAATTATACATGCTAGAATAAAAGGACTTCAAAATTTTGTGTTGTGAGTATTGGGAGATCAATTAATGGAGGATGAACTGAAGTTCATTGAGAGATTTGTTATTCATTTGAAGTTCTTAGATGGTTACACTTTGACTGTACAAACTCTGGAGGACAACAAAAGTTGCTATGAAGCAAGAATGGAAGGACAAAAAGGTTAACACGCCTGTGTTAGGGTTGTGTTGTGCTTAACAGGAGGTTACACGACATACAATATGACTGTGTAGTTGAGCATATATCTTTTTGTGGGCATAAGGGTGTTAGCACGAGCGTGTCAAGTTACAGCACGATTGTACTCATAGCCATGCTATAGGTCATGCTATTGACCGTGTTAAAGCTATAATTTTGAAGATGACTACTTTCTTGTTGCTTTTTTAGGTTTTGATTATATAAACAATTTCTTTAATTACTATTATGTCCTTTTAGTATCCTAAACTGTAAATAGCCATTATAAAACATTGTTTTAGATCTTGTTTGCAATTATTATCAATTAAGAGTTCTTTTTCCATTTCGTTCTTATCAATTCATTATTTGAATTATGGTAAACACTATGTTTAATCTTGTTATGCGAAATATCAATAAGATTAGACACAAGTTCAATCTCTCAAGTGCATAATATCTTAAGGGGTTCTCCATATCCTCTTATTAATATTAAACTCAAAGATTTAATCTTTATTTTGCATGTTCAAATTGAACGTTTTTTGCATCATCTTGGTATTAGAGCAGAGGTTATGATGGGGAGTAAAGTTAGCGAAGGGGGTTTAATTGTTGATATGAAAGAGGAAAGATGAGCATAGGTGATCGAGGTGATTTGAGCACAATAACAAATGCAAAAAATTACTCTAAATGATGCACAAGAGATAAGCCCGATGGAGGAGGTGAGCCTACAATGCAAGATTTCATGGTCATGGAATAAACCTTCATCAAACAACAAAACACTAACATTAGAATGTTAGGAGAAGCATTAAGAGATTGCATTGATGTAGCTATTGTAGGTTGCCTATGCGAACTCGCAGGTTGAATGTTGTTTGTGGACCTTAATGATGAGGATGACCATAGCGAAAGGACTGTTTATAGTATGGGGGTAGATCAAAATGTTAAAGAACTAGCCAACGAGGGTTTGAGGTAAGAACACAAACAATGTTATACTATGGGACTCGATATAGTAAAGCTTAGGTTACCATCCTATGATGGGAAAGGTAGCCTAGATAAATACTTTGACTAGTGGACATAGATAGAAAAATTCTTTGAGTGCCTTGATTGTGAAGAGGAGCAACACGTGAAATTAGTGGCCTTAGAGTTTCAAGGGCATGCAGCATTATGGTGGAAAAACGTTATTGACAATAGGTGAAGGACTAGAGAGGATGTATCGTCACATGTTAGGGTATGAAGGCATTGTTGTGACACAAGTTTGTTCTAAAGTACTATCAACTAGAATTGATGAAGAGGTTGCATTCCTTGTAGTAGGGAATGATGAGTGTGGATGAGTAAATCCATGAGTTTGAGATGCTAATTTCTTAAAGCTAGATCATGGAGTCTTTGACCCATTTATTGCTAGGTTTATTTATAGTTTAAGGTATGAAATTTATGATGTTATTACAGTGTAGAGAGTTACTACTTTAGAAGAAGCCATGAAATTTACTAGTATCATGGAGAGGCAGAGGAAGTGGAATCCTTACGTTTCCCTAGTTGTTAGTTCTAGATGAGAAGGGTAGTACTCCTAGAGTGGTAGAGAGAAGAGTTGGAAATGATAGTAAATTAGTAAAGCAAATGGAAGCATGAACTTTAATTGGTACAATTATGAACAATAGAGATGCAGGATCTAGTAGTACAAAGAAGAGAAACCAAGATATGAAGTGTTTTAAATGCTTAGGGTAGCCATATAGCAACTTAATGCCTTAACAGGCAAGTTATGGTTGCACGTAGTGAGCGGGTTGTGAGTGAAGATGAGGAAGGGAAGTAAGATGCCGAGAAAGAGGAAGAGACTGAGGAGGTAGTGTAGGTAGAGGAAGAACCCGTCATTAGAGTTGTTGGGTCAACCTTAGCCATAACTAGGGGTGGTAATTGCGGGGCGGGTCTGCAGGTTGACCCGCCTCGCCCGCAAAAATATGCTGGGCAGGCAAAAAAATTTTGACCCACAGAGGTACGGGCCATTTTGGCCCGCGCCCGCTTGACTCGCGGGACGAGGCGGGCAATTCCCGCGGGCGGCGGGCCAACCTATCGGAAAAACGCAACCTGCACCGACTGACGTGGACGACTCGTTGGGACATGACGAGATGATTGACGAAGCGGATGAGTGACGAAGATGATGTGGGGACATGATGAGACGACTGACGATGTCATCCGCACTCCGCCACCGCAGACTGAAATGAAGCCACCGAGGGATAACTGGTTTTGAAATGACGAGACGACTAAAATGACGCCACCAACCACAACTGTAAGCCATTAAGCCGGACCGCACCTTCTCCTTCGCAGAAGTCAAACACACTCCGTAGCCCACATGACCAGTCGTAGTCGCTACAGTTACAAGTTACACCGCAGTTGGCAGGTGGCAGCAGCCCATCGTCCGTGCACCCCCTGTACTCCGCTCCGCACTCGACGTCGTCCGCACCATCCGTGCACCTCATCCGCACGCAGCTGGTAGTAGCCTATACGACCACACTTACAAGTTACACCGCAGTTGGCAAGAGCCCACCGTTCGTGCACCCCCTGTACTCCGCAGCTCGACGTCGCGCCACCACCGCCGGGCACCTGTTAGACGTTGTTAATTAAGGTAAAGCAATTCTCTATTGTCCTCTATTGTATTGTGAATTTGTGATGTCCGTATGGTGTGAAGATTGGAGAGTGGGGTGGTAGTGGTGTGGCCGTGATGCCGGTAGTGGTATGGCCGTGTGGTGTGGTGTGGCTATGTGGGGTGGGGATGAGTGACGCCGGTAGTGGTGGTGGCTTAAAGAATGGAGAATGGAGATTGGAGAGTGGGGTGGTGGTGAGTGTGGCTGTGACATTAGTGGTAGTGGGTGGCCGTGTGGTGTATGGGTCGTGGTGTGGTGTGGTCGTGTGGGGTGGGTGAGTGATGCCGGTGGTGGTGGTGGCTTAGAATGGAGAATGGAGATTGGAGTGGGGTAGTGGTGTGGCCGTGTGGTGGGTCGTGGTGGTGTGGTCGTGTGGGGTGGGGGTGAGTGATGCCGGTGGTGGTGGTGGCTTAATGAATGGAGAATGGAGATTGGAGAGTGGGGTAGTGGTGGTGGCCGTGTGGTGTGGCCGTGATGCCAGTGGTGGTGTGGCTGTGGTGTGTGGGCTGTGTGGTGTGGCCATGTGGGGTGGGGGTGAGTGATGCCGGTGGTGGTGGTGGCTTGGTGAATGGAGAATGGAGATTGGAGAGTGGGGTATGGTGGGGCTTGGAATGGAGATGGAGTGGAGAGTGGGTGGTGGTGGAGGCCGTGTGGTGTGATTGTGACGTTGGTGGTGGTGTGGCCATGTGGTGTGTGGGCCGTATGGTGTGGTGTAGCCGTATGGGGTGGGGGTGAGTGACGCCGATGGTGGTGGTGGCTTAGTGAATGGAGAATGGAGATTGGAGAGTGGGGTGGTGGTGTGGTGGCGGCTTGGTGAATAGAGAATGGAGAATGGAGATTGGAGAGTGGGCTGGTGGTGGTGGCCGTGTGGTGTGGTCGTGATGCCGGTGGTGGTGTGGCCGTATGGTGTGTGGATCGTGTGGTGTGGTGTGGCCGTGTGGGGTAGGGGTGAGTGATGCCGGTGGTGGTGGTGGCTATATTTAATTATTTACATATATTTAACTACTACTAATAACATTTTCTATATTTACATAATGGATCCTTCAAGTAATGAGGTTGTAATGGAACCTATTAATGTGGATCACGTGTCTAAAGTTGGTGGGCATAATGATAATCTACAATCAGGATCTTCTCAATCTGAAGAACATGTAGGTAAGAAGGCTCGAGTAGGTAGCTCTTCTTCTCAAGTTTGGCAATTATTTACAAAAATTGGTATTGGGAAGGATGGTAAAAATAGGGCTAAGTGTAAAGCATGTGGGAAGAAATATGTTATTAGAACACATTCACGTGGAACTTCATCTTTACATCGACGTATAGAGAAGTGTCGTTTGAGTCAAATTCCTAGATATCATGATGTTGGTGATATGATAATTGACCATGCTGGGAAGTTAAGATCAAGAAAACCTGATCCTAAATTTGCTCATGAGGTAATGGCTATGGCTATTATTGAGCATGATATGCCATTTTCATTTGTTGAGTATAGGAGGATTACACAGTTCATAAGGCTATATAATCCTGATTATAAGCCAATTAGTAGAAAAATTGCTACATCAGATGTTTGGAATTTTTATTTGACTCAAAAGGAGAATTTTAAACAAATTTTGCAAAAAATTCCAAGGAAAGTATGCTTGACTTCTGATGTATGGACTGCTTCTATTAGTGAGGGATATATTTGTTTGATTGGACATTATGTGGATGACAATTGAAAATTGAATAATAAAATTCTTGCTTTTTCTAAAATGCCCCCTCCTCACTCAGGGTTTAAGTTGTCGAAAAAAGTATTTGAATTTTTGAAAGATTGGGGCATAGATAGGAAGATATTCTCCCTTACATTGGATAATGCATCTACAAATAATTGTATGCAAGATTTTTTTAAAGAGCAATTGAACTTACAACATAGTTTGTTATGTGGTGGTGAGTTTTTTCATATTAGATGTTGTGCTCATATTCTTCACTTGATCGTTAAAGAAAGATTGGATGTAAGTAGTGAAGCATTGCATAAAGTAAGGCAAAGTGTGAAGTATGTGAAGGGTTCTGAGAGTAGAATGAAACACTTTTTGGAGCGTGTTGAACAGGTTGGCAACATTGATACGAATATTGGTTTGTGCTTGGATGTAACTACTAGATGGAATTCCACTTATCTTATGCTTAACAGCGCACTCAAGTATCGACGTGCTTTTTATTGCTTTCAATTGAATGATCGTCATTATAAATATTGTCCAACCATTGATGAGTGGGAAAGAGCAGAAAAGATATGCAAGTTTTTGAGCCCGTTTCATAGTATCACCAATTTGATGTCAAGATCATCATATCCAACATCAAACCACTATTTTTTGCAAGTATGAATGATTGAATGTTTATTGAATGAAAATTTAAATAGTGAAGATCATGTCATAAGGAAGATGTCAATTAGAATGAAACAGAAGTTTGATAAGTATTGGAGTGATTATAGTGTTATCCTTGCACTTGAAGCAATCTTTGATCTCGAATGAAATTTGATTTTTTGAACTTCTGTTTTAATAAACTTGATCCCCTCACTTGTGAAGAGAAGATGGCTCATATAAAAAGCAAGTTATATAAACTCTATGGAGAATATGAGAAGAGCAAAACATATCACATATCTAGAAGTAGAAGCAATCAAGTTGGATCATCTCCTCAAACACAAGACACATCTAGAGGTAGCAGCAGTAAGGGAGCAGCAACACATAGAGTTGGGAAGGGCTTGGAGATTGATTTTGCTACATTATTGGTAAGTTTAATAATTTTTTATTTTCTCAATTATTTTTTTGTAATATATATTAGTATTTAAATAGTTTTTTCTTAATAATATAGGAATTCCAATACTGTCAAGTAGAAGTACAAAGTTGTAGTAAGTCTTCTTTAGATATTTATCTAGATGAGCCAGTAATGGATATGGACTTCTATTCAGAATTGGATGCGTTACAACATTGGAAGAGTTAAAGCCAGAGATATCCCGATTTATCTATCATGGCCTCCGATGTGCTTAACATTCCAATTACTACTGTAGCATCAAAGTCAGCTTTCAGTATCGGCGCTCATGTACTTAATAAGTATTGCGGTTCTATGCTTCCAGCCAATGTAGAAGCTCTCATTTGTACACGAAATTGGTTACAAGGATTTGCATGTGAAGGTAATTTTTTTTGTTCTATTCCTAATATTTTCTTTTAACGTATTGTTCCTAATATAATATATTTCTAATTATATGTGTAATCTCATAAATTGTAGATCAAGAAGAAGACAATGGGAGTGTAGGTGGGAGTGCGACTACTTCATCGGAAGGAAACTCCAATTTAGTTATTGATGATTATGATAGTGATGACTGATGTGATGATTGATTTATATATGTAATTTTATTTATTTCATTATTGTATTTGTTTTCCTATATAATTAGTGAAAACTAAAAAGTACTTTATCATAATTGCTTGATTATCGTTTTAGGTTATTTTATTTTTTATCATATGAGAATGGGATTTAAGAGTAAGTATATATAAATCGAAGTTGTATAAGGAAAGTGAATGGAAAAATTGAGCGATATGTAATATAAATTATATTTGCAAAGGAAAAAAAGGTTTATCTAAGGAAAAACAAAAAATTTTACTTAACATGTTCTATTTTTAATTTTTTACATAATACACTAAAAAAAAAATTATTGCGGGTCGTCACAAGCCAAGCCGCATTAGCTCACGAGGCGAGGCGGGCCGACTTTTCTGACCTGCCAACCTTGCGAGCCACTGTGGGTCGGTGTGGGTCGGGGTGGGTCGGCCCATTTAGCCTGCATTACCGGCCCTAGCCATAACAAGGGTTCTTAGACAAAATTTAAGCATTACATCTACTATTGAAGAAGAACAATGAGAAAATATTTTCCATATAAAGTGCTTAGTGAATGGGGCAATTTGTCCTATCATAATAGATTTGGGTAATTGCACAAATGTGGTAGCTTCCACCATGGTGGAGAAGCTTAAATCGCCTACTACACCCTATCCCTAACTTTATCAACTTCATCGGCTAAATGGCAAGGGTTCGGTGTATGTCAAAAGAAGAGTGTCAATACCTATTTCCATTCATGGGAAGTAAGTTGATGAAATTGTTTGTGATGTTGTGCCAATGAGTGCTTCCCATATTTTATTAGGCTACCTATGGCTTTTTGATAGGATTGTAGTGCATGATGTGTGAAGTAATACTTATTTGGTGTTGAAGGAAGGGAAGCGAGTGAAACTATTTCCCAAAAATCCTATCAAAGTTAAAGAGACCTATAGAGAGATTAACCCTCTTAAGAAGAAGCCCTTATTAATGACTAAAGGGAAGTAGAGCATGAATTGAGTGGGGGTGGAGTTGCCTACTTGTTATATGTTAAGTAGATGCTACTTATGTATGATGAACTGGGTGTGCTAGTTGAGAGTAAGATGCTTTTGCACTAATTTTAGGATGTTTTCCCTAATGAGCTTCCTAAGGTGTCCAATAAGGAATATTGAGCATCAGATTGACTTGATGCTTAGAGAGGCATTACCAAGTCGTCTTACCCATAGGATGAGTCCAAACAAGGCAAAGGAATTAAACGAAAGGTTGATGAGTTAAGTGAGTTAAAACCTAAACCCACTTTGGTATCTTATAGGGTATCTCGAAACCTGGTAAAACCCTATGTCCAAAACTCACCCCTATAAGGTTTGTAGATGCCCAAACCTAAACTCACTTCACCTTGTTTTCTTTTCTTTTTTTCTTTTTTTTTCTTTTCCATTCCAAGCTCCAAATCATCATAAAATTCATAAACAAAAAGAACTCTCAACAAAGAGTAATCAAATGGCATGCATGGAACAAATGGACAGTTAAATCATAGAATAGATGAGACAGGCCAAATAGGTGTGCAACATAGATACATATGTCTTATTATTACACCACTATCACTAAAGGCAAGTTCCAAATCATTGAATTCTCTTGGCAAGAAGAACTATTGTGGATCTTCAATTTTACTGGCGTGTAAAGCATTCCAACTAATGTTTACTTGAAACTAGGACCTGCTTATATAACAAAGCGATATGTGACATATTGTCTTGCTATAACAACCCACAAATAGTAAGCAGAGAGAGAGATGAGTGGTTTAGTGGACATTGGACAATAGCAAGTGGAGCCAAGCGATTGGCAACGTAGTGAAGCAAGAGCACAAAGAAGAGATAGAGAGTGAGAGGCGAAGAAGAGATTTGGGATTGGGAAAAAGGAAAAGTGAAAACGTAGTGTTTACTATTTATTCTTTACAACTTATGAAAATTAAAAATACACATATATATATACAAATTATTAGTGTTTTATTTTATTGATTTTTTTTTTTGCTAGCTTTTCATCAAGTAACAAATTAATATATTAAATATTTATATTCTTATCAAGTTCAAGTTTTCTCAAGGGAATCCAAAACCCAACCCAAAACACTATGGAGTTTTGATAATAAACCCAAAGTTCGATCCAAAACCCTATAGACAATTAACAAGTCAATCGAGCAGGGTAACCTATAAGGACCCACTCAATTACATCTCTAGAGATGGTGTGGAAGATAACCAAGGTATAGATAATTGTATGAGAGGTTTAATCATGAGATTTAGATCCTCTTAATTTTTCTTCCTTTAATTTTTTTAATTTACAAATCAATAATTGATATTACTTAGATTCTTAGAATACCATGACAACATCATTTCTTTATAATTTTAATAATTGATTATACATGATGATAACTTAAATAAATAAATTAAGAAAAATTGAGAGAAATTTAATTGAGAAGATTTATTTCCTTAATTATGTCCATTAATGTATTACCCCAAATGTGACCACATTAAAAGAAGGAAAATTGAGAAAAATGCCCTATTTCCCACACCACCAACCCCCACCCACCACCCCCTTAATTCCTACACATGGTTAAATAAAAGATGATCGGAGGTAGTATCTCTAAAATAAATAAATAAATAAACCTCCACCAGCATAGCATTGTGAGAAAACGCTATAAAAACATAACGTGCTTTTAATAATTAATTGAATTGTTTTTTCCTTCTTAAGAAACCCATCACTCGTGTGATTTTTCACCATACAATTGCTAACTTTTTTATTGAAACATGTAATATGCATATGACAAAAAAGATCCAAATAAGAAAAAATTATAAGGGGATTAATATTTGGAGTGAAGATCAAATAGAGGACTAAATTTGAAATGATTTAAATAGAAAATCAATGTTATACTAAATAGTTTAAAAAAAATCTTATTATGGCACTATTAAAGATAGTAACAAATTCTTTTTTTAAACTACTTAGTATGTGTATGAAATAATAATGAATCATTTATTTGAAACACTTATTAAAACGTTGATTCTCTATTTTAATTACTTGAAAGTTTAATTCTCTATTTTAGCTATTTAGTATAATATTGATCATCTATTTTAACTATTTAAATCCTTTATTTGAACTTGATCCTCACACTTGTAATTCTCCAATCCAAATCACCGTAATGACTAGAAAATCTAAAACAACAAACCCCAAATCCTTCTCTTTAATTTTTTTTTTTTTTAGGGTTTAGAAATGAAAAGAGGGATTTGAAATGTCTAATTGATGATTTTATAAAAGTTTATGTATTATTTGAGAGTTTTTTGAATCACTTTTGTATAACGTGAGATGCAATAAAACACATAACAAGAAATATATATATGAATTTGATAAGGGGAAAGTACAAATCAATTACTTAGCGTCAAAATAGAGTTATTGTTTAGTTATTATATTTCTCTATACAACAATGGATAAGTTCTTTACTCCATTGTTGGGTTTACTTATTTACTTAAATTACTGAATAAAAAACTTTTAAAGTATTAAACAAAAACTAGAAAATTTATATATTTAATAGTATTAAAATCTACTTTATGGTATAAAATAACTATATTTTCAAAATAATACATCAAAATTTTAAATTTTTAATAAACTTTATTTCTTTTGTCTTTTTTTGTAATATAGAATAAATATATTACAAAAATTTATACCCTGATAATAATTCTTATTATTTTTATATTATATTATTTAATACTCTTTCTACTTGCTATCCTGCCGACTAGCAGGTATTATGTTTTGTACTTTTCCTTAAAGCCAATGAGGATTAGCTTTTAGAAAGCAGCTGCCATGGCGATAATATTCAAGGATAGAAGGCCAATCATGATGAGTGTAAATGCTAGCAAAACGCTAGAGTTGTTCATTTTTCAACATTCTCTTTCTTCATGTTCACACTACCTGTACTTGAAAATACTGCAATTGACTTGGGCTATTGGCAGCTATGCAAGCACAGGTCGAGTAGAGGTTCGGTAACATGTCAGTCGAGTTTAAACTTAAAATAATATTAATTTATTTAAATAATTAAATTTAAGTTTTTATTTATACTCAAAAATAAATTCGATAATTATTTATATTATTAACAAACCAGTTCCTATTCAGACTTTCAAGTAGATTTGTTTATATTGTTAATAAATCGACTTACAATCAAACTTGTAAATAGATTTATTTATATTATTATCAAGTTGATTTATGAACAAATTTGCTAATAAGCTTATGAATAATTTTTTTTTTATATCATTAACAAGTTAAGTTGCAAATAGGCTTAAGTTTAACTTGCAATTCGATATATTATATTAAAAATTATATTACATTAAAAAATGTAACATAAAAGGGCTTCTATGATGTAGTAATTTAAAAATAATTATAAGATATGTCATCAATCTAAACCATTCATTTAAAAAAATTTAGTTTAAATCATCCAATCAAATTTATAGCATTATCTAGTAAAAAAATTATAGCATTGACTTATAACATGCTAATTGTTATACGGATAAATCTAAAAATAAAATACAATAAATCGAAAAAGAGAAGAAAATTTAATTACAAAAATCTTTCAACTTAATTTATTCTTTCATTACAAAAGTAAAAGAAAAAATAATTTTGAGTTTTAATTGAACTCAATCTCGTTTTTTACTCGTTTATCTAAACGAAATCGAGTTCAAGTTCAAGCTCATCTAAACTTGTTTATCTAAACAATCTTGTCATTTATCTAAACAAGTTTGGGTTTATTTATTTGAATAAGCTTAAACATGGATCATTTAGATAAATAAGTCGAGCTCGAGTTTCAAATTCCTTAACGTGCTCAAGTAAAAGCTTAGCTTAACTTGAATATAATAATTTTTCTAATGAGACAAACTCAAATCTTTAAAAGCTTGACTTAATTCAACTTAGCTCAACTTGTTTGTAATTAGGGGTGGGAATGCAGGGCAGGCCCAGCAGGTTAACTAGCCCAACTCGCATTTTTTTTACGGGTTGGGCTAAAAAACATTTGGCCCACATGCCAAACCATTGCATGGTAGGTTAATCCGCTTGGCCTACCTAATTTAAAAGGAAAAAAAAAAGGACAGATAAACATGGCACGACAAGCACACACAACTCACAACAAAAGGCATAGGCACTAGGTAGTCAAGTCAAGCATGCTACACGCACAAGCACAACAAAGAGAATCATGCTTACTCAGCATGGTCATAACTCACAACCTCACTCACAATTACAGCACAAGGAGCCTTAAATAATAATTTACAATCAATACCCTTATTCCATGGATAAGTGAAAGAGTAATTAGTGTTTGACCTCCTTACATCACATTACATCATCTGACATTCTATTCTCCCTTTTCACATGCTAAGATGGTGGGTTTGATGATGACAATGATGACGAAGAAATGCAGAGGTCACAGGCTTCAGTCTCTTCACTCTTCACAATCACAACGACACACATACACTAGTTTCTACCATTGTGATTTTAAAATCAATAATATTTTGTGCTATAAGGTAGTGTTATGGGATGTGAGGATGAACCAGGATTCAACAAAACCCAAGCTAATATCTAAGTTGGATAGGCAAGTTGTCTAGTCCCGGTTTACAAGGATCTTCACACATCAAAATTTTGGAGTGCAGAGTTAAAGACCCACTACACACACTCACATAAACCGTAGCACATGCACGCATAGAAACAAAACACTTACACTTCACAGTTTTGAGTTCACACTTTAGTTTTCCTCTTCACTTGTAAATTTGTAATAAAAAATATATATATATATCTTTTTTTAGTAGGCGGGTTGGCTCACCTAACCCACATTAGCTAGTGAGGTGATTGGGCTAGCTTTTCCGACCCACATAATGTGCTAACCAATGTAAGCCTACACAGGTTAGGGTAAACCGACTCTTTTGGCCTACATTCTCACCCCTATTTGTAATCTTACCTTCAATTAAGCCTCAAATAGAGGCCAAATAGTGATGATCTAATCATTCGGATTGGATAACAATGTAGGTACCTATCTTGTTATTTTCTTGAAATTTGTTCAAAAGTGCTAGGTTAATTAATAATTAGTTCCTTTAACATTTTCTCTAAATAATTTTGAGTTTTTCAACATTGGTAATATCACATTTAAAATCAGGTAGAAAATTATTTCTCTTTTGATTTAGCATTTTAATAATTAGTTTCTTGCACCCAATAAGATTTTTTTATTCTTTTTAATAGCAATCCACATTAGGCTTCCCAAATGCTAAACTAAATCTTTTGTTAACACTATATTTAGAATGAAGGAAAGAATATGGAAGAAAATAATATGAGAGGAAATAATTATAAGGCTATTTAATTCCTTCTTATGTGTTTTGAGAATGAAGGGAAAAAAAATGAAAACGATGTTAATTATTATAAAAGGTAAAATAAAATAGAGTATAAAATTATCACCATACCTTTTAAAAAAGAAGAAAAGATAGGGTTAGGAAAAAAAGACCAAACTACAAACTAAACCGGATTAAATTGTAAATTAGGTTTGAATTTTCTTTTTAGATTAAAAAAAATTATGAACTGAACCAAATCCTTTTTTTTTTATGTTTAACAAAATTATGAACTGAACTAAATCATTTTGAATCAAACCGAACCATAAAAAATACAAGAAAAAAAATAATGGTGAAAATCTAGATAATGTATAATAAAAAAGAAGATTTATATTTCTTATTCAATTCCTTTTCTTATTTAGTTTTTATCAAGTAAACTTATTATTTTTTTATTTTGTATTTTTACTTATTTACTAATATAGAAATCAAAATTATTTAGAGAAATATAATATAACATTTTTAAATATATCAAATGGATATTAAAGATGGTGAGTAATATTAGAGAAATGATAACAAATTAAATTATTTTTATGTCAAGTATATTTTTTTTATGATTTGTTGAATTGACTATAGAAAAAAAATTAATAGTACATGTACAAACAATTCAAACCGTAGATCGAACTATTTTTTTTTTTAAGTTTAAAAAAATTATGAACTAAATTATATAGTTAAGCTTGATTTAGGAGGGAAAAAAAAAAAACGGAACCGTAAATAACGAAATTTAATTATCTTTTTTTTTTTCCCTATCAATTCTCACCTATTTGGAAGGGAAAGAAAACAAGCGGGCCGTAGAAAACTTTCCCTCATATTGAGTTCCTTCTTATTTTCCTTCTGTAATTAAATAAAGAATTTATAATTTTTCCTTCTTTTTTTTTTTTTCTCCATTCTTTTATTTCCCTTTCCCTCGTGCCAAACATAGATTAAGGGCCAGTTTGATTTCCTTAAAGCAGTTTAATTTATCTTTTAATTAACTTAATATCATAATAATGAGTCAATGTATTACTAATTGAAAGGCGTGGAGCCAACAAAATGGCGTCTTTTTTTTCTTTTCTTTTCTTTTTTTTTTTTTAAGAATAGCAATTATGTTCCTGATAGTAAAAGGTGATGATAATGTTTGATGGTCAGTGGTTAGTAATAATATGTGATGCCCCTATCAAAAGCCCATAAAACTATAGAAGACTATCTTCATTTTTTCTTCACAAATAAAATCAATTAATTTTTACTTGTAATCCAAATAAAATTTTGTTCTATTATGTTTAATATTATTAAGATTCAAAAACTTTTAATTTAAAATGAATGCAACCTACATGTAGGTATATAACCTCTCAAATTTCATAGGATATCATCGAATTGATCCTAATATCATGTAAAGTTATTTTAAATATCTAATTCGATGAAATTTCAGATATAAGCGAAAGCACGGTTTTAAATTTTTAGATTGAAATATAGAATACCTAAAATCTTAATAATAACTCGAATCCGAGTAATACCGAGCAAAACAATTATTAATAGCATTAATTAAACAAACAACATGGTAGGTGACTTAGAAACAAATACCAAGATTGTTTAGGATCGAATAGCAACACGCAATTAGTGAAGACACTCGACGAATAAGAAACGTTTAGCGACTAATCCTAATGATGAGACTGAAAAGAGTTCGATCCCAATGGACCATGGTGCAAACAAAAGGTCCAGTAAAGATAAGATGTACAAGGAGTCTCTACCTATTAGCATACGCGGTGCGTAAGAAAAGATTCTTTGGAGAATGGAGAACTTGGAAAGAAATGGATGGAGATAGGATGAATGATCCTCAGTATTCCTATGCTAGGACTCAAAATTGTCTTTTTCGCAAAAGTTGAGAAATTTACAACCCCTACTCCTTAGAGTAACACTTTGATTGTCACAGTAATGAGGGTCATATCTCATAATGTGACACTATATTTAGTTAAAATTGATGCCATAGACATTATCTGTGTGGTTTAATTCCTTCATTTGGATATTTGGAATAAATTTTGTATATGATGTATTCTTATGAATTTGATTACTTTACTTAATTATCAAGATAACTTAAAGCTCGATTGGATTTTATTAGAGTTTCTTGTTTTCTGAATTACTTAGATTCAACCAAACAGCTTTGGGATATATACTCTCCATTTAGGGGGGGGGGGGGGGGGGGGGGGCGGGGTGGGGTTTGTGGTGTGCGGGGGAGAATTCATCTTGGCTTGTCATTGCCCCTCTATTTTGGTGGTCTATTTGGTGGATGGCGACCTCAAGTCTATGGATCAATCATGAAGGTTGTCCGGAGAAAGAGTTGATAATACTCAATATAGTTTTTCCATTCGTATGTATTTTTTTTTCCCACACCTAAACCCTTGGTCAGTGAGAGTGGCTTAGGATTGAAACATGCTTTGACTAATGATAATGCCCCTCTAAACAATCACAGCCACATGATCATATATTTGTGAGAATAATTTAATATAAGTGAATTCGCCCTAGGTTTATAAATGACATCCAAATTTTAATTTCTTGCCAATCTCATGAAACCTTATAATAAATAAGTATAAGAAAAACACACTAGATAGATATTTTATATAAAATACGAAGTATATGTCTCAAAATTAGGCGCACAGACCAATACTACTGATCCTAACCTCGTATAGGGCTAATATGCAGGATAATTTCGGAAAAAACCCTAATCAACTAAAACTTCAAACATAACTTCAAAGCCGCGACCTTCGACCTGAATGTTTAGTACGAAAACCTACTTTGCTATCACAGTTAGAACCTCGTAGAAAGAAGTTTGAAACAATGTGTCAATAAAAAGCACCTCGATAGCCTTGATTTCACTTAACACCGTCCTGGATTGTTTAGACAATATAATCCAAAGACTAGCGTAATAATGATTTTTAAAGATTGGAAATACTGAAATATCTTAACTCACGTCCGTATAAGTGTGAACCACAACCCCGAAATTGCCCAGTATAATTCGGACAATTGATCCCGATCTTCCGACCTCAAAACCCCAACATAATTATTATTTACAACCCGGAAACTTTGGAAAAGTTTATTTCGATTAACATATGAAGTTTTCATAGTAATTGTGAATACTGAAAAGTAGGTTGTGGGATTCGGTGAAATTTTAAAATATCATTTATATATTTTTTAGTACTTTTACTTCGATACGTGAAAATATTTATAATTAACCATATAGTTATCTTATTGCGGTGAATCCAATGCTAAATTTTATTTATTATTTTTCTCATCATTAAGCATTGTATATACCTTTCAATTAACACAAGAAATATGAATACTAACATATGCACTAAATCTTACCAAACTATTTTAAATCATATACATAACTAGACATGGGAATGGGCCAGATCGAACTACCAACCTAGCTTGAATCGGCCCTATCGATTTGAATTGGCTTAGTACCCATCCTAAAAAAAAAAAGAGACAACCAAAAGCCAATGACATAGAAAGGTAAAGTAAGATTGTAGGGTAGACAAAGCCTGCAAAGTAGGGTTGTTGTTTTCAACGCAAGAAATAGGATTGTAGCATTTGACAAATGTACATATAAAAAAATTTTAAATTTAACTTCAATAATGTTTAGAAAACAACATGGGAGAGTATGCAGAAATTTATAGGTAATAGGTTTATAACCTTTGGTAATGTTATGTGTGAAAAATTTTAAATTTGAATATTGTGAGGCAAGAGAAAATTTCGAATGTTTAGGAATATTTTAACGTTTGCAAGAAGGTTGTATATATTTTACCATATATTCACTTTATTTCTATGCTATCATCTGCTTAGCTCTTCACTTAACTCCTTTCTATGCTTTCAAATTCTTCAATTTATTTAACTTACCAATATTTCTATTATCTACATTATTTATGCTGCCTATATTTAATTGTCTTCCATCAAATATATATATATATTTCCAATAAATAGATTATCAAATTTTTTTTATATCAATATTTTCTTCTTATACTCATAAAAAAATGGCGAGTTCCTTCCGTTGTTCGTCTTCTAATAATAAAGGGGTTCTAGAAAAGGTGACAAGAGAAAATTTGTTCAACATGAACATGAGCAATTTTTTGTCATGAAGGATTATGATCTCCAAAACTTCACCAACGAGAGTTCGGAGGATTTAATAATGCCACTTCTAGGATTTGAGCACATGACTTTCAGTAGACAAAGTAAACCACTACTACAAAAGGGTAGTGAAGAGGAGGCGAAAGAAGAAGAGGAAGACAATGTTAAGGAAGTGTCAAAGGAAAAAGTACTGGGCTACATATATAGCAAAGTTGACTTCACAAGTAAGCTACCTATATCACTTAGATCTAGTGTTTTTACTAAACATTTTTGTAAAATTCTAGGGGAAGATTGGAGTACTTATGCATATTACAACTATTGTCGATCAAATTACACATGAAAGAAGAGAAAGAACTATAGGACTTTGAATAGGCACATGTAATTGAAACACTCAATGGAATTTAGCATAAATAACTCACAACAACAAATATCCCAATCCAGTGTTTAGCAATCATCAAAACTATTTCAATATTCTGCTAAGAGGCAAAAAAATTGCCTTAGTAGAATGCTTAATCAAATGTTACCTATTATGAAGTCATGCATCTTTTGTTCACTGCTTGGAATACAAATGGGAAGCTTTAAATCTATGCTCATAAAGGTACAAGCCAAAAATGATGCAACAAACCACTATGAAACTATATCACATCGGTAAGCATGATTAGCTGTTATATTTAATTCTCTTGATATGCAAGTTTCTATTTATGTGGATATATAAACTAATCCATAGCAAGATAATTCTTATATTGGAATTACATGTCATTTGATAGATAATACATGACAAATACAGAAGAGACTAATAGCTTTTAGAATTTTTAACAAACACCATACGATATAAAATGTTTTCCGTACAATAGGTATTATTTTAGATGAATACTGATTAATGAAAAATATTTTTTTAATTGATTTTGACAATGCGACCACAAACACTACATCCATTAATAAACTTGAAGCACTATGTCAATCCACGTTAAGCGGGATTTTTTTCCACATAAGATGTAGCTACCATATTTTAAATCTTTGCGTTGGAAACAGTTTAAATTGTTTAGATTTTAAGATATTCTCTATTAGTTGGCTTTTTAATTGACCATCTATCTGTAAATATGGCATTGAAGAAATTTTGTATTAATAATAGAATACGACCTTAAAAAAGTTAGAAAAGACATTAAATATAGGTGGATTTCCACTTATCAACTTCTACAAAGTATAATTCTCTATAAAGATACATTGTATTCTTTTACTACCATGAACGTCTAAGATATTTTACTGTACCCAAATGATTAGCATATATGTACCAAAATGCTAAATGTGCTTAGAGTTTTCCATTAGTGTACCTTAACATTTTCTCAAGTGTACTAAATAGTATTTACTTTTTCCTAATGAATGCAATAAACATACTGTCAATGCTTCTTAAAGCCTAAAACAACCCATTTCTTCAAGTAGCTATTAATGAAATTATTGCAAAGTGGTTGCTATATTATAAACAAATTGCTATCATTTATTTTATTACTTCTATTTTAAATTCGTGTTGTAAGAAAAACATGCTTTTAAAATATCTCAATTTATTTTATCAAATTATTGACTCATTTTCTAAGATACAAGACACCTATGTTGTTAATGTGGCACAAGAATTACGATAAGCGATTTAGGTAATATAAAACTTATTTTTCAACTTTTTTACTACATTACATATAGAAGTTAAGTTTCCACTACTCCCTGTCCCCCGACTTACATGATGTCACATATGGTCATACCCTTCCCGCACTACGAATGATGGCACAATGGTTAAAGTAGCACCATGCCAATTTAAGTGAGTACAAAAAACTTAACCACTACTTCAACGCAAACTTTAAATTTGGCGACAATAGTATGACGAACTTCAACATCTTAGACTAGTAGAGGAGGTATAGGAAAACTTACTTGGTTCTCTCTCAAATGTTTCGCCACATTCTTGCTGCTCTTGCATCAATAGTGGTTATTAAACAAGCTTTCAGTATAATGGGTCTTATCTTAGCATAACAATGATCGAGACTATCGCCCATTAATGTTGAGGTGCTAGCTTGCATAAAGAATTGGTTGAAGGCAAAAAGTAGTACATAAGAGTCATACGTGACGTCTATTGAAAAAAATAAATATTTCAACGATTTTGTCCCATCGAGGGAAAGCTCTGCTGGCTTAACTCCTAATCTCACACAAGACGCAAAGGGTTTATTAATATCTATTTTTGTTATACAACTATAGTGTAAGCAAAATTAATTTGTAAATATGGTACTATTATCTTATTTATTTTTTAAAGTTGGTTAGAGATAATTTGCAAGGAGAATAATACTCTCTTATTATTTTTTTTATTTACTTACAAAGTCTAAGAATTGTGTATAATAGATAAGGTTAAATATCTCATTCTTTTTCTATAATATTTTTAATTAATCAATAAAATTTAGAACTAGAACCCCACCCCCACCCCCTTTTGTATAGGGTTTGCCAACAATTAATGAAGCAAACATCATTTATCGTTACAAAAAAATGGTGGATTAATTTTTCACTTGAATAAAATTTTGAAAGGAAAAGGAAAAGAAAAAAACCACCAAAAAATTACATATGAATAAAAAAAAGAAAGAAAAAAAATGGTTGGTTCACGAGTCTAAACCAACTCATAAACCACTAGTTCATCCCATTCCTGACCCATGAACCAATGGATTAGGGCTAGGTCTAAGCTGATTCTAAACCAATTCGATGTCTATACATAGCACTAGGCACGATCATGTTCCATTGCGGCAACTGTAGTACAAAGAACATTATGGTACTTAATCATGAGTACTTTCATGTTACATCATCATGTTGTAATTATACTTGAAATAATTTATTTTATTTTTTTTCTAGCTATTATATAGATTATAAACGATGAAAAAGGAATGAATTGAATCTAATACCTCTTCTTGGGACATTAGTGCTCATGCGTCTAAATTAGGCTGCCTTGGCATATGGTTAAATTTTATAATGTTAATATGTTACATGAAATGCATGGGAATTCTACAATATTGTCATATAAAAGTGACTTAACCGTATAATCACTTTGTACTATTAGCAAACAAGTTGTTTCGGATCATAATAAAGTCTTATTTGTACTGTATTAAAAAAAATAAAACTATAATAAGAAAAAATGTTTATAAGATATAATCACTGTTAAGTGATTATATTTTATAATTTCTATGAAATGTATTGGAATATATACAAAAGATATTCCATCTTGTAATAATTGAATCGTGATGCAAATTGAATTTAAAAGTATATCTGCTCGTGACAAAAATTTACTATCCTAACCTCATCGATGTTAGCACCTTCTAGTAGTTCTGCACTAATTTTATAGTGGTCATGATCTTGTATGTTTGTTCCATTCTGGTGAAAAGACCCACTAATTTGATTGTTATTGCAAATTCAAACTTGGTGAAATGGCCTCTCTGCATCCTTACATCCTTGTAGGTGTCTTCAGATGTAAAGAGTTACATTTGTCCCTCCACCTGTATGTAAAAGTTGCATTGGTTTCCTGTTCTGTAGTCTAAATTTTTCTTTTCTTTTTCTTTATCTTATATCGATTTTTTCAAGCACATTCCTTGGTTTTTTCTGTAGTTGAGTAAGAGGTTTCTTTGGGTTAATGTCACATCTTTGTATAAAAGAGTGTCAGTTTTTGGATCTTGGATTTCAATTGACTTCGATTCATTTTATAAGTACTATACGTATGTATATTTCAATATACTTGGTTGAGTGAAATTCATGTTGTCTCATCAGAAAAAAAAAAAATTAAAGAAATCTTCTTAGGATGGTGTGTAGGTGAAAAAAAAAATACCGTTTTGGAGGAAAAAATAGACTTTTCACTTGTTTATATTGTATTAATATTTAGGCAATCATATTTTTATTTTGATATAACATCATTAAATAGTTATAAGTTTGAATCGATGAATTTAAAGTAAAAATAGATATAATTTGACTTGATTTAATTATATTTTTTAAAATAAAACTGAATTACCCTTTTAAATAAATCGAATTGTAGCTTATGTTTAATCCTTTTAAGGCATCGAATTAAGCTGTTAATAAATCTTTTTGAGCCTAACAAATCATTCTATTCAAATCCTATTCAAGGTTTGAATTACGACATTGTAAATGTAGTCATTATCTACCCCTACACTCAATAGGAACAAAAGGGATAAGAACATTAATAAGGGATAAGGCTGGAGAGGACACCTATAAGAGCACATTATTGGCATTCCTTGACCTAGAGCCCTAGTTGAAGTAGCTGTAGTTGTCCAATAAAGTGGAAAATGGAAGTTCTTTCCCAGTTCAAGAGTTGCTCCGCTAAGCACCGTTGCTTGGCTATTTTTCATTTTATTTGATGCTTAACGTTTGACATGGTTAGACAAATTTTAAAATTATAGAACCTATATAAATTTTAAAAAATTATTAAGAAACTCTAAAGAAGGATCTTACAAATGAAGTAGGAAGTTTTTTAATATTTTTTTTTAAATATTAATATGATATCTTAAAGTTTCCGTTCAGAAACTCAATGTTAAAGATGGCTTGGGACAGGGAAGAGAGAGGCCATTTCACCAAAATGCAATTCACAACAATCGACAACAATTGAATTAACAGGTCTTTGCCAAAATGGAACAAAGTACGATCATAGAAGATCATCGGGACGAGAGAAAGAGAGAGAGAAGCCATCTTCATTTCTCAAGGATCATCACACTAATTCATCAAATTAGCAAACTTTCATTAAAATGGGAAAAAGACAAGAGGTTTTGATCACTTAAATCTTGTGTCAAAACTCAAAGTGGCACGAGAAATCATGCATATGATATTAGGCTGTAAGGAAACAGAGATGTCATTTACAGTTTCCAAGAACATGTGCAACCACACCAATACTTCATTGGGTATAAAGGATATTGTCAAAATTATTATTAAACTTTTATGTTTTTTTTTATACTTCATCAAAATATTTGATGTTTGAAATTGCTATATCTCGTGTCAATCATACTTTATCCTTTGATCATTTAGGACATCTCGAGGGTCTCGATGACTTACACCATCTGACTTCTAAGAATGGATAGGTGAGTCATGAGTGAGTTTTTGTGAGCTAACATCTATTTGCCGTTTTGTTGACTGCTAACAATCGTTTGACCGACCAGTTGAAATGTATTATATGCTAGCATCTGCATGGTCACCTCAGATACATGTTAATCAAAATATTTGACTTAATTAATTAGACAATTCGTCATTCATTTGGACCATACATAGATCGTCATCTTGGACATACACTACACGACTAAACACAAGTATGACAAAGTTTGGTCGGTATTTTTATTGTCTGGCCTAAAGTAGGAGTATATTGAACTATGAATTGGATTGGAGGTCTTACCTTTAGATAAGTACGAGACATCCTGCTGTAGCAAGTTAATTCTACACGGTCTTTTGCTTACGAATGAATAGGATAGGCATAATCTTGGATATTTGGAAATGGATCCTCTGAAGTTATGATAATCTGCTAAAAAATTCTTAGGGTTCTTGATTTACATTAAGTATTGTTACTAAGTGTTGACAGCAACTGGAACCTTCACATTTTATGACAGGAGTGGTTACCATGAGTCAAGTGCAAGCAAGGCATGGTTTTTTTAAGGAATGCCAAGTTACCACTAAAGGGCGTAAAGGATGGCTTCTAGTAACCATCCCAATATTCACGATTGCGTCCGGTTCATTACTACAGCCTATATATTTCTTCTCCTTCTTATTTTATTTTATATGTGGCCAATGCCATTGTTTAGAACCATTGAGCTGCCAGCTCGGAGGGAGGAGCCATGATCGGACCACTAGGCTGGTAACCGTTGCGAATATGTAAGATAAGTTACTGGTAAGTTTTATCGGACCCTGAAAATGACACCATGCTAAGTAGAAACTAGAAAATCTTACTCGATAGGATTTTAATAACAGGAGGAAGTACGTTTTGTACTGTAAGACCAGGACACATCGCTGACATTTGTTTAAGGGAAGGAAGGAATTGCCAGCAATGGGGGATGCCTATGGCTTATATTTTGTATCCGAGTCTAGGTTGGATCTTGTCAAAGAAAAACCCTAATGGATCCGTTTCGAATGAGTCTAAATGTCCAGCAGAGACCCTAACATGAACATAATAGATCTTAACCGTTTAGGCTTTGGATATGATTTAGTCACACACAAAACCCATTTGGGATGACACTTTGTGGTATCCAAATTGAAGAGCTGTCTCAAAAGTGCCGAAACCCCACGTTAACTCTATTTGCTCTACAAGGGAAAAGAGGAGCTTACGATGACTGCTTTCTAGAATAAGATAACGTTGGCTCACAAATTGGAGTGCGTAGAAATATTCTATGATATAATCGCGCATGGCTGATTCAATCACTCAATGCAACATTTTCATTCTTCGAGTCAATCTTCAAGTTTTGCTGAAATCATATAACACCAGATGAAATCATCCAGCCTCAAAACTGAATTCCTAATGTTTACAGTTGCCCTTTTCAGTGGACAAGTAACATAATTGCTCACTCAGTTTGCTGCACAAATTGAGAGAAGCAGATAAAGAAATCACCAGAAGCATTCCTAAAGCATAAGCTAAAAACCATCAAAATCAACTTCCAAGGCTAGCTATTGCAATCATCCGATGGTTGCCATTTGATCAATTAACAATTGGATTCACTCTTTCCATGCAATGCCGTTTGATGCCAATGATAAGGATTTCTCCTTCAAAGAGTTTCGTCCATAGCCCAATACGGGTTAGATGGAATTCAAATGCTAAATGGAATTCGAACTACTCTGCAATAAGGAATAGCAATCCGTAACCTATATTTTCTGCTAGATCAAGTTGCGGATACAAAATTCTAGCTCACAAACACGTCCTGCATGAATCTTAAAAACTACTCGATCCAAAAAAATTTTATCAAACTAACTAAAGCACAAAAATAAGGCAAATTCTAATCAGTCTTCAAAAGAAAAGACAACTATTAAATAATCAAAGAAGAATAAATATCTAACTAAGAAGATGCCAGATCCAGGGGTGAACGTATCACTCCTCAAAGTCATCTTTGTCATCAATGGGTATTGGCTGGTTCCTCCAAAAGACGGCAAGTGCACTCCCACCAAGCTGAAGGAGACATGGATAGGGGAAAAAATTAGATTGCAAATACAACACTAACAACAAGAGCTGAAACGCAAAAGGATGGACATATGTTGAGTAGGAGAATAATACCGCCATGCAAACAACACTAACTGCAGAAGGAACAGCCACAAGTGGATTTGTGAAATGTTTTTGCGCAAGAAGAAATCCAAGTGCTGAGCTCTGCAAGTATGACATCAGACCATGCAATCAATTTTCTTTTGTTCTTTATTGATAAGGAAAATTTGGAACTCCATTTTTCAGGAAATATTACATCATATGATGAAATGATAAGAAAATATAATTCCAGCTAAGTACACCTCCACAATGTCTCAAAGAAAAAGCCAAATGAAAATCTTATCATAGTAATAACAACCAATGCCAGGTCCAAAAAGAATGCTTAATGCATAATTCGAGCAAATAAACTGAAGATTGTGATTAGAGATTAATTACTCATTCACTTCATCGAACATAGTAGATATGCAATAGAATTCCTATTCCTTAGAAATCAAATAAAGCTGTGATAGCCTATTACGTTGTTTAGTTTGACTAAAAAACAGCCAAAGAAATGAAGTAGTAATATAATGGAAATGGCTATACTACCATACATTTTTTGAAAACCTAGACACCATACCAAAGGATTGCTACAAGAAAATGAAGAAACAATATCGCACAAAGAAGATGAAGAACCACCAATGTGACTCAACCACTGACACAACTCAAATACCAGTGACTTGACCACCACTTAACCACGAATGGGACTCGTGGGTTTGGTGCAACGCAAGTCAATAGTGTGAGTTGATGTATGGTGCGTCTGGATTTGATGTGAGTTGACAATCTAACTCATAGGTCTAGTGGGTGAAGGTGGTGCATCAAGCCATGGCTTGGTCATGATGTAGCTGCATCAAGGACAGCTGGGAATATGATGATGAATAGACCTATAATAGCTATTCATAGGGTCCAACTAATGAAATGCTATCCATTGGGTGAGATTTCTCTCGCTCTACTGACTAGCTATTTGCTCCAAGTAAACAACAAGCATAATTCTAGGAAACTTTTTCTAGACTTCTTTCCATTTGGCATAATCAAAACTTTACAATTGTCCAATATTGCCAAAGTGGTAGTGTATGAAAATGGTCATTTCATCAGTGGTGGTTAACATGCACGTCAAAATCATCAACCATCAGCTACTACCTTTAACTCCCACAATGAAGTCACTACAAATTGCAATCGCTTTAGATCATGATGATAATATTTGGCAATTTTAAAACTTTGATTATAACAAATGTCACAAAAGCATGGAAAATGTTTTCCCTAAAACAAACGAATCCTTAGAGAAGATAAATTTTGATAATATAAACAAAATATTATAACTCTTCTTCCACAGAGAACTTGGCACCTTTTGCTCAAAGCACCAGCTGCACAGTTTGATTTTCCATGCAAAATATTTTCCAGTGTGCTTCCAATAGAACCAAAGAAGAAAGGATACTGTTTTTGTTAGATTAAAGCATAAAATCTATCACATCTTAGGTCTTTCACTTGAAATATTTAAGACATTATTACATGTACTAATAAATTGACCTTGAAAGATCGACAAAGATTGATAGAAAGAAATTGGAACTATAGATAACACATGAAAGCAAAAGTTGAGGGTATCGTTCCATGGATAGAAGATAGGCACACTAACATGAAAGACATTTGTTGCTTTAAATCAGTCATGTGTATTGTAGCAACATAATGTAGAAGAAATTTCACCAATCAAAGCGCATTTAATTACTCAATAAACCTGCCTTTCATGCACCAAGGTGCAATTATTTTTCACTCCATAGATGCATATATGCTTTGCATTAATAAACAAACAGCGAAGTCAACCAGGTATAGGGAATCAAGCAAAAGTACCTGCATGCCACATTCTATAGATATTGTACGACAAGTGGATTCACCAAAAGAAACCTTTGACATCCAGTATCCAAGAGCAAATGCAGCACAATGTAAGAGAGCAACTGGAAGTAGAAGTTGTCCTCCTTGAGCTTTCAAAACCTCTGACACTTGACCAATCTTATGAGCAAAAACAGGGTAGATCTTAATGAAACTTAACTTGAAATGCTAAAGCTATCTGCAATTTGTAAACAGTAGTCAGGTTGCTTACAGGGCTTGCACATAGCAAGGTAGTGAGAATGACCCCAATCAAAGGCGTCACAGAGATAATTTTTGCTGTGAACTTTGGGAAGAATTCATTTGCCAGAACTGCCACCAAAAAATAAAAGAGAAAAAATTAACAATTCCATTCATCTTTTGATACTAGCAAACATAATGCAATCTTTAAGACAAAATGTCAGATTATTTGAATCATTGACTTCTAAGAACAGCTTATTTTAGTTACCTCCAACTACAGTAGGAACTAAAACAACCTGAAAAGTACTGAGAGCGAGTCCCTGCATAGATTGGTATGAAGTAATTTAGGAAAACATCAATCAGCCAATGCCAAATTCAAACTAAACAAAAGACAATGGTACCCCAGATATAAACTAACAGTGGTGAGCAATGCAATGATCATATATTATTCTGCACTTGTAAAAGGAGTATTATTTATCCTTTCTTCTTAGACCAAGAATTTTCCATCCAGATACCATATGTTGATAATTTTAACAATATGCAATAAATGTACATAATCTAAGTACATGTTTACTGCAAAAAATATATAAGGATGCAATCATTAACAAAGAACTGATTAAAATTAATTGCAACAAAAGATGTCTCCACAGGTATAGTTTCTCGAAACTCTTATTGTCCCATCTAGGTCATATTAATGCCTCATACTACACATCAATGTTCCACCAATCACCAATATGTGTAATGGAGAAGTTGCAGATGATATTGTATTGCATAACCAATGAATTATGACAAAAATCCTGCACTTACTGCAGCATCTACAGGAACGAGTTGACCAGCAAGAAGCTTTGTGAGGAGAGGTGTCATTACAATAGCTCCTATAGTAGAACACCTAAAAGATGACAAGGAACCAGTAAAGGTAACTAATCTGCTCAAATTGATAACCATAGTTATCGGGGAGGGGAGTGGAGTGATTAACTAGGAGCAAATCATCTGCTTCTCATAATTTTGAGATGATAAGATGGAAAAAGAAAAGTAGTACATTCAACGTACGTTGTCATCAGGACTGAGAGTGCTACGTTCCCCTTTGATATATAGGTAGCAACATTTGATGCCTGGCCTCCAGGGCAGCATGAGACCAATATAAGGCCAGTAGCAAGAGGTGCCGACAATTTTAAAGTCTGAAAACATTAGAAGAAGAGTTAATGACAAGCTTAAAATGCAGCATCTTGGCATCATCACAGAGAGAAGCCACTGTGATTTACTGGAATATCCATCCAAAACTTAAGTGAGTTAACATATGTAAGCACAAGCTTCACGGTGTGATTTCCAGATAACTTTAACTTCCTCAGTTGCTTTGTTGATGCAATTATAAGATAAAATGAGAAGATATATAAATTTCAACTCCTCAAAGCACATGAAGAAGTCTTCAATGAAATGCTACTTTTTCCATAAACAACAATACAATCAATGTAGGCAGTATATATGAATCCAGTTGATGTAATTAAACTGCAGAAGACATTAACTGGTCATGCAATTTATTGAACCATCATATTTTGCAATTTCCTAAAGAACATCCGAACTTTAGATATTCAAGGTTATCTGCATTGAGATAACTATACTAGATATAACTGAAACACATTACTCAATACAAAGTGCCACCAAAGTGAAAAGTGACCAAGAATATGTATAAACTAGGAACCTCACCAGTAATCCACCAAAGTGAAAAATGACCAAGAATAAGTATAAACTAGGAAACTCACTAGTAATCCATCACAATATTGATACAACAGCAAGATGGAGTCAATGAAATAGTTATAGGCCACAGGAAAAAATAAATGCATCCAGTTAATTAGAGCAATACCATTGCAATGACAAATCCTAGCAAGGGTTTGATCAAGTACTGAGCCAGAAAACCTACTCCTACCTGCAGCAGTAAATCCCAATAATGTCAAAGAGCTCACTGATGGGTTGAAAAGTCCATTTTTGTTACTAACCCTACAAATGTAAACATAGACGAGATGCATCTTACAGTCCATGGATTCCGCAAACATCGTCTGAAATCCTCAAAGGTCAATGTCAATCCCATTGAGAGCATAAGAAAGCCCAGGCCAACAGTGAAAAGATCAGTCTCCAACCATGTTACCTAAAGAAAGATTTCATTGATGAGTCACAGAAGAATGATTTACCTACCATGGAAAAGAAAAAAAGGAGAGACAAATTACCGCAGCTGGCTTGTAGATCCCAATAATGGTACCCAAGATGACCTGTTTGTGTAGTATACTATGAGATATAAGTATATCCACCTCCACAGAGCCCACATAAGCTTGAAGGATTTGTGCCTTGGCTTATATGGCTGGAGTATATAATAAGATAACCATGGTTTAGAAGTCAAGCATGCAATACATACCCAAACAGGAAAAAGGGTTGTCAGAGTTTCCACAATTTTCTCATACTGGCTCATCTCACCCGGAGTACTAGCAGGAATGTCTCCAGATGCATTTGTTGCAGCCTTGCACAAAATCTGAGAGCTTCTAGAATCAGAACAAGAAATCGTTTCATGAGAAGTTGCTGGCCCCTAAATCTATCTGATTGAGCAACATGCACTACGTATTTGATGTCCATAAACAAAGCCAAATACAACCTAGTCCGGTTGTGCTAAGACAGAAACAAAAAATTAACTTAATAATTCTACACTAGCTGATGAAGTCTGAATCAGATAGATGGTATACTTGATAGACTAATGAGTCGACTCAATGATGATTCATTGGAGCATGAACTCACAATTTGTTAAAAATTTTACACTCAATACCCTACATGTCATACTTGATAGACTCATAAGCCAACTCTTGGATAATCTGTTGGAGATCAAACTCGCTGTTCATTCTACATAAGAGTTGTATTGATAAAAATAATTACAAAGTTTAAAAAAAACAGATATCAGTAGGTGCAATGACTCTAACTATCATACTTGCACCCTACGATGCCTGAAAGTTAAACAAAAAGAGAAAAACTAAGCCTGATCAGAAGAACATACAACGACAATAATTCTTCTCACTAAGATACTACCCCAGGACATTACTCCTGGAATTCTTCTTTCATTATGCTCCAACAAAAAATAAACAGTGGCTACAAAAGCCTACTTTCATAGGACATATGCAACTTTACCAATGATTAAGCTTGGTAATCTATCAAAGCTCCATCCCAATGAGCAAAGGATATTGGTCATTGTAATTCTTGACAAACGTTCAATCATACTCCAATAGAATAATCACATTTTAAAAACAGTCACCTGACTTTTCTTCGTTGCTGCATAAGGAGTACAAGTTTGAGGAAATAACCCCCATAGAAAGAGCCTCCATAGTTGGGAGTTAGTTTTGGACTGCTAATTAGAGTACAAATGAGAGTCAAGGAATATGTTTCTTAAAGCATAAACACTTATGCCCATGCAACTCTTGCTTCATTTTCAGTGTGATATCCTTTGAGATGCTCTTTGGAAGTAGAAAAGAAGCAGCCTGATACACCTACATTGAGAATAGACATTGATTCGACAAGTTATACATTTCTTGCGCATGATAAGGATTTACTTGTCCAATGAAATATCTCCTTGCAATTCACTCAACCAACTCTTTACAATTAGTTTTGCATAATTTCTTGGGTATCCAAGGGACACCAAGGTATCTCACAAGTGGTGTTCCAACATTGAAATTTAGCAAGGGAGCTAAATCTCCACACAAAAGCCTCAAAATCCCACTGAAAATGATCAAACATTCAGGGGGGAGTTACCTTTATCCTTGAAGGTTGTTGGAGCTCATCCAAAGCCTCTTTCACCTGCTTAATTGATGCCATTTCAGCCCCAAAGGACCATCAAATTGTCAACAAAACATAAATGAGAGAGTTTTTCCTCCTTGCATCATCAATGAAATATAAAGGCTTCATTCATGCTCCTTTCCCGTATTTAGGCAAAGAAAATCTACATGACGAGAAAAAAATGAAGGTGGAAATAGGATGTTCTTGCCTTAAGACTCTAGAGGACTCAAAAAAGCCAACTATTTCCCATAAATGTTAATAGAAAACTTTGGGATAGTGATATATTACATGATATACTTAACAAAGTTCTGAGGAAAAACCCATTCACCAAAGCTATAAGACCAAGTGTTGGCTTGCAAAGTACTAAGGTTTCTAGAGACCAACATTCTCCAATCCTTTTGCAATGCCTTTTTCCTGCTCACCAGGTGGACAAGTGTTACCAACCTGGTTTCAACTAGATGAAAAAACAATTAGCAATTGTCCCAAGGGCTAGACTGCACAGTGAACTTGGTCTTCACCTTCTTCAGTACCATTGGCTGTAACCTGTGCAACACTGTCTTAAACGTTATGTCTAACAGACACAATCAAACATTTTGTTTTGGTAGGAGGGGCAAGCTTTGTACACCGGTTGAGCTTAGAAGTATGGGGCTTGGATTCATGTCTAAGCTACTGGCGCACATAGGCTCAGGTGAAAGTCATGATGAGATGGGAAGGGATAGAAAGGTTGAAGGAAAGTTAGAGCAAAGCAAGACAATGCTGCAAAGAACTAGTCTCAAGTTGGACAACAAGAAGCAAGAAACAGGAAACACTAAGAACAATCGAAACAATAAACCTCAAGACTCAGAACCTGAAAAGAAAGCTAAGCTTCAAAGATAACTCACACCACCACCTAAAAAATAAAAATAAAAATAACCCAAAGTAAAGAGTGCTCAGAAGTGTTTAGAGAAGTCAAAGTATTTTCTCTCTCTCTAGAACCCATTTTTGGGATGAGGAGGGGTTTGGAGAATGAACTCGGTATCGTGCTAAAGCACTGTGGAAAAATATAAAACACTTGATCCAATTCCCATTCCACTCAGGTACATAATCAAAGTTCACTGCTCAGGTTAACATGAATGGGATTACTGAGATCAAAATTGCAAGCAACAGGTACCAAGCTGCTTTGAGTAATCTGCAAATACCTGAACCTTTTTTTTTTGGATAATTAATACTTTATTGATCCAAAGAAATTATACAACCATCAAAAGATGGGAATAGTACATGGAAAGTACATATAAAGGAGAAAACACCCGAAAAACAATAAGCAAGGAAAGTGTTACAAGAGGAGACTAAGTGGCTATAAGTGTGGTGTATGCTCTAATTTGGTGAGCTAGATCATGTGGACTAGGGGGGCTGCAGCCTAGGCATACTTCATTACGAGTTCTCCATATGCAGTATACTACCGCAGCTAATCCCGCTCGCCACCCTTGTATGATTGGAGATGAGGAGTTGGCTGCTGCAATTAAAGAAGTTTTAGCATTTCTCCAATTCTTGAATGATGGTGGACACTATAGCATAAGACAAACCGATTCCCATATCTGTGATGTATAACCACAATTGAAGAAAAGGTAGTTGTGATCTTCAGGTCCCTATTGACATAGGAAACAGGTGGCAAAGGAAGTAATTCCCCAAGCGACCAGTTTGTCGAGAGTCGATAGTTTACCCATCCAGGCTAACCATAGTATAAACGAGTGCTTGGGTATAGAAGACCTATTCCATATGACTTTATGCCAAGACACAGTGGTTCCAAGAGGGTTGAGGAAGTTGTAGCCGCTTTTGATAGTGTAATCTCCAATTGTAGAGTGCATCCAATAAAGTCGATCGGGTTTAGAGGCATTCGGTTAGATGTGGGTCGGGATGTTGAAGTCCAACCAAAATGGAATGATAGGTAAACACCAAGTGTTATGTTCCATTAGGGAGTAAAGCTTGGTCGACAGTGCGAAGCCTGTTTTTCCAATCTCTCTAGCACTGTAAATTATGTCTAATGGACCTATTGGAAGCCAGTAATCTGACCATAATGATATGGATAACCCATCATCAGGCTCCTATTAAAAGCTGTTTTTGATTAAAGACCGTAATTTTAACAGCTTTTTCCATGACTAAGAGCAAATGGCCGGTGCACGTGAAGACCAAAAGCTTCTACCCTTTAATAGGGTAGAGTGTACCCATTCCAGCCATAAACTTCTGGGGCCAGGCTTACAAAGGTGCCATATGCGCTTGATTAGGATAGTTTTGTTCCGGAAGCAAAGATTCGAGATTCCAAGACCTCCACACTTCACTAGTTTGCAAACCTCAACCACTTTACCTTAGCCTTAGAGTAAACATTAGGGTTGCCACTCCACAAGAAATTTCTAAGAAATCGTTCAATCCTAATTATTATCTCCTTTGAAAGAAGAAACACAGAGCTCCTAAACACCTGCATTGAAGTTAGAACAAACTTTACTAATTGAAGCCTGCCCGCATAAGACAGGTATTTGGATGTCCAAGATGTAATGCGTGCCATGATGCGTTCAATAAGGATATCACAGTCTTCTTTCTTGAGTTTAGAGGAGATGAGTGGAACACCAAGGTAACGCACAAGGAGCTTGGTTTCTTAGAATTGGGATATCCGCACGCAAGATGTTTTCTTTAGTCCGTGGGGGAGCTCGAGAGAAGAAAATATTGCTTTTGTTGTTATTGGCAACTAACCCTGAGAGTAAATGAAAATATTGAAGAAATCCCTTATTAATACAATAGATTCAACTTCACCTTTAGCGAATATGAGGAGGTTATCTGCAAAACAAAAATGGGCTAATTTTTTAGGTTTACATCTCTAATGATAGGAGAACTTGGGGTTGAGTGTGAGACGTCTCATTAGGGTGGAAAGAACCTTCATGCCAATCACAAAGAGATAAGAGGAAATGAGATCCCCTTGCCTCAACCCTCTTTTACTAGAAAAATAACCTGTTAGCTCTCCACTAATGCAAACTGAGAATTTAGGAGTGGAAATGCACTGTTCTATGAGGGTGCAAAAGTGGGAAGGGAATTGCATAGCCTTGAGCACTTCCAATAAGAAATCCCATCTAATCGAGTCATAGGCCTTCTAGAGATCTACTTTTAATGTACAACGAGGAGTCCCTTTTTGTGAATAATATCCGGCTACCAACTCCTAAGCTATGAGGATATTATCCGTGATGCGATGCCCTGGAACGAAAGCAACTTGCTCTCTACCAACAAGAGAAGGAAGCATTTTCTTTAGGCATGCCGCTAATATTTTAGAGATAGCTTTATATAGTACGTTGTAGCAGGCAATGGGTCGGAATTCCCCCATTCATGAGAGATTAGCTATCTTTGGAATTAGAAAAATGATAGTGGAGTTAACCTCCCTAAGTAGATCGCCTGTAGTGAGAAACTCCCTTACTGCAATAGAGACATCATTTCTTATGATCCCCGTCTCCTTGAAGAAACGAGTTGTGTATCCATCTAGTCCAGATGCTTTTTCATTAGCTCAGGAAAAGAAACCACTCTTGATCTCATCATTTGAGAATGGAGCATTCAATTCATTTTTCTGTTGGTTATATAGTTCCTTATCAACTAGGTTATGAATTTCTTCAGGGTTGATGGAGGAATGAGTGATATTGTACAGTTGCTGAAAGTAAGTGATAGCCAAGGACTTCACATCTGTTTCCCCTACAACCTCGCTCCTATCATCTCTTGACAAACTATGCAAAGCACTTCTATTATGGAGATTCTTCATAGTCTTGTGGAAGAAAGAAGTGTTTCTATCGCCTAGCCTCAACCAATCCACTCTAGATTTTTGTTTGAAAAGGCATTCCTCAGGACCTCTCAATAAGTAATACTTTTTAAAAGTAGCTCTCTCATCCACCATGTGTAATGTGTCACCTATGCCTTGTATGGAAGATTGCAATTAGTGAAGGTTGTTTCACACCAACTTGACCCGATTGGATATGTGAGAGAACTCAAAGTGATTTAGCTTCTTCAACTCATGTTTCAGCAATTTGAGCTTTTGGACAACTTGAAACATTTTTGAACCGATGATCTCCATGCTCCATGCTTGGATAACTACATCTTGGAACTGTTCATGTTCAAGCCAAAAATTGAAGAACTTGAAAGGGGGCTTCCTAATACCACACCGATCATCCATGCATGCAATCGTTAAGGAATGATCCAATAGAGATGGGGGGTTGAACTTGGCTTGAGTACTTGGGAAGACGTTCAACCAACGGTGATTAACTAGGACTCTATATCTTGGAACTATTCATGTTCAAGCCAAAAATTGAAGAACTTGAAAGGGGGCTTCCTAACACCATGTCGAACATTCATGCATGCAATCGCTAAGGAATGATTTGATAGAGATGGGGGGTTGAACTTGGCTTGAGTACTTGGGAAGATGTTTAACCAATGGTGATTAACTAAGACTCTATCAAGCTTCCTCAAGATAGGATTGTGCTCCTGATGGTTGGTCCATGTGAAGAGGTTGCCAGAGAATCTAAGATCCTCCAACTTAGAGTTTGCTAGACAGTTTTGGAAGTCATTCATCATTGCTGTCACCCGTGCTCTTCCCCCTTGCTTTTCCGATGGGAGCCTTGTAGTATTAAAGTCGCCAAGTACCAACCAAAGGCTCATGGCGAGAGTTGGAGCTAAGGATTCAACTTATTCCAAAGAGATCTTCTATGCCCATCATGATTTGAGCCATAGACAACCGTGACAAAAAGTGGAGTGTTTATTGACAAGCATTTGACTGCACAATGCATGTGCTGCAAATTGACGTCCTCAATACGGTCCCAAAATGTTGGGTTCCAGACCAACCACATGCGTTTACTAGCGAGCGGATTCACAGTTACTTTCCACCTATGTCCCAAGATGGTCTGAATTCGACTTTCATTTGAGGCATTGACCTTAGTTTCCAATAACCCTATAAAGGAGATTGTTCTCGCACACTCGTTTGACCTCAGCAATTTTGATAGGGTCGTTAAGACCTCTTATGTTCCGAGCTACTATATTCATAAGGTTGGCTGGTCTAGACCCCAAAGCAACTATGTATAGGTGCGGCGCCTTTTCTTTTGCTTCTTCTTTCAACACCCCGACAAGCTGGAACCCTTGTTACTCACCTGGTTGCTGCTGGGGGTCTTGCTGTCAATCAGTGTTGGTTGGGCATGGTAAGTTCTTATTGAGTTTGATGCCGGTTGCTGAAGAGAATTCGGACTCAATGAGGACCTATCTTGCACTTTCTGATGAGGGGTATTTGTTGGATTGAAGTTAGAGGAAGTTACATCCACTCCCACCTCTGTATTTCTTCTCCCAATGGATTTATCTTGCATTACTTCATCAGTGGGAATCTGCCCAGATTGTTGGAGATTTTCCTCACTTGCTGTTTGCCTCAAGCTGACATCCACATCCATACCTGCAGCATTGTAAGTCTTGGATAGTAGGCCATGATTTCTCAGTGGTTTGGTCCTTCAGCTTACTCTTTCCACTGCAGGTGACTTGTACCCACTGATCAGCCTTGGGCCTAGAAGTGCTGGGTGTTGGTTGAGGATCCGGGGAGGTCTTGTGGGTGCAAGTATGGCAAAAGACCTTGCATGAAGGGCACCTAGGTGGGAGCCACTGATACTCTATGGATATATTAGCTAGAGAGCCATCCGATTTTTCCACCTCCACTTGAGATGTCAACTCCTCACCGACCTTGATTTCAATAAGAATGCATGCCCAATTGGCTCTTAGTCTTGCAGCAGTAAGTGCATCCGCTTTGAATGGAGTACCTATTGCACTAGCTATGTAACTAACTCCTTCAGCACTTAGAAGCTTGCACGGAATCCGGCTGAAGGTCGTCCATACCGGTATATGCGTAGGTTGAGGTTTGTCTAAAGACATACCCCTCCTCCACCTTTGTAGGATAAGAAATCTTTGAGAAAAGTACCAGGTTTTCTCAAGAATATAAGGGAGATTAGTGCTGTCCAAGAACTGGAAGTAATAGAATCCCTCCTTGTTTGCCAGCACATTGACGAGCCCATGATCCTTCCAAAGCCTAAAAGCTGTCTCTCTAACTAGCGAGTAAGCCATTTTGCGCCCAAGAAAATAGTCGACAAGGGTGGAGCTCCAATAAGCTGCTCCTTCGTCCTCCACCTCGCTTGGAATCCGTACCCGGGGAATGCCTCACTTCTTTACCGGAAGTATAAACCTAAGGTTAAACTCCAGGATCTCCTCATGTGGTTGGCACACGTTAGCATAGGTTTTGGCCGAGAGAGGATGGGGTGAAGGCTGTTTTCGTTGGTGGTTTTTATCCTCAAAGTTGTCCTGGAAGTGGTTTTCTTCCTCCAAGCTGGGATTACCTAAAATAGTATGGCTATTGGACTTGGGGACAGAGCACACATGATCAGACGTTGTGGGCCCAACGTTGACCTGCTCCAATCCTCCAGCTAGCTTGTCCTTATGGGCAGAGGCACAATGCTCCAAGTTACCACTTTTGTATACCTGGTTTTGGGTGGCCACAGCAGGTGAAAAGGTGCTTTTTGCTTTTTCCTCTTTTGTGTCAGCAAGCAAAACCACCTCTGGAGCCGTGTACCCAAGGTTTGAATCACGATTTGTGTAGAAGAATGGAGGGATAAAGTCTCCTAAGTTGCTCCGGCGACTCGGGTGGGAAGGGGAGGAGCTGGTGGCCGAGTCGGACCGTGATAGTGATCCTCCCTTCATCCGGTCCGGTAGGCACTCTAATGGACGGTTTGGGTTGGGATATAAGGAAGTTTGTGTTTGAATATAACCTAAGAGAAGTGGTCTTTTAGTGGGGGAAGTTGTGGGGTGGTTTCTAGAGAGAAGGAGAGCATTTTCTCTCTCTAGTCTACCTTTGACTCGCCTTTATGAATAGGTTGAGCCCTTCTCAAATAGCTGAACTTGCTCATTCAATAAGTGCGAATCAGACAGATTACTCAACTAGGGGGAGAGAATTTTAGGACATGCACTTTTTTTCTCTCATTAAGCATCCCAACTAATTCCAAAAACCCACTACCAGCAAGGGTAACCACTGGTGAGAATATAGACTAAAAAGAAAGTGGCAGGCTATGCTGGAAACATTGAAGACCTCATTCTAGTAATATCACTTGAGAAAGATGGGAATCGGCAATGCTAACATTCTATGATACCAGATGGAATTGGCAATGCTAACACTCTATGCTACCACACTCAACCTAATTTTTGGATAAGACACTCAACCTAATTTCATATATATTAAAATCTATATTTGACCCGTTAGATAGATTTGGTAACTTATTCAGTTAAGATTTACATCTGACAACAGTGTCATCTTTAGTATGCTCTCTATATAAATCTTCTGCAAAGTTAGAACTCAGTCAGTTTACTATACTTGTAGGTTTTCACAGTGGCATTATTAGGTTTTTGCTTCATATGTCCAAATTATACTTAAGCCATTTTTTTGCATCCTATCTTCAATCGTCACAAAACCATTTGCTCATTTCTATGCCAGGTTCCCTCCTGTGTCCAACTACGCACCAAGGCATTTAAATTACAACTACTCTTTAGTCCTATAGGAGTTCAAGTGACTTTAAACAGTAACATGAAACTTCTGAACTGCTTTCCATTGTACTCAACCTTCTTATATCATGTGAATAACATCTTCTCTATTTTATTCACAATGTCAATGAAACAACCAGAATATTGAAGCTGCTCTCTTTTTGTGTGATTAGATACGTCATGCTAGCATGTCTTCCTGTATTTCACCTTTTTCTATGGATATTGGCTTTGTACACTCTGTCTAGGTGTTGGCTAGATAAAGAGTCTTTGCTTGAAAGGTTTCTCCATATGTCCATTTCTCATTTGTTCACTATTCAACTTCAAGAATCAAAACTATATGCTCAAAGGTTTCCCCTTCCCTCTTTTCTCTTTCTCACCAAATGAGTTTTTAAGTCATGATGATCTCCATGGCCTCAAAGCTTGCCCTTTGTCACTGTTCCCTTTTGCCCTTGCTTACAGTTTTGGAGCTAGGGCTGATAGTTCAATCGATATTGAAGTGAGGGCTAATGAAAAATTGACTAATGTTGGATCTGACAATCCTAATTCATCTGCTACAAAGTTGAAGTCTAATGTCCATGCTCTCAAATCCCACTGGAACTTAAAGTTGACTTGATAAGCTTTGGAGCTCAACACGATTTTAGTTGAGCCAAACAAGTTTTACTAGCACTAACTCACATGACTGAGTCACACTTTATTATGGATTTGCTGTGGGGTGTCATGTGCATGTAGTATTAGTCGTACATTTCAAGTCAGAGGAAGGAGTTTGCACATTAGATAGTTTTTTCACAGTTGGATGAGGTAGAGACAATCAAAGAGAAGGAAGAGGCAATTTTTGAAAGTCCTCTTGCTGATGTGAGGCAATGGAGTGAAAGGATGGTCTCTTGAGTAACCTTCAAGAGGAATGTTAGAAATGAGGTCCTTTATAAAGGGGAACCAATGAGTCATCAGATGGGGTAATCAATTACCATTATTGAATCGTATGACTACAAACAATTAAGATTGACTAGATTCATTGCCATGACAACAATGGACTTCAGAAGGAGCATAGAGACCAGTAGAGTGCACCAGAGAAAGTACATAAGGGATTTCAGTAAGTAGTGAAGGAGGCTAGGAGTTCATGAGGGATCTTGGTTGCTACTTGACTAAGCATATCATCTTCAAAAACCATGCAATGAATAAGTTTATATAAAACACTCCAGATTATTCCAAATTAGATAACTATATGATCCCATCACTAATCTAAATAATTAGCCTTGTTTAAAGCATGAATAGCACCAGGCCTAGGTCTAACCCATCTATGGTAACAAGATCTCTACTTATCTACACACCCCTAACCACACCACAACTACTCATTTCATGCTGATTGCAAATTTTTATCCGATCAACCATTCAAAAGCCCATGTCACAGTGCAACCCAAACCCACTGGCTACTTAACTCAATTAGCATAGATCACAAGGTCAACAATGACAAAAATTATCAGACAAGGAACTCAGTTGCAAAGATACCTCGACTGTGCCCTGAAACACAATGGCACTGCTTCATTAACATTTGAATTTCTGAAACTTTCCTGAATGATAAAACTCCTACTAGCCTCCGAGGTAGAAATCCTTCTTCCAAGATCTATCAAAGAAACAAAAAAATTAAAGAATTTCTCAAACTATGCAAGAACAAATCAATACTACGTCAATAACATACTATGTTACAAGCAGAGTCTCTTAAACACACTATTCCTGAGCAAGCTACACCAAAAGAAGTAACCAAAAGCAATTCACTTCATGAAACTGCTTCGGCTAACCAAAACCAAAACAACACCAAATACGCTAACCAAAATTCAGAATATAATCGATATTCCATCAATCTGGATCCAATATAACGTCACAAACCAAGAAACTTAAAACATACCATTTCTTTGGAATACAAAAAAAAATACCGTTCCTTAGAGGATCAAACAAAAACAACCCAATACTTCAATACGCATAAAGAACCTCTGGGCAACCGAACACTATAAAACAACAATAAAACGAATATAAAAAAAGAAATCCAGAACATACCCAAATGAGTTAAAACTCTCCTGGTGGGAAACCGAGAAGTGGGTGACGCGTATTTAGCATCACATGTCTTAAAGTTACAATCTTTAAGTGCAAATCCAGACATGGACGCCATTGTAAAGCTAGACTAGCGTGAAAGCTCTCAGCTTTACAGAGGAATAAGATTCTCGGAGGAGTTTTTAGGGAGGGTTTAAGGGCAGATCAGAGGAGCGTATAGCAATAGGGGACTGAAGGCATGACAAGTGGGAAATGGGTTAATGCCACTATGTCTTATCTCAATTTCCTAGTGTCGTGGAAAACGATGAGCCACACGCACATGACATGAAGGCTGAAACTTCAGCAGTGGTGGCCCGTATTAGAGAAAGTAAACATCCAAAGGCCATAGTCTGCCGTGTTTCTTTGTCTTTCTGTTGTCTACTTTTGCATTTATGGTCCGTTTTTTCTGATTCCATGGATCTTAACACGCATCTTTCTGACTGAAGGGGATGTCTGTTTGTTTACCGTAAGCCATAGATAGGCCCACTGGAGATGGTTATATGTGCATGTTGCAATTTTTTACAGAAAATCCAACCAAAAGATGTTTAAACATGCTCGCTGCGCGGTTGCTCCTCGAAGTTAGTGCTGTCAATCAAATCGAATAAATTCGAATTGATTTCAAAGTTGAGTTTGTTTTCGGTTTGCCTTTGCTGTTAATCAAATCAAACGGTTTTAAACATGCCCCAAACTAGGTTCGCTTTTTGTTGAAAGGGTTAATAGCTTATTTAAAAAAATAAAAATTAAGTGATATTTTTAATTTTAAATTTATTAACATTTATGTCTAATTTTATTTACCTTTCTTCTTTATTAATTCCCATTTCACTCTTAATCTTTACAAATCATTATTTTTCTTTCACTTTTATCTCTCATCTCTCAAAGTAAAATATCATGCCTTTAGTATCACTTAAAATGTTATTGTGATATAATATCATACGACTTATATTCTTACATAATGATCTTCCATTTTAACATCAATTCTTGGTTAAAGATTTCGATGACTATTAATGTTATCAATTAAAATAAAATATTTTTAAAAGTAAATCGAATCAAATCAAACCATACTTTAAGTAATTTAATTCATTAAGGGTTTAAATTAAACCATTTTAGAAGTGATTTGGTTTAATTTAGCTCATAAACTGAATTGAAGCAAATCACAAACACCCCTACTTAAAGTACAACCCATATAAGTAGGAAGTATTTAAATATCACCATATAGTGACAATAATAAGTAACACACTTCAAAATCAAATAACTATTAGAATAACTTGAGCTTTAAAAAAACCAAAATTTTTTAAGGTGCCCAAAACTCGCTCTTAAAAAGGAGGTACTTAAAGTCAAATCATGATATATATTATAAGCATATGCCTAGAAAAAGTTATGGTGTTACATCCATGATTCTCTAGAAATTGCAAATAATAAAACATAACTAGAATAACTACTTATCAAAGACAAGAATTGATCTCTTAGATGCAATAGTAACATGACACATATCATTTGTTTAAAATTCTAAAGCAGAGTAACATTTGTATTTAAGCAAGCAAAAAAGATATGACAGTTGACACAAATAACCAACTAGAGCTTAAGGGGCACAGTAGGTTACTTGTATAAGTACCTAAGGCTCAAATTGTATATAAAGTGAGTCTTATTCAACTTAAAGAAAGGCCATAAAGAATAAATTTTTTCAACATTCTTTTAAACGTCATTCCTTAATAATATTAGTCTAACATTTTGAATGTAATTTTCAAAAACTTTTCCTTACATCTATTATTTGCTCTATAACACCTCATCTTATATGCAGCATTTGTCATACGGCATATGATGTAAATGTAGATTTAATGGAAGTCTCATTTTTAGCTTAAGTTTCCATTCTTCCTACACTTTAAATGAATTACCATTATCTTTGCTTATATTCATCCATAGAAGTAAAAGGTAATTCTAGTAAACACCAAGCTTCATAACCATCAATATATGAAAATTCTTTGCCATTTAAGGTGGAATAGGAACAAATTTTTTCTTTTGACCCTCGAGCATAGCCACATGTGACTTATGTATGATTCAACCACTAATAGAATTATACACAACAAGTCCTTTGTGACCATAAGAAGATTACTTTGATATAATACAATCATGCAAGCAAGTCAATACAACCCTTATGATCAGCAGGCAGCAATCATCTTTTGCAAAAGAGATTTATCCAAAGACAATGTTAGCTTATGGTTATGTACAAGTAAATCAACCGAAGAAATCAAGTGAGACTCAAACTTTACAAGAGAATTAAGGTCATATGTATAACTTGGATATGCTTATGTTCAAACTCTAAGATATATTTGCAAAAGTAGTGGAAGATATAGCTTATCTTTTTAGTGGTTCGTAAACATCTAATATGCTTAAAGAATAACATAATAATATTTGTATATAGACAATGGAAGAATGAAAAGATTAAAATACCTCAAGCCATCGACAATGTCAGAAGCCTTGCAAGAATGAGAATACCATGTGGTTTGAGAACTTCTATAACCTTGTTTGTACTCTAAGAATGATAATGCATAGTGAAAAAGGAATGGATTTAGGGATCCTACTACTGCTCCTTTTATAGACTTTTTTCCATCACAATCTTTAAGGACAATTCTATTAATTATGGAATTTTAGACTAATCAATCCCATTAATGAAGAAATTGTGACCAAATTTTAGTGATTTAAATCCTGAATGGGAATCTTGAGTAGAGGATTTTTGGGGCACTTCATTCTTTTATAAAATTTGATTTTATACCATATTTGCACCAAATTCTTTTCATGTTATAAATGATGGAGGAAATTCAACATTCTCCCAATTAGCCCTAAAATTCATTGTTTCATATAATAAATGTTAAAGATATGAGAGTTTATTTATCACATGTGTCATATTAGTTTGTATACGATTAGTTAGATTCTCGTGTAAATATCAGTTATAAATGTAACTAAACAATGCACTTCTTTTTTCTATAATACAATAGAATCAGTTACAAGGCTCTCTTCCTTTCTTTATATAGCCTTGTTTTGCACCTATCTTTCTCTCTCTCTCTCTCTCTCTTCTTGTTTTCTTTTATCTTCTTGTCATTTTTATCATGGCATCATAGCATCAAATGCTATCATTGAAAATTGAATTTTTCCATTAGGAGACCTCTCATCTCCATACTATATTCATCATATCGATACTTAGAATTTGGTTTCAATTACACCAATTTTGACATAATTGAACTATATTACATAGTGCAGATCTTTCATGCTTGCTTTGTTGATTCAAAACAAAGTTGGTTTTATCAATTGAACAATTACTACTCTAGCAAAGATAGATCCACTTTCTCATATTTGGAATTGTTGTAACAATCTCATTATGGCTTGATTCTTGCATTTGATCTCTCCTTAAATTACTTCGACTTTCTATACATAAATTCAATGATAAAGATATTCAAGACAAGTTAAAAGTCACATTCTCTCAACTAGATGATACTTGCATTTGTCAATTATTTCAGTTACTTAATACTGTGGTGTAACATAATCGACCATTAGATTATTACTTTACTAAATTAAATACTACATGGGAGGAACTTATGAATTTTCATACATCACCACACTATTCTTATTGATCTTGCAATCAAGCTAATTTCGATAAATTTATTGAGATGTCACAAATTGATTATGTGTTTAAGTTTCTTAATGGTCTTAATAATAACTTTTCAACCTTGAGATCTCAAATTTTAGTTTTAAAACCATTTCCTATCTTGCATGAGACCTATAATCTAGTTGTTAAAGATGAATTTTAGAGAATAAATAGACCTAGAGAAGTCTTGATCTATAGTTCTTTAGCAATGGTAAGTATTAATTTTTCAAAGCAAAAATGAGGAATGAGAAGTTATATAGCCATTGCCATAAGCATGGCCATTTAAAATAAAAATTTTACAATTAATAGAATTTCCCTCACACTATAAGTTTAGTAAGCCACAAATGTCTAGAGCAAATCAAGTTTTCTTCTATTTAGTTACTAATAGTAATGTTGATCAACATAATTCTATTGATGGTATGTTGATTAACGTAGATCACAATGGTTCAAGTTTAAGTTTAACAAAGGATCAAGTTTTTCATCTTTTTAGCTATCCCAATGTTTTAGAAAATTCTAGTGTGTCTAACAATCATTCCAATTCTTTTTCAATGTTTCAATCTTCTATTTTGGAAAATAAAAATTAGTTTAGCTCATTGTCTTTGTTATTAATGAATATGGCTAGTATTTTCTTGCATTTCTCATTGTTAACTGTTGCTTGTTCTTCCTTTTCAATTTTTTTTTTAAATTCTTGGATTCTTAGCTTTAGTGCTACTAATCATATGATTAGTTCATTCCGTTTCTTTCATTCTTATTTAGTTGTGAATAATTGTTATGTCCAATTTGCTAATGAACAATGTTTTAAAGTAACACATAAAGGATCGGTTTACTTAAATCAGAATTTTGTTTTTTATGATATGTTGTTTACTCCTAATTTCAATTTGAATCTCATTCCCATGTTTAAACTTGTTTCTTGTGATAAATATTTTACTTCTAGTCACTAAAAATTGTGATTATATTCAGGACTCTATCATAAAGAAAATGATTGGTCATACTATGGCTGGAGTTAGATTTTACTTCCTATAGCACACTCTCAATAACACTTATGTTCATGTTCAATCTTATAGTTCACATGAGACATCTTTTATTTCAAATATACTCAATAATTATCCAAATTCCTTTGATGTATGGTATTATAGACTTCACCATCCATCTTTTGATTGAATGAAGTACCTACATAAACTTGATTATTTTGTTTATTGTAGTAAGTTTGATTGATTAGTTTCTCATTCGACAAAATAGCAACACTATTCTCTCTTTTTTTTTTAATATATAAAGGATAGTTTCTACAATTTTTAAATTGGTTCATGTTAATATTTGGGGTCCACAAACAACTCTAACTATTAAGGGTACAAATACTTTTTTACTATTTTTGATTATTACACAAGAGTAACTTGGAGTTTATCTCATGAGGTCTAAGCATGATGTCTCCTTTATCATTCCTAGTTTCTATAAGATGGCTTTAGTTTAGTTCAATTAGAAATTCAAAGTCATCAAATGTAATAATAGTCTTGAGTTTTCTTTACCAATTTCTATGATTCTCATAGCATTATCCATCAAGTTTTTTTGTCTTGAAACACCACAACAAAATGGTATCATTGAGTGTAAGTATCAATATCTACTTAATGTAGCTAGAGCTTTACTCTTTCAATCTTACTTGTCTTTGAGTTTTTTGGATGATACTATTCTTACTACTACATATTTGATCAATCTTATACCCACCCTTATTCTAAAAAGAAAAATTCTATATCAAATGTTACTTCATAAAATTCCCTCTTACACGCATTTTCGTGTTTTTGGCTAACCTTATTTTGCCCCTACTCTCAAAAGAGAACATAGAAAGTTTGATGCTAGAGTATATCCTTGTGTTTTTGTTAGATATCCAATCGGAGTTAAAAGTTACAAGTTATATGATTTGTGTACTAAGAAATATATTATTTCACAAGATGTTAATTTTATTGAACACATATTTCCTTTTAAAGTCCCCTTTGTTCTTAAATCTTTCTCTTCTTTGTCAAATGCTTCAAGCGTGTCATATGATATTCTTACTTCCTTCATGGATCATTTGTTCTCACAATTTAATGCTACACTATTGAATATTAATATAATTGAGAATTTTGCATTTGATTCTCAAGCTGTTATAACATAGTGTAACCAATGATACTACTAATGCAACATCTTTCAATAATCAATTTGATCATTGTGGTATAAAAGTTTCTATTCCCTTACGTCATAACATAAGATCTGTGGGGATCTAAACTTAAGCAATAATGTTAAAATTAAAATAGTATATATATATGTGTGTAAGGTAAAATGAAAGTATATATATGTATGTATGTATATATATGTTATATGCTAAAAAATAAAATAAATATATATAAAATAATAATAATAATATAAATTATATGGGCATATATATATATATACATATATGGAATATATAAATATGTAAAAAAAAGTACACATTATATTACAGCTAAAAAAAAATAGAGAGGAAGGAAAAAAAATGCAAAACAGCACCCTCATTCAATGTCAGCAAAATTAAGTAAGTAATATTATATATATAGAGAGAGAGACATTAAAATAGAGGGAGACGAAAAAACAAATCATCAAAAATTAGAAAAAAAAAAAAGAAGAAGAAGAAACCAAAACTCTCTCCATTTCATCTGAATTTTCTAGGCAAATTGAAATTGAAATTTCCAACATGCAATCATCAAGATAGGAAGAAGAACAAGATTGAAGTAGGATGCAACAAGAATTTGAAGAAATTGAAGAAAAAAAAATCAAATTAAATGGGGAGGATTTTGTCTATTCTTTCGAAGGGGTTAGGGTAAATTTGCTGCTAGGCCAAGTTAGAGTTAAGGTTTTGGGTGGGAGAGGATTCCAACCGACATAGTAGTTGCTGGCTTTGGTGGCCGGAGGCAGGTGAACGAAGTAGCCCCCGGTAACGCCCGAAACTTCCTATTTTTGTTAAAAATATCAAATGTTGATGAAAAATTATGATTTTTGGTGCTATAGCATAATTTTGTATGAATATTAATGTGATGATTTTATTTTTTTTAAATTTGATTCACAAATATGTGGTCCTTAAGAAATGCTCTATTCTTATCGTAAATTAAATTGGAAAATGAATAGGTCAAATGATGTATTTTTGTTGTAATGTTTAGTATATAAGATCCTTATATGATTTATTAGATCACTTAATCAATAATTGTTCAAATTGGAGTCATTTTTCTATTTTTAGTGAATTTTTCAAGCTAATTACCCTATTCTAGCCGAATTAAATCCTTAGCAAAATTAGGGAATTTGATTTGATTAGTTGAATTTGATTTTCACTTGAGGTTCATTGAAGCATAATATGATTTTAAGAAGCTTGGGTTAGTTACAAAACAAAAACAGGAGTGTTCGGTGTAAGATCGTAATAATTTAGAACCATACGATTCAATATAGAATCAAATTGAAATTTAATTACATTAATATATAATAGAGCATAGTATACCCGTACGCATATGAATTAGAAATTATAGGAAAATAGTGGATTATACGAGATTATGATGGAATTTAGGAGTTTGGAATACTGAATTAGCAATTTAGGGTTCAATAGAGTGAATTGGGTAACATTGATTGGTATACTGATGATTCGAGTGTTTCTATTGAGTAAAGAGGACAAAGGAATTTGGTCGGTGCAACTGTTTGGATTGGCATACATTGTTTCAGGTGAGTACCCCCTTAACTCCTCTCTTGGGTACAAGTGGTTAATAATGTAGACTACTTGTTGTTGGTTGAAATTACCTTGTATGATCACTTACTGTGATCAATGTAAGGGATTGTTGAATTACATTGGTTTGTTGATGGCTGGTTTGTATCATGATATGGTTGGATTATGAGAAAAAAAAAAGGGGGGGGGAACATTCTAGAAAATCCTAGAATGAGAGTTAGGTGCGAGATTTGATTATACTATTCCTGATTATATGTGATGTAATGAACTTAAATTATTGAATGCTTCATGATTGTGATGTAATGCTAGGTTATTTTAGTATGATGGCTATAGACTAATGAGTTCAAATTGTTGTCGGTACGTGGAATATCTAATGGAATAAAATGGGGTTAGGCTATAAGTACCTACTAACCTAAAACACTTAATATAAGAAAAGTCTTGTTCCCTACTTAGTAAGTTTGTGGTACGACCTTTGAGTCGACCGGGATGGGTTTGAGGCACGATTGACGGACTGGCCTAGTTTAGTGACTTATGGGGATCTGCTCACCCATTTTGTTCGAGGCAGGTGAAAGACGAACTGAATGTTTCTAACTAAAAAGAATATGCAAAGATGTCTTAATTGGTTAAGAACGCATTAAGTTTTGAAAAGTACATGAGGGTAATCTATCTACTAGTTAACAAGCTTTGCCTGGGTTAAGTAAAAAATATTTGTGACTTGTGAGTAAACAGGAGTAATTAAAATGGCCTCCAATGAAAAGGTTATGAGTTTAGTAAAATGGAATTACAGGGAAAATATCATTAAGTAAGATCATGGTGATGTTAAAATGTAATAAATTGAATTAGGTTTCTTGCTAGGATAACTTGAGTTGAAAACTTACTTGCTTGAGTAATCACTTTCGAGGTATTTGATAATATTGTTGATTACTATTATGTGATTTTGTTGTTTGTTTTTGCTGGGTTGCTTTATTTTATACTCACTTTGCTTCTTAAGAAGCTAAGGGGTTAATGTTTTTGCTAACCTCAAGTACAGGTACTAAAGAATAAGTTGTTGGAGACTCGAGTTTTTGGAGAGAGTCAATAGAGGCAAAGAAGCCCTTAGTTCCATTTTGGAACCTCTATTATTTTTAATAAGATTATCCTATACATGATGTTGTAGTACTTGTAAATAAGATCTATAAGTGATAATCTTCATATTGTAATGTAAATATTTATGTGTATAAGGTTAGATTTGTAATCTTTTGAGCCACTTAAGGCTACAGGATTAATCATGGGTTGTGTCTACTTACTGGGAATGCAGATCCCGATGGTATATATATATATGATGTATAATGTGATAGGAGATTTTAAGTACATGTGTTTAGATATGATGTGGATATGAAATAATAGCGCTGTTAGCGCCATTTTATAGGACATTTATAAAATTACATACAGGTTAGAGTTACAGGTTCAATATTAGCAAAATTTGTCTTATCTCTAATTCAGAGATGGCATAGCAACCCACCTACAGGTACCAAGGATAGTTACAGGAATTTTGAAATAGGTTCAAGAATCAGACTTGGTAGGTGGGTCGTTATAAAATCAATTCATGTGCTATCTTATCTAGCTAATTATCATCATAATCTAAGTCTTGCCTTAGCTATTACTTCTAGTAGTTTTAATTTTCAGTTTAGTTCTTCCTCAATTTCTCACCCACTTGCACACATCTTATCTTATTAATCTCTATCTCCTTCATTTTGTGTTTTTACGGTTCAACTTTCCAAACACTTTAAACCCTCTTGTTAGGATCAAGTTATAAATTTTGAAACATGGCATAAAGCAATAAATGAAAAGCTTGATACTTTAAAAAACAATAATACTTGGAATATTGTTTCTTTGCTACAAGATAAATGTAAAATTGGATACAAGTGAGTGTATAAGTTGAAAATGAAAGCTGATGGTAGTATTGATTGTTACAAAGCTTGTTTAGTTGTTAAGGGATATAATCAAAAGGAGGAATTTGACTACAATAGAACTTTTTGTCTAGCCATTAAGCATACAATTGTGAGGTTGTTTTTCTCTTTTGCTATGGTCTTTAATTGGCATATCCATGAAATTGATATCCATAATGCATTTTTGAATAAAGACATAGTTGAAGAAATATATGTAGGTATGCCACCATGGCTGGATATTAAGGGGGACTATGACAATAATGTTATATTGGTTTGTAAGCTTACTAAATTACTATATGGGTTAAAGCAAGCTTCAAGGCAACGGAATTCTAAGTTAATATCTTGCCTTTTGGCTAATAATTTTAGACATTCACATAGTCATAGGGAAGATGACTTTATTACTACTCTTATGTATGTTGATGACTTTGTTATTGCAAGTAAACAAATTAAAGTCATTAAAGAGTTTAAGTAGCTATTAGTATAAGTTGAAATATCTAGGAGTTTTGAAGTATTTTATTGGTTTGGGAATTAGCTAGATCACACAAAGGGTTGGTTTTGAGTTAAAGAAAGTTTGTGCTAGATTTAAAAGCTAAAACAGGGTTTCTTACAGCTAAACCATCAGCAACTCCAACAATAGTAAATCAATAAACTTTCTTATAAAGATCAAACTTCTACTGTTGATGTTACATTTTATAAACAAGTAGTTAAAAAATTGTCATATTTGTTAAACTCAAGACTAGACATTGCATATTTTGTATATGTTCTTCATCAATTCGTGGATAATCCTAAGAAAATACATTAGTTGACATTAGAAAGATTGTTGAAGTATATTAAGTAGCAATGTAGTTGTAAGGACCTAGGTTTAAGCAATAATGTTAAAATTGAAATGTGTGAATTATATGGACATATACATTTTTATATATATATATATACAATTTATGCTCCTTTAATGTAGATAACACTTGCCTCAAATACACTAAGTGTATTTATATATATAAATTGTATATATTATATATATATATATATATATATATATATAAATGTATACATTATATTATATTATATGTTATATATACAACATATAATATAACATAATGTGTAATATATATAGCTAGGAAAAAAAAAGAAAAAAGAAAACCGTGCAAAACAACACCCTCAGCAAAACTAAGTAAGTAATATTATATATATATATAGACATTAGAACAGAGAGAGAGAAGAGAAAAAAATCATCAAAATTACACACACACACAAAAGAAAACCAAAACTCTCTCCATTTCATCCGAATTTTCTAGAAAAATTGCAATTGAAATTTCCAACATGCGATTATCAGGGGAGGAAGAAGAACAAGATTAAAGTAGGATGAACAAAAATTTAAAGAAACTGAAGAAAAATCATAATTAAATAGGAGAGGATTTAGTCTATTCAGTCAAAAGGGTTAAGGTGAAGTTGCTACTTAGCTAAGCTAAGGTTAAGGTTTTGGGTGGGGGAAGACTCCAGCTGACATAGTGGTGGCTGGAGGCCGGTGAACAAAGTAGCCCTCAATAACGCCTGAAATTTTCTTTCTTTCTTTTTTTAAATATCAAATGTTGATGAAAAATTATGATTTTTTGTATTCTGGCATAATTTTGTATGTTTATTAATGTGGTAATTCTATTTTAGTGAAATTTGATTCATAAATATGTGGTCCTTAAGAAATTCTTTGTTCTGGTCGAAAATTAAATTGGAAAATGATGTATTTTTTATGTAATTTTTAGTATATAAGATCCCTATATGATTTAGTAGATCACCAAATCAATAATTGTTCAAATTGGAGTCGTTTTCTATTTTTAGTGAATTTTTCAAGCCAATTATCCAGTTCTGGTTGAATTCAATCCTTAGTAAAATTAGGGAATTTGATTTGATTATTCGAGTTTGATGTTTATTTAAGGTTCATCGAAGTATAATATGATGTTAAGAAGCTTAGGTTAGTTAAGAAAAAAAAGGGAGCGTTTGGTGTAAAATCGTGATAATTTGGAACCATATGATTCGATATAGAATCGAATCGGAATTTAATTACATGAATATATAATAAAGCGTAATATACCCATATGTATATGAATAAGTATTGTAGGAAAATGATGGATTATATGAGGTTAGGATGGAATTTAGGGGTTTGAAAATACTGAATTAGCAATTTAGGATTTAATAGAGTAAATGGAGTAACATTGATCGGTATACTAACAATTCAGATATTTCTATTGAGTGAAGAGGACAAAGGAATTTGGTTGGTGCAATTGTTTGGATTGGCATATATTGTTTCAAGTGAGTACCCCCTTAACTCCTCTCTTAGGTACAAGTGATTGATAATGTAGACCACTTGTTATTAACTGAAATTACCTTGTACGATCATTTACTATGATCAATGCAGAAGGATTGTTAAATTATATTGGATTGCTGATGGCTGGTTATGTGTCCTGATATGGTTGGATTATGAGAAAAAGGGAACATTCTAGAAATCCTAGAATGAGAGTTGGTTGCAAGATTTAATTGTATGTGATGTAATGAACTTAAATTGTTGAATGCTTTATGATTGCGATGTAATACTTGGTTATTTTTAGCTTATTAGATGGGGTTTATATGACTGGTTGAGTTTATACTATTGTTTTCTCGGTAATGATGAAATATCTAAATGGATAATAAAATGGAAAACTGATCATTGACATGTATAACTTCATTAAAGTATACCTAACTGAGTTTATCAAATGGGGTTTAGGCCATAAGTACCTACTAACCTAAAACACTTAATGTAAGGAAAGTCTTGTTCCCTGCTTGGTAAGTTTATGATATGACCTTTAAGTCGACTCAGATAGGTTTGAGGTACGGTTGACAAACTAACTTAATTCAGTGACCTATAGGGATCTGGTCACCCCTTTTGTTTGAGGTAGGTGAAGGGCGAATTGAATGGTTATAACTAAAAAGAGTATGTAAGGATACCTTAAATGGCTGAGAAAACATTGAGTTTTAAAAAGTACATAAGAGTAGTTTATCTACTAGTTGATAAGCTCTATTTAGGTGAATTGAAAAGTATTTGTGACCTGTGAATAAACAAGAGAGACTTGAAATGGTCTCCAATGAAATTGTTATAAGTTTAGTAAAAATGAAATTATAAGGAAAAGTTCATTAAGTAAGATCATAGTGATATTAAGATGGAAGAAATTAAAAAGGGTTTCTTGCGAATATAGCTTTGAGTTAAAAACTTGTTTGCTTGATGAATCACTTCCAAAGTATTTAATAATATTTTTGGCTATTGTTATGTGACTTTATTGTTTGTTTTTGTTGGGTTACTTGATTATGTACTCATTTTGCTTCTTAAGAAGCTGAGGGGTTAGTGTTTTTTGCTAACCTCAGGTATAGGTACTGAAAAATAAGTGGCTAGAGACTTAGGTTTTTGGAGAGCATCAATAGAGGTAAACAGGCCTTTAGTTTCCATTTTGGAACCTTTGTTATTTTGTAATAGGATGTCCTATATATGATGTTGTAGTGCTTGTAAATAAGATCTATAGGTGTTGATCTTTGGATTGTAATGTAAATATATGTATGCATAAGATTGGATTTGTAATCTTTTGAGCCACTTAGGACTATAGGATTAATCATAAGTTGTGCCTATTTACCGAGAATGCAGATCCCAATAGTATATATATATGATGTATGGTATGATAGGAGATTTCAAGTACAGGTGTTTAGATATAATGTGATTTAAAATGATAGCACTATTAGCACCATTTTACAAGACGTTTATAAAATTACATACAGGTTAGAGTTACAGGTTTAAGATTAGCTAAATTTGCCTTATTTCTAATTTAGAGACGACATAACAATCCACATATAGGTACCAAGGATAGTCACAGGAATGTTGAATAGGTTCAAGAATTAGACCTAGTAAGTGAGTCGCTATAGTAGTCAAGGATTATTTTTCTCTTGCAAATCAGACTTAATCATTCAAGCATACAATGATCGCGATAGGGGTAATTGTCTTAATACAAGACAACTAACAAACTAGTTTTTGCATTATTTTTTTTTTTGAAGACTCGCTTATATGTTAGAAGTCTAAGAAGCAAACTATTGTATCCCATAGTTCAGAATGAATCAAAATATAAGGCATTGACCTTTACAACTTATCAAATTATATGGCTATTAGCATTACTTCGAGAATTCAATGTTGATTGCACATATGTCGTACAATTTTTTTGCGACAATCAACCTGCACTTCATATTGCATGAAATTTGGTTTTTTATGAAAAGACAAAACTTCTTGAAATAGATCTTCACTTTGTTTGCAATAAAGTTACTAAATGAATGATTTTGATTATACATGTAGAAAGCCAACTTCAATTAATTGATATATTTACAAAAGGACTTTTTATATATCATTATCATTTAAAAAAAGAAAAAAGAAAAGAAAAAAGAAAGATGGGAGTAATCAAAATATACTCTCTATCTTGACTGGAGTATTAAAAATAGAAGAGCCTATTTATCACATGTTTTTATATTGGTTTGTATACGGTTAGTTAGGTTCTTGTATAGATACCATCTATAGTATTTTTGTGTGACTAAAGTTTACATTTCTTTCTTTTGTAATGTGATAAAATTAGTTATAAAGCTCCCTTCCTTTCTTTCGATACCTTTATTTTGCACTAGTGTTCTCTTCTTTTTCTTGTTTACTTTAATCTTTTATCACTTTTATCAATAAGAAACAAATACATGAATCATGGTGATAAATATTCTTAAAACAAATATTATCTTCGATCTATTAAAACGTATCATGCATCATAACTCTATTCCATTTAGCTTAATGAATAAACCTTATGTTTACTTTAGGTTTAAACGTAGGAAATATTTTACACTGAATGTGTAGAAAAATATGAGAAAATATCATAATTGAAAGCAAGATTCATTACGTATATTAGTCCATATAATAAAATCACACTAAAGAATCGAGTACCATTCAATCTATATGGACCTTAAATTTGAATGATGGGATGCCTTTAATTATAGAATCAGCAATCACTAATTTAGTATTAATGTATTCATTTACCAGTATTTTATCTCTAAAATATTCTCTTATGACTAAGTACTTAATATCAATGTGCTTGCTTTGACTACTACTTTCGATGGTCTTAGGCATAAAGATAGTAGCTGAATTATCATACAATAAAGGCCTATAGTTGGATCTACAATACTAAGTCCAAAAATAAAATTTTTCATCAATAGACCATGTCAAGTTGCTTTAAAACAAGACATGAACTCAACTTCCATGGTGGAAGTAATAGTCAATGTCTATATTGTGCATCTCCAAGATATTGGCTCCATCGATGGACATGAAGATGTATCCATATGTTGATTTGCATGAATCAACATAGCTCGCAAAATCCAAATCTAAGTAGCCAATCACCTTAGAATATCTGTTCATCTACACATAAGTATGTAATCCTTTGTCCCTTCAAACCATCTTGTCGCTTTTTTTCAACCCTCTAGTGTTCCATACCTAGATTACTTTAATATCTTCCCATTCCCACAACAAATGCAATGCTAGGTCTTATGCAGACTTAAGCATACATTTGGCTTCCAATAGCACAAGCGTATGGAATGTTTTTCATTCATTTCTTCTCAAACTCATTTTTTAAGTATTAGTTTAAATCGAGTTTATTACCCTTTACAATGAGAGCTATACTTAGTGAACAATTTCTTTGTTTGAAACCTGTCTAAAACTTTATTAATATAGGTTTCTTGTGATAAAGCTAAAATTCCTTTAACTCTTTCTCTATATAGTCTTATACCAATCACAGAAGATGTATTACCCACATCTCTAATGTCAAACCTTTTCGAGATAAATTAATTCACCTCATATAACAAGACCTTATCATTGATTGCAAGTAAAATGTCATTTACATAGAGATTAAGGAAACAAATTTTACTCTCAATGACTTTATGGTATATTCATTAATTCATAACATTAATTACAAATCCACAAGAAGAGATAACATTGTGGAATTTAAAATACCACTAATAGGCAATTTGTTTCCACCCATATATAGACTTTTTAACCTTGCACACCCAAATGCTCGCCATCACTAGAGAATTCTTCTAGCTATTTCATGTACACCTTTTCCTCTAGATATCCATTGAGAAAAGTGTTTTTTTTTTTTTTCACACCCATTTATTGTAACTCTACATCAAAATAAGCAACTAAAGTCATACTAACACGAAATGAGTCTATCTTAAAAAAGTTTCCTATTAGTCAATTCATGAGTGAATCATTTAACAATGAGTCTTTATTTATATCTTTCAATGCTACTTAACAAGTTTTTCTGTCTTAAAAACCCATTTACATCCTATGACTTTTGATTTATCAAGCAACTCAACAAGATCCTAAACATCATTAGATGTCATAGAGTCCATTTATCTTTTATGGCATCATATACCATAATTTGGATGTTTTATAACCCATGGCTTAAGAAAATGTTCCCTGATTTTTTTTAGCTCCAATATTATGATCCCATTCTTGTAAATACACAACATAGTCATCAGGAATTGTTGACTTTCTCGTTATCATAGATCTTCTCAATGTCAACTCAACATTTTCTTAAGATTCATGTTATTCAACCAGTTGTTCAATGATTTATGACATTTCTTAGACACCTTGATCTATTAGATCATTATTAGCAATTTGTGGGACTTGAACATCTCTTGAAACTTAAGGAGTGTTGTACACAACAATAAATCTCCCACTTGATGTGGAAGGTTGATCTCTTTCTAATATTGTGCTATTTAATTGATTGCTTTCACTAATTAAGTTACTCTCTAAGAATGTTGCATTTTCCTTAATTCCAAAATCATAGTGCCATGAGATGGATAGTAAAATCTGTATCCTTTGGATCTTTTAGCACATCCAATGAAATACACACTAATGACCCCTTGAATTAAGTTTCTTTTCTTGTAGATTGTAAATCCTAACTTCAAACGAGCATCCCTAAACACATATATGTCACAAACTCTATAATGCCCCCAAAATTTTGAAAAGCTATACAAATTTTAAAGAAAATAAGCGGAATAATTAATACTTATAGGTTAGGGTAGTGAAAATGACAATTTTGCAATATTAAAAATTTTGAGAAATTTAAAATATCACGATACATTAATATTATTTTAATAATTTACGAATAACAAAAAACTTATGAGAAATAATAATAGACTTTAAAATAGAAAAATGAGAAAGACATGAGATCCGTTTGATAAGTATAATAGATAGTGAGAAATAGATATTTAAAACAATTAGAAAAAATAATCGTATGCAAAGGAAAAAGATAACAAGCGCAGAATTTCAAATTATATGAAATATATTACTAAATAATAGAAAACAAAGTAATTAAAAAATATATGTATATAGGTATATAAACAAACAAATAAATATATAAATAAAAACAAATGTAAGTTCTAAATTTAGTTTGTGCAATTTAAAATAAAAGAATAAATTCCTCAAAACATAAATTACGAACAATATTGAGTTAAATAATGAAAATAAATCAAAATTATAGATTTGGGATTTCAAATGAAAATTTCAAATAAATATTTATCTTCGAAATAATTAAATTAGCTTAGATATAAAGTTTCATAATAAAATATTAAAAATTTAAAATTTAAAAATAACATTATACGCATGCGGGATATTAAAATATAAATAATTATAATATAATATAATATAATATAATATGTATATGACGGTGTGAATAGGGAGCAACAGGTTGGCAAAAAAATAAATAAATAAAACGAAAACGATATAAAAAGGGAGAAGCCACAAAGCATGCGAGAGGGAAACAAAGGTGGCAAGAGATGAATAGCAAGAGAGATGAGAGGAAAGGACAGAAAAGAGGGGAAAAGAAAAATTGAACGAAAAAATTCATATCTTGCACATCCGACCTCCGATCGATGATCCGAGACTATCAGCACGTTCCTTGATGTAAGTGTAACTCAATTAGACAAATTTTATGCAAAATGGATTTATTTTTTGGAGTTTAGATACAATTATCAAATGGTATCAAAATTTGTATTTAGCTTAGCAAATTTTTAGAATAGTTAGAAATACATTAGATAGAAGTATTTTGGGCATGAATAGCATGTAATAATGTATTTTTCCTTGTATTTTAGGAGAAACCAATTCGTCCAAAGTCGTTATATAAATATATATATATATATATATACATTTGTAAAGGTGATGAGGCCAAGAAAAAGAGGAGAAGGGTTGGAATTCCATAGTGTGATCAATGTGACAAGATAGATATATATGTTTATATATATATTATTGCTAGACATGGAGGCTGGCATGGAAAAAATATATATATATATATGTTTATATGTGTGTTGTATTTGGACGAAGTGTACGTGCATGGTGTGTGTACGTGAGGTGTATGTGTATGGTGTGTATATGGTGTTTGGCGTGTAAGAGATACGAAGTAGAAGAGGGAAAAGAACTGGAGAAAAAGGATTAGGAAATGAAGAAAAAGAAATGGAAAATAGAAGATGCCTAGGAAGAAGAAAAACATGGAGAATTAGAAAGAAAGATTTGAAATATATACATACATAAATGTGGGCTAGAGAAGAGTGAGAAGAAATGAGAAGAAGTGAGAAAGTGGAGAAGTTCGAGGGGTGAAGGGAGTCTAATAAGGAAGCAAGGGGGGAAAGTTACAGGTATGAAAGCCAAGAGGAAGAAGAGAATAAGGAGATAGGGAGAAGAAAAGTTAGAAGATGGAAAAAGCGAAAATGTAAGACAAAAAAGGGTGAGGAAAAGAGAAGAAGAGTTAGAAGATGAAGTCAAGAGGGTATTAATCTCGTATATGACGTTATTACGATGGAGGTGGGCATGTGTGTGTGTAAAGGATGGCCGGTGTGTATGTAGTGATAGAAGCGTGTGTGGGGATGGAGATCGGTAAAGAAGATGCAAAGCATTGTTGGTGGAGATGTCAACAAAGAGAGAAGAAAGAAAATGATACAAAACCTTTAGCAATTGCTAACCTTACAGTCTGACCTACAAGTAGTTCACTGAAAGATATTAGAGTCAAATTAATAAACGAAAGGTTCAAAGTTACTCTATATAAAGTAGAGGTGATAATATAAACCTTCAATTCTACTTAGATTGCATTTGTCCTCTTCAATACCCGAACCTTGAGATGGTCCCCCATCAAGCGAATTTAGGAAATTTCCAAAAAGGCGAAGAATAAGGGAAAAGAGAGAAAAAGGAATGAAATGGTGAAGCCGAGGAGGAAAAAGGAAATTTCATGAAGGAAGCAAGTGTGTATGTATATGAAATTAAACGAAAAAGAAGGAATGTTATCAGTATAGAAACAATGGCTCAAGTAGCTTGACCAAGTGATCAAGTTATAAAAGGAAGCCTTAGAAATGCATATGTGTCGTCAATGAAACGATTTTGTGTATGAGTGAATGTGGAAAGGATATAAAATTATAAAATTATGAAATACTAATGCAAAACGAAGAAATTATACTAAAATAATAAATTAGATATAAGTAAAATATAAACGAACTTTACTTAATACCTTCAACTAAATTAAGGCTCGGCTTAGATTCTAGACATTTACCTTATTTTATCTTATCTTATCATTAGGTAAAATGATTACATGTTGGAATCACTCGATGACAGTTAAGACCATGACCACCACAAACAAGTGAGTGGGAAACTTCATGATATGCTACAATGTTATGATTGATTTTGATATGTTATGTTCAATCTAGATATGTTAGTATATGTGTATTTATATATTAAAAATGCGGATGTGTATATGTGTATGTACATGTAGATGTATATGTATGTGCATGGTTATACGTATGTTTGCATATGGGAGTATTCGTTGTATATATACGTATGCATTCGTGCATGCATGTGTATGTGTATGTATGTATATGAGGTATGTGTATATGTAAATGTGTGTGTGAATATGTGTATGGTATGATGTGTAAGTATATGATGTATATGTATAAGTGTTGATATATGTGTATTGTTGTGTATATGTGTTGATAGACGGGAGTATATGTTGGAATATGTGAAGATATGGGTATTGGATTCATGTATGAGATGCATGTATACCCAAATGGAAAAAGGTTTAAGGGTGTGAAACATAATGGGTTTGATTGCGAGATTTGGATTGATTTTTTTATGCTTGTTTGTGGAATGGTATTTCTTGAATTGTCAATAGATTACTTTTTTTTTTTATGTGGATTGGCTTGTTATTGTCTACTGATTGATCACCTTAAATTGAGTAATTAAAGGTTGGGACTTAATATAAACGGGACATGCATTGCATGAGATATTGCATGAAATTGAAGGTCATCACTACTATAAAGCTCACCAGAAGTAGTCAAAGGATTACTATTTCGCTAAGTGCAGACTAAGTGACTAGGGGATTGTTGCACCTTGATGGTTCCAAATTCGGTCGGTCCTTGAGGGTGTTGCTCAGTGCATGAGGTACAAGAGCGCTCAATGTATGAGAACACTCGAGCTTATAATATCAAAGTTTAAAAAAATATTTTAACTATCAAAGAGATGAGAATAATTGAATTGGTTGTGAGACTTGGGCACTGATAGTGGCTTCAAAATGCCTAACCTAAGGTCAAGAGGGGCATAAACCCTAAACTTCATGTCGATTACCAGAAGACCATGTAAGATGTTACATCCATATGGTTGTTCATGCATAGCATATGATTTGATAACTTGATTTGAAATTGCTTATGCATGTATAGCATTAAGAATATTACACTCCCATTCATTGAGTCGTAGTGTGCCCACTCCTTAACAAACTGTTTTGTAAGTAAAAGTCGTAAAAGCTTAGGATAGGATGGGATGTGAAATGTCAAGTGTTCTTAGAAGCCTAAAACGATAAAGTAAGAAATTGATTGATAAGTTTTCTAGATAAAATGTTATTTTAGGGCCCCGATGTAAGGTTTAAATTTGTAAAATCTAAGGTTTAGTTTTACTCCATTTTATCGGTTGGTAGACGGTACCGACTCTCTACGATCTTAGTTAACTGTAGGGTACAAAATCCATAGTTATATTTTATTATATAGTTATATGTAATATGATTAGTCATAAATGTAATTAACTATTTAGAGTCTTATGATCTCTGACTCATAAGACGATTATCATGTAACGAGTGCACACGTGCCATGATAGCTTTTAATAGGAACTTTTAGGCCCTAAGTTGGGGCATTACAAACTCATTTTCCAACCCTTCTATAATTCAAATAAAGTCTTTGGGACAGCCTTAATTAGAACTTAGTTTAATACATATATTGTCATTTTAAGAGCCTCAATTAAAAGAATTCAAGAATCTTAAAGTTACTACGAATACTCCATACCTTGTCTATTAATGTTTGGTTTCTTTTCTTTGCCACTTTATTTTAGTTTGGAGAGTAGTTATTCCATAATATTGAAGGAACTTTGCAAATGGACCAAGTTATTGTCCATTCTTTGTATACCAAACATAATATTCTCTAACTTTATTTATGACATGATTTTAATTTGCTTTTCTAATTGTGTATCTACTTCAGTCTTAAAATCTTAAAGGCATCCAATTATACTCAACAAATCCTTTTATGACCAAGGTAGGAGTACTTTGATATAATACAATCATGTCAACAAGTCAGTATCACCCTTATGATCAACAAGCAACAATCATCTTTTGTAAAAGGGGTTAATTCAAAGACAATGCTAGCTTATCGTTATGTACAAGTGAATCAACCAGAGCAATTGGATGAGAATTGAACTTTACATAAGAACAAAGTTCATATGCAAATCTTGGACATGCTTAGTTTTTCAAACACTAAAAAATATATTTGCAAAAGTAACGGAAGGCATAGCTTATCTTATTGATGGTTCATAAACATCTAATATACCCAAAAAATATTTGCATATTCTCCACCTATATTTGTTTGCATGATTTTAAATTGTTTTTTTGATTGCATATTTACTTTAACCTTTAAACCTTAAAGACATCCAATGTTTCGTCCTTATTGTAAAGTAAATGAATATATATATATATATATAATATATCATGAGTAGTCATTAATGAAGGAGATGTGGTATTTTAGACCATACAAGACAATATCTGAAAATCAAATGTAGAATTATATGATCTCTAATATGTGCATACTCCTCTTGAAGCTTTTATTTAACTTTGTAAATACCCAAGTATTATTTTATATATTTGTGGGTGTAATTAATAATAATAAAAATCTGCTAAGTATGATACGAGAAATAAGAATTATAAATAAGGACAGGATGGTCATTTTGTGACCTAGGTATATAAGCTCCTTTTACCTAAGGTTAACATTATTTCATCCATTTGCCTCTCATAGAACCCAAGAGCCTTCTTATGTGAATCCATAGAGAAGGAGATGACTTATTCCGACCAATAGCTTATCGGATTAAGGTAAGTATATAAATCAGCGATTGTGAATCGTGATTTAAGTATGTACATGGTAGCGTAGGGAATTAACATATTGAGGTTTACAGATCTAGATCAATCCATGATACATAAGGGATGAAACAAGTGATTCACTCATCTTAATAACAAATTAGGTTAAGTAAGTATATCTACTAGTATATTACATTATAAATTTTATGTTAGATGGATTAATTAGGTTAAATTGAATAAAAATTGACTAAGGGATCGATTTACGAGGTGTACAGTGAGATACACGGCCCCCACTATGACCATGTTGGAACCGTGTTGAAAACTAAAAATGAACCAAAAGATACATGGCCTCCCAACATGATCATATTAAAGATCGTGTTGAAAATCAAAGGTAAATAGAGAGATACATGGCCTCTCAACACGACTGTGTTAAAAAAAAAAAAAATTCAACACAACCTATCAATACAAGCGTGTTGATGAACAGTGAACAGAGAGATACATAACCCCTCAACATGACCATGTTGAAAAAAAAAAAAGACGACTTAGTAAATAAAGAGAGATACATGACCATGTTACGAAAAAGGGGGGGGGGGGGGGGGGGGGGGGGGGGGGGGGGGGGGGGGGGGGGGGGAACAACATGACCATGTTGAAAAAAAAAATGTATATAACCTTTGGCATAGTCTTGTACTACCTCGCACTTAATTAAATAGCTCTCAACATGACCATGTTGAGTTGAAACACATCTAGTCTACTTTTGATATTTATATGAATACAGTTATAAAATCAAGCCATTTGAATTATGTATAGGTTTGGAAGAATTGTGAAGCTAGAAAAGTATAAAACAAACCAAGTTTTGCAAAGTTAGGTACGTATATACCATGTTTGTTGCTTGTGCTTGATAAATTAGATTTTTGCGTGTGAGCTTAATAATATTGTAAATGAACCAGCTTGAGTGTGCATGTGATTGTGAATTGCTAGGTCCAAGAAACCAATAGTGGATCGGTGTTCTTAGGGTAGCATCCCAATGATCAGTATGTGACATTATCCTTAGTGGAGTCGTATACCGAAATGATCCAAGTCTTATATAGAAGATTGTGTTATGAAATGTTGTGATGTGAAAGGTTGTGACACGTATTGTGAAGGGTTGATGTACGATGACTCATGGACGGTGGGGAGTACCGACTATCATACATATATATTATTATTATGTATAATTGTGGAAGGTTGATATGTAATTACTCATAGACGGTAAGGAGTTATATATATATATATTATGTATGGTTGTGGAAGGTGGATGTGTGAGGACTCACGGACTCATAAACAGTGAGGAGTACCTACTATCATATATATATTTTTATTATGTATGGTAAGAGACCCATGGATAGAGGATTACCTTTATCATATATATATATATGTATGTATATATTGTTTGTGGATGGATTATAAAAGGATGTTTAGAAATGTTATGTATGAAGATGTTTATGTTGTGATTGTGTATCAACTAATAATTGTGAAAGATAAATAAAATTGTGAACGAATATTATGATGCATTTTGCATTTGTTACTATTTTTAGCATAGCATGCGCATGTGTGTGTAGGTATGCATTGTACTAGGCATTAGCTCACTCTTGTGGAATTTTTTTTATTTTAGTTACAAATGCTATAGGAGGGATCTTAAGATATGTTGAAAACCTAGAGAAAACAACTCAAGATCTAAACAATGAAAAGAATGTAGAATACGTTTATTACGATGACTAGTAGATAGACTAATGAAAGACACGTTGGATTTTATTTAGTCATTTTAGGAATTTCCATTGTAAGTGAATGTTAATAGCTTCCACTATTAAATTTGAGAAGAATGTTGATGACTTATTTGTGATGATGGAAAATTTCATTATTCTCTATTATGCAATAGATGATTTATAACTATCATTAGGAGTATATGAACGAGAGTATTTTAAAAATAGTAGTGATTGAGCCTTTGCGTGTCTTCAAGAAATGAGGACATTTGACGGACCGTAGCGTACCCTAGTTTGGGGTGTTACAGCTTAGGTGGTATCAGAGCATTAGGTTAATGATCCTTAAAAGCTTAGGCTTTGATTAAAGAATATAGGTTTGTGATCTTCAAAGCTTATGTTGATGAATCTATAGACAACTTAGGTTTGATGATCTTTATAATTAAGTGAGGATCAATAATATAAATTCCAACCAATAGAAAGTAAGTCATAATCTTTAGATGAATTGGATATGAATCTGTAAGATGAAAATACATATTGAGACTGGTTAAAAAATGGGATCGATATTACTTATTCGTAAACCCCTTCAGTAATATTTAAAATGACATCTTTAGATATCCCATACTCTAAGGAAATATATATATTCTTATATCGTTTCTCAAAGCTTTAATGTATTTAATAGAATGTCTAGGAGAATCTTGATATGAGGGTTATCCTCAAGAGCTAGAGGTGATGCTTTTGATAATAGGAGCCTACCCAGACCTCCTTAACATGGATAGGGAGGGAATGAAATCAATGATGAACAGATGCTAAAGGCCATTAATACTCTAGTAAGAATGGTGGAATGACAACAATAACAACTACAAGAGATAGAAGTGTTAAGTATGAGATAGGCACAAATGATGGGGGGAAATTAGAGAAAGAGAGAGGCAATTGAGGAAGTGGGTTTGGACCATTTTGTCAAAATGGTCAAAGAGTTTAGACTTAAGGTAAATGACCCATTGGATGTTGAGTAGTGGGTTGATGAGTTAGAAAAGACATCGAGGTGTTAGGAATTCTTAACGATAAGAAGGTAAAATATGTTGTCTATTTGTTAAGAGGCTCGACTTCTGAATGGTGGTCAAGTTTTTCTAAACTTAACCTAGGAGTAATCACATGGGAAAAGTTTAAGGAACTATTGTATGAGCAATATTTCCCATACAACATAAGGAGAACAATTTAGTTTTAAATTAAAAGCACATAGGCCAACAAGATTGCCAACATATAAACTGTGGGGTAAAAGTATGATTGCTTCTATAGTAGTTAAGGCTAAAGATTTGATGAAAATTAATAGAGTTAGGGTAATGAAGGAGTTTATTGAAGTATTTCCAGATCATCTGCAAAGTTTACCCTTAATAAAGGAGATTGAATTTAGTATAAATATAGTGCTTGGTATAGCTCTAATATCTAAAGCACCTTATCATATGGCACCGATCCCACAACCGAATATATTGGCAGCTCCGTTGAAGAACATTTTCCACTTAGAGTTCCCGTCTATCCCATAATCTTCTATTGATGTGCCTTCCATTGCTAATATGCTTTCGTTAGGGAATTGGGCTTGTAATTCTTGGGAATCTCCTTCAACAGGGTATTCTGCCAATTGGTCGACTAAAGATTGCCCTTTTATCGAGTTTTGATTTATGTATGTGATGTCAAACTCTAATAAGAGCATTTTCCATTTAGAGATTCTCCCTATCAAAACAGGTTTCTTCACCAAGTATTTCAAGGGATCATGTCTTGTCAGCAGCTCAATATAATAGTAAAGGGTGTATTGCCTTAACCGGTGCATGACCCAAATCAGAGCACAGCAAGTCCTCTCTACCTCTGAATACCTCTGTTCCCCGTCTATGAATTTCTTGCTCAGATAATATATGGAACGCTCTCTTCCCTCTTCATCTTTCTACCCCAACAAGCATTCCATGGATTCAGGGAGTATCGTGAGGTATAAGAATAAGGGCTTCCCTTGCTTCGGGACTATCAAGACTGGAGGCTTTATGAGATAGTCTTTGATCGTCCTAAATGCTTCTTGGCATTCGTCGTCCCATTCTACTGTGGCATTCTGTTTCAACAAACGGAATAGTGGCCGGCACTTATTTGTGAGTTGTAAGATAAAACAAGCTATGTAATTTAATCTTCCCAACAAGCTTCTCACTTCTTTGACAGTGCGTGGGGAAGGTAGCTCTAATATAGACTTTACTTTGTCAAGGTCGATTTTAATGCCTTCCCGGCTTATGACAAACCCTAATAATTTGCCCGTTGTGACCTCGAAAGTGTACTTCTCTGGGTTTAACTTGAGTTGGAATTTTTTCAATCGTTTAAACAACTTTCTTAGGATATCTATATGGCTTTCTTCTTCTTTAGACTTAGCTATCATGTCGTCGACATATACTTCGATTTCTCGATGCATCATGTCATGAAGTATTGCGACTATGGCTCTCTGATACGTTGCCCCGTCGTTTTTCAAACCAAACGGCATGACTTTGTAACAGAAAGTTCCCCATGTTGTGATGAAAGTCGTTTTGGTTTTATCTTCTTCAACCATTTTTATTTGATTATATCCTAAGAAACCGTCCATAAATGAGAAAAGATGGTTTCCTGCGGTGTTGTCTACTAGAACATTAATGTGAGGTAGAGGGAAGTTATCCTTTTGGCGTAGCTTGGTTTAAGTCCTGGAAGTCTATGCATATGCGTACTTTTACATTCTTTTTCATAGCGGAGACTATATTTACTACCCATTATGGGTAATCAGACACTTCGATAAACCCTACTTCTAGTAGTTTCTTGACTTCTTCCTTGATCTTTAGTAAGATGTCAGGCCTAAATCTTCTCAATTTCTGTTTTTTAGGTTTGACATCTTCCCTTGTGGGAAGCTTATGAACCACTATTGATTGGTTTAGTCCTATCATGTCACCATATGACCAGGCAAACACATCTGCATATTCTGTTAATAGCTTGGTCATTTCATACTTTTGCTCGGCACTTAAACTAGTTCCGATTTTGAGGTTTTTAGGTTTTTCCATGCTTCCTAAATTTACTGTCTCCACTGGCTCGTCAATTGAAATTCTGCTTTGTTCATGTTTTTGCCAATTTTCTTGTATTATTTCGTGATCAAGGATATCGCCTTCAACAACTGACCCAACAACGTTGGAAACAATATCAGTGTTTTTATTTTTTACCTGCGTGAAATGTCCCTGATGTTCGATGGTAGGAGATCTGGGTGAAGTAAAATGAAAGCATATATATAAGTAAGACAAACTGTAATTGAATTATAAAGAAGTTTCAATAAAATTTTAACAATCGTTCTCTATCCTTGAGCTCACCTAGAGCTATCAATAGGATAACAGAACCAATTATTGAGAGCTGAATGCTGATTGGACGTGCGAGGGGTTGGGCTCCCATTGCTGACGTCATCTTCGCTTATCTGTAGCTCTTGGATGACAGTTGCTTTTCTAAAAGATTGTTGGAGGGGTGGAATACACATCGGGGAGTTGCTTGGCTTCTTTTTCATCCTGCATTTGACACCTTTGGCTTGTGCTTCTTCCCGAGCTGTAGGAATGTACCCTAGTCCAAACGTCTCTTGCTGCCCCTCTTTAAACTGATGGCCCTCCTTGCCGGTCACCACATTCACCTCCTAGAATATCTGGAGACTAAGATCTTCTGAACCATCTTCCCCAATGTATGGTATGGCAGTTTCTTTGTATATGGCATAATCCTGCTCGGTCAGCACGGTGACTATCTGCCCATTTGCAATAAATTTGACCCTTTGATGGAGACAGGAGGGTATGGCTCCAGTAGTATGTATCTAAGGCCTTCCTAAGAGTAGGTTGAAAGATCTTGGGATGTCAAGGACTTGGAAAGCTATGTGGAACACTTGTGGGCCAATCTCCACTAGTAGGTTTATCTCCCCTACTATATCTCTTTTCGACCCGTCGAAAGCCCTGACCACCGTCGAGTTAGGTTTAATATTGCTTAGATCGACCCCCAATAAGTCGAGGGTAGCCAATGGGCAAACGTTGAGGGACGACCCGCTGTTGATGAGTACTCGGGAGACAATCATGTCGTTACACCTCACCACTATAAATAGTGGTTTTGTATGTTGGTCTCCATCCTCTCCTAGCTCTTCCGGGGAGAAAGATATTTGGTCCATGGTGAAAATATAATCTACCACATAGCTTATTTTTTCTGTAGCGATGCCTTCTAGGACTTGAATCTGTTTCAGCACTTTAAAGAGTGCTTCCCTGTGGGGCTCAGAGGCTGTAAGAAGGCCCATGAGTGATATTTGTGCTGGAACTTTATTTAGTTGTTCCATGATCTTGTATTCACTCGCTTTAACCATTTTTGTAAATGCAGCGAGCCCCTCTTCCTCTTCCTCTCCTTTCTCCATGTTGGGCTCTTCGGTCGGGATTTTATATTCCGGGTCATATATTTCCCAGAGCGGTTGATTCTTCCCATCATAGGAGGTCACTCTTGCTCGAGGGTTTGATAGTCAAAAGGTGTGGCCTTATACCTCTCCGCCGGTATTGGGACATTGAACACGTATCTTTTCTTCGGGATCTATATCTCAGTTGACTGTTCCTCATAGCATTTTATGACTCTTGGCTTTTGATTTGAATTGATCATGTTTATAGATTTCTCCTCTTCCTTTGGCGAGTTGTCCCCTTTTTCAAACTCGCGCCCCCATCCGCTAAGCGGCCCATATACAGTCAGGTATAAGAGTAGTTCACCAGGTACTCAAATCTCCCATGTGATTTTCCCAAGGTGCCGACTGTTGGGTCTCCGACTAACCATCTCCTTTTGATATGTGACTTAGCTTGACGAGACTGCCTTTTCTGTTGGTCCATTGCCTCTTGCTTAGAGGCTTCTTTAAGAGCTAACTCTTTGGATGTGATCATATTGATGGTGGGCTTATGATTGGACAACGGATTGGTGTTGACATTGGGTGCTAGGGTGTTAACAAAATCCAACTGTACAATTCCGGCGTCGATCAAATCCTGGATTTTGTGTCGGAGCCTCCAGCATCTGTCTGTAGAATGCCCTCTTGACCCATATGATAGTCACATTTGAGGTTCGAGTCGAAGTTTCTAGGCTTATACCAGTAGTTTGGGATTTCGAAACTGATCAAATTATCCGCCCGCAGCCGAGCAAAGACCTGGCTGAGTGGGATCAGAATTGGAGTGAACTGTCTCGGGACCCTGGTAGTCTGGGCATGATTTGCCATGGAGTGTTGGGCTAGGGTACTCGTGGTCTGAAATGTCACACGAGTTCCGGCCTTGTCTACTTTACCGGAGTGGACTGTGCTGATGGTGGACTCCTTGGCTCTATTACCTCCCAAGGGCCTTAGTGTTGGTGTGATCCTAGGAGGATCCATTGCTTGGAGTCTGCCTGTGGTGATGGCGCTTTCAATCCGGCACCCTGTAGCTACCACTTCTGAGAAACTGGATGATTTCTAGCCCACCAGATGTGAGAAGTAAGTCTTGTCTAGAGTGTTAACAAATATGGATGTCAACTCTTTCTCAAAAATTGAGGTTGCTACCCTGGTTACTTGAGCTCTCCAGCGCTGAGCATACTCTTTAAAATGCTCAGCGTGTCTCTTTCGAAGACTCCTTAGATCGATGACTGAGGGGGCGACTTCAATATTAAACTTGTACTGGTCATAAAACGCTCGGGCGAGCCTTTCCCAGGTGTTGACCTGATTGAAATCCAGGTGGGCATACCAGACTAATGTAGGGCCCGTAAGGTTGTCCTGGAAGGTCTGGATCATCAGTTGGTCATATTGAGTGTACTTGCTCATCTTCTGGGCGTATAGCCTTATATGCATTTTGGGGCAACCAGTACAGTCATATTTCTCAAATTCCGGGGTCTTGAATTTGTTAAGGTACACCTCTTCCCCATATGCTAGCAGACTGGTGATTCCGGCTTACTAAAAACCACCAGGCCCCTCAATTGTCTTCATCTTATCGGCCAGCTGTTGGAAGAGTCTTTTCTCCATCGCTTTCTGTCTCTCCTCTATCTCTTTTTTCAAGTCATCAGAGGTTGGACCCTAGTTGATTCTCGACTCATACTCAAAGGCCGGGTTGAGGTGGGAATTGATTTCTTCATATTCTAGAGGCTGCCCCTCCACTACCTTCCCTTTTCTAACCCCTGAATGCTCTTCTTGGGTCGGCTGGGTGGTGCGAAGGAGGCCGATGCTTTCAGTTAGGAGGTGGACTTATGCAGCTAATTGTTGGACTGTTTGTTCTAAGGATACGATCCTAGAGTCTGAAGTAGCATCGACACTTGCGTTGTTGCGATTGTCACTACTGTTTGCCATTTTTGCTCTTGAACGTGTGCAAATTGGGCTTCTGAGAGGGTTCGGTTGTTTAGGAGCTATTTTGATACCTAGCGCGCATTTTTTTCTTTTTTAGTATAATGTATGCAAATGTAATGCATGTGTCACACGGATGCTAAAAATAAAAAGGGGTCAACAATTTATTGATAATGTAATATTGAAACTTTATTTTTATTGGAAACTTTGGAGTTCGATACTTAAAACAAATGAAAGAGTACAATGATAATCTATTTCCTAGCTCTCTTGGTCTTTTGTTGTGGAGACTCAGGCTTCCCGTTGATGACGGCTTCTAATTCTTTGACTTTGGCTTGGGTCTTCTCCAACTGTGCTTCCAAAGCTTTGTTCCTTTGGTCAGATTCCTTGAATCGTCCTTTCCAGATGTCTTTCTTGTAACTCGGATTTCTTTGCGGAGGAGGCAGTCAACTGTGATACTAACCATCTATTACAATAGAAATTTCTTAATTACAACCAGAACTATGATAACATTACAGGAAAATAGATATGAATTCCATGAACAGAACAAAAAATATTACATCATCATCAATTGTCAACCCATGACATTATGTATGCAAATAGGTAGGTTCTAACTGGTCCCCAAGCTCTATGGTCTCCCACATTCTCGAAGAAATGGATCTCAGGTCATATCGAAGCATTGGGTGGGGTAGCCTAATCGGTCCCGAATGGTGATCACATCACTTCGCCCAAAACCTACACAATGGCCCCCTCGTCTTAGGGTCCTAAGACAGCCCGGGTTTGACCGTATCTATTCACACAAATGTATGCATGCAGACCCAACAACAAAAGTAAAACAATTGAATCATAAATTTAGCTAATTCCCTAAAAGGTTAGCAACAAAACAATAATCAAAAGACATTTCTTAAAAAGGAGTAATTTGAGGAGATTCAGGTAGCTAGCCTACTGGAATATGTTCCCCAGCGGAGTTGCCATCTTGTCGAGTCTAATTTTTTGATTTCCCATTCCTAATTCGATCTATACTAGACCCTATGTTCATCTAATGTAGATCCTCGACTTGAGTTAGGAACTTCGTTTTATTTTTGGAGTCGCCACCCAACTGTTGTTGGGAAAGATTGAATTTGGATTAATTGAGCAGATCAATCCTAATTTGGACCACTAGTCAGCGTGATTTCCTCTTCTCGTTTTTTGTGAAAAGAGGAAGGGAAAACCAGAGTTTCTAAGTTCGGAGGCTAACCTATTAAAACCCTAAGGTTATCACCTAATTTCCTAAAATCTACTCCATCCAGAAATGTCTTTATTTTATTTTTGTTGTCTTTCATTGTGTTTTTTAGTGAATTATTCTAAGAAAAATGATTTTATTCCTTTTTAGGGTTGCCCCAAATGGGTGCCTACGTATCTGCTATTCATGATCAAACAAGCCGTAGTTCACTTTTCCTAAAAAACTTTAAGTGTGTTTGTGAATTTTAATTATGAAATTTCTTTTTATTTATGTTTTTACCATTTTAGGATTTTGTTAAAAACTCTAAGCCTAAGCTTAATAATTTGATTTTTGAAATGATATTTTTAAGGAAAAACACCAATTTTGGATTTATTTGAGAAAATGATTTTTCTAAGTGATAATTTTTCATTTTTCTATTTTTCAACTCATTTCTATTATTATAAATTTTTATTGATTTTTATTAATTTTTTATAAATTATTATTATTTTTTATTAGTTTTTATTAATTTTTCATAATTTTTATTTTTATTGAAAAATTTTCTCCTTGATTTTTATCTATCCTATTTTAAAATCTAAATTATTATTATTATTTTTCTAATAATTTATTATCTTCTTTATAAATTTTCTATATTTTGATTATTTATTATTATAATTACTATTTTTATTTTTTATCATTAAATCCTAAAAAAAAATCTAATTTCTAACATTTTTCTATTTATTGAATTATAAATAGAAAATAAGTAAATAAATAAAATGAAATAATAAAAAAATTCGACTTACCTAGATCCGGGTCGGTACACGGGTCAGGTCGATCGGATGCGGCGGTTGGGACTACTCGTCGGCGGCGTTCCAACGGCCCTTTTTGTCGAATGAAGGGTGTTCCTAAAGCTTCCGAGGATGAGGAACCTAAAACCGGTGGTAGTTGTGGTCGAAAACCTCCCCAGGCGGCATTTCAAGGCGATGTTGATCAACGGTCGTGCTTGAAAAATCCGGCAAAGCTCTAATCTCACTTATTTCATTTCTTTTCTCACTTTTGATCCGTCATTCAGCTTCTCCACTTCATCCTCTATTTATAGGCGTTCAAAATCAAGGTGGATAAGCTCGGATTTCCACTGATTGAAGCAAATAGGATTTGCGGTTAAAAAACTCACCTCCGATTTGTGTAAATCTATCGACTTGTTGAGATTTGATTCCAATTAGATGATGTTTATCTTATTTCTGTTGAAAATATGTTGAATTTGTGCAAAAAATCGAATCAAAATGGCTGAAATCGGATTTTTCTCCTCGTCGGCGATCTCGGACAGAGGTTGAAGACAATCACACGCTTGACACGTGCGTTCGCTCCAACCAATCGGATGCTAACACGTGTCCCAAGCAGAGTAAAATTTCGCAAAACGAGGATTCTACTTCCCCCACGTTTCAAACCCCTGACCTCGCACCCCCCTACGCGCGCCTGACCTTGGTCCGGACTAGCTGAGTTAGCCCACTTTTGTGATTTTATTTATTTCGCAAAATTGCATATATGCAATGCGATTTTTTTTTTTGTATTTTTTGAAATTTCAAAAATTTATAAAAATTATTTAATCCTTATTATTGCCATTTCTGAAATTATTTTCCAAAATTGATGTATTTTTCCTATTTATTTATTTATTTGAATATTTTTTCTATTTTTGCCAAATTAGAGAAAATATGGAAAAAAAAATTGAAAAAATGGAAATTAATTGTGGTTGATTATTATTGATCATTAGGGCAAAAATGGGGTGTTTACACACCTACATAATTGAATGAATTGAAAGACTAGATACAAGAGCTATTGGACAAGAAATTCATTAAACCAACTGTCTCACCTTAGGGTGTACTAGTACTATTTGTAAAGAAGAAAGACAATAATATGCAGTTATGTATAGACTATTGGGAGTTGAACAAGGTTATAATTAAAAATAAATACCCTTTTCCAAGGATTAACGACTTGCTTAATCAGTTATAAGGAGCTCAAGTCTTCTCAAAGATAGACTTAAGATCTGGGTAACATCAATTAAGATCAAGGAGGAGGACATCTAGAAGACCATGTTTAAAACTAGATACGGGGATTATGAGTTCCAAGTAATGCCTTTTAGACTCACAAATGAAAAAGTGAGTTTCATGGATTTAATGAACCGTATACTCAAGGAATACTTTGACAAGTTTGTCATCGTGCTCATAGATGACATTTTAATATACTCTAGAAATGAAAAAGATCGCGAGCAACACTTGAGAGTAGTATTGAGCATATTGTAAGTAGAAAAGTTATACACCAAGTTTAAGAAATGTGAGTTTTGGCTTAAGCAAGTCACCTTTTTGGGACATATGATTAATAAGGATGGATTATCTGTAGATCTTGAGAAGATAAAAGCTGTAAGTGAATGGCCTAAGCTAAAGACTGTAACAGAAATTAGAAACATGGTAATCTAGCAACGATGATCACAACTTAAAAGAAAATATTAGAAGATATGTAGAAATTAGACTTAGAGATTGTGACTCATGAAATTGGAGCTAGACTCACCAACCTACAAATACAGTCAATGTTAATTGATAGAATAAAGGTTGCACAAGCTAGAGATAAGAGAATACAAGAAATAAATAAATAAATAAATAAGGATGGAAGAGGGAAAAGCTGTAGAATTTATTGAAGATGTAGAGAGGGTGTTGAAGTATGGTTACAGGCTATGTGTGCTAAGTATAAATGAATTAAAGAAAGCGATATTAAAAGAGGCACACAATTCTGGCTACTCTATACACCCTGGAAGTAACAAGATGTATAAAGACCTGAAAAACCATTATTTATGGAGGAATATGAAGAAAGAAGTGGTTGGGTATGTATCTAAGAGTATGATATGCCAACAAATTAAGATAGAACATCAAAGACTCAATGGTATGTTACGACCTTTACCTATACTAGAATGGAAATGAGAACATGTGACCATGGACTTTGTCGCAACACTACCCCAATCGATGACTAAATTAGACATAGTTTGGGTAATTGTTAGTTGACTTACAAAATCGGCACACTTTATACCAATAGGTACTAGGTATAAACTAGAGAAGCTGGCACAAATTTATATAAAAGAAATTGTTGCATAGGATATCGGTCTTCATAGTGTCAGATAAAGATATGAGATTTATGGAGAGGTTTTGGAATAGTCTGCACAAAGCTTTGGGTACAAAACTACAATTTAGTATGGCTTTTCACCCACAGACAAATAGCTAGTCAGAGCGAAGATTCAGATATTAGAGGATATGTTAAGGGCATGTACATTAGACATTGGTGGAAATTAGGATAAACATTTGCCTTTAGTGGAATTTGCCTACAATAGTAGTTACTAAGTTACCATCCAAATGGCACTGTATGAGGTGTTGTATGGAAGAAAGTGTCGATTGTCGTTACATTGGGATGAGGTGGGTGAGAAACAAATATTGGGACCTGATCTAGTGCAAGATGCAGTAAACAAAGTGAAGTTAATCAAGCAAAGAATGTAGTCAGCCCAAAGCCACCAAAAGTCATATGCAGACAAGATAAGATGCCTATTAGAGTTTCAGGTGGGAGATCATATGTTGTTAAAGATTTCACTCATTAAAGGAGTGATAAGATTTTGACTAAGGAGGAAATTGAACCCCAGATATGTGGGACCCTTTGAAATCTTAGAGAAAATTGGACCAGTAGCATACAGACTGGCATTGCCACCAAGTCTGGCTAAAGTACACAATAAATTTCATATTTCCATGCTAAGAAAATATGTGCCAATCCTAAATCAAATCACCACATTGGAACCTCTGTAAGAACAACTAAATCTCACAATAGTAGAGAGACCTATCATAATTATGGATACTAAAGAGAAAACTTTGAGAAGATGGGTTATCAAATATGTCAAGGTGCAATTGAGCAATCAAACCAAAAGAGAAGTAACCTGGGAACTAAAAGAAGAGATGAGAAGAAGATACATAGAACTCTTCAATGATCCAAGTAATTTTCAAGGATGAAAATTCTCGGGGTGGGGGGGGTTGTGGAGGAGAATGTAAATACTTGAGTATTGTTTTATATATTTGTGGGTGTAATTAATAATAATCTGCTAAGGATGAATGGGGACAAAATAGTCATTTCGCAACATAGGTATATAAGCTATTTTTACTTAAGGTTAACATCATTTCCTCCATATGCCTCTCACAGAACCCTAAAGCCTTCATGTGTGAATCTATAAAGAAGGAGACGACTTGATCCCACCAATAGCTTATCAGATTAAGATAAGTACATAAATTAACGATGAATAATGATTTAAGTATGTATATGGTAATGTAGGAAATTGACGTATTGACATTTACAGATCTAGATTAACTCATGATACACAAGGGATGAAACAAGCGATTCACTCATCCCGATAACAAATTAGGTTAAGTAAGTGTATCTACCAATATATTACATTATGAATTTTATGTTAGATGGATTAATTAGGTTAAATTGAATAGAAATTGAATTAAGGGATCGATTTACAAAGTGTACAGTGAGATACATAGCCTCCCAACACAATTGTGTTAAAGACCATGTTGAAAATCAAAGGTAAACAGAGAGATATACGGTTTCTCAACACGACCGTTTTGAGACCGTGTTGAAAAAAAAAAATTCAACATAACTTATCAGCATGTTGATAAATAGTGAATAGAGAGATACATGACCCCTTAACATGACCATGTTGAAAAAAAAAATGACTTAATGAATAGAGAGAGATACATGACCATGTTAGAAAAAAGAGGTGGGGGAGGGAGGGGGGAGGAGGAGGAACATGACCTCTCAACATGACCATGTTGAAAAAAAAATGTATACGCCCTTTAGCATGGTCATATACGACCCCACACTCAACTACATGGCTCCTAACATGACCGTGTTGAGTTGAAACACGTCTAGTCTACTTTTGATATTTATAGGAATATAATTCTAAAGTCAAACCATTTGAATCATGTATAGATTTGGAAGAATTGTGAAGTTAGAAAAGTATAAAACAAACCAAGTTTTGCAAAGTCAGTACATGTATACCATGTTTGTTGCTTGTGCTTAATAAATTAGATTTTTGTGTGTGGGCTTAATAATATTGTAAATGAACGGATTGAGTGAGCATGTGATTGTGAATTGTTGAGTCCAAGAAACTAAAGGTGGGTTGGTGTTCTTAGGATGGCACCTCGATGATCGATATGTGACGTTGTCCCTAGTGGAGTCATGTACCGAAATGATCTAGGTTTTATGTAGAATATTGTATTGTGAAAGGTTGTGATGTGGAAGGCTGTGACATTTATTGTGAAAGGTTGATGTGCGAATGACTCATGAACTTATGGACAGTGGGGAGTACCCACTATCATATATATATATTATGTATAGTTGTTGAAGGTTGATATACGATGACTCATCGACAGTGGATACTTCCCACTGTCCATGAGTCTATATATATATATATTATAGTTGTGGAAAATGGATGTGTGAGGACTCACAGACTCATAGACATAAGGATTACCTTTGTTATATATATATATTGTTTGTGAATGGATTGTGAAAGAATGTTTAGAAATGTTATCTGTAAAGATGTTTATGTTGTGATTGTGTATTGGCTAACAATTATGAAAGATAAATAAAATTGTGAACAAATATTATGATGCATTTTGCATGTGTTACTGTTTCTAGCATAGCATGTGTGTGTGTAGGTATGCATTGTATTGGGCATTAGCTCACCCCTCATGAGGATTTTTTTTTTTTTTTAGTTATAGATGCTATAGGAGAAATCGTAGGATATGTTGAAAACCTAGGGGAAACAACTCAAGATCAGAACAATGAAGAGAATGTAGAATATGTTTATTACAATGACTAGTAGATGACTAATGAAAGACACATTGGATTTTATTTAGTCATTTTGGGAATTTCCATTATAAGTGAATTTTAATCGCTTCCGCTATTCAATTTGAAAAGAATGTTGATGACTTACTAGTGAGGATGGAAAATTTCATTATTCTCTTTTATGCAACAGATGATTTATGATTATCATCAAAAGTATATGAATGAAAGTATTTAAATAATAGTAGTAATTGAGCATTTGTGTATCTTCAAGAAATAAGAATACGTGGTGGGCCATAGCGTGCCCCAATTTGGGGCATCACAAACTTACTAGTTTGTTTTCCCTTAATGCAATCCACACAAGTGTTAAAATCAATAAAATCCAAAGTACTAAGTACTCCATTGTCTGCTAACTTTTTTATTCCCTTTTATGGGGATGTGACCTAATCTTAGATGCTACAATATAGAGAAATTTTCATCATAATGCAACGTTTAACACCAATGTGAACATATGTAACACTCTTAGTAGCATTATATTGTAGATTAATAGAGAAAAGACCATCTAGAAATTTATCAATCTAAATAAGATTGGATTTATAAAGTTAGCTATAATTCTTTAAAAATTAAAGGAATAAGCCAAGAGTAAAAGTTTGGAAACTAAAGTCAAATTTCTAGAGAAACTTGGAATATAAACCGTCTTCCAAAACTAGAACATAGCTACTATTTAGTAGTAAAATGCAAATTCCAATAGCCTCCACATGTGAACATACCATGTTTCCTAATAAGATGCTTTACTCACTTCCTACTACGCTTCCTTAGTTTTCACTCACCTCAAAAGGTATTTGAAATATGAATAATAGCACCAAAATCTATCCACCATATATTATGATTTACATCAACCATATTAAATCCATAACGAAGAAATAAGATTGGTTTACCTTTCTTCTCAAGCTAATTATGAAATTTGGTGAAATCTTTCTTCAATTGCACCTTCCTTTTGCAAAAAAAGCATTATGATTTCTTTTTTTATTCCACCTTGAGGTGACATTTTGTCTTTCCCCTTTCTCTTTACTTAATTCTTTCCTTCATATTAGTCATTTTATTGTGTGACCAACATAGTACTCTCACACATTTCCATTACTAGCATTTTGTCCTCTTAAGCACACATGGTCAAGCATTCATTAATTGACCATTTATTCTTTTTGTGTATCATAAGAGAGGTTAAAAGGTCCATATTTCCATGGAAGAGTATTTAGAATAGAGTGCATAGAGAAAAGTCTCACACATATCAACCTCAAGAGTTTTCAATTGAGTCACAATATCTGTCATCATGATGTGCTCACGCACACCTCTCACACTAGTAAGCCTTAGGGATACAAACTTCATTATTAGGGTGTTGTACTAGCGAGTGCTTTATTTGAAGTTTCAAATTGCTCATTAATAGCTTTCAATAATGCCTTGACATCTTACTTGATTGCAAAACTGAATGCTAGCACAAATTATGGTCTTTATGAGCTTCCATTGCTCATAAAAACCTTATCTTCTAAGAAAGCTAGTCTCAGTAATGATTGATTTGTCTCTCTTGATATCATAATCAATATTCATGCACCTTAATTGGAGAAGAACCCTTTATTTTCATACCCTTTAATTATTGCTACACTTAGTGTTAGAATAATTGAAATGTTGCATGACTACATAAAAATTCAATACACATGCTTACATTAAATAAATTTGAGACTAAACATATATCATGTTTTGCCAATGCAAATCATATCCTTTTAATTATGAATCTAGTGACATAAAATATTTCCTACGGACTAAAATTTTAATTCAATTAGATCCATCCAACTTTATGATGAAACCATCAAATTATGTTATTTTTCTTAATTCATGTGGGTAAATTAAAAAATATAATTTAATATTTTATCCTAGTTAGTGGTTAATCATACAAATACAATAAAAGTTCCTATAGGATAAAACTTATGGAATTGAATATGATTAATCCCAATAAAAGTTGTATACTATATGTGATCCAAACTTATTATATAATTCGCATAATTAAAGGTGTTGTGGCTAAACTATAATTATATAAAATTATATGGATCACTAGATTTTCAACTTTATTAGAAAATTTTTCAAATAAAATTGCATGTAACAATGGATAATATGAACAAGAAAATCCATAAACCAAAAATTTAATGATCATTGCATGTATATAAGAATAATGTTAATAATATTTTATACAAGTAATACCATGCAATATGTGATGATCATATAAAAGAAACTTTGCTAAAATATATCATATTCATTGTGAACAAAATGTTAAATCCAATAGTATTTGAATTCATGGCAAATAAAGACAATCACTATTATGGTTGGAACCACAATAATCTGTTTTAAAATTTTAAGTTTGTAGATATGACATAGGTTTTATATTTGTCACTTAACATGTCCCTTCATTTGTAGACTAAAACTTTAAAACTTATCAAATGAATAAGTTAATTAAATGGGGGCGAAATGATTGCATAGGAGTTTAAACTAAAGATCTTCTGCTTCGATACCATATCATGGCTCACATCACAACCATCTAATTTAAAAAATTAAAAATGTAAATATGGTGTGAACTTTATATTTATCACTTAACAATCACAATATAATAGTCTTTATGCATGTGGACAAGTAGTACTAGACCTATTGTGTCATCCTTTTGTTTTATTAGCCTTTCATTCAAATAAAATATGCCAAGGTAGAGGCAAAATTATGACTTTGATAGCAATTACAAGTCTCTAATATTTATGATTGTCATAATCACAATTCTATCTACTATTAAAACTTATAAAATTGTGTAAAACCGAGTAAAATCAGAAACTTATATATTTAAATTCATAATTCTATCAAGGGTTTGCATTTAAATAATTTTATATCAATTTTAAACTAAGAAAAAGCACATAAAAGTGTAAACTTATAGAATTGTATAGTTAATTTACAATTTTAACACTTATACTAATATAATCAAATAATAACATAATAATATTAGCAAAGAATGAAAAGATTTAAATACCTTCAGCCATTGATAATGTGAGAAGCCTTACAAGAGTGTAAATAACACTAGGTTTGTGAAATTCTAAAGCCTAGTTCTATGGGGATACAACTGATGATTAGGCTTTTAGCAGAAAAAGACTATATTTGCCTGTGTGCACTCAGACAATCACAATTTCTTATATTGCTATAAAATGATGGAAGATGCCCTAATTTCACAGTTACACAACTATCGAACTATTATGTTATATATATCATTCAATCAATTTCTTCTTATTTTTTCTTTTACATGCTGTATTCTTCCTAAGTAAATTACAGTTTCAATTTTGGTACTTGTAATGTTTCTGGACGACTGCTGTTTCAAGATCATGACAACTCGGTTTATGTTAACCAGGACTATTGTTTTTAGGATGAAGACAATTCAGTTTATGTGAATGAAAAATATTAAAGTTATACTACTGAAAAACTACTAGCTAAAACGCAAGTTATTTTAGTAGATTGACCTGCTAATACTAATAAAAGAAAAAGAAAATCAGAATTAACTTCAAAAAATTAAAAAAAAAATTGCATTGGAAGTTTATTTTAAATGTATATTTTATTTCCATTTTCTAAATAAACAAAGAGAAAATTGAAATGAAATATTAGAGTACCGTGGAGACGATTCGGGTTTTCTGTGATAATATTGTTGAAGCCCAGTCCAACTGCTCTCGGGCTTGAAACATTTTCCAGGGCCTGATAAGTGGGCTTGGGCAGCTGCCCCTTCTGCTTTGTCTGTCGCTCCTCTCTTTTCTGCAATTTTCTTATTTATTTCATACTTGCATTGCATATAAGATATAATTCTTTATCATTAGACATTCAAATATCATTTCCCTATATTATTCATTTATCTTATACGGTTAGATTCATTAGTACGGATAGAGATACTTAGTGGAATTAGAAAATAAAGACACTTTATACGCCAAATTTTGATAGACTTATCTTGTAAGATTTTAAGATATTAATTTTTTTTTTTTTTTTTGCATCTAACTTGAAAAATAAAGTTAATGAAGATAGGCAAGTGAAATGCATATATAAGGTTTTGACTAGACACCAGACACGAGTCAACTTGGTCCTGAACCGGCTTGGACCCACTAGTTCCTCGATCTAAAAAAAATGAATTGGAATTGACTCAAGATCCTATAGTTCTGGACTGATTCATGTGAATCAACTTTTTTTTTTTTTTTACCTAGATTTGACCGGTTTATCATATGAACCCACCAAATTAGCAGGTTCTTATGTGAACCAGCTATCTTGAATTGATTTACAGTTCATAAATTGACGAGCTAGATTATGATTCAATCCGACCCATAACCTATGTCTAGTTTTGACTATTATTTATTTAGTCAGTAGCTCTTGACATTTATCAATGAACATTTGATGTTGAGAAATCCAAGATGGTAGTTAAGCTATAATGTAATATAGTAGATATGAATTGAGCAATAAGTACTTTATGAAATAGGAAAAGTAGAATTTTGTTTTATTGGGTTAAAGATTTTACCATTTATTTTAAGAAAGATGAATAAAAATAGATATAGAGTAGGGTTACTAGTTGTGTTAGCAAGTCGTGTTTGGGTTTTACATTATGTTAGGTGCAAATAGACTGAAAAAAATATTAATTTATTTCGTATTCATACTTATCCTGTGTATTAAGTTTGTGTATACCTGAGTTTTATTCAGCTTTGAATAAAAGTTGAAATATCATTATGTTTGATTTTATAGAAAACACTTCCAATTTCTTTTATATTTCTTAAAATAATTGTTACAACATAGTATCTACTGAGGTGAAATATAACCTTTGCAATCAACATGATCGCGATGACCGTAATTACTAATAATAAGTCATGTGTAATATTTGGCAACAAAAGATAGATTGATAGTGGCTGTGATACAGGCTGATAATGGTTATGAAAATGTATTCTATTAATCCTTAAAATTTTAACTATTTTAAATTGCACACTGATAACCAATATAGCTTTGCATCCATCAATATCACCTCCTACAGCAAATAATTCACCTAATAATCTTTATTACAATTTCAATTTTTAAATATTATGTTATGTCCATAAATAGTCGAATCAATAAGTGATTAATAAGGTTTTTAATCTATTAAACCGAAAGTTGCTAACTAGTCAAGTACCAACAGTAATAATTACAAAAACCATAATTAGGGCATGATTGTTAACCAAATGAAACCAATCAAGCAATTCTAAGATATTAGTTTTTTTTTTTTTTGCCTTGAGGATAAACTAACCACCCTACCAACTTTTGAGTTATGTAGGAAAGGAGGCAAGGAATAATCGGCTCATTCAATGGAAGCTTATCGCTTGCAACCTACGAATTGTGTCTTCACCTAATATCTTGAATAAGAGTTGCATAACTCAACCATAATCAGCAGCTTCATTTACTTAAACCGAAAGTTTTCACCCTTGGATGCAAGCTTATAAATATATACCGTTGGGGAGATTGAATTTTCATTCTTGAAGTCTTTGTATCGAGCATATTTTCACTTATCATATGTATAAACATAATTTGATAAAATGAATTTCTATATTTATTTATTAAAATGTATTAAGTTTTATTGGTAAACGTACAGTTTGAGACGAAACGGGAAATCCATAATAATAAATATTCATTTATACGGTTGGCTAAGTGGGTATTACTTCAAATGACGAAAACAAATCTAGACAAACAACTTTGAGAGGTCAAAAGAATGTTTCTTATTGAAGTTTAGATTTCGTGAGCATTTTTACTTTTGAAGTTTTGGAACATTTTCTTCTCTACTTGACCTGCTTTGTAAGAATATACTCTTGTGAAGCGGTGGCAGATGAGAATCCTAGTTACTAGGTTACCAATCTTTTACTAACATCCTGGCTCCTTGTTGCATGCTAAATCGCAACTTACCATTGATCAAATATAGTAATAAAATTGATAGGAATAAAAGGGGCAAATTGTAAATATATAATTGAAGTATGGTTTAAGTACAACTAAATCTAAACTTTTAAAATATAATTTTATCTTTTATAATTTTCAATAGTATAAAAACAATCCTCAAATTGTTGTAGAAATCCCACAACTTTTTAGGCTCGAGCAAAAATTTGGCATAAGGATGAGCAGATACAAAGTCTGTAGGATATAAGACTCTATCCATACTTTATTCTATAAGGTACATGTTTCTATATTTTAGAATTAGAACCCACTTTGTAACATTTTGAAATTACTCTATACTTTAAAAAATCTTCAGGATATAAGATACCTAGTAAAACTTATAAATTTTGTTATTTTTCTCGTAAATTTCAAGTTTATATGATATTGAAAAAGTCACTTATATATGATATTACAAATGTTTCATATGCAAAACTCATAAAACTGGTAACAAAACCTATAAAATTAAAAAGTAATTTTCTTTCTCTTTATTATTTTAAGTTTAAGTAATCTTACTATTTATTAAATAGGAAAGAATAAAGAGAAAAAGTGGAAAACATAGCATTTTGGTTATTAATTTAAGAGCTTGGATTTCTTTAATTTTTTTTACTAAAATATTTATTGGCTAAAAAATATAATAATATTATTTATTATTTATTTATTAATATTATTTAATAATTTTTCATAAAATGGAAATATGGTACCTTAAAACTTATGTCATGTATTCCTTAAAGTACAGGTTTTGGGGTGGATACATATGATAGTAAAGTCTTATACTATGCCCTATCTTATGAAAAGCAAGTTTTGAAAATTTTATATTTAAAATCTACATTATAACTCTTAATATTCATATGAAATTTACTCAGTCGAATAAAGTATGGACAAATATTATGTAAAATAAGGTTATCCGTTCACCTCTAATTTGGTAGTTATTTATGTATTTTTTTAATGTTATAAGGATGTAAAATAATCCTTACAAATTTAAGAATGATGATCTATTTACAATTATCCAAAGAAAAATGCCCTTTTTCTTTTTCTTTTTCTTTTTTATAAAACTTAAGTTGTGTATCATCACTCATCATCATCTTCCTCATTCTTCTTTCTTACTTTTTCTCTTAGTCCTTTCATCTTATTCTTTCTCACTAGTTTCATCTCTTAATCCTTCCATCGTTTATAATATCCATATTCTAAAAATGTTACAATTATAATATTTATATAATAGTATAAAATACTTATACTGCTATATAAACAATACATGGTCATTATGAATTGTATATTGTGTACAATTTTAAATGAAAAAATAAAATAAAATCTATTATTAATAGATTATGGGTTAGTCCATATAATCCACCAAAACACATAAATGGGTTATATTGGTGTGTTTAACCCATAAAAAACATATAAATGAGTTAATGGACTGGCTTGGTGAGTTAACCCATTTAACCTATTGACTCATGTGAGTTGGGTTTGGGCTAATATGTAACACTTCAAAATTTAAAACGTTAAAACTCGCCGCATATTCCTACAATATATTGACATATAAAGGTTCTCATTTACACATGTAACTTTCAAACCTGCACAATTGCAAACTTCAAAGTAACATAACTTCTCTGATGAATAAGAATGAATTACTTATAAGTGAGTCATTTTAACCTCAATTATAACTATACTAAAATGATAGTGTTGATTCAATTGCATAGCTAAATCTCAATTTTCACAAAATGTTAAAGAGTCATAAATAAGTAAGTCTATCCACTATAAACTCCCAATAAATCCATCTCTATGTCCATAAAAAAACTCCTAATTAACCTCACTACTTGTCACTATAGTAGTAGTAATAATCTTTATCATTCTCATCCTAGTAGTAATAATAGATATTTCTAAGTTCATGATACTCCACATATTCATCATACCCACCTATAACTAAAAAAGAAAAAGATTTAAACTTAAGCCCAATATGCGAATACCACAAGCACATGCGAATGTCGTTCAAATTACAACATACACACACATAAGAATGCAACATTAATATCACAAATAATTCGTTTATTATCTTGGATTTGGTTGTTAACCATCATAAGGGTACTCATGAGCTTGCTACACCATATATAATGTATATATATAGGTATCCTAGGTTGAGAACTATCACTATAGGCTCCAACTTTCTAAATGATATTGGAAACTGCCACGGTGGAGTCCAATACCCCTAAAATATATCTTAGATCATTTTTGTATAGAACTTAACTAGGGACAACATTGTATACTAATCATCAAAGTGCTCCTTAGGGATTTATCATTGTAGGTCCCTAGGTCAAGCCAACCAAAAGCAACACACCCATTCAAGTCCAATATCGATTAAGTTTATTGATTTTACTAAGTTAACAATCACAAGCAGCAAACATAGCAATCATTTACCTAGATGATTTCTTAGTAACTATCAAATAGGTTAGGACTTGTTAAGTATCAAAAGATTAAGTTTAGTATTACCCTATAACATAACCAAAGTTCACTAGGTTGTTTAACTAAATATTTATTGTGTATTTTCCTTCCCATTACTCTATTGTAGGTGAAACCAACTTGAAATTGAAGAAAACCAAAATAAAAAGGAAGAAATAAGTGTAACATAGAACTTTAGATCAACACAGCTGTGTACATGGCCGTGTAGGTGAACATAGTTGTGTACCCTTTTGTGCATAAAGCGCTTTTGACATACCTAAGTATATGATCGTGTACTTAACCATATACTTCAATAGGTATACACATGTGTACTCAGTCGTATATCCCCCACTATGCAAAGCCCATTTTAACTCCGTACAATCAGGTACACGAGCATGTACTTGACCATATATCCCCCTATTTCGAAAATTTCCCTCTTCATCTATTCCAAATAGCATTCCAATCCTAATTTCCATGCATCAAAACAAAATTACTTTGATTCAATTATTAAATCTACACTTTTACACGAAGAAGAAACACTTACTTGTTCAATTCGATTGAACAACCAAAATCTCTACCTGAACCCACACACTTGTTTCACTAATTTTGCATCTCTTATCCCTTAAACTATAAATAATGCACCACATAACATTTAGATTATTGAAACTAGAATAGTAATAGCCAATTATGTCTCACCTAAATGAGATTGTACCACTCTTTGTGTAATTTCCTAAGGAACTTGACGGCTGTTAATGTTAGCCTTCTGGTGTATCCATTATGTAAAATGGAAAAGAGTAGGTAGATAAATCATAAAAGGGTTTAAATATCCTAATTGCAAAAGACCAAACTACCTACATTATTAAAACCTTATTATTTTTCTTGCCCTTGTATTTTCTTTATTTTATTTTACATACATTACACAATAAATTCTAACTCATTTATTAAATAGGTAGTCATAAGTTAGCTTGCTTAACCTACGAGCTAAAGTGGGTCGGACTAAATTAGACCATTTAACCTACCTGCACAACTCTAATTTCTAATATCAATCTTGAATTACTAAACATATAGGGTTTTATAGATTCATACATATAGCAAAAGTTATCAATATATTATTACATAAGTTTTCCTTTGATTGAAATTAACTTGCTATAGTTCTCATATTCTCCTTATTTGGAACATCTTTTAGGTTAAAAAAGAGAAACAACACTTAGACTCAAACAAAAAAAAAAAAAAATCATTGGCTCTAATGTGCCACTTTAGGCCATGTTTAATGAGAGGTGCTTAGCAAGCTCCCAATGTTAAGGAACCCCTTTTTGGGATGCTTATACATTATATATGGTTCCTTAAAAAAGTTAGGTCTTTAGCTAAAGACCCCTAAAAAACTACTTTTTTTTTTCTTTTCTTAAATTGTAGTTCTTATAAATATAATATAAATAAATTTTCAAAAACTTTGTTTAAGAATTTTAGTGATAAAATGGATAGTTCCTTAAAAAAAAATGTTTTTTGAGATGTTGACATAATACTAAGGGTCCTAGATGGGTTCCTTAAACCGTCAACATCCGTGAGTCCTTGACTCATTTTCCTATGTGAAGAACCTAACGTTTCATGTTTCTATGGGATGGGTCATGTCCTTCAACTCTTTGAAGTCCTCTAACAAGGATCCTAAAATGTTACTCTTTTGTTTCTTTTTTTTTTTATATTAGCTTGTGTATATTTTTTGTATTATGAGTTCCATAAATAATATTAAAAAAAAAATTAAGGGCTTTAGGGATTAAGTAAAGAAGTCCATAAACGAGAGAGTTGCTTAAGATATTAATGTACTATAGTATGGAGGAGAAACAAACTATATGACATGTGTATGTTACTTTAAAAACATGCATGAGTGGTAAAAAAAATGGAAAATTTTTCAAAATGGTACTTAAACTTTGTACTTTGCATGAATATTTTATTTATTATCTATTTTTTGAGTTGTTAAATGCGGTACGGAATTGAAAGTTATGTTATTAGCGTTGTTACATGCGTTATATCATCTAACAATAACATAATTCTGAATAAATATTTTTAGCTAATAGTTGACGGCAAATGGCATATCACATTAACAAAAGCATGGAAAAAAAAAAAGCCTACGTAGGAAGCTTATGTAGACTTTAGGTATACAATGCCGCAAATCTTAAAAAAATCATGCTCCCTTCATCTATCTTTTTCTTCGTCTTCTTAATACCTAACCCTAATTCTAACAAAATATGCAAAAGGCAAATGAAGTTTTTTTTTTTTTCCCAAAAAACAAAAAAATAATAATAAATAAAACTGAATTAACCCATGAATGCAACAATATTCAAACCGACAAAAATCTACGGATATAAATCTAAGTTGCTTAAAAAATGAAGAAAAGATCGTTTTTTATTTTTTTCCGCATATCTTTTAAATTCTATACCTTTTTACTAAATCTTGCTTTAAAGTCAAAACTTAGTTAATAATAACTCAAAATCAATAGCAAAATTCAATTCCAACGGGAGAAAGTTAGCCACAATTTTCGCCTGTACTTCTACTTCGTATCAAAAGACCCAAGTCCCACCTTTTTTTTTTTTTAAATTATAAACTCAAATCCCTCATACACTCAATTTTCTTAATTACACCCGATTTTACATTTTTTTTTCACCTATCACCTAGCAATATTACTATAATCATCCCCTAAACCCTTGCATATTTAAGAAACCTTAGAAATACTAGAACTTCACAAAGACAAAGATTGCAACTTGCGCTGTTCCAATTGATTTTGGATTGCTAATTGTAATTGGAACATGTATTATGTGTCTAGTTTCATTTAGCCTCGAATCCAATAAAAAATGATAAATAATGAAAATAGAGATTGAGAAAGTGTATTATGAAAATTCTCAATTTATTTTCTGATCATTTATTATTTATCAAATCTAATTCGTTTGCTACAGCCTTTAGAAACCGCTCACTTTCATCTATTTAAATGTTGAGTACATAAAAAGAAAGAAGCAAACTATTCAAGTTTGTCAATAACACTCCCTTACTTTGCTATCCAATGTGGCACTAAAATGGATTGCATGGTAATATCTTTTAAACATTTATTACAGTTGGCGTACATGTCTACCTTCATTTGGGTCATAGTGATGATAGACAATAATTTACAATAAAACTTCTAATTAAATACTACATTTGATAGATTTAAAATTTATATAGTAAATGACTCTAAAATGGATTTTTTTTTCTTGATATTATCCCCAAAAAAAACAACCATGGATCAAATTTTCATTGGTTTTTACCTTGTGACTTGTGCACTAACATAACACAATTTTTAGATTTTATGTGAGATTAAAAAAAGAGAGAACGAAAAAGAGAGATAGAGAAAACTAGGTTATAATAGAGTCATTTTGTTTTACGATGTAATATGATAAATCGTATAATATTCTTTTTTAACAGATATTATATATTTTGAATTATTATGTAAGTTTTGAGATTACTTTCTTCATATGATAATGAATTATTAACAAAAATTCTAAAACCCTTAAGTATTATGGAGGCGCTCTTTCTTACTATAGTTTCTCTCTCTCTTCTCTCCTCTCCACTTTTTTCAAAATCCAAACCCTAATTAAAAAAAACAAACCTAGGGTGCGGCCATCCCCAACATAACTGCTTTCTCATTCTTTTTAGGTTATTCGTTTCCTCATCAAACACCCAATAAAAATCCTCCATTCACCATTTCATTATCTCTTTTTCCATCTCTAAAGTTGAAACATTTTAAGATTGCTGCTCATTTTTTTGTGGTTTCTAGCATGGTGTAGGTAAAGGAGTCCAAGTTGTTAGCATTTTGGGTATTAGCTTCTTTAGGTGATAAAGAGCCATTGTCAATGTCTAAAGTTTTTTCACTTGCGTGTTTGTGCCTTTTCTTTTCTTTTATTTTCTGTTATTTTAGTTTTCTACCTTTATGTGAGTTCCAAGTTAGTGTATCAATTTTTGTTCTCATAATAGAATTTCTATTGTCTAAGGGCTATTAGTATCTATTTCTTTTGTAAGAGATGTGATATTGGTTTGGGCATGAGACCCCCATATTTCTAAGTTAATTTTTGGAGATATTTTGTATTTACTTTATTCTATCATTAGATGAATTTTGTTGTTTTTTCATTTTTGTAAATCTATAAAAATTTCTTCTCGATTTCAAAAATCTTTTTAGTTAATTTTTCTTAATGTTTAATTAAAAAATAAATATAATTTGCTTCCCAAGGTGTCGATGAGCAATATAATCTTTATGGGACAAATATAATGGTAAAACATAATCCCCTTGAAGGGGAGTCCCGATGCTTTGATCATCATGTTTTCTTGTTGCCATAATTGGTCATTTGAGAAAAATGTGAATAGCTGTTTCTTGATGGATTTTGGCAGGTTGGAGTAATGTCCACTCCATCTTTAAGGTGGGATTTGACAATGAGTCAAAATAAATAATAATACCTTTCAATGATTAGTCTCATACTTAAATAAAATTATCATTTGACTCATAATAATATTCCCTTTTTCGACAAATATTACACCCAAGAGGCCAAGACAAGACATGCATCCATGCTTTCCATTGCATCACCCTCGTGGACATGTCTGGCAAATGATGCTTTTAGTGGTTAGCTATGCTTTTATTTTTTTGGTTTGCTTCTCTGGACACTAAAGACTGAGGGCTTGCTTCGCTTGATAATCTAGAGTCTAGACCTATTCGCTATTGCAAAACAAAGGAAATTGACTTTCTTGCAATCATGGAACTATTTAAAACAATTACTTTTTTCCTTTATTTTTATGGAATGTAATTTTACCGGGAATTAGACTACCACCAAAATAAAATAAAGATTCACACTAACTTCTATTGAATTTTAATAAAAATAATTAGTAGTTAGCATACGTCTTCACTTCACCTCATTATTTTTATAGATGAAAATATTAATAAACAAAATGAACTAAAATCGATTTAGATTTTAAGTTTTTATTATTTAAAATTTATGTTATGGCAAATTAAACATTTTTTAAAATTTTAATTTGACTTTATCTTACTAAATTAGTTTAAAATTTGCTTGCATAAACTTGCAAACCCATTGAATGAAGTGATTCAACAACAATAACTTAATTCAAACTTAAGTTTCGATGCCCCAACGAAATGAAATTCAGACACAAATCAAATTCAGCTATGTATTATAAGCAAATTTGACTATATTCACCTTCTTTATTTTGTCAGTGTAGCAATGTATATTCATCGTGGACGCAACCAGATTAGAAGTCACATGGAGCTGATGCTTTTTTGTTAAAGTCGAGATGGAGTAATAATCACTAAATCTTAAATTTGGGAAACATATGACACAACGAGTACGTCCATTCGATGCCGAGAACAAGGTTGACTAGGGCTATAAACATAATTATCTACAACCTCGTCATAGATGCATACACACATTTTGTCGAAAAGTAGTTGGTGATGAACAGTCTCAGCCAACCCTATCCACGGCACTGATTGCCTATATTATATAATGCGTCCCTCGATTTGGATCGGAGAAGAACAAAATATGTCGCCCGAGATGATGTTTGATTAAATTGGAACATGGCGTTCATCATGTCATCAATTTTTTTTTTTTTTAGGGGCCTTAAGAGGGATAATTTTTCCCCCTTCGTTTCCTTGCAATAATCAGTAGAAAATACAATATATATATCTCTCAATTCACTGTATCATTTTTTTTTCAACATGATGTTCAACATGATTATGTATCTTTTTATTCACTATTTATCAACACGACCTCAACATCGTCGTGTTAAAAGGTCATGTTGAATCTTTTTTTTCAACATGATCATGTCAAGAAGCAATATATCTCTCTATTCACATTAGATTTTCAACATAGTCGTGTTGGGAGACCGTGTATCTCTCGGTTTACTTTGGGTTTCAACACGATTCCAACATGGTTGTATTGGGAGGTCGTATATTTCACTATACACCTTGTAAATCGATCCCTTAACTCAATTTATAACCAATTTAATCTAATTGATCTATCTAACATAAAATTTATAATGAAATACACTAATAGATACACTTACTTGACCTGAATCGTTAACGTGATGAGTGAATCGCTTGTTTCGTCCTTTGTGTATCACAAATTGATCTAGATCTATAAATGACCACAATACGTTAATTCTCACTTTATGATATACTCGAATTCAATGATCAATTGTTATTAATCGATCTACTCATCTTAAATTATTTGGCAAATCGTAACACGTGCTTATCCTTTTCTCTCTTCGAATTTCTATAGACTATATCTAGGGTTTTGTGAGGTATTCAAATGAGAAAAAAGTGTTAACCCTAAGTAAAAGGACTTATATACATAGGTCGCGAAATGACCATCTTGTCCCTATTCATAATTTTTATTTCTCGTATTATCCTTGGTAGATTTTTATTATTATTAATTACACACATATATATAAAATATTATTCCCGTAATTACAATTGCATTAAAGCAGACTCAAAAGAATTGCAATTGTATCAAGGACTAGCCAGCAGTGTTCAACTAACCATATCATTTATATTCATATTAAACACAATAGGAATGGCAAGATTTATCACTTTTTCCTACTTCTTTTATTTTTTTTAGTGAGTGTATTTCAATGATTATTTAATATTCAAATACAAATAATTTTTTTTTAATTTTTAGAAAATAATCAAGAATATTTATAATTTTTAATGAAAGACAATTAATGTTATTAATTATAGTGAAAAATAAAATAAAATAAAATAAAAAAGTCATTTGTGTAACATAAATTAAATGCAATTTTGAAAAGGTAAAATGGTTCCTTTAAAATTTGAACCTAAGACCTCATGTTGATAGAACTACACACTTAACTACATAGTCATTTATAAAAATTATTTAAACTTTCTTTTTAAATCATATATATATTATGTAATTTTTTATTTTTAATAAATGTTAATAATTAACATTTTCTAGGTTTGACAGTGCCATTCATAGAAATATATACTAAGAGTAAAGCAATAACATATTATATGATGGTATAAATTATTTGTAGGAGAATGACTATATTAAATATGAACACTTGTACGTACACTTCTCATAAAATAATTTTGTAGAGATATTATTGAATCATATTTGAAAACTTGGAATCCAATGAAATGAATTTCATTAAATCATACTTGAAAGTTACTACAATAGAGAGTTAAATACACTATATAGATATTCATCCAAATTCTAAATTGAATAAAGTTCAATTTATTAATCATATATTCTTACAAATTTATGATATAATTCACCAAATTTTAAATGCTAACTAAAGTTCATCTTATCTTCTTTCTAAACATTCATCAAAATTAACAGAAGTTCAATTTATTCTCTTTCTCAATTATATCCATAACTATAACTGGGGAAAAAATTTCATAAAATATATTAGAAGAGATATGAGATTGAAGGATGCAGATGTGGCTAGGAAGTGAAAATAGTGAGATTAGATAATAGAGATATGATTAAAATTTCTTGAATTTTAACAAATAAAAAAAAAAGTAGTCTTCCTTAGTGGGATGTGACATGTCGGTCATAATCCTAACTTTCGAAATTTGAGTTTGTAAATATTATTACCTAGCATTTTTTTAGCAAATAAGATTTTCCCAAAAGTTTTTTTTTTCTTTTAAACCTAAGACCCAACCTAAAATCTTATAGGATTTTAAAGTAATATCCAAACTCATCCCAAAATTCTATAGGGTAAATAACGGTTTGGATCAATTAGGTATCTTATAACAACTCAAACTATGGCATCCTTAAACCCCTCTAGGTCTACCCTACATACACATATACATAGGGAAAATTAAAAGTGAGGAAATTAACGTTTATGGTCAAATTCAAATAAAAAATCAATGTTACATTAAGTAATTTAAATATGAAATTCTGTTATTGTGTCATTAAAGACGGTAATGAATTCACTATTTAAACCACTTAACATATTTACTAGACAGTAATAGATTATTTATTTAAACTACTTAATATAACATTGATTTTATATTTTAACTACTAAAAAGTTTGATCTTTTATTTTAATTACTAAAAATTTTAATATTTTATTTTAACCACTTAGTATAATGATAATCATCTATTTTAACCACTTAAAAATTCAATTTTCTATATAAACTTAACTCTAAATATTGATCACCTAGTTTATAATTTTCTCCATATGCATATATACATACATACAACCACACATAGTCCCTCAACATTTGTCACTTTTTATATTTCGATTGACATGTGGCATGATTTGATTGGTTAAAATAATTTATTTTGATTAATTAAATCATGTCATATATCATTTTTTAATAGAAAAATTAACATCACCGCTAAAAGGGCTCGCTTACCAACGTTAAGAACTCCAATATAAAAAATTAAACATTTAAGATTAAAATAAAAAAAAATAACAAACATTAATAATTAAATTTACATTTTTCCCACACGCATATATATATATATATATATATATATATATATATATATATATATATGCAATAATCATATTATCATATAAATGTCATAATAGTGTGATTCTTAACTTTACTGCAAATCTTCTTCTCACGATTTGCACAAAAAGCTTTAATTGAACTAAATAAAGTGTTACAACCGAAAGAACGAATAAGTAGACACTGCAATGGAAACGTGATCTTATCATTCCCTCCATTGGGATCATTGGGTGGGGCATTACAGGTGAGTGTCTTTGCAGCTCCCTTTTCGCTGGATTCAATATTATTTAAATGGAGGAGCCAAGGGGGCATATTATAAACTATAAATCTTATGATGACTTTGACGGCCACATGCAAGACGAGTTAACTGTTACATAATATTAGTATCGAATTAATAACCATGCGTCTTCTTAATAGTGAAAGTGATAATGGAATTACGATATAATTTTCAATTTGTTTATGTGACTACAAACAGATTATGTTTAATAGAGTATAAGATGGGGAAGGGCACACACCTTGATTGCTGAAAAAGATAGACATTATATTATCAAAATACTAAGTAACAAAAGTGAGAAAGTAATTTAGTGATATAGTTATTTATTATGTCTCTCATGTAATAACTGGTTGACAACCCTAGATTTTCTCGAGCATATGTGTGGTTTTGAGTTTCCATGTGCTTTTTACATGTAGAGTCCGTGGAAATGCCAAGAGTTCGTTTTACTTTGGAGAGTGAGGGAAAAATAAATTAATTAAATAAATAAAAAAATTAGAATTGAGAGACATAATATGAGATGTGAGATGAGAAAAATTATCTTTATTATTTTTTCATTGAATGTATCATCCATATTAATAGGTGCAAGAGACTAACTATATCTTAAAATTAAGGGAAATTACAACAATCTAAAAATAGAAAAAAAAGGATATGTACAAATACATTTTTTTAATAATCTAAAATAGAAAAAGGATATGTAGAAAAAGAATATGTATAGATATGTTTTCCTAATAATCTAAAAACAGAAAAAGAATATAAAGGATATGTACAGATATATTTTCTTAAATTGAAGTGTTGACCTAGGCAACTCTAATACTCCCCCTCAAGTGGAAGCATGAAGATTACGAATGCCCAACTTGCCACTAAGAAATGTAAACTGTTGCCGACTAAGGGCTTTAGTGAATATATCTACTAGTTGCTGGGTTGTACAAACATGAGCTATGCTAATGTCACCGGCAAGCATTTGTTCTTGAACATAGTGACAATCAATCTCGATATGTTTGGTCTGTTCATGGAAGACCGGGTTCGATGCAATATGAAGAGTAGCTTGATTGTCATAATAAAGTCGCATAAGGCGATCGTGGTGAACACCAAGAGAACGAAGGAACGATTTAAGCTAAGTGAGCTTGCAAGCAGTTATCACCATAACACGGTATTCAACCTCAGCAAAGGAGCGAGAGACAATTTGATACTTCTTGGTACGCTAAGAGATAGGAGAACCACCAAAAGACACGAAATAACTAATGATAGATCCCCGAGTAAGTGGACAACTAGCCTAATTGGAGTCACAAAAAGCATGAAGTTGAAGGGTACTGTTAGCTAGAAGAAACAAACCTTGGCTAGGAGCAGTCTTGAGATACCACAATACTCAAAAAGCTGCATCCCAATGTTGAGTCTTTAGATTTTGCAGAAACTGAGAAAGTACATGCACCACAAAGCAAATATTAAGTCTCGTGATGGTGAGATACACAAGACAACCGATAAGTCGGTGATAAGGATCGGGATTGTCCAAAAAACAGCCTATCGGCAAGAGCGAGGCCATGATTTTGCTCCATTGGAAAAGCAACTGGTTTGGAAGTAGATAGACCAAACTAAAAAAGAATATCAAGAGTATACTTGCGATGAGAGAGAAAGAGACCTCAAGGCCCATGAGTGACCTCAATACCCAAGAAATACTTCAAAGGACCAAGGTCTTCGAGTTTGAAACAATCATTCAAGTAAGTCTTGAAACAAGAGTAGGCCTCGCTATTATTGCCAATGAGTATTAAACCGTCAACATAGACCAAGACTGAGAGAAAAATATCACCATGCTGATATGTAAATAAGGCATGATTTGCATGAGATTGGAGAAAACCATAAGACCTGAGCGCTGTTGCAAGTTTTGCGAACCAATTTCGAGGTGATTGGTGCAATCTATAAAGGGACTTATGCAACTTGCATACTTGATTGGGCTTTGGTGTAGAGAAACTCGGTGGTGGGCACATATAAACCTCCTCATGGAGGTCCCCATGGAGAAATGCATTATTGATGTCCATTTGGAGGAGCTCCCAACCCTTAATAACCACAATTGCCAAGAAAACTCAAACACTAACCATCTTGGCAACAGGTGCAAATGTCTTAGTATAGTCAAGCCGTCAACCCGAGTATCGCCGCAGATGACAACTAGTGCTTTGTATCGCGAAATAGTGCCATCGGGGTTATATTTGATTTTATACACCCACTTTGAGCTAATAGCTTATTTATCGAGAGGTAAATCTGTAAGAGTCCAGGTCCCATTTTTCTCAAGTGTAGCAACTCCTTCATGCATGGCTGCATGCCATTTTGAATCACGTGATGCAGCCAAGTAAGTACACAACTTAAAGCCAGAGGAGATTGCATTCAAAAACTTAGTATGCACAACAGAAAAATTATTACAAGAAACATAATGGGCTAAAGGATACCTTGGACCGCAAGAGCCAATTAAGCACGGGGATGAAGTGAAGGCTATGTTGACCTGAGCAATATGACACTCATAATCCTTAAGAGTAAAGGAAGGCATTTTCTATTGTTTCCTGTGACCAAGTTCAAGTGGTGAAACATCCAAAGCCAAAGGAGGAGAGGACGGGACCATGACTTTATCCAAACTAGAAGAAGAAGAGTCTACTTGCTCGAGCAGAGGGGGAGATACTAGTGTGGGAGTTACGGGTTCTCCCCCTGTTGATGATTGTGGAATCGAATCTAAGGCTGAGTTAGACCAATCCTAAGTGATATTAATTAGAGATGAAACATAGGGAACCGAAACTGAGGAGATCGAAAAGGGAAAACTATGCTCCTTAAAGCGAACATCATGTGAGAAAATGACGTGATGAATCTCAAGGTCTAAAACTCTCCAACCCTTTTTACCCGGGAGATACCTAAGGAAAACACAACGCCGACTACGAGTAGCAAACTTGTACTTTGTTTTAATGTGAGCATAACATAAACAACCGAAAATCCATAAATGGGAATAAGATGGTGGCTTTTGAAAGAGGAGCTCATGTGGAGTTTTGTAATTAAGGAGGGTAGTAGGGGTCCAATTTATCAAGTGGGCAGTAGTGAGGACACATGCACCCCAAAACTTAATAGGTAAATGACCTTGGAATCGAAGTGCTCGAGCCACCTCAGGAAGATGATAGTGTTTTCGCTCAACTCGCCCATTTTTTTCTAGGCTATTAACCATGGAAGTCTGGTGCAAAACGCCATGCAATTGATAAAATTAGATCATAGGTCGGGAATCAAATTCATAACCATTATCACTTTGAATAATTTTAACATGCTTGTTAAACTGAGTGGTGACCATAGTACAAAAATTTCGTAACAATTCCCTAGTTTACCCTTATCATGCGTAAGGTACACCCAAACATCCTTACTAAAATCATCAACAATAGATAAAAAATTCTTGGTACCAAAAATAGTACTTGTCCGATAAGGACCCTAAATATTAACATGAATCAAGTCAAAAGTATCTGTTGCACGACTAGCACTAGATGGAAAAACAAAGCGAGTATGTTTTGCTCGACAACAAATATCATAAAGTTCTTTATTGGGAGGAGAAAGAGCTGTAAGATCAAGGATATAGGAGAATAGTTGACTAGATGGGTGTCCCATGCTCCAATGCCAAAGATCATAAGAATTACTCGCTGAGATAGCTACAACCGATACTGATGGCATAGATCGAAACTTAAACACCCCCTGTTGCAATTTACCCAATCCAATCGGGCTCTTCGTAGTGCAGTCCTATAAAATACACAAATTATGGGAGAAAACCACGGAACAATCAACATCAATTGCTAAGTGAGATATAGAAATCAAATTAACTTTTAAATGGGGCACATAGAGTACATGATGAAGAGTAATGTTTGGAGCCAGAATAATATTGCCTTCTTTGAGAGCATTGGTGTGCTAGCCATCGGGAAGACCGACAGGAGAAGGGGTGATATCTCGAGTGCTAGAGAACCAATCCAGATTACCTATCATGTGGTGGGAAGCACCACTATTAATCAACCAAATAGGAGGAGAATTAGCAGCATTACCTACAAGGGATGCAGGACCCGAAGGAGATGCCTCGAGCATAGCCAGGAAGCATTGAACCTGATCTGTGGTAAAGCCTGGAGGAGTTGTTGTCATAGCATTACAAGAGGCGACCTAGTAACCACTGATGCAGACGATGCCATCACAGCATGGGCTGAAGACTAGCCGAGTGTAGCGATGGGAGCATGACCTAGGCTACGTCTACAGCCCTTGCCTTTGTTAGGGGGGCTGATACCGAGACACCGGTAACATCATTCCTAAGTAACTCGTGAGCAATGAGTACACCATGGTCGACCAATTAGGGTGCGGTCAAATCACCACCCATCGGAGCAGTACCATATATGTAACGTAAGGCAGTAGATCGCTCGTCTTGGGCGTAAAATCGCACAGCAAATGGTTAAGCTAGACCTCGGTGTGATTCCTCTTGCATTACCATAGCATATACTCGGTCTATGTTGGGAAAAGGGTCCATATTCAAGATGTTGGTGTGCAAGGTTAAATACCCGTCATCTAATCCCATAAGAAATTGGTAAGTTTGCATATCATTAAACCAATTCATTTTTTCATTCCTCTTTGCACAATCACATGTTTCCAGAGGTGATAATGACAATAATTCTCCCCACATGTTAAGTAGTTTTGTATAATAAATCGTGACAAATGTGCCATCTTGTTTTGTTGTAGATGTGTCTAACCATAATTTATAAATCCTAAGTCAATTCGAAATGGAATATTGTGTTTTCAAGGAATCCTAGATTAATTTTGCCTCATTGAGATGTGACACAACATCATGAATTGAGGGTTCCAAAGAATTACAAAGCTACAAACAAATCATAGAATTCACAATGTCTCATGAACAAGAGTCGTCAGATTTTAGGTCTGGTTTCTTTATTGTTCCATCAATAAATTCAAGTTTATTATATGACCAAAGTGAAAGTATAGTAGCTTGTTCCCAAGCAATATAATTGTCCCCATTTAGAAGTTCCTTAGTTAGTGAATTACCTGAACTTGCTTGACTAGACAAGTAATATTCGGAATTCAGATCGAGATGCTTAGGCTTGGCTGGTGTATTAGTATCTTTTGCCATGGAAAGTTGGAAACAAGGAAGAATAACACGGGATTGTTGGAGGAAAAAAGTTATAGACTATGAGCAGGATGAGATGCACCGGTTGATTGCGATGGAGTTTGAGTGTGGCTGGAATTGTAGACGCAGTCAAGGAAGAGACTGTATCTGGGAAGCTTAGTGCTCTGATATCATGATAAATTTAAAATTAAGAGACATAATATGAGATGTGAGATGAGAAAAATTATCTTGGTTGTTTTTCCATTGAATGTATTAGTCTATATTAATAGGTATAAGAGATTAACTATATCTTAAAGTTAAGGGAAGTTACAAAATCTAAAAACAAAAAAAAAAAAAAAAAGAGAGAAAGATATGTACAAATATATTTTCTTAATAATCTAAAACAGAAAATGATATCTAGAAAAAGAATATGTACAAATATATTTTACTAATAATCTAAAAACAGAAAAAGAATATAAAGGATATATACATATATATTTTTCTAAATTGAAGTATTGACCTAAACAACTTTAATATAAATAAGTCTAACTTAGGGATATAATCGAGATAGATTTATAAGTACTTATATATAATATATATATATTTCAAGCTTGATTAAGGTTTTTCACGTACTTTGTTGGAGCTTATTTCGAATGATATTGGATAAATTTGAGACTCAACTCTGTTGGATTGTGAAGATAGAGTAGGATCGTTGGCCCAAAAAACGTGTATTGTGGAGATAGAATCTAAGAAAACGTAGAACTTTCGTTGTCATATAGCGATAGCATAGCAGCTATAAAGGTTGCCGTGAACATAGTTATATCTATATGTAGTCGCCTATATGCATTGTTTTATCGGTAGTTAATTATATAATGATTATATTTTTCTTTCTTCTATTCTAAGTTTTTGTTTCAACTTCTTTGCGTGTCATTTTCAAGATTCCGCTGATTGATTTGACCTAAAAATATTCTTTAGCAAGTAATCTTATATCATGGAGAGATTCGAATATCTGTTCAACAAATGAAGATTTAGTGCCTGTTTGGTAGGAAAAAGGTTCAATCAACAGGAAAATTAGAATACTGCCTTAGAAACAATGAAAACAAGAAAAAACTTCAAGAAAAAATAAATAATGAAACAAAGGAAGAGAATATTCAGTGCAATTCACAGTCTAGTATATATCTTTGACAAATTAAGCTATAGATATATTGTGGATAAAATTTTGAAGAAGTTGTAAATAATTTTCTAAACTTTGATTTTGATATAGATATAACTTAAACTTATAAAGTGTATTTTAACATTCCTCAATTTTAATAAATTGATAATATAAAGATCATTTGCTTCTTCAATTAAAAAAAGTTGTACCAAGGTCAAAGTTTTAGTTAGTTTCAAAGTATATTTTGATAAATTTAAGAGAGGATTTCTACACGAAGATCAAAGTTCAGAGGGTTATTTACAACCTCTAAGACTTATTTGCCAATTCATTAGAATCTAGAAGATGTTAAAGTACACTTTAAAAGTTTGTAAATATATTCACACGAGGTTAAAATTTAAGGAATTATTTATATTTTTCACTAAAATTTTGTCTCCATTTAATATCTATTTGTGTTATCTTCAATCATATGCTACTACATATAAGTAAAAAACTAAAAACTATGACATATATTAAAGATTTTTCATATGTGGAGGATATGAAAATGGACATCATTTAAAAATAGGAAAATTTGATAATCTATACCAGCTTAAATTACGTTTGCCCCAATTAATAATGCTTAATTAATATCACATAAAAGATATCCAAAAGTAATCATAAAAATAATTTAAGCTTGACATGCACTAGAAGTATGTCATGTCGTGTGGCATAATAATAATGTGTGGATTATTATCAATTGTTATTCTAGAAATCGTGTTTTACAATATGAAGACAACTATGTTTGTAAAAGTGAATCGTTTTGCTAATGTAATCATATGGCTAGATTCATTAAGGTTTTCCGCGGAGTAGTATCTATATTTATTTATTAAAGTTCATGAATATGGATCAATCAAGATATAGACATCTCAAATCGAATTAGGAGCTAAATTGTTTAAAGTTAAGTCTCATAAATACTAATCCTCCAATAAAATGGAGTAAATATATATATATATATAATAGAAAGTGTGCTTGAATGTAATGCCTAAAAAGTGTCAACAGCCCATTATTACGAACCGTTCTACATTTCAAAGAAACAATGAGGATGGCAACCTGACACTTTTAAGTACTTTTGTTTCATTTTGTTTAGTTTGTTTATTTTTAATGTTTCAAGCTACATTTCATAAAAAATTTGTATAATTTAGCATGATTAGGTGTCAGCTATTCATTTAAAGCCACATATTCCCTATATTAGTTACTAATGTCAAGTGTTATGATGAAATAAATTATTATTATTATAACAAGTTATTTTCAAGTAATGGCATGAGGAGGTAAAAGCATTTTGGGAGAATACGATAAATTTATATTAGAAGACCCTATACATATGAACTAAGTGTATTTAGATAATATGTTGGGATAAAAGATATGGTTATAGTCTACTCATATTCTATAACAGCTAAAGATTTATATTTTTACTAAAATGAAGTTTATCTCTATAAGTTGCTCTTAAATGTTTGCTACGGTTTAAATGAGATTTTCTTAAATTATCCATAATCTTAGAGGAAAGTTTTTAAAATGTTTCAAGATGGGAGATGATTCTTTACATGCTAAGAGAAGCCTAAGTTGTCTCTCAAGGAAGTTAAAGATATAGCTTACATATGTTAAGAAAGTATATGAGATCTTTTTTGGTAAGTTCATCTCTAATCTTGATAGTTGTTTTTTGTTCAAAATTGTTAAAATTTAAATCAAAGACCCTTCATTAGATATTTTCTCTAATTGTTGAATTTTTAATTCAAATAATTTTCAAGCTATAAAAGCTATTATTACCACGATAATATGAGGATTATGCCATATTTGAACAAAGTCTAATCTTTATATAAACAAGGTCATGAGGATAGAAAAAGACACACACGTGACGCATGTGACTACCTATTGCTAGTAAGAAATTTATTAAGAGATTCGAAAAGCTTATAGGATATTCTATTAGCAAAGCTCTTAAGGAATTTTTTACTATTGTTTGGTGTTTTCAACTTTTCAAAAGGAGTGTTTTGTGTGGAGATTTGTAGTCAAGTTTTCTATTATAAGTGTTGATATATACTTAGAGACTTAGTGTAAAAGAAGTAAAAGCGTTTTGTCAAAACATGTTAAGGTTAAACTCATGAAGAGTAAGGAGATCAAAGACAACCGTGAAAGACATATAAATGATAACTTCTACTAAATGCTACTAAAGTTGTCAAAGTTGTAGATTTCACTTGTACTCATTTTTTAAAAGTTATAGTGGATCCCAACAATTGAATTAGTAGTGTCAGTAAATAAGAAGTGGGTAGGAGGTCGAACCTCTATGTATTCAGACTTTATCTCTATCCTTTCTTTCTTCATTTGTTTTACTTTATATCATCTCTTGTTTTATATCTATACTAAACTCGCATATCCAAGCATTATACACAAACATATAAGTGCATAACTCTGATATTATTCAAAATGCTTTCGCAATATAATCTAAAAAGGGGTTAATTCCAATTTTGTCTTTAACTAACAACCAAACCCACACCACAACAAAAAAAAAAAAAAAAAAAGTTTGCTATCTAGGATCTATGGTTGACTAAGGGTTTTAAAATATTTGGTTTGTATTTTCAAAACTCTTCTATGGAAAGTGTTCTTATCTCCAATTCAGTGTCACTATCAGTGTTTTTATCCTTATCAATCAAGTGTTCATTGAGCTTTATGGCAAATCACTTAGTAACTTCAATTGCTGGCATCATAAACTTATCAAACTAAAGTCACTAGTTCTCAAGGACTTACACTAGTTTTTTTTTGTAACTATACCATTGATTCCATTCAAATTTCCCTATCAAAATGCCAAGCATCGTTTCTCTACTTTGGTTACTCGAATTGCATATAACTAAAGCTATGCAAATGGGTTAGCCTATCCTGACTTACATCTCACAACTTAGTAAGACAGCTTGCTTTAGCATACTTAATAAGAGGGTTAGAATTTTTTTGCCCAACCCAACCCACTGTGGGTTAACCCACTAACCTACAATATTCGACTCATTTACATAATTTAGTGAGTTAAGTAAGTCAACTGACTAACCCATTATGGATTTTGTTTTATATACTTTTGGTAACTGGACGTGAAACTGACAGAACATTAACCTGAATTGTCACTCCTAATAACTCATCTTTAATAGTTTTTATTATGATTTATATGGTAAGTAATTGTAAATCAATAGATAGTCCTCTTGTCCACAACATGAAATTCAAATTTTCTTAACTAGAAAAATTTATAGAAAATTCTTTAAAAAAAATGCATAGGAAGTAAAGAGAAATACTAGTAGAATGGATCATATAAATCTATATGTGTGTGATACTATCACAAACTCACAACAAAACCAAAGAAAGAACATAGATGAAAGTGTAAAATTAGAAGCAATCTCCCTTCCTCAATTCTCGTAAGAGATCATGTTTAACAAAGCTAATTAGTAATTGCTGGCTTTGAGGGTAAATGACAATGTTTGCAAACTCACACACCTATCTCTTACAATAATTATCTCTTCCTCCATACTTTCCTAAGCCAATGGCATCCACATGGGCACAACGTAAAGCTGCCAAAGCTCTTGCAGCAAAATTGTATATTGCTCTTCTCCTAGTTGGCAAGACACCCAAATAAAAGATAAAGGCAACTTCACTATGCTAATAGTAATTTAAATGCATAAATAATTCACTGCTCATAAATGAAGCCAAATTTACTAAATAAGATCCAATAAAACAAGCTTCCCTATCAATCATTAAAATATAATGAATCAAAGAGGTAACAACACTCTAGGATCTATGAATATGCAACCTTCCAGAACTCCATGATGCAAAAAGCAGTTCCAATCACACTTGGATCAATACATAAGTAGAAAACTTTTGCTACAACTGGTTAGCCCACTTTTAACTTGCGAGTTAAGTGAGGTAAGCTAAAAAGCTTGGTTGGATTAAAATTTTTAAGTATAACCTACATTTTTTAAGGGTTAAATGAACTAATTCGTATGACATACCCCGTTTGCACTACTTTACATATAGCAAACTACATCAATTACATACATACTAGGTATGCAAATGGTTAGTATTAGTATATCTATATGGTTTTATTTCCACATTGCTACAGCCCGCCTATTTCAAATTTTAACTTTTCACCCACATATGAATATTTGATAATGTGGATTATTATAACAACTTAGGTTATGGCATGTGATTGGTGGCAAGAGTAACAATAGCCCTACCTAGTGCTTCACTTTCTAGTATGACTTAGCGCAAATGATATGTTTGATAGATTCCTAGTAATTTAAAATGTTTTAAAAGACATTTTAAGCAAAAGTTTAGTTTATAGGTTCCTTCTTGGAACTACAAGACACGGTATGTTTTAAAATATTAGGAGTATATTTTTTGTGCATTTATAGATTTTTAGTAAGTATGATTCTATAGTTATACATGTTCTAGTTTCATATATAAAAAAAAAAAAAAAAATTGAATGGTCACAATCCTATAGTTTTATGTCACATCCAGGATGTGAGAATATAGCCAAAATGAAATTGTGATTTCATATTCTATTCATTTTCCCATGCTTGGAAGTGGCTTCAATAGCGAACTCAATTCCATCTTTGAAGGAGAGAAATCATGATTCTATTTCATCTCAATTAATTATCATTTATTTAAAATTATTTATTATGATATATAATAATTAGGAATGTTTTTGACAAATACTACTATATACATATTCTATCACATAAATATTTTCAAATACAAAAATAAATTTACCTTTAAGATTTTAATTTTATTCTATTTCAATCTGCTCTATTCGATGCGATTGCTACATACCAGGCATCAGCCACTTTGATAAAATGTCCTTGTCGGGTACATTTGACTAAGGACCTTAACCGGTGATGGAGCTGTTTCCTTGACCATGATGGAGCTCGTGCCTATTTGCTGGCTGCTTCTAGAGATCATGTTCCTTTAGCTTCTGCATGTGCTCATGGCAACAAACACATGAATACATAAAGGGCTACAAAAACGAGGACGGTTTTATAGCTCCATGTGGAGAGCAACCGAAGGCAAGACAACTGTACCATAATATTAGCTGATTAAAGGGCTTTTCCAGTAATTAGCAATATCGTAAACCGGCAATGTTTTATTCATACGACCGAGTCGCGTTATATGACTAAGCTAGCATGCTGATTTTCCTGATCCTTAGGTGCCATTTGCCATGCATAGCACCCGTAATTTGCTAATAGGAAACTTTCCACATGATCCGGGTCTTAACCTGTAAATTGCAACTCTACATCACATGTATATAAAACAATAAGAATGGAAAACTAGCCGAAGCCTATCATTGATTGCCACAATTATCTAGCTATATTAGCAGTTTTATTTTTGATAAATATTTGCAGTAACTATTTTATAGTTATAGCAATATTATATATTTCAAGGTATTTGTAATTCAGTGGTATGGATATTGATTTTTTATTAGGTATAAACTAAATTTGAATTCTTTTTTCCTATTGTAATTAAAAAAAAAGCAATATTTTATATACAATAATAAAAATTTCAAATTTACAATAAGAAAATTACTGTAAAAAACACGTTATTAGTACATTGTGCACAAGCACACCACACAAAAATCATATTATAAGGTAGTAGCAATTGAAAAAGTGACGAACACATTGGAATAATAAGATACATTTTAACACGGCTTCATTTTTCTTCTTCTTCTTCTTCCTTTTTATTTTTTTTTAATTATAAAATTCAAAATATGTTGTCTATTTGGAGTTTTAAGTGGCTTTCGGTGTTATATTTAATATTTAAATGAAAATGATACATGCCGCATGTTAATTGGCTTGGAATGGCAACATTTCAAACCTCAACAAAGTTAAGCCATATGTTAATTTTGACAATTAAATATTCATGTGACACTCTAAAAGTCCATGAAATTAACTGTAAAATGATGTGAAATTCAAGTAACGAGTGGCATATGGATCTTGAAAAAAATGTCATTATCCATCTCAACTTGACCACTAGAATGAGGATGGACTCAGCTCAAAGGAAGCAAATACAAGCATCAACAGGTGCAGTCTCTTTAATCCTTTCCCATTAGCTAACATTCTCATAGTCACTATCACTTTGTTTTTAATCAGTTTATTGGATGGGGTTTAGATTCTAAAAATTAGTGACTGTTTTTGTAGCTTTAGTGTATTATTAGCACTAGCTATTCTAGAGGCTACATTGAAGTCTAAACACCTAAAAATGAATACATTATTATTTATGAGTTGAATTTGATGCAAATTGCGCCTATTCTTGTTGTTCATGCATAGTATGATTTGGCCAATCACTATAGAAGATCAATTGACCATTGGCGATTAAACAGCAATAATATACATAGTAATTGAAGGATGAGAGCACCTAAATAGGTTATGTGACCCATTCAACTCTAAAAACTTAATGCACTAATTTATTCCAATTATCATATTTATTACGCTCCGAGTTCAAGGGGTATGACAGTTCACTGCATGACTTTATTCAACAGAAAGCATATGCGAGACTCGACAAACTATGCTCTCCTTTTATCTTCTTATTCAGCAGCTTTTATTGCTTAAATAGTTTTAAAACAAGCCCCACATGGATGAACTATAAGGCCTAACAAGTAAAGGTCTTAACAACACACTTACTCAATGCCACAATGCGTGCAACCTAAAATTAATAATTAAATGCAGCAATACAATTATCTATAAAATGCATTGCTTGTCACTTGTCATTTAATATGAAGGGCAGCATAAAAAAAACACGGATTAATAATAATCCCAAGCCTCAAGGCCTATACTATGATATCTAACAATATCCCATACACCAAAATTCACATATCCAAACAAAGATTGTCTCATATTTGATTCACCGACTATATCAACCATTAACAATCCATTGCCTGTCTCTATAACTATATCACGTACTACAATTGTGATTTACTAACAGTTGATCTGCATCAACCACAACAAAATGGTTGTTGACTTCTTCCTAAACTACAAGCTACACTATTTCAAATATTCAACTCATAATAAGTGAAGAATATTCAATACGTGATTCAATTGTTTATAATGGCTATTGATAGAGTATTTTGGATATAGACTCTCAAGGCCCATTTCAGCTTATTCAAAGTCCCATCCAAGCTCCAATCACCTATAAGAAAATAAAAGAGAAGGTCAAGGAAGGGGGATTGCAACTAGCCAAGAAAAGGCCACATGTTGAGGCATTTGGGGAAAGGCCTACTCTAGCTCTCCAAGACGTTGTAATCTACCTTGACATCAAGTTTGAGAGTGCAAAGCCGACAGGTTGCCATCGTGGTATAGGACTTGCTCTACTTGTCCCAAAATAGTGAGAGGAGCAAGGCTCATTCGTGTCCAAGCTTCCATTGCTTCCCTCAAGGTGTCACATTTTCCAACCATAATGGGAGGTATAGCTTCGACGATGGTCTTAGGACACATGATAAAGCAAAGAACTATTGAGGGGGTGTATCTTATCAAAGGATGCTGCCACCCTAAAGAGGAACTTGGGGGGGAATGCCCAAGAATAAGCTTAAGGGGATGCTTTGGTTGATGCTCCATGATGTAAGTTCATTGATAATCTTGATTTGCTCATGATCTCTTTAAACTATAGTCAATGACTAATCTATGTTTCTGTGATTGCAGTTCTCATCCCACCTAGTCAAAATGTTCAAGCTATGGGGTGCTAAACTTGAAAAGGTGGGAGATTTAAGAACTAAGCGCAAGCTCCTCATCTCTAAGCACTAGAGATTATATGACAAACACCATAAGCTATCTAATGACATTTGTGTGTCCTAGTGCTAAGTCGTGAAACTTGAAGATTTAAAGGCATGCATAGAGGTAAAGCTAGGAACCTTAAGAGCTTGGGTGAAGCTTAAGGCGAGGACCGATGCCGAGCTTTCCCTAAAGGTGGAAGAGGTCAAGCAATCCAATAGGGGTATGCATGAAGAGAATAGAAAACTCATTGCTTAGCTTGGGGATGCATGTAAGGAGCTTAGGGAGAGGGAAGACAAGTAAGCTAAGGTCAAACGAAGCCTTGGGAGGAGATCAAACAACTTCAGCTTGAGGTTAACCATGACCGAATTCGCCTGTTAGATGTAGAGACCCATGCTATTGGCTAAGTGGATCAAGCCACAATAGAGAAGGAGGTCTTTGAAAATATTATGAATAGTAAAGAGTTTGTTGACCTCTAGGAACGCAAGTAGACCGAAGGCATTCAAATGACTTGATTAGAAAATCTTAAGGCACACTCAAAGTACGACTTTAGTTAACTTTTTTATTTGTAATGAACTTGATGAAGGCATCAAAATGGAAGCAGCTAGGTGCCTACAGATCCTCCTCAAGGGTAGCTCTCTTAAGGCAAGCAAGAGCAGGTTCAAGGCTAGGCGTCAATTTAAGAGTAGCTTAAGGACACTACTCCTCCACCTCCTCCTAACTTGTTTGCTCCAAAAGATCCTCCACCACCTTTCAAGTTGCACCCCTCTGAGAAAATTTTTGTAGCTAAGGTGAATGAGATCATTAAGACTTTAATAATCCCTCCCCCTAAGAGTTCAAAGAAATTTTTATATTTTTTCTAATTTTTATTTTCCAAGTTGGTATGTCAACTTATGTAAATTTCAATAGACCTTGATTATATTTATTTAAATTTGATATGCTCATATTTACTATCTTTATTTTCTACCTTTTTTAGGTGCTTATTATGTGGTTTACTTATTATATGACTTGGATTTTTTATTCATTTGAACTCGAATTCCTGTTTTGGTCCTTTCCTAATTTTACAAGTTGTGCTTATGGGGTATCATTGAACATCTAGACCTTAAGTCCTTTCAACAAGTTACCCATGAATGTTCAAGAAGATTTGAAGAAGTTAGGTATTCTAACTATTTGGTGATAGTCTAAGAGCTAAAAAGTCTGTCCACTCCATAAGGGATGGGCACATCAAGTCATTAAGAGTCTGTTTACTTGTGGACTTTAAGGTGTAGACTTAATGTAATTAATAGTCCGTTAACCGTAGTAAGGTCAAGACTAGTTGTGATCAAGAGTCTGTTCACTTTAGGATAGGTTAGGATAAAGCATAAAAAACATAACTCAAAACAGTTAAATTTATAATATGCAACAACTTCATTCATTGTCAAAATGATTGAATATATAAATAAGTAAGCAAAAATCTAATTAAACTAGAACCCAATTAGGATTGTTGAAAACTTAGGCAATAGGACATAGCCATACTTTATCAACAATAGTTATCGATCTCGATTATAAGGATAAACATCATTTAACATTAATAAATAGACCATATAGGAATTAATCTCATTTCATTAATCTTATGGACACGTAGATCAAACATATAAGAATCATCACTTACTTTGTTTGCCAAAACTAATATATTGAAGCCTTTTCTTTAAGAGAACATAAAATTTCATAATTATAAAAATATTTAGTTACTTTAAAGAAGCTTATATAAAATTATTTTCACTTAGGTCATAGAGTAACTTTAAAAAATCTTTTTTTTTTGGTAGTATAAGTATAGTTTAAGATCAAGAATGGGGTTTAGGAAACAAATAAAATAAGAATTAGTTAAATGTAAGAGGGGTAGCAATCGAATAAAGCTCAAGAGCGGTCTAATGGAGCTAAGGCTTGAGGAAAGGGGTTTAGTTGAATGGCCCTAACTAGGGATGTAAACAGGTCGTGTTTGAGACGAGTTCATTGAAACCTGAACCCAACTGGCAAAAAATTATATACCAAAAACCAGTCCCAACCCGATAGGTTTGTTTTTTTTTTTTTAGCCCAACCCGATAAACAAAGAAAGCAACTCGAACTTGACTCGAATGGAGATTAAATCTTTTTTTTTTCATACTTTAATTTATTTTCATATGTCATTTATTTAATTTATTATTAACTTACTTGTAATGGAAAGAAGAGAGAAATTAAATATAAAAATTAAAAATATAAAAATATATTGATTAAAAATATAATAATAAAATAAAATATACTAATTATAAATTATAATATTAATTTTTTTTTAAGTTATCAGTTGGGTTTTTTATGGGTTTTTTTCTAAATCTCATAACTCGATCATAAACTCTATAGGGTCAAACCTTATAGGATTTTTATCGGGTTGGTCGGGGCGAACACGCTATTACAACCCAAGCCGATTACATCCCTAGCCCTAACTTTAGCCAGGATGGACTTGGGTTTGGTTGAATGGCCCAGGTCCAATTGAAGGGTTAGGTCCCTTTTCAACTAAAAGGTCATTTTACTACATATTATAAGACTTTAATTTTTCTAAATTTAACTCTACTTATTTAACATAATATGACTTTTAGGATTCAAAATTGGTGTTCCTAAATTTTAACTATCTTGATTAGATGCCATTTACCAACTTAATAAAAATTTATAATTTATTATTAATTGAATCTAATTTAAATTTGCTTATTGAATTTTAAATTGGACTTCCAATTTATGAGTTCCCTGTCTCTAGTAAATGTTTCCAATTAAAGTCTAGATTTAGGTTTATGAAGAGATATATAATGCTAGTGTTTTGGTCTCTGTTCACCTATTTGAATTGATCTAGTTTTTTTATTGTAAGATTTGACTGCTTGTGGGTTTTACAAAATTAGACCTACGATCAAAAGATATTTGAGTTTGAATGGTAACATGTAATTCCTCATGATCTTGGGGTAGTATTCCTTTCTCCTTTCATAGCAACAGGCTTCGAGTGGTTTGTGAAAGAGGGTTAAAGGTTTCATTTAGAGTTTGTTCCAGTCTTCTAGTTATTTTAAAATGTTATTTAATTCCCTTTTAATCGGTCCAACACTCGCGCCACTCGAGTGTCCTTGAAATATTTTTGCTGCAACACTCGCGCCACTCAATGGGGATGGGATATCACTAGCTACAGCTGTATTGCAAGTTGCTGACTCTGCTCCAGGATCCTGAGTCTCTCTCCTCAAAGTCACAATTGCACCTTCATAGCCTTTTTTAGTTCCCCGACGGCTTCAAGAGTGCTAGGAGTCGTTGAAAGTCCAGTGTTCTATGAAGTGAAAAAGAGATTTATTGTACCGATAAGTCATGTGTTGAGATGAGTGGTGTATTAATAGTAATGATACATAAATATATAATAATGATAATATGTATCTTTTGAATAAGTGAGGTTAAAAAAGATAGTTTCGGGATATTTTGTACATTGATCTATTTTCCAATACGAAAAAAGCAAGAAAAAAGAAAAAAAAGGGTTGTGGATGGTTTCGAGAATTTCTAACAATTTTCCTATCCAATGATGTTGGCTAATAATGTGTTCTAGGTTGCTATAGAATTTCGTAGTCTATGATTCCAAAATACTGTTCACCAAACTAATTGTTTGAAATTTATTGTAGTTTCCTTTGAAAATAATACTCTGATCGTTAGAAACATCGTGTCAGAAATAGAAAGAGACTGAAGGCTTTTCGTGAGAATCAAATAAGAATTGGAAAGCCAAAATTGAATTTGAATTTTACCTACTAAAGTCAAAGAGACATGTACTCTTTAGCTACTTTTCCCAGCAAGCTGTCCCCATTCCAAACTCTCTAAACGTACAAACTAAAGACAGTACTATACTTCAGCATTTATTTTGTTTTATTTCTTTAAATTATGCTACAATTTATGGGTCTATCCAAAATGTTAGTGGCTATAAATAAAACTCTTCAGGCTCCTTTCAAAACGTTTTGAATATTATACATATATTTTGTTTTTCAACTTTAATCTTGGTTTCTAAACTTGATTATAACTAAATAAAGTAATTTAACTTGCCTTCATATAATTTTGAAAATTATTATAAAACAAACAAGTTTTATTCGGTTCTCTTGTTGATGAGTGATTCCGAATGATGATATGATAAATAGGTCTTTGAATTTTCACCTAATATAACTATAAGCCCTTCAACTTCAATTATATATAATGGAGCCTCTATATTATATTATTTGTTTAAATAAACTCTTGAGCTTTTATAATACAATAAATTGGCAAGATGTACCTAACTAGGGCCCAACAGGAGAAAATAAGAATTAAGATATAAAACTTACTATTAATTAAATACATGCTAGATCTTATAGAAAACTAAAGATCTATAGCTTCTAGATTAAAGATTTTGTTAGTAAAATCTTTCAATTTCTCACAATAGAAAAATTAGAGGGTGTTTATGATCTGGTTTAAATCTTTAATAAATTGAATGACTTTTAATAGTTTAGGGTTTTGAATTGAACAATTTATAAAAAAGAAAAAGCTCATTTAAGTTGATAATACTAATAATTATAAAAATTTTCATCCAAACATTAGATGTTGAGATTGAAAAATATTATGCAAGAATTGAAGCATGATGACATTGTATCTCAAGTAACAGTGAATAGAGACGAGTTAACTTGTGAGATAAGGGATAATGATAAAGGAAAAGGAGTACAAGATGCAGGTTGAAAGTGAGATAAGAAGTGACAAAAAACAAAAAAGGGTGACTAGGATTAAATTGAAACATTGATAGATTTTAAAAGAAAAAGTGTCATTTGATTTTTATTTTGAAATAAGAAGTGGTTCAATTTGGGTTCAAATGGTCCGCTTCAATTTTGATTCTTGGTTTGATTCAATTTATTTTAATGAATAGCCTTATGAAAAATTAAAAGTTTTAATGCAAAAGGATAAGGACTTAGTTATACAATTAAAGTTCAATAGGCTTTATTATATAATGAAAAAGTTAAAACAGTTAGATTTGCGTATTTTCCTTTTATAATCTAAATTCTATGATTACTAATCATTATTACAAAAAATGTTAAGATCCCATGTTTAGAACTTCCGGGCTACAATTGTTCTTTCAGCAAAACATTAATTTTAGAAAAAAGAAAATGTGTAGGAAATAAAAAAAAAAAAGACCTTAAGGTAGCATTTGGTTACTAGTACTAGCCAAGACAAGGAATATTGGACAGTACAAAATAAGAAGGACTGGACAAAAAAAAAATTGTACCACGTTTGGTTTGTTTAGTACTAGACAAAGATTTTTGTGTTGTCTAGTGTTTGGAATTGTAAAGTACTGGACTGAACATATAAATTTAACAATTATACCCTTTTAATTATATCATGGTTATTTATACATATTTGATATTATTATAAGAAAATACAATTTGAAGAGATTGTAAATTATCTAAAATAATTTGTGTAAATCCATTGATTGAAAAAATTTAATAATTCATATTACAAATTGTAATAATTTATGTTATATTTAATAAAATAACACATTACTTACTTTTCTTTTATCTTAAAAATGATGTTCCAATATAGTATATATACATGATAAATAATATACAACATAAAAGAATCTTGACTTGAAATTAGCAATAAACATGGTTTAAAAAAAAAAAACTTATGTTATATTATTTTTTCTCATGCTGTGTAATTTTCTTTGTTCTTATTGTACTGGAAATCAAAATGTGAGTTTGGAATCAAGTTGGGATACGTGATGATCTATTTATACATGAAAGATTGATCCACCACCACCGTCCCATTTCAATAGACATCTAAACGCACGGTGACAACCAGATGAAGAGCATGCGACGAAGATAGAAAAGCAAGCGAGGGAAATCTAAATGGACGACGACAACCATAGGTAGAGTGTGCGGGGAACATAGAAAAGCAAGCAAGAATATGAGAAAGAACAGAAAGATACGAACCTGACGGTGACTTCTGGTGTAACGACAACGATGTTCGAATAGCAGTCGATTGCACGATGAATCCCATTGTTGGAGTGGTGCCGATGGGTTTTCTTACTGCACTTGAAGGGCAAGCTAGTGCGGCGCGAATGGGTTCGAATGAAAAAGCGTTTTGGGGAGGTAAGGTTTGTTTGTAAAGAGAAAAATATGAAGAGCAAGTTGGGGATTTTGAAAAAAATGAATTTTTGTCCAGTACCAAATTTTTTGTATCTAATTACATATGGTACATAAATTTGCTATTTTGTCCAGTATCATATTGAATTTTTGTTCAGTACTTTTTTCATGAATGGCAACCAAACGCAGGACAAAAAATTTTGTCCTGTCCAGTATCATGTTTTTGTGGCAACCAAACACTACCTAAAACTAAAAGGTAGTCGATGATAACTGGTGTTAGGTTATGAACCCTTCTAGTTGTTTGTAGCTCCTAAGGGATGGAAGGTAGTCGCACGACCCACCAATAAAGGTGGGTTCGCTTAGTTTTTGGCCAATTTCTCGCCATCTCAAAGTTCGAGGTGGTTGGAAATTTTTTTTTCCTCTTTCAATAGCATTTTAGTTGATTTTCATTTTTTATTTTTTGTAATTTTTGTTTATTTATTAACAATAAATATTCATTATTTTATCATAAAAGTTGGTAAGTTTCCTTTAAAAAGTGCACATTTGGATACTAGTTCGGTAAAAATATTATATTTATTAAAATTTTCAAAAATACAATTAAAATAAAAAATACATAACATTGTTTCTTGAAATTGATTAAAGTTTTATAAAATAATGTAACATATCTTAAAAGTTTGTAACTTTCTATAGTTTTGTAAAATGTCCTTAAAATGGTGATTTCACTCAACAAAATGTGAAATATCTTTTTAAGTTTTTTGATTGGCTATATTTCTTAAAATGCTTAAAGTATGTTTAATATTTATCAAGTTATTTAAAATCTTCATAAATCTACTTTGGATTTTTACATTTTATTTCCGTAAAAATTCTTGAATCTTTAAGTTTCTAATTAATTCAAAAAAAATGCCTTAAATATTTTGCAATTCCCCTTGTATTTTGCAGATCTATTCAAAAAATTCAAAGAGGCCAAATATTCATTACAATCTTATAAAAATTGTAAAAGTACTTAGTAGTTTTGAATTTTACCTTATACTTTGTTACTCCACACAATTCTATGCTCTTGAAACTGCTTTATAATTCTCGACTTGAAATGAAAATTTGGTGATTTATCTTGCTTCGTAAATTCACTTGAGAAATTTTTTCTTAAAATCTCAATACTTCTCATAAAATCTCTTTAGTGTGTTATTTTGCTTTTGCTGATTTAATTTTAATTTCACTCAAATGTTGGTAGAATCATTCATACTTTGTCATTTCAATTAAGTTTGTAATCATACAAAAAAAAAAAAAGAATTTTCACTCAAAAGTTCCACCGATGTTTTTTTTTTTTTCAAACATTCAAGCTATATTTTACATAAAATAAAGATTTCATAAAATCTCATAAATTAATTTTAGTTCATTAAATTACTCTCATTTTGTAAAATTAGTTAAAGTGTTACTTGTTTTAGTCCAAATTTAAAAAAAATCTAGTAGAAGTTTAACACAAGGGATAAGGAGTGACATTTTAGATACAAGCATATGCACATTCCCTATACGTGTAAAAAAATTACATAAAAAAGAAACTAAAGCTATGATCTACCTTTGGGTCATGAGCCCATAAAAGCGACTCTTCAATGATAGGAACCATGGATGGATCGTAGACACAATTGAGGGGCACCTTTAACCAATATTAAGGCTAAAATGAAAAAAAGAAAAAAGAAAAAAGATGGTATTATATACTATTTAGAATAAATAATTATTATTTTTATTTAGAAAAGAAAAAGATGTGTTATATTTACAATTTCAGAATCAACAAGTGACATGATGTGAGATATAGATAAGTGGTCAAAACTTGTAATGGATGCTTGAGTGCAAGGGTTTAATTTATATTGATCTCATCTTATCATATGCAACTTTTACAAATTATTTTTCATTTTCCTTCACCTTTTTTGTTTGTTTATTTATTTTGTTTCATATGATTCCCAATAACATATTTTTATCTTTATTTTTAATTTTGTATAACTATATTATTCTTATATTATATTCAATTTGTATAACTATATTATTCTTATATTATATTCAATTTGAGCACTATCTACTGTTTCTTTTAAATAACTTTCGTGATAAAATTGCTTAGGTAATATATATAATAACTTTTGTAGCTAACAATTTAGTAGAAAATATTAGTTAACTAAATAAAATTCTCTCAATGTACTATTTTTAATCAATATCTATAATGTAATTGATAATTATAAGTATTTTAATTAATCATTATCTTTTTAATTTTTTTTTTAAATCTCACAATGTATTTTTTAAGAAAATCTTTTCATATATATGAGATATATCATAATTATCAATAATAGGTAAATATTTTCCCATAAATAATTTACATTGACTTGCTAAAACCTTTTTAGCTTAAGACATGCACGTTGGTTTTTTGAATATAATAGATTAGATTGGAATCTTTTTTTATTAAAAAAAAAATACATTGACTTAAAAGGTAAATTTAACCCCCTCAACTTAATGGTTTTGGGACGAGTTTTATTAGCACATGTCGGGTTACTTGTAACGGCAAAAAAAAAAAAAAAACTTCTTTTAGTTTTCAAAATTGATTACGTATCTTCAGAAGTAGGCAAGAGGATATAAAAGGTGGATTTTCTTTTTATATTTGACCATTTAACCAGTGAAGTTGCATAATTCATAATATTTTATTACGGTAATTATAAATACATGCCAAAATTACTGGTAAGATGCAAAACTTGTCTTTACCTCTTTATATCTTCTGAAAACATGATAAGCCTAAAACCATCTAAGTTCTCAGAATTGTTTTTTTGTTGTGGTATTTTTAGTTTATACAATTTTTTTGTCTATTAAGATGCGGAGAATAACATGTGCATATTTTTAAAGTTTCAAAGATAAAATCTTTAAATTTTAATGGCACATTTGGTTTACATAACGGAATAAGGTAAGAATAAAATAATAATTTTTGAGGAATAGAATAAAATGATAATAACTATTTTTTTTAGTTTTTTAGAGGTTTTATGGATAAATATAAAAATAAGTTAAAAGAATTTCAAAAATAAATTTTTTTAATCCTATAGAAAAATTACGATTTCTCTTTTTCCAACAAAAATAACTTTATGAAAAAGATATTTTATCAATCAAATGCATGCATACATGTACAAAATTCTAAGTGACTATTATATAAAATCAACTAACCGTGGTATAAAAGTTTAGGCCAAAAGAAAGTCTATTCTTGGTTGACCAACTGCTAGTGTAATATATATTTACAATTATCTTTTTGAGGAAATTGATTATATAAATTATGGTATAATTTTTTTAACCAATTATTTTACAGGAGATGAAAAAAATAGGGGAATGAAACCTATTTTATTCTATTCCTTCTAAGAACTATTTTGAAACTACAAAGTGATATTGTTTTGTATAGTCCATATACATACATAATTAATTATTGGGGGCTATACTATGATTTTATATATTTTTTATCTTTCGGTCATATTTATGTACCTTGTTTGCGTTGCTTTTTGAGAATTTATGACAACATTATAGTTTTTGAAACTGTATAAACGTTTTCGCTTGTACATACTCTCTCCTACGATACCATACCACACACTGCAGGCTAAAGCCACCCTTCTTCACTTTCTTTTTTCCCCCTTCACTTTCTCTCTCGTCCATGGCTTAGAAGAAGACACCTTCTGCTTCCTTCCTTCCTTACTCTCCTCCTCATTGCTCACGAAATGGCGGTATCCTCATCCGGGTTGTGTCAAAATATCATCTTTCGCATTCTCTTCTTCGTTTGGGTGGCGAGTTTAATATCACCGAGTTTCCACCGGGTCAACTCGGAGCCGACTCAGGACAAGCAAGCCCTCCTTGCATTCATCCGAAAAACCCCTCATGCCAATCGCCTTAAGTGGAACGAGTCCGACTCGGCTTGCCACTGGGTCGGAGTCATTTGCGACCCGAAACGCTCCTACGTCTCAATGTTGCGCTTGCCCGCGGTTGGCCTCCTGGGATCCATCCCGCCCAACACAATCGGTAATCTAACTCAGTTACGAGTCCTGAGTCTACGCTCCAACGGGATAATGGGTTCGATCCCTTCCGATTTCGCCAACCTCACTCTCCTGCGGAGCCTCTATCTGCAAGACAACTCGCTCTCGGGTGAGTTCCCACAGAGTTTGACTCAGCTGACTCGGCTTGGCCGGCTCGATTTGTCATCCAACAATTTTACTGGTCGCATCCCGTTTGGGCTCAACAATTTGACCCAGTTAACTGGACTGTTTTTACAGAATAACAAGTTCTCCGGTTCCCTCCCAAGCATCAATTCCGGTGGCAATCTGGCCGATTTCAGTGTCGCAAATAACTCTTTAAACGGTTCCATCCCGACAAGCCTCGCAAAATTTCCGGCTTCTGCTTTCGCGGGGAACCTCCAGCTCTGTGGGGGTCCACTCCCGCCCTGCACCCCGTTTTTCCCCTCTCCAGCCTCCGCTCCATCTATCACCCCGCCCGTCATCCCGGCCGGCAAGAAAAAATCCCGAAGCCTTTCAACTGCGGCCATCATCGCGATCGCGGTCGGCAGCGCTTTAGTGGCATTAATTCTGCTAGCTATACTTGTCATATGCTGCCTACACCGGAGAAAGAGGCGCCAAGCGAAGCCTCCAAAGAACGTCCCCACCGCGGGACCGCGTGCCGTGGGAGTCGGAGCTGAAGCGGGAGCATCCTCGTCCAGGGACGACATCACGGGTGGGTCGATGGAGGCGGAACGGAATAAGCTGGTGTTTGTGGAAGGCGGGGTGTACAGTTTCGACTTGGAGGACTTGCTGAGAGCTTCAGCGGAAGTGTTGGGAAAAGGAAGTGTCGGGACGTCGTACAAGGCTGTCCTTGAAGACGGGACGACCGTTGTGGTCAAGAGATTGAAAGATGTTGTGGTTGCGAAAAGAGAATTCGAAATGCAAATGGAGATCTTGGGGAAGATTCACCACGATAATGTGGTTCCATTTAGGGCTTATTATTATTCCAAAGATGAGAAGTTGCTCGTTTATGATTATATGCCTTCCGGCAGCTTGTCGGCTCTTCTTCATGGTAAGTCAATCTCTCCCTCCAATTTTCTGTTAATTCATGAATTTAATTTCTCAATACATTAATAAACGTAAGTTGTTTTTAATTTATGTTACATTACTAAAATTGTAAGGGTAGCTGTAGATTTTTATATGTTTTATCTTTTCTTATATATAATTAGAGAAAAATGTGAATTCAAGGCAAAATCAAAAGATTTTTTTGCATGAAAGAATTAAGCAGGCTTCTTTTTCTTCTTAATTACTTTTTTTTACCCCGATTACACATATTATACATTATACTTGGCAAATGAAGTTATCCAAACTATTTTCGTATCATTAAATTATAATAAGTGTTTTAACATTTAAATCTTATTTTAAAATATTAAAGTTTTCTGTGAGGTGGGTGGCTATCTTTTCAATAAAATATGTCAACATTGGAAAAATTGGAACTTCAATATCATCAAAATGTGTATTTAATACATGTAGATTTAATAATAATAATAATAATGTTGTCGTGTTGGGGGGTCTGGTCTGATAAAGACCAGGCGAGTGTTGTGGCAAAAATCCTGCGAATCAATTTTGTACAGGGAAATGGTTGGGGGTCACTGCCATAATAAAAGTGGAATTGGATTGACTCTTTTGATGCATGTGAGCTGTAATTGTCATGGACGTTTATTTCTTTACTATTCTTTTGATACACATTTTAAGGTGAAGGAGTCATAGAATGTTGTCTTCCTTTTGTGAATTTGATTCGCTTCTATGTCACGGTGGTATTAGGGATAATAACCGCAGTAGAAATATATCTTTTTTTTTTTGGGATATTTTACGGGTCATTGACATACCCATAATCTATTATTTATATAATTTTAGTATTTGATCATTGAAATTGTTAGAAAAGTTAAACCGAGAAAAAATAATAGTATTTGACAATAACAAATTTAGGTTTAGATATTTCTTTCTCGTTTAATCAAGCAACATTGAGAAATGGAGTGAGATTTCTTAATTATTTTTTTCCCATTTTAATTTTAGTTTTCACCTTCCATATCTTGATGGTGATTTTTTACTATATAAGAAACTTAAAGAATTTTTTTGACCCTAATATGTATTTATTTTTCATTTTCATTATTATGATTCCTAAAATATCTTTATCTTGGAAAATAAATATATATCAATTACTTTCCATTAATATCTCTTTCAATCAATTTTTTCCCATATTAGTAGTAAAATAGGATTGTTTTGTCTTATTAGAAATAGTTCATCTTGGATATTTGCGATCACTATTACCTAAAGTGTATATATATAAATATTTGTTTCTAAAAAAGTATTTTGTATATTACTTTCTATGACATATTTTAGTTTTGAATTTACTCTAAAGATACGGTTCACTGTTCTCTTTAGCAAAATACTATTTTGCCCCTGTATATAGGATCCACATGATAGCATGATTTGGTCACCGACAACCTTTTTTTTTTTTTTTTCCCTTCCAACTTTTTAGTGAGGATTTATATGGTGGATTAGAGCACATAATTATAATATATATAATAATAATAATATAGAAAAAAAAAAGATAAAGGTGATGATGAACAGCACAGCACACTCATACTGTGGCACTAGAGTGGATTGGAGTGTAATGTCTTGGCTTTCACTACATCTTTTCACTTTCCCCGATATAATGGACCTTCTTTATTTGCATTTGAAGCTTACTAAGATTATATCATTTGTAACTCTTTGCACTTTTTCATGTTAACAATAATATAATATCATCATGCCCTTTTTTTTTTTTTTTAACGTGAAGTGAATGTGAGCTCAACTTCTTGTTCCTTTTTGTAGTGAACATGGGATACTTTTATTTTTCTTGCCTCCATCATGCTTGCCACTCTGTTACTCTCTGTACAATCATGTGTTAATAGAAAAGTAAAAGAAAATTTATAAACAAGTTCCATGGGGGCAAAACCCAAGTTTTCTTGTCCTAGCTAGTGTTTCCATCCATGGTGTGATCAATCACATTCTGTGATACAATGAGAATATTTATTGTTGATTTTGGTTCTTGGATTTTTACTGATACATGATAAAATGTGACTGGAGGGGATACGGATTGATAGTAGGATCCATTTATGAGTTTTAAAGCACTAATAACATGGTTTTTAAAGTATGGCCAAAAAAAAAAAGGAAAAGGAAAAAAATTCTGAAGATGTTTTCCAAAGTGGTGTTCATATGTGGTGTAAGAGTGTTTCTTTTACAAATTCAAAATAAAAGAAGAAGAAGAAGGGAATTTGATATCTTCTGCCCCAGCTTCACATATTTGATGTGAGACAAGTCTCAATACTTCAGCAGGTGTGGGTCACTTTCTGGAATCCGTCGTTGTTAAGCGACAAAAGAAAAAAGAAGAGAAAAAAACCGGGAAGTGACATAGATTACTTTGGTTTTATATTCAAATTTCCATTTTTTGAGGTACCATAATATATTCTTATAGTGATTATGCTACCAGAATAGGCTGATTAGGACTCAGCATTCCCAATCTTTTGATGATGCTGGGTGATCCAATTACTACTGCTGTACAAAACAAAGCATTTTGCAAACTCTGTAATTGTGAATATATCTAAATTAAGAGGGCATGTTCTAGTTAAGAAAAGAGAATGAAAGCGACAATCATGACCGGACCAGGCACTGTCTTTGACTCTTTGTCCACTTGTAATTAGACATAAATCGTTGTAATTACTGGCAGCGGACAATTGAATTTGCATATTTTATGTTAGGATAATTTGTTGGTTATCATGTTCAAATCAACTGGTAACCGGAATTTTCCTTTTTGATTACGTGCAGGCAGCAGAGGCTCGGGCCGGACACCGCTCGAGTGGGACAACCGGCTCAAAATCGCTATGGGCACGGGACGGGGCCTAGCGCACCTCCATGTATCGGGCAAGGTGGTCCATGGTAATATCAAATCATCCAATATCCTGCTCCGGCCTGACAACGCAGCCTGTGTCTCGGATTTCGGACTCAACCCACTTTTCGGGAGCACATCTCCACCTAACCGAGTGGCGGGCTACCGGGCACCGGAAGTTCTGGAGACGCGGAAGGTCACATTTAAATCGGACGTGTACAGTTTCGGTGTGCTGCTTCTAGAGTTGCTCACTGGGAAAGCACCCAATCAGGCTTCACTAGGGGAGGAAGGCATTGACTTGCCCAGGTGGGTCCAATCGGTGGTCCGGGAGGAATGGACTGCTGAGGTTTTCGACGCGGAGCTAATGAGGTACCACAACATCGAGGATGAGATGGTACAGTTGCTGCAGATCGCGATGGCGTGCGTTGCAACGGTGCCCGACCAGAGACCGCCTATGGCGGAGGTGGTGAGGATGATGGAGGATTTGAATAGGGGTGGTGATACCACGGATGACGGGTTGAGGCAATCGTCCGACGACCCGTCGAAAGGATCCGATGGACAGACTCCACCCACGGCATCTAGGACCCCGTCTTGAAAATGCTCATAGAATTTTAAATTCTTTGTGGAAAAATTACTGATTTGGTCTCCACGTCAAAATGTGCACGGGTGGTGAGTAAATAATGGGGGGAGATTAAAATGTGCATTATATGATTGGAGATAGGCAGAATTCAATACCTCTTTTTTTTTTTTTTTTTGGGGTCAAATTGCATGGATTTTTATTATTATTCTTTTTAATTTCGTGGTAAGTAAATTTGCATGGATTTTACAATTGGGAATTTGTGAATTTCGATTTGTTTGGTATTATTTATAGGATAGGGGGTTGGGTTTTTGTGAAGTTCCAGGTGAGATTTGGAATTTGACCATTTCATGAATCTAGTTGGGTTTAATTTAATTCTTTCTTTATGATTATTTTACCTTATTCAAAACTTTTGTTTGTCCTGTCCTTTTTGGTCATGTACACATCGAGAATTGTTTAATCTAGGTTTTACAGTTGCAGCCAAACATGGTTTGAAAAAATCACCTAAAAATTCCAGCCGGTTTTGTTTCTTCCAATGTTAAATGCCAAATCCCTTGGTTTTCCCCCCCATTTTTTAAATAAATCTTGGCTGGCTAAAATGGATCGTCCTTTGGGAAATTGGCCAAAATCCCTATCGTCATGCCATGCCTTTGGTGCTGCACCCATTCCACAGATCCATGTAGGTAAATTATGCTCCCATTAAAATAATGAGACTGCTGTCAACAACATTTTTTTATTGGCTAAAACTAAACCTTCATTTTGTAGTTTAGTATCATTTTATATTGGCTTGAAATTCGGTCGTTGATAAAAAAGACACTCACAAATAAAGTGAAGAGTATATACACTGAATAGATATCGATAAAAAAATACTAATAAAACAAATATTTGCTCATGATTGATTATATATTTTAAGTTTTTTTTTAAATAAATTTTTAATCTTTAATATTTACCTATTTTTCTATTTTAATCTTCATTTTTTTTTCAATTTGAGTTCTTTGTTAAATATATCATATTTTTAATCTATCTTGTGCATGTATTAATTTTCAAGTAACCTTGAACTAGTTGGCTAAGGTAGTTAGTACATACATAAATTTTTTCAATCCCCTTTTTCTTACTTTTAATTATTATTTTTATATTTTATTATATTATATCATTTTATATATTTAATATTATATAATGTAGATAAATATATTTAATATTATTATTTTGTTAATTTAATTATTGTAGATTAATTTAAAGTTTATATGTACCATAGATAGATAAAAAACTTAATAGATTTAATAAAAATTCTTTTTTTTTTTTCGTAAGATTTTGAAATTTTCAAGGACTCAAATAGAAAAAAATAAAAGTTGAAAATTTAAATAGAAAAGTACATAAACATTGAAGATTAAAAATATATTATTTTCCCTTTTTTTATAAATTATACATTTTAAGAATTTTATTTTTTTTTTATATTTCTTAAAGCATTAGACACTCATTATCATATAGACCTAATATGACATTAAATAATGCCAAAGTTAAATTAAGTGTAATAACTAGCAAAAATAAAGTAAGATTGAATAAAGACCTAAATTGAGATGGTAATCATGATATTATCCACTATTTATTCATGTTAGATAGTATAAAGTTCCTAGTATTATTTACTTGGCTTAACTTCAAAATATGAGATATAACAATTCACATAATATTTTGTCTATATATATATAAGAGAGAGAGAGAGAGAGAGTGAGAGAGAATCATTGTTTTTCTAATATATACATAGAAAGATTAGACCATTCATCACGGTGTCAAAGAGCAGTGGTAGGTGCGTGGCGTTTAGTATGGTGTTAGATCATTGGGTTGGGGGGGTGGTGGTTTCTAATATCTAAAAACCAATAAAATCTATTTAAGCATGTAACAACCACTAGATGAATATAGACAAAAGGGCCCAGATTCAGCCGAGGTAGGACCATAATGTGGGAATAACTTGGAATTTGTCCGTTATGAAAGGTGAAGGTGAGGTGAGGTCCATTCCAAATTTACTTTAAAAAGCCGAGATCAGAACAGCCTGGCATGGTCTCCAGTTCCTCTCTTATTAAACATGTGGGGGGGACACTATCAGCTCGGCACCTACACATTCTAAAAGTATTCCTGCCTCCAATAACTGGCATCAAAGGAGTTCTTCGATCTCCCTGAAGTTATAAAAGATACTTGTGTTTCATTGCAAAAATAAAAGTAACCTTAGGAGCCATAAGCAAAATACTATTAGGGACCTCCCTATTCTGCAAATGATTTGCTAGTTGATTTACTATTGCATTAGTTTCCCTCTGAGCTGCTATCACTTTCCACTCACACTAGCTTTTACTCCTAAACTTATTTTGGAAACAGTTGTCGAAGTTCACCATAAATGCTGCAAAGCCCCATTAGTATGCATAGTTTTAGTCGCCAGTGGACCAGTTAGGATACATTAGATTACCTAGTCTCATTGTGTAAGCTATTATCCATTGCCTAGGTTCATCTCTTACCACTTTTCCCTGTACTCGCTTTGCTATCAAACAACGAACAAATCGGTTTGCATTTAACTTTACCCACACCAGGTTGAATTGGTGCATTGATTTGGACACTTGCTAAACCACCTTTTTAAGAAATTCATACTAATAAAAATTTCTTAATTTTATAAAGAATCACATGTTGTAGACTCTAATGTTTAAGTAAAAAGAAAAAACACTTTGTATGGATATATAAAAAAAAAAAAGTAAAAAAAGAAAAAAAGATGCTGTTTTGGAGCTTTTTCAACGGAAAAAAAAAAGAAAAGAAAAGAAACATCATTAGTAGAGGAACTGTTTTTCCAAAGGGCTATTGGATCCCTGGCCTAGAAAACTGGGTTGAGAACCCATTAGTAATAATGACGTACTTATGAAAATAAAATAATTTCACACTTTTCGCTGTAAAATTTTGACGCAAACAAGATGACTTTGACTGCTAAGGATACCAATTGCCCTTTGATGCACCGATCGAGTTTTGTATTATCAATGATGTTTTCATTAATAAAACTCAAAGCTTTTAAGTAAATCAATACATATATTTGTTATTTTAATAGTTTAAGTGCCACTTTGCTATTACAACAAAATACACTCCACAAATGTTATCGGCACTCTTCATCGTCGGTCCTCCTGTGCAATGCTGTTATTGGGAGTGCCAATTTTCAGAAACTAAAACCTTTACATAACATTAATAATTATCATATTTTATTGGGTTCAATTGTCTTTGTGTTTAGTATGCATTGGCTCAAATAGCATGAATAATAATTGCACCGCACTCTTATCAAGTTCACATCAACACATATGCAATTTGTTTTATATCACTAAATGTATTCTTTAATTAAATAAGTTAATGGCATGTTTGATATGTTGGAATAGATTGGGATTCTAAATATCATTTTCTTTTTTATATTTGAAAGCATTTTAAAAAGTTAGAATTGTAATTCCTTAGAATTAACAATTTTGACTTTAGGAGGAATTTGATTCCACATTTGAAGAGGTAGAATTGTATTCAATTCTACTTCATTAATTATAATTACTTAAATAACCCTTATAATCTCATTAATATACATTTATTACATTACAAGTTAGGGAAATTTCAATGTGTAATTACTTAAAAATGATCATATAGTAGTAACAGTATATTATCGCTAACTATAGTATATAAAACTCATTAAAAGTACAAATAAAATTATCAACAATTTCCTTCGTATCGTTGACAACTTCTGTTTTTACTTAGTTTTATATATTGTAGTTTGAGGTAATATATTATGATTAAATTATATAGTTACTTTTAAGTGGTTACATCCTAAAATTCCCTTTTAACTTAGCATTTCATTCCATTTCACTTTAATCTATTCTGTTGTATATTCTTCACATGTACCAAATGTGATATAAATGTCAAGATTATTATAGTTTAGTGGTATAAACATTGATTTTTTGGTATGATGAATTGGGTTTGAATCCCTTTTTCTCTCATTTTAATCTATCAAAAAAAAAGAAAAAAGAATAAATGAGCAATACTTGATTGTGGTATAGATTGAAGGTTGAGCAATCTGGAGTTAAAGCTGAATTTTGGTGTAACGGGTTTGTTGGAGTATGCATTGACCGTCAAGGGGTTGGGTTAGTCGACCAGCAAGTTGCATAGAAACTTGCATGGGCCTATTAGCTAATGTATTGAGGAAGGTTGATGATTAGCTATGACTGCTAACCTTGACAATCAATCGAGGACATTGGAGTTCTTTATGTTTTGTATTGTGCTCATTTTAAATGCATCAAGCCCTAGGTTAATTTGAGATACATAATTAGACAAATATGATTAGACTTGTACTAGGATTTAAACACAAAAGAAATAGTGCATACCAAAAATGTTATTATCCTTAATTCCACATAGGATTTTCCATGTAAATATTTGTACTATCTATTTCTTATTTCCTATATATGTTTTTTTTATTGTTATTTGATTGTATTATAACAACTTCTCCTTCTAAAACTTTTGCATTGACAAACAATAATAAAAGTGTGAAACAATTTATGTGTTTTGTTATTTAACATGGTAAATTAATATAATAATCGTGTGAAACATGAATTATTGCATTGTGTTAAGTCGTTATCAATTGTGATAACATATCAATAATGTCAAGACACTTTGAGACATTTATCAACCATACATATTTGTGTTAACCAATTATTCAATAATATGAATTATAACTTTAATTGATGTCACTTATACTAATCGATATTTTAGTTAAGTGGTAGCCAAAACTATAGGATTCTATGTTAATTCATGACTTAATCTTAAGTTTATGTATTCAATATCTTGTCTTTAAGTTGCTTACAGTGTCTCCACAATCTGCACCGCCACGGGGAGCAAATTTGGACTTGAGGCGAGAGCTACTTGGTTGTGATTCCGATTTGACACCATTGTCTCTTATACATGATGTGGACATCGTAGTTGACACCGGTTGATTAGGCGTGTCTTTTACAGGCACGGTCGTGTAATGAGTCTGGAAGCTCCACAGAAATATACACGGTACCAAGGCACAACCGTGTGTTTAGTCTGGAAGCTCCACAGAAATATACACGATTTTATACACGGCACCAAGGCACGACCGTATGTTTAGTCTGGAAGATCCACAGAAACATACATGGTTTTATACACGGCACCAAGGCACGGCCGTGTGTTGAGTCTGGAAGATCCACAGAAACATACACGGTTTTATATACGGCCGTGTATAAACCGCATGACGAGAACATGCGTTATAATATAATATTCCCACGTGTAAATATATATTTCTTTTTTTTACTATTTCCCTAAAGACTATATATAGTTTCCTAGGTCATTTTTAGGGTTATCTTTTATCATATATCGAATTACAAACACTTGGAGAGAATTTTCTCTGTTCCCTCAATTGTGTGCAATTGAGAATTTTAAGGAATAAACTAAGATTGTTCTTTGTTTATCGTGAGATCCAATCCTAGAATTAGTCTCATGCTTTATGCTTTCTACGCTGCGTTAGTTGGTATCAGAGCAAGGCAATTTCCTATGGAGATGTCAGCTAATGACGGTGTTGACAGTGGTCGCGTTCTCGACCTAGATCGGGATGCGGAAGTCCAAGGAGTTGATCAATGGGCTCTAAGGGCAGTGGTCGAAGCCATGGATCAGAGGCTCAAGCGAGTACAGCAACGCTTAGAGGATTTGATTACTCGTTTCGACGCCATGGTGGTGGGCCACAACGGTAACAGGGATGTTGGTGGAGATCGACCAAAGGTAGCAATTGCTCGTGGTGATCATGTCATTCAACTTGCAGCCGTAAATCGATGGAATCAATGGTTAGATGAGATTTCTTCTGAGGAAGAGGGTGACTTCCTACAAAGGAGAGGGCAACAACAAAGGAGAGGCAGTGTTGATAGTGGAAGATACCACGAGAATGACAATAGGAATGATCAGGAATATGGTGGTGGATATTGAAGAAACTACCAGGGATATGATCAGGCAGATGGCAGCGATTTCCATCTCAAGATAGATATCCCATCGTTTAATGGTAATCTTAACATAGTGGATTTTCTGGATTGGCTTGCAGAAGTCGATAGATTTTTTGACTATATGGAGATTCCCGAGGATAGGAGGGTGAGATTGGTTGTGTGTAGTCTGAAAGGAGGAGCATCTGCATGGTGGGATCGGTTGCAGAACAGGAGGCAAAGAGAGGGAAAGCAGCCAATAAGGACATGGTACTGTATGAAGAACCTACTGCAAAGAGGATTTCTGCCACCAGACTATGAGTAGATTCTCTTCCAGCAGTACTAATGCTGCCGTCAGGGGCAGAGGACAGTTTCATGAGATTGGCGGAGAGGAATGATCTAAGGGAGACCAAGGGTCAGCAAGTAACGCGATTTGTCGACGGGTTAAAGCCCCGGATTAGAGATAAAATTAGGGTGACGATGTTTAAAACTGTGAACGAGGCAAAGAATTTGGCTCTTAGATCCGAGATGATGATTTAAGAGCAAAATACTAGGCTTGGTGGGGGCAGGAGGAATTATGGATATGATAGTGTTGGCAGTGGCAACCGGATGGTTGGTGAAAAGAATAAAAGAATAGTTGAGAAGCTTGCTGGAGGTATAGAGAAGAAGGAAGATAAGGCTAAAGGGAAGAAGCCGCTTGAAATCAAAGAGACCCCAAGGCAAAGCAATCCATATGCTAAGCCAATTTTGGGGAAGTGTTATAGGTGTAATCAACCGGGGCACCGATCCAACAAATGTCCGAATCGACGGACCATAAATATTGTCGAAAGGGAGGAAGAGGAGGAAGTGTGATGTGAACCGGATGGTGAAGATGAGTATTATGATGAGGTTGATGATGGGGCAGAACCGAGCTATGTGATTAGAAGGATGATGTTGGCACCGAAGTAGGAGGGTAGTTCGCAGCGACACCAGTTGTTTCGCACTAGGTGCACAATTGGTTGGAGAGTGTTCGACTTGATTGTTGATAATGGGAGTTGTGAGAATATAATTGGGGGAGAGGTGATGAAGTAACTCCAACTGCCAGTAGAGAAACATCCGAACCCTTACACCATAGGGCGGACTAAGGCGGTAGAGCGGATTGATATGAAGGAGAGGTGTCGAGTTCCCTTCTCTATAAGCAAATATCGGGATGAAGTCTATTGTGACATCATCGATATGGATGCCTGCCACTTGTTATTTAGGCGACCATGGCAGTTTGACGTGGATGCCCAACATGTTGGAAAAGAGAATAAGTATAAGTTGGAGAAAGGGGGTGTGAAATACACATTGCTGCCATTGACGGATAAACGGCCCAAGACACAAAAGGCTGCAGGAAAATCCTTTCTGAGAATCACTCAGTCAGAGAAAGAGATGGTTGAGGACTTGAAAGAATCTCGAGTGATGCACGCACTTGTCGTGAAGAATGCTGGAGAGAAGTGAGTAGTGAGGAGGTTCCAGAAGGTGTAAAGGGGGTGTTAGAAGAGTTTAAAGAGGTAGTGCGAGAAGATTTGCTAGAGGGGTTACCTCCATTGCGTGACATCTAGCACCATATTGATTTGGTGCCTAGGGTTAGTTTTCCTAATCTCCCTCATTATAGGATGAGCCCCAAGGAGACTGAGGTTCTTCAAGAGAAAGTCCAGGAGCTACTGGACAAAGGATTTATCAGGGATAGCATGAGCCCGTGTGCTGTTCTAGTGCTATTGACTCCAAAGAAGGATGGTAGTTAGAGGATGTGTGTAGACAGCCGTGTGATCAACAAAATTATGATTGGGTATAAATTCCCAATTCCTCGCATTGAGGACATGTTGGATAGGCTGAGTGGAGCGGTGATATTTTCAAAGGTAGATCTTAGGATTGGGTACCATCAGATCCGAATCAGACCTGGGGATGAATGAAAGACCGCTTTCAAGACGAAGGAAGGATTATATAAATGGTTGGTTATGCCATTCGGCCTTAGTAATGCACCCAGTACCTTCATGCGCGTAATGAATCAGGTACTTAAGCCTTTTATTGGTAGATTTGTAGTGGTTTATTCCGATGATATTTTAATCTATAGTAAGACTGAGGATGAGCACTTAGTGCATTTGAAAAGTGTATTAATTGTGTTGAAGGAGAATAAGCTTTATGCCAATCTTAAGAAGTGCATATTTATGTCAAAGAAGTTGCTATTCTTGGGTTTTATAGTGAGTGGTGAGGGAATAACGGTGGATGAGGAAAAAGTAAGGGCTATTAGAGAATGGCCTACTCCCAAGACGGTGACTGAGTTGAGGAGCTTTTTGGGGTTGGCAGGGTTTTATAGGCGCTTTATATGGCATTTCAGTACCGTCGCTGCCCCATTAACTAAGTGCCTGAAGAAAGGGAAGTTTTAATGGGGTGAAGAAGCTGAGTCTGGGTTTGCCGTGTTAAAGGAGAGATTGTGTAGTGCGCCGGTGTTGGCATTATCTGACTTTGACAAATTATTTGAAGTAGACTGTGATACCAGTGGGGTAGGCATTGGAGCAGTGTTATCTTAGGAGAAGAGACCTGTGGCCTTCCATAATGAAAAGCTTTATGAAGCTAGGAGGAGTTGGTCTACTTATGATAAAGAATTCTATTATGTGGTTAGAGCTCTAAGGATGTGGGAGCATTACTTGGTAGGGAAAGAATTTATCCTGTATTCAGATTGTGTTGCTCTAAAACATCTGAGTAGTCAGACACGCATCTGTAAAGATATGCATGCCAGATGGATCCAATTTCTACAAAAGTTTCCATTCCGCTTGATGCACAAATCTGGAGTTCAAAATAAGGTGGCGGGCGCATTGAGTAGGAGAGCTGATTTATTGACCACCATGAGGGCTGAGGTGGTAGGTTTTGAGCAAATGAAAGAACTATATGAGGAGGATGTAGATTTCAGGAAAATATGGAGGAAGTGTATTGACCAGGAGCCCGGTGACAGTTATTATATCCTGGAGGGTTACTTAATGAAAGGAAACCAACTTTGTATCCCTGAATCATCTTTGAGGGAAAAGTTGATTAGGGACCTACATGGAGGAGGATTAGTAGGACATCTGGCGCGAGATAAGACTTTGGCAACAGTGGCTGCAAGATATCATTGGCCTCAACTAAGAAGAGATGTGGGGAGAATTGTGCAAAGGTGTTACATCTGTCAGACATCTAAAGGACATTATCAGAATACTAGGTTGTACACTCCACTACCAGTACCTGAGAATATCTAGGAGGATCTATCTATGAATTTTGTTTTAGGTTTGCCTCGTACCCAACGAGGTGCTGACACTGTTTTTGTGGTTGTAGACAGGTTCTCCAAGATGCCTCACTTCATCCCTTGCAAGAAGTCAGTTGATGCACAGGGTGTTGCCAAGTTATTGTTTAAGGAGGTGATCGAGTTGCATGGGGTTCCCAAGTCTATTACATTAGATAGAGACACCAGGTTTCTTAGTCACTTTTGGAGGACACTATGGTACATGTTTAATTCCTCACTCAATTTTAGTAGTATAGCCCACCCTCAGACTGATGGGTAGACGGAGGTGACGAACAAGACCCTTGGAAATTTAATACAAAGCATTTGTGGAGAGAAGCCAAGACAATGGGATTTGGCGCTTTCTCAAGCTGAATTTGCTTACAACAGCTCCATCCATAGAACCACCGGGAAATCTCCTTTTTCAGTGGTCTATACAAAAGTGCCATCTCACGCATTGGATTTAGTTCTGTTGCCTAAAGGTGTAGATTCCAATGTAGCTGCAAAACACATGGCTGAACAACATCAGGTGGTTGCATCTGAAGTGAAAGAGAAGATTGAGAAAGCTAATGAGAAGTATAAGAAAGCTGCAGACAAGCATAGGAGGGAAAAGCTCTTTGAAGTGGGAGATTAGGTGATAGTGTTCTTAAGGAAAGAACGTTTTCCTGTGGGCACTTATAGTAAATGGCAACCAAAGAAGTATGGCCCTTACAAGATTGTTGCAAAGATAAATGATAACGCGCATGTGGTCGGGCTTCCTAAAAGTATGAAGATTTCGAAAACCTTCAATGTAGCTGATTTATCTCCATTCTATTCCGATAACGAACCTTTATATCCGCAAGAGAACTCGGGGTCGAGTTCCTCATTGGTGGGAGAGAATGATGTGGACATCGTAGCTGACACCGGTTGATTGGGCGTGTCTTTTACAGTTACGGTCGTGTAATGAGTCTGGAAGCTCCATAAAAATATACACGGTTTTATACATGGCACCAAGACACGACCGTGTGTTTAGTCTGAAAGATCCACAGAAACATACACGGTACCAAGGCACGGCCGTGAGTTGAGTCTGGAAGATCCACAGAAACATACACGGTTTTATACACGGCCGTGTATAAGCCGCATGACGAGAACGTGCGTATATATATATATATATATATACATTCCCACGTGTAAATATATATTTCATTTTTTAACTGTTTCCCTAAAGACTATATATAGTTTCCTAGGTCATTTTTAGGGTTATCTTTTATCATATATCGAATTACAGACAGTTGAAAAGAATTTTCTCTGTTTCCTCAATTGTGCGCAATTGAGAATTTCAAGGATTAAACTAATAATGTTCTTTGTTTATCTGTAAGATCCAATTCTAGAATTGATCCCGTGCTTTACGCTTTCTACGCTACGTCAATACAGCTATAGGATCATTTAACTAACCCTTAGGAGGTACTAGCGGATTAACCCTTTTGGTTTTTTTTTTCCCTCTCTTTTTTATCCTGGGGACGCATTTTCAATCAATTATTTCCATCTCTTATGAGCTAAATGAAATGTACGTGGGAACGATTCCCCAATATGCATCACAAGCGTGCGAGACAAACCAATTGTGCTTCTGGATTTTCGACAGAAAAGATGGAGTAGAGAGAGATTAAAGAATATATAAGTTTAGCAAATCCATGCAATGATGTGATAAGTGGTGGAAAGCGGCAACAATAAGATCTAATAAGGTTCAATCTCTTGATTTTCCTTTTCGGGTAGTAACCACTAAAAATCAATAGGAAATTAAGGGTGGTTGAAGATTGCTATTACAGTGATTTGATTATCGATGGCCTTGATTGTTTGAGTTTAGTTTTATGAACAAGATGAACAAAGAAATGAGTCAAAGAATTTTGAATAAAAACACCTTTAAGCCTATATAATTATTCTCGGGAGTTTTTGCGATTGTCGAAATAGGTTAAGAATATGCGGATTAGTCTTAACGAGCTCCAGCCCAAGCTTCCCAATAAAAAACTCTATATTATGCCAAAGTAGAGACTAATCATTCGGATCATGAAGCTTAATACGTATGGCATTGGAACCATCCTACTTATTTTAATATTTATGAATCAAACGTGCAAATTTTAAGTTTGATTTGATATTTCCTTTACTTTGGTTATGGTTATGTGAATTAAGTTTGACTCGAATAACTCACATATAGTCAAGCTTGAGTTTTTAGATAGTTTAAATTGATAAGCTTGTAAACTTAATTAAACTTGATGAGCTTAAATATAAATTGATTTCAAGTTAACTTCAAATTTTAAAATAATTTTAATTAAAAGGATTCTAACTTATTGATTCGAAAGAGTTTATAATAAAATTTAATAGAATTAAACTCGAATTTATAAAGTAACATATCTAGTGTAACTTAAACTTAAAATAAATCAAGCCTAATATTGAGTTTAACTTTGGGACCAACTTTAATAATGTGTCGACTCAATTCAATGTATTGAGTTTGCCACCTAGTTAATTCTAGTTAGGATTATGAGGTACGCAATAGCAAGACAAAGCCAGCTATTGTCAACTGTTTGGCTCCTCTGTCAACATATGATGTTTCTTTTATCGATCATGCAAATGTCACCCAAATGTTACAGCAAGTAGTTTTCTCACCTGTCCTGCCCATGAAATAGAAAAGATTCACAATAGCCCTTGACATGTCAATGGACTCACGTGACGCTCTACGTAAAGCATATTTTGTGAAGTTTGATGCACCGAAAGTTGACGGCCCTAGCCCTTTCTTGTCGAAACATAACCAGAATGTATTTCAATTTACAAGCCTAATCTATACGCTCTGCATAATGCATAAAACAAGGAAAAAGTAGAAGAAAAGAATAAGGAAACTCCAGAATCTTATTGTTATTATCGAAAATCTAATATGGTTATTTTACTCTCTTTTTTTTTTCCATTTTTACTAGAGAAAATGCACTAGAAGTCTTAATCTTTTTGGAATATTTAGTGTAGAGTTCTAAAACTTTCGTTTTTCAGCAATCAAGTCTGTACGTAATTCTTTCAACTCCTATAATACTATTTGATACTAATTTGACAGATTTTCATGCCATCTAAAAAAATAGCAGTACAAATTTTAATTTAAAAGTTAAAAATATGTAAAATATATAAAAAAATCATAAATATATATTAGAGAGTTGATTAATTACCCAGAAAGTGTGGCATTCTTTAGAATGGGTCATATAAACGGTCATCTTTAATAGATTGTGACTATCATCAACACACCATAAAGGTGGATGAATGCTTAGATACTCGGTTTTATTTATTTACTTTTTAATTGAGGCTAAATCTAAACTCGCACACAGAAGATAGTTATTAATAAATTTATATGACCACCTATGAGTAGTTTTAGGGTTTTGTCTATGTTTCTTTACTTTTTTTCCCATTTTTCAGTTTCAATAAAGATTATGAAATTAAAATTTGTATATAAATGAAATTTCTTCTTCCTTTTATTCTAAAAAAGTTTTCATCATGTATGATGTTAACAATATTATAATGCTATAGCAAAAATATTACAATGTGTTACATTAATATCACAATTATTAAGTTGGGTCACAACTATCATCACATACCTTAAAAGGTAGGTCGAGGCAAAGATATTCGATTTTATTTTTTCTTTTAATTAAGGTTGAATCTAAACTTACACCTAAGAGATAGCTATCAATGCATTAATATGACAACCCATGAATACTTCTAGGGTTTTGTTTATGTTTATTTCCTTTTTCTTTTTTTCTATTTTTTCACTTTCAATAAAGATTTTGAAATTAAAATCTGTATTTAAATAAAATTTATTTTTCCTCTTTTGTTGCTGAAATTAAAAATTTTTAATTGGAAAAATACCTAACATTTTAATACTTCCATTGCGATGTTTCGCCTTTCCATTGAACCCCATACACTTATAAAACCCATCATGTTGTTAGAGTTAGACACAGCCTAGTGGTGGACCAAGAACTTTTTGAGTCGTAAAGCAATTTTGGGCCACATTTTACACTCTCTTCTATCTTCTAATCTTTCTTTAATCACTTTTTAGGGGGGACTTCTAACATAGATAACTTCACAAGTAATGTTACACACGATCAATATTAAAATGCAGGATTATGCACTATTTAAGTCCTTATAAACAAACCGAGTCACATAAACGATTAGACTATGATGGCACATATTTAAGAAATAATTTGCTATATCTCAACTAATCAGATCCTTAGGTTCCAATAGGTCGTAAATACTAGAGATGATTGCATGCTAGTAAGGAAATCAATAACTATGCAGCTTGTATAGTTTTTAAAGAAATGACAAGCATTTTTAATCATTGATAAAATGTTTAAGTATTTCTATAAAAAATGCACCTTTTTTATATATAATTAAACAAGTTTAACAAGTTCATGAAGATACCCCAGTTAATGAAATTGATATATTTTACTCCAATGAGTTAAATAGATACTATAATGCATACGATGCAACCATTGTTTTCGCTGGACAACCATTATAATAAGAGTGGTTTTGATTTTTGTAGAAGATGTGTTATTTTTTTTTTAGATTGAACTTTCGGATTCTCATTCATCTGTTTTGTCGTGTCAGTGCTACATATGTTCATACTTTACTATGCATGTTTTGTCGTGGCAGTGCTACAAATGTTCGTACTTTAATATGCATATATTAGTGAATGAAATCCATGATCTCAGGCAAAAAGAATGCTTAATTTTGTTATTTTTTTAAATGCTTAATTTGTTGGTTCATGGAACTTATGATCTACTTTAGACTTATTTATCGGTTCTCACCTAACAGAGAATATTAAACAGTGATTAGTTGTTCCACGACCAGTGATGATTAGATGATAGATTAAGATTCATTACTTCAATTAGTGATTGACCTCATCTCAATGCAACGACAGTTCACCTAATTCCTCACTTCGAACATACACACTACGTCCACATGTGCCTTTTCACAACCACTTCACAGCTCATGCTATTTGAATGGACCGTATATGCTGTTGATAAATATAGTTAAAAAATGATATTCAAAAAATATAAAACCAATTAGGGTTTCCCTTTGGGTTTTATTTGGCACAAGATCTAGAAAACTTTATTTCATTATCAATTGGAAAAACATAACCCGAATATTGAACACATCCTTAAATTCGGAAATAGCGATTTTGAAAGGAATCATTTCAAAGAATGGAAAGGAAATTAAATCTATCATAAGTTCTTTATGTTTGTGCCGAACTTAGTTGAATTATATATTTTTTTAAATGAATCATTTTACATCTTGTGTATTTTCATTAGGATAAATCATAAAAAATGATAGATGTTTTTGGAATGCAGCAAAGTGGTAACCTATATTTTAATTTTTGGTGAATACATAACTTATATTTCTTAATTTTGTGTCAATTATAAATAGGGGACATGTGATATTTTCTTACTAGTTTATATTATTATTAATAGATTTAAGTAAATAATATACATAAAATTATTAAAAATAGAAAATAAAAGATAAAAGAAAACAAAGAAAAAAAAGAAAGAAAGAAAATCAATGCCACTTTGAGACTACTTTCTAACTATACCCTAGTTTTGGGATGATCGGAAAAAGGCTATATGAAAATATAGGTCATGATCAATTTGAGTTGTGCAATTTACACGTGGCAGCAAACAACCACATATGAGGATCATGTAACTTAACTTTGATTTATTAAGCTTTTTCTTTTTTCTTTTTAAATTTATTATTATTATTATTTTATAGTTATGGGTGATTACCTATCATAGATGGGTTGCAAGACTTACTAGAAAGATAGGCCCATCACCAATCACTCATGGGTAGGGGGTGGTTAGTGACCATGTGACAAGGTTGCGGAACCCCTTCTAATGCGATCACTAGCTACTACCCTATGGGTAGCTAGCAACGACTCCACACTGATTTTTCCTTTCTTTTTCTTTTTATTTTACATGTTTTTCTTTTTTGATTTTTAGTATTTTCTATCTTATTTGTATTATTTTAATTAATCAAATATATTTAATAATTCTAGTGATCCAATTAAACACTAATGCGTGTCCTTAGATTAAAATTAACAAAAAATTATAAAATAAAGGTCATGCATTTGCTAAAAAGTCAAAGCACAAATCATCTCTTTGCAGAAATCCAAAAACCTACCCTTTTAAAAATACAAGACCTAAATGATTCATTTAAAATATAAAAGGATTTAATTGTGTTTTGTGACAGATATTGATGGTTTAATGACTCGCTTTGATAATAAATAATTCAATTTAAGTTTGGTATAACCACATAAGACTTTTAACATACATTTCATGGATGGAAAGTTGGATTCCCCAGTAATTTTCCCTTAATTTTAGCGGTGAATATAGATTCCACGTAAACACTATTCTTTTATGGATCATATTCGAATTCTCTCTCTTCTAAACTTATATAATATGTAATTAACCCAACATAAAAACATTTTGTATAAGAACTTGCTCATATAAGATGGTGTATAAGGTAACCTTTTATCTATCTTGAAACACACACACACACACACACACATATATATATATATATATATATATGTTTTAATTTTGTATATACAATAGTACATTTAATTTTTTTTTCCAACTATATTACATAGTACAATTTAGAAGAAGAAGGATTTGAATTCAATCCATTTCAATAGAAGACCAATATTCTTGCTACTAAACTATGCCTTATCTAATATTTAAATATTATTGAAATTGGCAAGTGGTTTCGCAATGGGATTATCAAAAGTTTAGGTATGAAAACTATCATATGCAAATATCAACATGTGTGTTTAATTGAAAAATTAACAATTCATCTATGTCCAGTAACATCAAGGTATGATATATTTTTCATCGTAGTTCTAGTAGGATATATGAGAAATCTATATCTATAAAATGGGTTACATGATAAAACTTTTTTTTTATCCATTTTATATTTGCTCAATGCTACATTGTTGAAAATATGGAATGATAGAAACCAAATAGATTTTGAGGATAGAGCTTTTCTTAAGATCAACAACTCCATCTCCAATATGGTATTATTCTAATGGAAAAGAGTGAAGTGGCAAAAGTATCCCTATAATATAAGGGAAAGACAAAAACCTTGAAATATTGAAAATAAGTACATCAGGATAATTTTTAATTTTCAGCCATAATCTACCCACTTTTTTTCCTTTTACTTTATCTCAATATAACCATAAAAACAATATTCTTCTTGCTTTCAATGACTATTTCCTTCATTTTATATTCTATCTTGCCTTATTCTCATCCAAATACATGAATTGCAAGGAAGGAAAATGTAGAGTAATGAAAAAAGAAGAAGGAAAATTACATATGTGATGGTATGCCTCCACAATGATAAAATAAATTGATTGTAATAGTTACATGCATATGGTGTGAATTCCGTGCTTCACGTGGCTCTAGAGAAGTGACTTGGCATTGACAGGTATAGATGACTTGGAAAGATAAGAAAGGAAATGGGGATAGACAATCTCAAGGAGTTTGAACACACATAGTTGGTGTGAATGAGTTATATAGCATCAACCCCTATGTTCTTAAGGGAAAGTAAAGTGTCCTTCATTTTGAGCCTCATTTGATCTTTGAGAATACTAGCTTGACAACATGATATTGTTGAATTTTTGAATTTGTTCCAAATGAATACGAGCTATTGAGTATTTATAGAGTTTAGTCATTAATGATGTTCATTAAATTGCATTAATGGTCAAAATGAGTCATCTTGTTGATGGATCCTATCATGGACTACTCTTAAGTCCAAGTTCATGAAACCTTTTCTAAATGTATAAGTCTCCTTGAGAAAGGTCGAAAATAGTTAGGTAGATTTAACAATCCTTATTCTTAACCCACATGCTAAATCTTTCTAAATCATCCTAGGTTTATGGACCTGATTCCCTAAATCTTACTACTTAACCAAAAAGTTAACCCATTGTTGTTATCAGGCTTAAAGCTTGAAGCTATTTTAGCCCCCTACAGTAATTATTTGTAAGGCTCTAAAGTCCTATGCTTTCCTTTCCTTCTTTAATCCAAAATTTGAGTATCTGAAACATTTTAGAATGAGCACCCAAAAGGGTTAAGTAATGATGCCTAATAAGTAAAGCACCACTATAATGCCCTAAGCTAAGAATAGTCAATTACCAAGACAACAAATATTGATAGATCATGTTAACTATTTCACCTAAAAGTTTCTAACTAGTATCGACATGCTATTTACTATTTAGTCTTATAAATCAATATTAATACTTTGTCATAATTCATGTGAGACTACATTTCATATGGAGTATCACAATCCCCTCTCCTCCGTCCCTTAAACATACGGTATTCTTATTGCAAGACCTTACAATTACACCGATATCTTCTCCCTTTTCCAGTAGTCTCTAAACTAGATACTTATTAGTAAATGATTAGTTTTGATACCATTTGTAATGTCTTTTATCAAAAGTAGTCAATAACCAAACCAAAAAATACTAATGAGCTCTTTTTCAACCACATTAACAAAAAGTTTCTAATAATATTGACATATTATTTGCTATTTAGCTTTATAAACTAATACCAACACTCTCTCACAATCCATGTAGGACTATATTTCAAATGAGATATCATAGCTACCATAAACACATTTAAATGTGCAAAGTGCAATAATTCCGAAATATTAATGTAGCAATCACAGATATAGCCAACAAACATAGATTCCATTTATTTAATTATTTTTTATTTAAGCCATGTAGCTAACATTAGGGGTGGGTATGGTTAAATTTGGTACGATTTGCCCCTTAAATCGATTCAAATGGTATATTATGATTCTTTTTTTTTTAATCTAACATAATTGCACAATTTAGTTCATAATTTTTGTTAATCTAAAAAAAAGGTTGATCCAATTTCGTATATGGCTTCAACCATTACATTTAGTACTTAAATTTTGCTCATTTATGTAATTAATTACTTGAAATTTAAAAGTATCACTTTAGTATATGAACTTTGCCCATTTTGCAATTAATTACTTGAACTTTTTTCATTTTTTATAATTAATAACCTAAACAAAGTTAGGTTATAGGAAATAAATTGATACTTTTAAACTTTAAGTAGTTAATTATAAAAATAAACATAGTCTAGGTACTTAATATAACATTTACCCTATATATTATACTATACTTTTACTTTAAAATGTTAGAAATTAAATCGTAGAAGGAAACAAAAGATTAAATGTGTTACTCTTACCAAATTTAAATAAAAATCAATGGGAAAATTATCAGAGATAGAATGACAACAATTGGAGATACTAATGGTAGAGTGATAGTTGTGTGTGTATGTGAGAGAGAGAGAGAGAGAGTATAAAAATTAAAAATCCTAATCTTAAATGGATTAGGAGTCAAACCTAAGAACACTTATGAGACATACCTATTAAAAAGGTTTGAGTATTGGATCTAAACCTAGATATGTTTATAAACATGTTTGAATTGGTTTCATTCGTTAATTGTGTCATATTTCTCTTACACAAACCCATCTTTAATCATATCATGTTTTATTTGGGTTGGTGAGTTGTATGCCACATTGCAAGCCATACTCATATTTCTTGTGCCCCTTATCGATCCAATAATGAATTTTTAGGAAAATAAATTCACTAAAACATGATAAACTTAAAGGGAAAACTAGAAATAACCCTATTAAACTTTAACTTAGATTATAACTCTTAAACCTTCAAATATTGAAAATAACCCTCCTAAACTTTAATACATTAGTAAATAACTCAAAACTGTAAATAGGTCTCCTCAATAAAAATTTTGACCTCGATGTAGAAACATCTATCAAACTTATCGAATTATTTTTTAATATTCTCTAAACTTTGAACGTAATATGTTTTTCTTTTTCTTTTTTTTTTCTTTAACTAAAAAAAAAAGTATTTCATATTACCAATTTATCAAAGTTCAAAAACTTAGTTGCAATTTCCCTATAAATTAATCTAGATCCGTTTTAATTTAGTTTACAGGTTTATCGGTTGATTAAAGGTAAAGAATAAACACTGGTGTTTGAAAGCAACAAGTGGCATCGTATTTGGCAAAGGACCAGTCAAATGGGCATGACAGTAAATTAAAGGAATGAGTAAGTCGAATAGGGTTTTTGGGCTCGTCGCATCCGGCCTGTGGTGGTCGCATTGTGTGGTCCGAAATTGGCTTTGTTTGACTTGCTTTGTCTATTTTTTGCGTATTGATTAGTTTCGTCTATAGTTTAATCGAGAACTCTAATGATTCTTTTTCATAGGTTTTACTTTCTTTTAGAAATAATTAATCCTAACGTACCTGTCTGATTTAAGATCTAGGTTGTTACCATCTATGACTGGGTTTTATAGTGTAACAAGCTGCGGAAGTGATATATATATATATATATATATAGATAGATAGATAGATAGATAGATAGAGTGAGATGACACTTTAGATATTTGATTTATAATTGTCAAATTCTTGATTCAATTTCTATAATTTTATAAGGTTTTTTTTAATTAAATCTCATACAAAATCTTTTTTGAATAAAATCGTATAGAATCCCAATTCTGAAAGATTGTACGATTTTATGTACTTTAAAGTTTTTGACCTAATAAACTAATACTCTAACTTAATGGGCTTTTAAGCACGTTGATTATACCTTAATTACTTTTCTTTAATCTCTAGTCACGATTCAACATAGGAATATATATATAATTCTATCTCCTTTTTCCCGTTTAAATACTATAACCTGAACTTTTCTTTCACTTCTCTTTTCACTATAGCTTCAACTTTGATATCTTTTCACTATGGTGATAAGAGAGATGGGGATAGTTTTGATAATAACAAGGTAGTTGATGATTTGTTTTAGTTTTATATTTTTATTGTAATAATTTATATTTTAATAGTTTATGTCAACATTTATGTTGTAATTTCATGTATTTGAATAATAATTTATGCTTAACTATTTATATTAAACTCATATTGTAACTAGAATTTATAATGAATTTTATTATTTTATCATGAACTATAAATTTTTCATTTATTATTATTAGTATATTTACAATTTTTGAAAGCTAATTTGTATAGATTATAGAATCTTATGATTCTAAAATCTAATTTTATGAACCCAATAATTCTAGATAAAATCTCGATTTTAGCTACCATAATTAGATTCTTACAATATTAATGGGTTCTGGTCAAAACTTAAATTTTTGAGATGAAACAAAAGTTATCAAGTTTGTGATTACTCTAGCGTTCTAGTTAGATGATTAAACTTGCAAAAGAAACAATGAAAAGTTTCAAGTTTAAATGTAGTAATTAGAACACGAGTGTTCGATGAGTGATTTCCCTTCCTCCATTTGCACTAAGTGGTATGATGTAGGAGTGAATTGTGAGGAAGGACTATTGGATTTAGATATTTTTTAGTGATCTTTTTAAAGTGTAAAAGTGAAAAAAGAAGAAGAAGAAAGTAGTGATTTAATAGTATCATTTTTTCCCCCCAAGTTCTGCATTCCTATTTTTTAAATGTTAAGTGAGGAGAGATATAAATAGTAAATGTATGGATACACTATGGAGAAATTGAATGAGAATACATAAGCTATGTTTTGAACAAGCTTGTACAAGATCAACTTACAGAAATTTCCTTTTTGTCCCTTCATGTTGCCCACATGACAAATAGCAGCTCTAGTGAAAGAAGATGAAGATGATAAAGTAGACATTTGTACATCCCAACCGACCAAATTGTCTCAAGCATGAGAACTTGGACTTCTCAATGAGTTTAACATTGGTTACTACTTGACAAATCAAGTGAACATTATGGAACAAAAAAACTTCATGCAGGTCATTGAAGAAACCCACTCTTTTATCTCTTTTGGAAGTTTATTGCTTTTGTAGAGAGGGTGTATACTAAAGCAAAAAGCACAGTAAAACCGATTAGCACAAGAGGTGCTTTCCATAAGGAGTCATACTCGAATCCATAGAAGTTGCTCAGAAATTCTGCAACGGTCTCACCAGAATCTAGCTTATCTTGGATGTTTCCGAACTGCGAAGTAGTTACACCATACAAGCTCCATGAAACCGGGCTTACCCAACTATACCATCTCCACCATACAGCAATTCTCTGTAGTTGAAAAATACAAAGAGCATTCAAACGCTATATTTGTCATGGCAAACAGAGCTTAAAGCAGATGAAGATTAAAAGAGAAGTAGGTACCTTGTGAGGAATCACAAATCCAGCAAAGAGATTCCATAGCGTGTAAACGAAACCGCTCAGTACGGCAGCAGTTTCCTGATTAGGACTAACTGCTACAACCATCATTCCATAGTATACGAAGTAAAGGACCGTAATCCACATGAAGAAGAAGTACAAAAAGAATTTAGAAGCGATCCATTCATATCCCAACATCCCGTAAACTATGAGCGCATAAATTAAAAGCTGGATAGTTGCATATGGGATTTCGATGATAACCTGTAGATGCACAAGAATCATGGAATGGTGAGAATCATTAAGATCCTTTTATATAGGAAATTTAATCAATTTTATCTGTCATTCTCTAGTTACTTTGGAACAATAACAACTATAGCTTGTTGAAATCAAAGGATGACTGGTGAAATGCCAAATACTTGGAACCACAATGTGGAAGTAATGGATATGGGGCGTTTGCAACATTTTCAGAAGTATTTGTGGGAAGTTGAAGGATATTTCGGAAGCATTAGAGGAACTTTCCACATTTGAACAATGTTTTTGATGGTATATTTGCAAATTGCCCCCAAAGTGAACTTGAAATTTACCTGTGCAAGCGTGTATGGTAAACTTGAGTACATGCCAGCTGCCTTCTCCCTATAATAAACTATTCTTTCATTTATTATGACTGGCCTCACGGTAGAAACACTTTGTGCTCCCATAAACATAACTGCAGTTTGCAAGGCACCTAATGCATTTGACACATCCTGCCTTGATTGCCTACATTAGAAAGCACCACATTTCACTTTTAATCAAAACAACAACAAATATCATTAAGAGCTTTTGATAACAGATATATACCTTCTAGAGCCAACACCTGAGAGTGCAACTCCTAAAAGTAAAGCTAGCATGAAGGTGAATACAAATCGAGTGCCGTTGTATTGTGTGTTTCGCCAATAGGACTTGTTTAGTTTCCAAAGGCAAGCTATGAACTGAGACAGGTAGGATTGGGAGTATTTTGAAGGGAATTGGAGATCCCGGCAATCACGCGAAGGTGTGCTAAGTTCCTTTATCAAAGCTTTATTTCTCCTGCATCAGTGGTCGGATAATTTTCAACACAACTCAATGACAAAATGAACATAAGATGAAATTCTTGGCTAACGAACCTATGAAGTTCTGAATGCTTGTATATTTCAGCAAATCGTACACCTAATTGCTGTTCTTGTGCTCTTGTAGTAACCTCTAACATCCAATTTGATGGGTTATAGTCATCTTCCATTTTTCTTACTCCTCTGATACCCTTCACGACAAACAACAGGTTGAAATAAGAAAGAGGATTAAAGATGTGGTACTTATAAAATAAAGCAACTGATTTAAGATTTATTTAAGTTCATGCGCACCTCAAAGTATTTAATCATCTTGCAAGAATGTTGCCCCAAAGGACCAACATATATTTCTTCACCACCTTGTGTCAATAAAAATAGCTACATTTGAAATGAAATGGAAAAGAGGAAGAGTTACTCTAAATTCAAAAGCTAATAAAGATAAGCAACTTATTTACACCTATTGAGGTTAGCACCAAAGTTATTTTATCTAAAACTTTAATCTTATAGATTTACTGTGGGTTTTATATTTATTACTTGGAAATCTCCATACTTATAGGATGGGACTTTAATTAAAACTCATCAAGTGGATAATTTAATTAAATAGAGTTTAATAATGATGCAGAGGGTTTGGATGTAAACCCCCCTGCTCTGATGCCATACTTAAGGTTAACAACGTGACCATCTTTTTAAAAGGTTAAAGCTTGTAAATTTGGTATGGACTGCATATTTATAATCTCGTACCTCATCAAAAGCTTCAAAGATATGGATACTAGGTTGATGAATTGTGCATACAACCGTTCTTCCAGTGTCTACAGTACTTCTAATGGTTCTCATTACTACTGCAGCTGCTCGAGAATCTAACCCTGAAGTTGGCTCGTCCATGAATATTATTGATGGGTTAGCTACAAGCTCTACTGCTATGGTTAGCCTTTTCCTTTGCTCAATTGAAATTCCATTTGTGGGATCTCCAACTAAGGCATCTTTCAACGGTGCTAATTCAATTAAATCCATGACCTCGTCAATGAACAGCTGCAACATTCTGTATCATTAATAGTCACGTGAACATAATTTTGAGTTTTAATCAATTAATCAACAAACCTTTCGAGTCTTGACATCGACCTCTGTGGGTAGTCGAAGCCATGCTGAGTACATAAGGGACTCATAGATAGTGACATAAGGAGAGTGAACGTCATTCTGTTCACAGTAACCAGAAACTCTTAGAAATGTTTCCTGCCTTTTTAGATAGCCGGACACGGTAATCCTACCATCTATGTATCCAGTGTTCTTCCTTCCAGACAATACATCCATTAAGGTAGTTTTACCGGCACCACTAACACCCATTAAGGCTGTTAAAACTCCAGGTCTAAAAGCTCCGCTTACTTCCTTCAAAAGTACTAACCGATCCTGTGTAGCACCATGCAATTTGAATTCCTGCATACACGACCGAATAATGTATTATTAGTTCAACTCAATATGCCTTGTGTATGGTGCTGCATTGATTGCTTCAAAACATGTTATTACCTTTGGCATGTCCACTGAATATGTCACATTCTCAAATGTAATTGAAAATGGCTGAAAGGGAAGAAGTAAGCCTCTTCTCTTATTTCCTGGCAATGCATTCAAGGTTTCAATGACATAAATGCATTTTACTGTCTATATGGAAATAGTAAAGAGGAGTCCTTACTACTGGATGATCGATTGTTCATTATGGCCCCATTGTCTTCCATTGGTCTCATGGCCTCTGTCACACCAGGATTATCACCATGTTTCTCCTTCATAACCTCTTCAGGTAAAAATTGGGCTTGTGATCCTTGCTTTTCTGTGAGAAGTCAAAATAATTGCAATTACTCTTTTGTGTAGATGTATCAACATTGTCTTAATTTTTTCAACCAAATTATGATCTGGAGTCCTTACGGCTGAGATATATAAGTCCCAAAACGAAGGCCACATTATACAATAGCATAAAACCAATGAGGGAGCCGGCACCTATCCAAAACCAACTTGGATCTGTGAACATGCCGTGTGATTTTAGAACAGTTACCCCTAGTGCTTCCTTTGTTCCATTAAGTACCTAATTTCAATTTTCCATGTTGGTGAAGTTATCTCATAGCGAATTTTAGGCGCTGAAAAGTTGAAAGAGTATAGGTTTAAAAGACAAATTCACCTTTTCCCAAGAACTCCCAAGAAATTCATTTATTGAAAGTGCATTTTGTGAATACATCAGCGGAGATGTCCAAAAGGCCCATGCCATCTTCATATTTTCTAAGAGATTAGAAAAAAAACATTCCATTAATATTAACAGAATAACTAATTGCACGATCATAAGCCAAATATATCCATATCTTGGGATTGAAGATCTAGATCCAAATGGAAGACACTCCTACCTTTTGTTAACATGAATCCTCCAAACAGAAAAAGCCACACCAACATAATGCTTCCACCAATATTTGCAATAACATCATACTTACATAGCACAGCTATGCACCGGAAAAGAGCATATCCCATAAGCCCAGTCAAGGATAGCAGAATGTAATGTTTCAGAAAACTGAAAGAAAACAAGAACAGATTAATGAGAGGGATCTTCTGCAAGTAAAGGACGTGAAGAGTAATTAGAAATGGAAAAAGGTTATGATATTGACCTCACAATGCTAGGATCAAATCCCGCTGCAAAATAAATTGTGAAAACCCATAGTGCAACCTCGATCAAGGAGACAGGAACTCTAACTAATATCGAAGGCAATGCATATGCCCATGAGGGATGGAAGCAAAGGTCCCTTTGCTTGTAGAAAACTGGAAGCCTACTAATACCCACTGGGAGCTCATTGAATCCACTAAATAGTATCAAATGGATACCGAAATAGAGAGCTCCTAGATGAACGGAACCATCTTCTGGTGAATCATGGTGCTTCCCCGTTTGTAGGAAGACTGTTGCAACAACAATCGCAGAAAGCTCCAACTGAAATGAGATTGGCAAATCAAACAAATTAGAACAAATAATTTTCCTCTGAGGTAAAAGCAAATAATTCCAGCAGATAATACTCACTTGGACTAATTTAAATATATTATAATATGCACTCCTCTTAGTTAATTTAACTTCTCTTAGAAAGCAAGATTTGAACAACTCTTTCTTATTAGCACCATATTTGGATGTCACCAAAGCTGCAGGATGGTTCTTAGATCGGTCAAATGGTGTGGCAAGTTCGCGCTCAATGGCTTTTCCAATGTGAAATGCCTTGAATGCTTCACTAAACTCCCGCACTGAGATGTAGTGGTAATGCATTTCGTCTTCGACCCAATATTGTCTCTGATCTTTTCTTGATATCACCTTTAAGAATTATACACCAACGGAACATCATCAGTTTGATCAAGAGATGACTTGAACCTCATGGACTATAAGAACATATTTTAATTCACGTATGGTTATTGCAACATTGCTGTTTGCTAAAAGAAAAAAAAAGAAGGAAAAACATTAATTAGAAATGAGAAATAAATCCCCGGTTAAATATGGTATTGTTTGAATCACACTTACCTCTTGTAGGAAGTCAGCAACAGCCTTCCTCTCGGGACATCTGAAGCCCATGGATTCGAAAAATTCAAGGGCATGTTCTTTTGGACCTTGATAGACAGTTTGTCCCTCTGAAATAAGAATGATGTCATCAAACAACTCAAAAGTTTCAGTTGGCGGTTGGAGTAGAGAGATCAGGGCCGTTTTCTTAAATATGCGTATGGACTGCCTGATTGAATTCACAATCTGGAAAGTTGTCGAACTATCAAGACCGGTTGAAATTTCATCCATGAAAAGCGCATTTGCTGGACCAACCAACAGTTCTCCTAAAATTGATAAAATCCAATTATGTTATCGATAAAGTTAAGTTTATTATCCTAAAGTACTTAGCTCTTTAAACTACTTCTTGTTGTCTACCTGTAGTAACACGCTTCTTTTGTCCCCCTGAAATTCCTCTCATCATTGCATCTCCTATCTTGGAATCGGCACAAACATCAAGGCCTAATATCTGTGTGAAATCCAACCAAAGACATCATGCATATGTGATGTCTATTGTGTATATGCTTTAACTTGGCAATAGAGATGATACTTGTGTAGAAATTTACCCTGAGAATATATTCTGTAGCTATATCATCCTTGTTTCCCTTCAAAACTGATGCCTACAAAAGCAACACAAAACAAGTTATACTCTAGTAGGTTACTTGCTAATAAGGCATCGATTGGTTAATCCCTTTCAATAGAATTCCAAGAATTACAAACTTTTGTTGTATATTCAGGAGTGTTCAATGAAATATTAAACAGAGTTCCTCTTTCCCACTAGTTATTTGGATTCCACAAGCAACCGAAAGCTATGAAGCCATATTTCTCAACCATCCTACACAGAGTTCTCATCAAGCGCTTATAAAAAGCTACAAACATTTGGATTCTTTGGAATCCTTTTCCACGTATTAGCAAAAACAAGGCCTTAGAGTTAATGTCACTTCCACTTTCAAAACTAAAATACTTGTTTGCTAACACCATTACTTCAAAAGTATAATTTCTGCACTATTCAATGTACCTTGCCAGATCTAATAAATCTGGAGTTTAAGATTGCATAAATCACTTCAAAAGTTGCACATCAGGGGAGGGCATAAATTACACTTCTGAAATTGAAATTAGTCTGCACTTTCATTACCTTCATATAGGCATCAATGTAAGGATCGGGCTTAATATTCAATAACTTCTCCCTTCTCAAAAGCTCAACAAGCATGTCTGCAATGCAATTAATTATCAATGCATAAGAATCAACATGAATAGAAATAAATCAAGTCTTTACCATTCAACTTAGAGTTAAAAGGAAATCAATATAAAAGCACAAGACTAATAATATCCAGGGACTAACATATTCCCTTACGCAAGAGTATGTCTCTTTTTGTCCATATATTCATTTAAAATGTAATTTTTATCCAAGGACTAATATGTACTCTTATGCAAGAGGATATGTCTTTTTGTCTATATATTCAATTAACACGTAATTTCGGAGAATGCTAGGTTTTGAGGTAACATACCATGAGCACTACCAACACCTAGGCATTTTGCAGCGAAGGTCAAAGTTTCTCTTACTGTCAACTGGGAAATGTGAATATCAAACTGGTCTACATATGCTGAGGTCCTTTGCGGCACAAACTCATGCATGCGATGGCCATTATACGTCACCTCTCCGGAAAACTGTAAGTATTGGATGAAGAATTAACAAGAGATCAAGAAAATAAAAAGCAGGCATGGGATTCAAGCACATAATTAGATCACTAATTACCATGAGGGATGAATCTAATTTTCCCGACAAGGCCTTCAGCAAGGTGGTTTTCCCAGAGCTTGGTGGTCCTAATAATAAGGTCATTCTACAAGCACATATGTAGAAAATTTAGTACTAATGCAGTACTCTAATTTTACTTGGCCATGGATCGAGTAGTCTATTTACCTGCCAGGCTTCACAATACCACTTACATTAGAAAGAATTGAGAACCTCTTCTTGTGACTTGGAATTATGTGAAGAAAATTGCCTAAACTCTACATAAAACACAGAAGAATCACCTTCTGATGGGGAAAAAAAAAAGTAATAATCCTTCATGCCGCATGGCGCTCTGGTTTGAAGGAATCATACCTCAAAAATGTTGATAATGGAGTTGGGAATAGAAGGTATAGCTCTACTTCCAACATAAGCTTCTGCTTCAACATGAAGATTTTGGAATCTAACTTCAATTGTTGGCAATTGGAGACAAACACTAATTCACAAAAAAAGAAAGAAAGAGAGATTCTATCATTAACAAATGATAACTTGAAACCAAAAATTAGTTAAATATATAGGGCCGCTCGTAGTGCATTTATCGCATAGAGTAGTTTTGTACCTGTCAATTCTGTTCTTGAGCTTTTTTAAGAACTGCTCATTGCTTTCAGCATTCTTGATTAACCTGTCCAATAATTCTCTCCTATCTTCAAAACCAAGTGTCCTTAAGTCATATTCTCTATTGTCACCTGCTACTCCATGCAAAATGCCAGTATACACCCTTTTGCATGTAGGTAATCTCTCAATAGCAGCCCATTGAGCAAGTGCTTGTTCATCATCATTTGCTTGATCTCTAGTAACGCTAACAACAGAAGGAGCCGTTGCATGTGTGCTCAAATGACCGAAGTCCATTGACATCCTTGTCCTCCAATCTGGCCGATCAAGACAGCAAAATTACTGACAAGTATACACGTAAACAAATCCTAAGACTTGTCCTTTTTTTATTTTTTATTTTTTTAATGTTTCAATAATTCCTTAGGATTAGTCAGCCACAAGAATAGGTGTTGCGTGTCTTAATTTATAGTATGACAAACGTAAAAAAGTAATGTAATCATTTAATTCTGAAATATTTCCCTAGGATATCGAAATCTTAAATCTATTCAGAATAAGTTAGAGAATCTGGGATTTAATTGTGCAATTAATTTTCAATTTGGGGTAAGATGTTGATTCTGGTTTTCTTTTTGGTTTTCGAGTAAGATAAGTTACTTAGTATTGATTGGAAGTGCTATACTGGGTATCCCAATCTTGGTAAAAAAAAAAAAAGAACTGCATAAACAGTAGGTAAACAAGAAGAAGATAATTTTCTATTTGGCGCTGATTTAAATGATCTATACTTAGAAGGATTTAATCGGCTCCAAACCATTGTAATTCAATTCAAGATAGGAAAAAAAATTTGTAATTTTTTCCCAAAGATTTATACTTTAAGACTTCATATATACACACACAATAATAATGCACAATAGTAATATATGGTATTTTAGTACCATTTGGGAAAATAATATTTGTGAGTGTAATTTACAAACCACAATTTGTGAATATTTTCAAAGTTGTAAGTTGGGGTACATTTGGGGTTTTGGATTTGTGTGACATCCCTCTTTGTAATTGTAACTTTTCTCCTTGGAAACATTTGATACTCGACCAAGTAAAGTTTTGTGTTATAATAATTTACCCATTTGCTTTACTATTTTTTTTAATTACTATTACAATAGAAAAAAAATGATTCAAATCTAATCTATCTTATTAAAAAACCATTATTTATAATGCCACCAGCTATAAAAACCTTTTAGTTTTACTATTTTTCAATCTCTTATTTTTTGTCATTATTATTTACTACAAATAATTTTAATCATTCCTAGTCATTATTGTCTTTTTAAAATTTATTATTTTATTTTTATTTTTGACTATTTATTGTATTCGATCTTTAGTTTTGTATCTATATGGTGTCCTATCATTTATACTATGATTTACAGTTTGCGAATTTTGTGTCCTATTATTCATACCATGATTTACAGTTTGCGAATTTTATGATTGTTACTGTTATCAATGTTATAACATCAATAAATTGAATATTTTAATTACCTTGAAATTTTGGGGTCTACAGTATGACTACAGACAGGCATGCATAACTTTGTAAATAAAACTCTGACACTTATAGGCTAAATATTATATGCATATTAGATGACATAGTTTTCCAAAATACTGCACTATTGTGTATAAAAATATAAAAATATACTGCATTATTTATTTATATATAATAAATAGAAAGTTACTAAATAATTTTCAAATAATACATATATATATATATAGAGAGAGAGAGAGAGAGCTTTTGTACATATAGTCAAGAAATGACATATATACCAACGTATGCATATTGAACACTTTCATTATGTAAATCTGCATGCACCAAAATACATAATTTGGTAAGCTTTCGAATTACTTTAATACCGAGGATAAAAAAATATAGTTATAGGTTGTATATGGGATATCATTTGTATGTATATTATGAGCGGTTTTATATATAACTTTTTTTTTTATTGATTATAAATTTATACTCGCTGGTTATATTTGTTGGATTAACAACGACAATATTTTGTAGATTCAATTTATATTTTTAAGTTTATAGGATTTAGTAATTCCTAAAATCTAGTTGGATTAGGCCTTTTCTCTATGGCTTAATTAAGTCTTCTTCCATGTTACATTTGCTATAAATGTGTACGTATATATATTTATTTATATGCACAATATATTTATAAAAGGACGAGATTATTTTCATATATAGCGAGTACGACTATAAAAAGTTAGGTATTATATTTTCATTAATAGCAGTTATTTTGTTTTGCAAAAGCATTATTTTCATTGGTGTGCTATATAACATGTTTGTCTCTTGAGTTTTTAAAATTATAATTGTTCACTCTTGGATTTTACCAATAACATTTTCAGCTCCACTATGTTTGGGGTATATGCTAAAATAATATATATATATATATATATATATTTTAAATTCACGAAATAGCATATCTGGAAAACTTATTCTAAAAATAAGTTGCAAAGGCATGAACCAAGTTTGCTCTTTCAGTGCATTTTTTTTAATTATTAAAAAAATTATTAATTTTTTTTTCATATTCCTTTATACTTTATCTTATAATATAAAAAAAAAAGAAAAAAAAAACAACTAAGTCTATTTTATCATAACTTCGTCTCTTTCTTTTTTTTTTTTTTTAATCATTCTGGTAGCTAGTAGCCTATAAAAACATAATAATTTGATCATCATAAGAATATCAAACAATGTTTGATCCTAACTATAATAAACTCAAATTAATCTCTCTCTTTTTTTTAATATATTATGGGCGATGTAACTCTACACACATGAAAAGTTATGACCCTTCAAAGTTAAAAAAAAAAAAAACTGATATTAATGCGATTTGCTTTTCTAATTTTAAAGGGTCATAACTTTTCGCACATGTGTAGTTACGAAGCTCGTAATATATATATATATATATATATATAAAGATTGATTTGAGTTTACTATAACTGGGACTAAATCACATTACCATTTGATATTTTTATAAGAGTCAAATTACTATATTTTATAGGTTATTGGCTATCGGATTGATAAAAAAGAAAAAGAAAAAAGAGATGAATTTATGATGATATGGACTTAGTTTTTTTTTCTTTTTTTTTCATATATTATAAGATAAAGTATAAAGAAGTGCGAAAAAATATTTTTAAAAACAAAATTTTTCAATAATTTAAAAAAAAATTACACTAAAGGCACATATACCTTTTTTTGGAATAAGTTTTTTAGGTATACTATTTCATGAATTTTTTCAAAAAAATAATATTATTTTAATATATTACCCCACTATATTTCTTTTGTAAGAATTTACGATATCATAATTCTACTTAGGAAAATAATATTAATGGTATGCTTTTGTTAGCTATATGTTTATTAAATATTGTTATGGCCGGTCTTACTTCTTTATTCATAATTATAAGTGCTAAGTGCCATTATTGGTGGTTTAAATATTGCTAATGCTGTTGATTTTGTTGTTGGTGATTTTATTACATTCTTTATTATAGTTGCATTATTGTGGGTACCCTTACTATTAAAAGGAAATAAGTTAAACTTTAAGCTATATATACATATATAAACTAATATATATCTTGCTTAAAATCAAACCTATATTTTTAATACATACATACGATTATATATATATATATATATATATATATATATATTCTTATTGTTATAATTAAAGCATTTTATTCTTAATACATATATACATATGTGTATGCATCACATATTTTATAGTCATTCCTTATACATGTAATTAATCTTGTAGGGGCATCTAAACGCTTTATTGGAAATATATATATATATATATATATATATATATATATGTATATGTTTATTTATCACTAATTTTATTGTAAACCGTAATGCTATTTTATTGTGTATACTAGGGTCTTATTGAACAACGACAAATATATTTTAAAGTGTATAGAAATTTTTAATTATATGAATTAATTTGTATACCATTTTGATTATCGCATTTTAAACTTATTTTAAAATAGACCATTTATCAGTTTTTACACTATTTCATAAATTATTGTAAACTTATTTATTTAATAATCCTTTTTTCACAAATGTTTCGGTTGGGAATCTAAAGTTAATAATAGAGTTTTCGAAAATACCATTTTCCCAATATGCTTATGTATAGTTCTACTCCTTGTGAAAATAATTTATTCACATATTATGTCAAATTTGCATTATCAAGCCAAAACAATAAGTTTTGTACTCCACATCCGTAAATTACTATTTTAGCCTTTAAAAGAATAATTAAACCATGTATTACAATTATTCACCTTAAATATATTCAAAGATAAAATAAGAAACTTTATCAAATATTTCATTTTATATTGTGGATTAGTAGTTACCTAAATAAAGCAACTCCCATTTTCTCTTTCTCATAAATATAATGGGAGAGTAATTACCGAAATAAAAGTTGCTCATTTTTTGGAAACAAATCTTAAGGCTTTTGATTTCATCATTTTGCAAAGCATACATATATTCATTTCCATTATCATTATGTTATTTTCTAGATCTACCAACATTTGCCTTGGAAGATGAATTACGTATTTATCTCATTAAACTAACAATAACATTGAATTCAATCTAATTTAATGGTTATTCAATACTTTAGTTGTAAATATTTTTTAGAGGAATCTTAAATACCATTATTTTATAATGTTTAATTGTATTAAATAACCAAAGTTTTCTTTTACCATCATAAAAAAAAGAGTCATTAAAAATCACATAGAGGATGCCAATTAAGAGGTTATATATTTTTCTCTCATTAAACTAAAAATAATTTTGAATTTAATCTAATTTAGTGGTTATTCTACGCTTTTGTTATAAATATTTTTTAGAGTAACCTTATATGCCATTATTTTATAGATACCACTTAAGCCTGTACTTCTTGTAAATTACAACAAGATAAATACCATACTTTCAACATGAGTCAAATAAATCCCCATTCAATCCTTCAAACTCTTTAACACAACCTTAATAAAATATTCTTAATTGAAATCTAAAACAATTAAACTTATGGAGTTTACTAGTCCATTATCTTCTAAAGAACATCGCTATTCAATACATAGAAATAACTCTAAATTTTCTTTTTCTAATCACCATAATAGTAATAGTAATCTTTGTCCTCCCAACCCTGTACATTCGACCCTAAGTCCTTTTCATGGGTAACGTTTCCCTTTGTGCTTGCCCAGTACATATACCAGTAACCACATATACATGAACAAGCATGAATTGAATCACATACATTTATGTAAACACTAAACATCACATAATAGGTTATTAACCTTACTTAAGTCCACATAATACCAATAGGATACCATGACCCTGCCAAACTATATATAGATACTTAATACATAATATAGTGTTGGGAACTGTTACTATGGGTCTAACACTCAAGAGTCCTTAAATTTTAACCTACCCGGATCATTTCCAAGCACGACTTCACTAGAAACAATATCACACGAGGATTATTGGGGTGCCCCTTAGGGATATGCCACTACAAGCCCCTAAGTTGAGTCAAGCACATATAACAAGTAACTTGAACTAGCTTAATCCAGTCCATTACAATTTAATCCAATTTATCGCTACAAGAAACAACCAAAGTTACACATACTTGGAAATGTAGTCTTAAGTGAGTCTTGTCCTAGACTAACAACTAGTTAGTAATCTATCAAAATATCAAGAGTTCACTCTTAGTGCTAATCTAAGAAGAATCTAAGTTCTTAATTCTATTCACTTAATCATCATTAGATTACTTATCTTTCTCTATTGATCTTTCCAGGGTTTTACTAGATGTCTAGGTTGCATGGAATCCAGTTTAGTAAGCAATTAAATTGAGTAATAAAATATCTTTAAGTACACGATCATGTATGGTGGCCTCAAGCATGAATGTGTATACTTTGGCACAGTTGGACGTACAGCCATGTATGGTGGTTGTGTGTCTTTCTTTGTGCTTTCGCATTTTAGCATGCCTAAGTACACAGTTGTGTAGTTGGTTGTGTACCTTTCTAAAGATTTTCATATTTCAACATGCCCAAGTATACGGGCGTGTCCTTCATCCATGTACCTTTTTGTACACAATGTGTATTTCTACAGAGGAAAGTACATGAGCGCATGCTTGACCATGTATTATGCTGTTCTTCACGAATTGATTTTCTTTTTCTTCAATTTATTCCTTAACCTAATTTCTATGATCCTAAACCTAATTGGATCCTAAAATTTGTAAATTCTAATATAGGGCATGGATTGGTATAGTTACTTATCCCAACTTGTAATTCGAACTCTCAGATCATTTGATTCTATGCTCAATTTGCCCCTTTTCTTGATTTGAATTTTATTGATCATATTATAAAATTTTGTTTAATTTATGATTCCATCATCAATACAATAACTTGATTGTTGTAACTTCTTATCTGATGAAATTAGGTTTAGTCCTTGTGGAGATTGCTAGTTTGTCTTTAGGTCTTAGAGAGCATCACTTTTATCTATTACTACAAAAATAGTAAAAGGGAGGAATGTTAGGTCAAATATAGAGTTTATATATCCAGTCTTTAAAAAGACCAATTTACCCCCTATCCTTGTAAAAATTACACTTTTATCCTTGTCATTGTATTTTAAATAAATATTATATGAATTTATATTTTTCAAGGCATTTACATTCTTCCAGCACCCCCCATAAAGACTTTTGTCTTTGAAAGTTACCTAATTCTAGAAGAGTTCTAAATATTTTCTTCTCATATCATCTTTCAGTTCCCATGTCACTTTACGTTCTATCTAATTTGTTCATTCTACTTTAACATAGGGAATTACTCTCTTCTTTAATACTTGTTCCTTTACATCAGCAATCTTGATTGGTTTTTCAACAAATGACAAATTTAGCTGTATAGTCAAAGGCTCCAAAGCCATTATCTAATCTGGGTTTGGCACAAATTTCCTCGATATCGATCTATGAAACACATCATATACTCCAACTAAACTTAGTGGGAGAGCTAACTTGTAAACCACAATATCCACTCTTTCCAAAATTCTAAACAAGCTTACATATCTCAAGTTTAGCTTCATTTTCAAACCAAACCTGATCACCCCTTTTGCTAGAGAAACTTTCAACAGTACTTTATCTCCTACTTGAAATTCTAAAGGTCATTGTCTCTTATTTGCATAACTCTTTTGTTGGCTTTGAGCTATTTGTATTCTCTACCTTATCAATTTTATCTTGTCTACAAGCTCTTGAACCAATTCCGATCCTAGCATTTATCTTTGCTCTACTTCATCCTAATGTAATGGGGATCTGCATTTTCTTCCATATAAAGCCTCATAAGAAGTCATTTGAATGGTTGCCTGATAGCTATTGTTATAGACGAACTCAACTAAAGGTATGTGTTTATTTTAATTACCTTCAAACTCTAGCACATAGGATCTGAGCAAATCTTCTAAAATCTATATGGTCTTCTCAGATTATCCATCCTTCTAAGGGTAGAATGCAATGTTGAATTGCAGTTATGTGCCTAAAGTTTTATATAAGCTATTTCAAAATCTACTTACAAACCATGTATCTCTATCAAAAGTTATGGTTATTATCACTCCATGTAATCTTTCAATATAATTTGCATATGACTTATTTTCATGAGTTTTAACCAATTTATCTAACTTGCTTTCATGAGTTTTTAAGTGATTTATCATTATTGTTATGAAACCATCTAATATTTAAGTGTTTTATTTTCTTTATTTTAAATTTTTTTTGTTAGTATTATCATAGGAAAAATATATTTTATTTGTGCAAGAATTACAAAGAACATATGCTAATATCAAAATTGAGTGGAATTAATATAGAATGTAATGAATCAACTAAGTTGACGTTGGAAAAACTTTATATTTATTTGAAATCTATGTTTCGAATGTGTAGATAAGATCATAGTAAAAAAAATAGTAGTACTAACAAAAATAAATGATTGAACATATATTTCTATAAACTTAGTAATTTTAACTCAATTTAGCAAGCGTTTCTCTTAAATAATAATATATATTATTGTGTGTGTGTGTGTGTGTGTGTGTTTAGGATGCAAATACAGATTTTTGAAATTAAAAATATCATACAACCATTTCACATTTTATAACGAGTTTAAAAGTACTATGATTGATAAATGTGTATAAGAGAAAGAGTGATTATACAATTTTCAATTCCTTTTATTTTTTCTTTATAATACTTTAATATTCACTTCATATATGTTTTATTGCACACATGATAACCATAGTTTGTTCAATTGAAATTAACTAAATTTTATTATGGTTGGAGATTTTTTCATAGGAAATTAAAAAAAAAAAATTACAACATCATGGCATAATCAAAGGAAGGATATTTATGTAATTTTTTCATTTTTTACTGTATCAATTTTATATATAGTTTAGTTTAGTTATTTTGTATGCAATCCGCCTAGGACCAGAACTTCTTGTTTTAGAGGGTGAATCTATCAAACGTGATCGACCATTAATGAGTAATCCTAGCGTAGGTAGGTTGACATCTCGATATCGACTCTTCACCACTTGAGATTGTAGTATGTTCTCATGATTAGGCTGTTCACCCATTAAAGCGGCACTATTATGCCATAAAAATATGAGACTTAGTTTGGGTGGACTTATAAATGGTTACTTACAGCTTGTATACTTTCTAAAATAAAGTAGAGGGAGAATAGAAAAATTATTTCTTAAGAGTGACTATTACTAGTAACTAGTAATAGGTTAAAAATTAATATTCTAGTGTTTACTTTGTATAAATTTTTATTTAGGGAATACTTTTTCTATTGTTTATCATACTTTATTAATTACAATATTAAATAGAATTATGATAAAAAATATCGATGTCTTCATTTGATCACCATGAAATATAACTAATAGTTATTTATTAAGATATGATTATCCATTACTTAAACTTTTTATTATTAGTGGAGAGAAAATAAAAAATACTGCACCATAAAAAGTAATAACTATCCCCTCTATAAAAGGAATAGAAAAGTTATTTAAAATAAAAATTCCCAAACCAATTTGGTAAACAAAGTAATATAAAATATTTTAAGAATAATTATTTTATTTTTACTCTATTACCTCCAAAGAAACATGCCATTAAAGTATATTTTAGAATTGTCTTAGTAACAGGGCTTGTGTTTTAGAGTCTTGTGCTTATTCCCATAAAGAGGTTTGGTGAGTCTCTTTGTATAACTTTGCTCAATAATGAATGGGTTTTAATCCATTTTATGAGAGTTGCATGCTAAAAAATAGTTATATATATATATTAGGTATGCATTTTGAGTTATAGTAATATTTGTTTTCCACTCATGATTTTTTGCTTTGCATTGAAATTTAGTAAATACATTTTTCTTTCTTTTTTTTTTCTCTTTTATTTAATTATTTAGTAAGACTATGTTGGTATGGATTGACCATATATGTTTTGACCACATTAATTATTGATTGACTTGTTTGTTGTAAAATGGTCTTGGGCCAAATCAAGTCTTCAAGTGGACATAATGAAGCTTGCAAGATAAACAAGTATGAGCTATCAAGTATCGAAGTTATCTTTGACACTTGTATGTTGACACTCAAGTTAGAAAAGCATTATAATGATAGCTAGAGAATTAAAGTTTGTAGAGAGATGTTGGTCCCTTACCTTGGTGGGGTGGTGGGGTAATCCTTTATTTATAGTGCAACAATGATAAAATATTTATAATAAGTAAATATTTCCTTAAAGATATCCATCTTTATTTAAAAAAGATATGATGGAGTATATCATTGGAGAGTTAGATATATTTTCTATATTTATCTCAATTATTCTTTATGTGTAAATTTTGTCATATAAGAGGTTGGCCTGGGTAGGCCTAAAGGCCCAAGATCAAATTGTCCTACAACACTAACAATCAGATAAATTTTGGATATTTGTGTGTACCATACTCAATTGAACAAAGTTTGGATAAATATTAAAGATTACAAGGTAAATTCCAAATATAAGTTTTTCCAAAATTTGTTTTTGCATTATAGAGTATGAATATAAAGTTTTTTTTTTTTCATCTTATACCTAACTTGAAATTTATATTATAAAATACACAATGTATAGGTTTTAAAGTATCTGACACCTATCCCATAAAAAAATTAAATAATATTAAAAAATAACAATATTATATATTTTACGTATAAATGTTTTAGTGAAAAAGGTAAAAAAATAAAAAGAATCTTAAGTCCATAGGCTAATAACCCAAAATAACTAAAACTAATATGTTTCACTTTACATTTTTCATTCTTTCTCTTATTCTTTCCCACTTTTCTCTCCACTTTGTGTTTTCTATTATTTTCTTTTATTTTTTTCTATTTACTAAATAGTAAAATTATGTACTTAAAAATAAAGGTAGAATAATTACCTTTTTTCTTTTAATTTTACAGATTTTACTAAAGATTCCATAAACTTTACATATAAAGTACCTATAATATCATATCATTTATGGATTACTTTTCTAATATTATAGAAGCTTAAAATTAACAAAAAGAAAGGAAAAATTACAAATTTCATGTATATCTTAAAAGTTTTATAGGATATATGGTTTTAGGATAATAAGAGTAAACTCCAATTTCAAAATTTAAAAACTTTAATCTCATAGAGTTGAATACAAAAGAATCCCATATCCCATACTCTACCCACCATTTATCCACTTACACCAAGTGTCAAGGATCGTTCAACCTCAAAAACGAGCAAATGTTAAGATCAATGACGATATAGGCTAGTCACTGTGATTGGATTCACACTCGTTAGAAAATCCAACTCCAATGCCAAATGCCGTTGCTAACGGGTAAATTTGAATGACTTCTTTTTCTATAATTGGGTGCCTGATAATGTAAAAAATAAAAAGAATCCGAGTTTTATCTTGTCGCCCTGTTGAAAGATATTTCACAACGAAAAAAATTTGCACACAAGTACATTTCACCTAAAAGGAGTGACCAAAAAATGGAAAAACACGGACCAAATTAACAGAAACCTATTACATCAGACGAGAAGATAAGCCAGAATCAGACTTCTACAAGAAAAACCGAAGAGATATCTACAGAAATCTGCATTTATACCGGAGGGCAAGATTGCAGTTGTTGCTTTAAGTACTTCTGATTCTTGAAATCACAACTCAACAACTTGAGTCAAACATCACCATTGATCAGAACTCCATGCCTCAAGCCAGCATCATCTCTAATATCGTTATCAATGATAGCAGAATCAATGAGAGACTGCAAAAAAAGATGTATGAGGTGATGATCGTTCCTGAGTCAGTGTTGAAGCAAAAAGCTGCTTGTTTACAACACATCAGCCACGAGCCTTTTTTTGAAGTGAATATAATTGTTAAGGTAAATTTAGGGAATAATACAATCACAACATCAACAAAATGTACAGCGAAGCAGGGTCAAAAAAGGGGATGGCTTAGAAGTAATCATGATTCGCAACATGTCTCCATACAAGAAAACAGGAAGGAACCTACAATATCTTTAATTTCGTTTGTTTGAAAAAAAATGAGTTATAGTGTGCCCAATGGACTTTCTCATTAAGTGACATTTGTAATTATCCTAAAAAATATAGTAACTTTATAAAAACAAGTCCAAGGAGGGGGGTATGCATGCACGCTCGCGCACACACACATAAACTACTAATCAGCACCTAGCTGAGTCCCGTAACATATGGTACAAGGCTCATAATATGGCTATCAAACATGACGGAACATGCACAAATTTGTGGCAAAATTTTGAAAAACTTTATTCGATTCATCCAAAGGAAGACAAATAAATGACTAACCTGAAGATCCTGCTCGCAGTGTTTGAGTTTCTCGCTGTAGTCTCTCATACGAAGGTAACATTTATGAAGCTGAAGGTCATGACTTCAACTGTTAATAGAAGAAATATACCAGCAATCATCTGGAAAGCCCATTAAGTAACTTTAATAATACCTTTGACAACTGCATTTTACGCTGTGCCGTTAACTTCTTAACAGCAGTCAAGGAATCTTCCAATTTCTGCAGTCAGCCAGGTAATTATTGGAAGTTAGGCCACTACCTAAAACTCGCAACTGTAAGTTGGAAGATTTTTCAGGAAAATAATAAAATATCACCTTAGACTTCTTTTTCAAATTTGAGACATGTTCTTGGTTTTCATCCAACTTCCCCTCGATTCGAGCAATCTGAAAGGAAGTAAAAGTTGTTTATTTGATGGCTGATGCCAGTCATACAGGCAATAGAAATTACAACTTAAATCATGCAGTATGAGACTAGACTTCATAAGGACACTTCTTGAAGGTATTTATGCAGTGCAAGTACTTAATAACAGGTTCATCCGTATTTTATGAGTGATTTATATGTCTAAGGTTAGCTGGGCCAATTACATTCATGCCCCCTCCGTTAACAAACAAAAAGATAAATAAATGGTATAATACCTCTGCTTGAAGACCCTCACGCTGCTGAATTGCCAAGTCCAATTGCTCTTTTGCCTGCTGACATTTGACAATTTATTGACAAAGAGAACCCCCATTAGCACAACTACATGGACCAAATGCTAATTACCGAGGGAAAGAAAATGATACAACCTAATTACCTGGTCATAAGGAACAGAACTAGGTGAAATCTCCCTATCGTAATAGTCATCAAGATCAGACCTGCAATGAAAGATAAAATATCATCAATAAGCATGTTTCATAGCTTTATATGCAGATCAAATATTAGAAAACTGCTGCAAATCAACAACGGATTCCTAAAATCATTTTTGTTGTTCGAGGAGCGAACTGAAATCAAATAAAGAAAACCTAAAGATAGCTCAAAAAGCAGGTACTTTAATTAAAGAGAAGTTGATGGCCATATTCAATACAACTCACTACATGATACACGCATGGAACTTGGAGAAGATATAAGAGGCAAGGTCCCAAAAAATATTGGTGAGTTTTGAAATGTATGTGATATTATTTGAGACTATAGACATTGGATTGGTGGCATATGATAGAACTCTTAACACTGGTAATAGTACCGTTTTTGGGTAAGATGGCAATAGTACTGTTGTTTCCAAGGATTCTAATTATGTTGGTGATTTGACAGAGGACAATCCCTAAGTGACCATATCTCCATTTGTTTATGCCATTAGTTAGAAATTGACCTTATTGTCCACAATAGCATTGTAGAATTTTCATTCAAAGCAGATGGCAGCAATAGAAGCACTGGAAGAAGCCACTTGATTGAGAAGTTTGGTCAATGATCTATGTTTGAAACAAGATGTCACTTTTATAAATTGCAACAATTAAAGTTTTATAAATTTGACTAGAAATAAAATACATTATGACACAACCAAACACACATCCATTATCGTGATAAAACTGTGATTTCCAAAATTCCAAAGGAAATCCAAGAAAGCCAATGACCAAGGGCATTCTTAAATCCCTAGTTTCCCAACTGCCCACCCCACCAATTCTTTCCCCTCGCTACCGCTAAACCTTTGAAAGAAAAACCTCAAAAAGTAATAAAAAGCCAACATAAACTACAACTTTCTACTCTAAGAACCCTGAAAATGTCACCACAAATGACAATGACTAACAGCATTCTCAAATCTCTAGTTCCACCACCCTCCCACCTAGAACAAGCATGTAACGATTCTTTTGCCTTTAAAATAAAGTAGGAAAAAGGTTCAAAATGTAAACAGAAAGCCTGATAAGCTGAGCCAAGTTTATTCATGGAATTACCATAAAATATCATGTGAACGACAAATTTCTAATCTCAGAATCCTAAAACAATCAAAAGGAAGGAACCTAATAAGTAGGCAGGAAATAAGCTTCACTAAGGCCATCTAGATAATCAATTTGTGGACTGCTTTTACCTCAGGAAGAAACCTAATAAGAAGGGAAAGTTGTGATATGATCTAAAAATGGACATGCTACAGAAAGTAAAGATAAGAAATCACAAATGCATAAAAGAGAAAATAAACTCTAAACTCAGAACGCTTTACCCTTTCCGTTTCCCTCTTTGTTCATCATCATCATGGTCTTCCCTTCTTCCATCCACATTCATATCATGTTCCTCATTTAGGTCCAAGTTGTGTGGGTGCTCGTTTTCTGCTATAGCTCTACCGAGCTCTCGATCTCTATCAACTAAATGATCCCTTGCTCTATCTTGATCACGTGTGTGCAGATGGCCCCTTTCAGTATCAACATCATTGTCTCGAGAACGATCTCTCTCCCTAGGCCTCTCCTCATACCTATCCCAATGCCTGTCCTTATCATAATCATGATCCCTATCTCGATCTCCTCCCCTGCTCCGGTCCATGCCCCTATCATTGTCATGTCGGAAACTGTCTCGACTGAAACCTAATCTCCCACCTCTACTCTTCACTTCATTCACTCTGACAACTCGACCTTCAATAGTCTGAATCATTGCTCCACAAGGACAGTTTTCCAACATTATGTCCACAAGAAATTAAAAGCTCAAGGCACAAAGTTTACTAATGGCATAAACAAAATAAATTACCAAAAGAAAATACATAAACAAAATATAAGAGAAAAACTTTAATCCTAAAACTTGTATATTGGACATGGGATGGAGTATTTTCTATTCCTTAACTGCGCCATCCATATTCTCACCAATTACTTACTACGATGTATAAAGAATGTTAGTCCAAGCTCCACTTTTTACATTGTTTTTCCTCCCTTAATACATGGCAGGATATGATCGGAGAAGATACAAACGAAAATGCCATTTACTTTATCCTGGTTGTGCAATGCAACTTAACCCTGCCACTTTGAACAATTTCTCAATCAAAATTTGCTGACAAGTTGTTTAAATTTGATAACTCGATTATGGTTTTAGAAGAATTCCCAGTCCACAAATTTGCTCAGAATTTTTGGACATTAACTTGACTTATAGTCGACTTCACATTGTCAAGCCACAAGACTCAATTAAACATATTAGAAAAAAAAAAAAGAACAAATCTTGAAATTCCGAATGAATTATAATTATCCCATTAAACAGTACATAAATCGAACTTGAGAAAATCGTAGGCATACCCTGCCATCCATGTCATTGATAGCATCAATCGCGGACCGAGGATTGGTAAAAGTGATAAATGCATAGCATTTTCCTCTTGTTGAACGATCATTAATAATCTGCAATAAGTTAAAATTTCAGAAAGTAATTCAAATTTGTGTAAAAACTACAGCTATTAACCATCTCTAATTGTTAAATTTCTCAGTGTATCGTAAATTTGCAATTGTATCAGAGGAAAAACAAAATGGAAACCCTAAGAAGGACAAAAAACCTAAAGATATCACCATGAATTAAACAATGATATGGTACAAGGGAACGGGATATTACCTTAACCGCGACGACGGAGCCGTAGATATTGAAGATTTTACAGAGGGAGTCTTCGGTTGAATCGTAGGGAATCCCTCCGACGTAGACGGAGCATTCGTCGTCCACCGTCATCCTTTTTTCCTCTGTTGTTTCAGCCTTGCCGAGAGATGTAGCTCTATCTTAGTAAAACTAATTTTGTAGTTAAAGTACTTTTAAACGTTATTTTATTTACTTTTATCGTGTCATTTCGTTAGAAAAAGCATTTGTTCTACGTAGCAGGCGGAAATGGCAAAATAGTTTTCCTTAAAATATTTTTTTCCCAAACAAGTATAAGGATTTATTTCGAAGGTAACAATTTTAAAATGATAAATATCGTATATGAATCTTATCTATTTTTATAATTAATTATTTAAAGTTTTATATTATTAATTTATTATTTAAATTTTATTTATTTTTATAATTAATTATTTAAATTTTATCTATTTTTATAACTAATTAAATGTTTTTTTCATTTATTTTTACTATTAACTACCTAATTTAGGTACTATAAATGAAATCAAAAAGTTTATAGATAATAAATTGATAATTTTACATTTTAAATAGTTAATTATAAAATGAATAAAATTCAAGTATTAAATGTAATATTTATTCTTTTTAAAATCACAATATCAATCACATAAATTTTTCTCTTTTAAAAAATTTATATCATTGGATTTTACATATTATAGAGGATTCTTTAAAAATGATAGAAGCCTAAGTTTCTAAATAATAGACATATCTTAATCTAAAGAAACATGAGATGCAGATAATATATTATGAACTTTTTAATAGTGGGAATCGAATGGTGGTGCCATGTGCATGCAATGTGAGTTTTGCACTTCATGTGATCTCAAAAGAATAACATAAAAATGATACATGGAGAGATAACTTAGAGAAAGAGGCAACGAGAACAAACATGCAATCTTAAGAGTTTGAATGCACAAGGAAAAGCGAGAGAGCTTAAAGTATCAACCTCACTATTCTTAAGGAGAGAAGATTCGTTATACATCTAAGGCTTGTTTGATTTTTGAAATCAATGACTTGACAATAAAATACCATTTCTCTAATCTTTGAACTAATATCAAATGAGGAGGAGTTTTTACATATTTACAAAATCTAGCTATTGGTGATATTTATGGAATTGTATTTACAACCAATATGAGTTTTTCTTTTGATGGATCATTGCATAAGCTACTTTTTGAATTCAAGTTCATGATATGGCTCAAAGGTTCCTTGAAAAATACTTTCCACCTGCTAAAACCACTAAACTCCAAAGGAACATATCATGCTATACTCGTCAAGACCTTATATGACACTTGAGAGAGATATAAGGAGCTATTAAGGAGATACCCACATCATAGCCTATCCCTATGAATGCAAATTCAAATTTTCTACAATGGTTTGAATTTATCAGCTAGGCAAATAATAGATGTCATTGTTGAAGGAACATTAAACACTAAAATACCCAAAAAGGTTTAATCCTTGATTGAGGATATAGTTATGAATAGCTCTCAATGGGAAGGTGCTAAGATGAGGAATAGAGCAGCGGGTATTTATGAATTAAATGCAGTGACAACTTTAGCCAATAAGGTTGATGCCATTAGCAAGAAGTTTGATGCACTTTTTGTCAATCCCCAATGTAACTTGGGACAAGTTGATGTAGAAAGAATTGGGACTCAACATCATTAGGAACAAGCAAACTATTGAGGAAACTCCTAAAGACCACAAAACAATCTATATAGTAATACCTATAATTTGGGATAAAGAAATCATCCAAATTTCTCTTGGAGCAATCATAATCAAAATCAACAAAGGATGAATTTGCCTACACTAGGATTCTTACGACCCTCACCATAAGAGAAGAAATTAGGTTTAGAAGAACTTTTAACTAAATATATTCAAACTAACGAGGCTAGATTGCAAAATAAAGAAATTTCTCTAAGGAATCAAAAAGCCTTTATTCATAATTTATAAAATCAAGTAGGACAACTTGCCAAAATAATGGCTGAAAGAAAACAAAGGATACTGCTAGGAAACGCTAAACCAAATTCTATAGAGTATATGAAAGTGGTAACCCTTAGAAGTGGAAAAGAAATGCAAGTTGAACAAAAAATTAGTAGAGAATTAGAAAAGAAAGGAAAGAAAATTAAGGAAAAAGAGAGTGAGGAGCCACCAAAAGTAAAGGAATACAGATCACCCATACTTTATCCTCAACTCCTAAAGAAGAACCACTATAACGAACAATTTAGTAAGTTCCTTAAAATTTTTAAACAATTACACTTTAACTTACCCTTTGTTAATGCCTTATCACAGATGCCTAAGTACACCAAGTACTTAAAGGAACTACTCTCGAACAAGAGGAAGTAGGAAGAGATATCAATTGCGAAATTAAATAAGGAATGCTCTACGTTGATGTAAAATAAGTTACCACGAAAATTGAAGGATATGAAGAGTTTTACTCTACCTTGTCTTATTGGCAATATATCAATAAATGGAGCTCTAGCTGACCTAGGTATAAGTATAAATCTAATGTCACATCATATGTTTAAAAAGTTAAGATTAAGGAACCTTAAACCAACATATATAAGCATTCAATTAGCCAATAAGTTCGTAAAGTACCCCATCGACATTATTGAAGATGTATTGGTTTAGGTAAATACATTTATTTTTCTAATGGATTTTGTAATCTTAGATATAGATGAGGACATTGAAACACCATTGATTTTAAGTTACCCTTTTCTAGTTACTACTAGGGTAGTTATAGATGTAGAAAATCAGATATTAATTATAAAAGTTTGGGATGAAGAAAGAACCTTCAAAACATTTGACATGATTCAACAACTTCCCAAGAGTAACGATGCCTATTATTTCCTAAATAAGTCTAACTTTGTTTGGTTTCACTTGTATGTAGGATGGCATTTACATGAAACTGATTCAGCAACATCTCATTCATGGCAAACAAAAAGGTTTGAATAAATTTAAGCAATTTGAATGCCAAAATTTTCATAGTCATCCCCTTGACTAGCAAAAGAGAAATGCGTTGAGCCAACGATGTTAAACAAAAGCGTTTCTTGAGAGGCAACTTAAGTTTAGTTTTCCAATTAGCTTTCCTTAACTTAGTTTAGTTTAATTAGATTTATTTTCATTTTTACAAAATCAAAAGAAAAAAAAAAGAAGGCAAGCCAATTTTTTTGTGAGTTTGACACACCACTAAACATAATCGTGTCAAGGGCATGTTGAATATGAGACATTCTCCGGATGTAACATGACCATTAAACATGAGGATGCTAAAGTTGTATCTAGATTGTTTATTGAAAATAGTTTTTTTTAGAGAGTTACACGACTTTTTGACATGGTTATGTTTAGATTGTGTTTAATGAGGTTTTGAATTGTTTTTTTTTTTTTTTTGATAGAAACATGATCCATAGACACAATCATGTTAAGGTCATGTCATAACATTTGAAGAATGTTAATTATTTCCAAAAGTTACACAAAATTTAAATACAGTTGTATCTAAAGTCATGTTAGGGATACTCTCTTTAAATTATTTATAATAGATACACGGTCTTTAGACATAATCGTGTCTCGATCGTGTTGTCTTAGATTCCCTATTTTATTTTCTAGGCATGAGCATAAGGAGATTCTGATTATAATTACAATGACTAATTTATTTTATCTTTGTTTTCTTTACTATAACTAATGAGACTAATGTGGCTTGCTACACCAAACTATATTGGTTTTTTCTTGTAACTATTTTTTTTTTTTAGTTTTTGTTCCTTTTTGCCTTTTTGTAGCTTTTAAATGTTTAAAGCATTCAAGATCAACCATTTTCTATGCCAAGCTCGTTTTAGAATGGAATAGATGCCATATTCAAGAGAGTTCTAGTTCTTACCTTCTTCAAACTTTTGTTTTCTTTGATTTTTATTTTACTAGTTTTTATTTCTATTCGTACATCGAGAACAATATATAGTTTTAAGTGTAGGGAAAGGGGTTATAAAATTTGTGGTTATTTAAGAAATTAAATTTGTTCATTTAACTTAGAAATCATTAACTTACAATTTGGTATACGATAACTCTTTGGATAGTATTGAAAGCTTGATCAATAAGTGCTTTAATGATGCTTTAATTAATTTGAATAATAAAATATTTGTAAAGCAGAGTTACTTATTATTTAGTTTTGAATTTTAAGATTTAGAAATTTGAATAATATTACTAGTTAAGAATTAGTCATGGATTTTTTTAAAACTTACTTTGATGTATATTTTCTCCTTAAATATTTTTAGAGCACTATAATCCTTAATAAGTAAATAGTTTATAGTTGCCCTTTGAAATTTTCTTGAAAAGTTAATATAGTTAGAGATGAAATAAATAAATTAAATTGAAGTTTAGCTATAGGCCTCATTGACTCGAGTAATTAAGCTTGTGAGGTGCCTCCCTTTGTGTGGAATAGCACTTGTTAACTCGAGTGATGAACTCAAGATTATCACTCGCTAAAAGGGTCAAAAGAAAAGTCTATGTAAAAGCTAATCGTAAGTAAATAAGCTCTATTAAATAAATATTGTTGATGGTTTGAAGGGGGATCTTAAAACTTAGTAGTCTAAGATCATCTGGTCTAAGACCTATAAATTGATGAAACTACTTTTAAATTTAACTATTTTTTTTTTAATTTACAAATTGATGAAACTACTTTTCTTGCAACTTTTTTTTTTTTTTAGTTTTTGTTCCTTTTTGCCTTTTTTGTAGCTTTTACATGCTTAGAGCATTCAAGATCAACCATTTTCCACACCAAGCTCGTTTTAGAATGGAATAGATGCCATATTCAGGAGAGTACTAGTTCTTACCTTCTTCAAACTTTTGTTTTCTTTGATTTTTATTTTACTAGTTTTTCTTTCTATTCATACATCGAGAACAATATACAATTTTAAGTGTGGGGAAAGAGGTTATAAAATTTGTGGTTATTTAAGAAATTAAATTTGTTCATTTAACTTAGAATCATTAACTTACAATTTGGTATACGATAACTCTTTGAATAGTATTGAAAGCTTGATCAATAAGTGCTTTAATGATGCTTTACTTAATTTAAATAATAAAATCTTTGTAAAGCAGAGTTACTTATTATTTAGTTTTGAATTTTAAGATTTAGAAATTTGAATAATATTACTAGTTAAGAATTAGTCATAGATTTTTTTTAAAACTTACTTTGATGTATATTTTCCCCTTAGATATTTTTAGAGCACTATAATCCTTGATAAGTAAATAGTTTATATTTATCCTTTGAAAATTTCTTGAAAAGTTAATATAGTTAGAGATGAAATAAATAAATTGAATTGAAGTTTAGTTGTGGGCCTCGTTGACTCGAGTAATTAAGCTTGTGATGTGCCTTCTTTGTGTGGAATAGCACTTGTTAACTTGAGTGATGAGCTCAAGATTATCACTCACTAAAAGGGTCAAAAGAAAAGTTTATGTAAAAGCTAAACGTAAGTAAATAAGCTCTATTAAATAAACATAGTTGATGGTTTAAATGGGGATCTTAAAACTTAGTAGCCTAAGATCGTCTGGTCTAAGACTTATAGATTGATGAAACTGATTTTAAATTTAAAGAAAAAAAAAAGAAATATACTAGAGGAATGATTAAGGGATAATTGGATGCATTTATCTTTATAGCGTTTAGCAATTTTTGTAAAATTAGTAAAGTGCTTATGACTTTTTCTTAATTAAGGAGATGATAATTCGAGTTTTGGAATTTTAGAAATCCTTTGTTAAATAATATAAGTAAACTTTGATTAGCAGTGATTAATTAGTAAATTTAAATCTTTTATATGTTTAAGATAGTCAGTTAAGTGAAAAGTATAAGAGTTGTAGTTAATCTTCTTTTGGAATTACAAGTTAATTAAGAGTTTATTTCTTAAGCTATCACAGGTTAAATAAGAATTATTTTGATTGATTTCTTGAATAGTACTGAGTTGATTAAGTATTTCTTATCTTACTATTTGATTCGATTAATTTGCTTGAGGACAAGGACAAGCAAATGCTTAAGTGTGAGGAAGTTTGATAGATGCTTAATTATATATATATACACACACACACACACATACATTAAGTGAGATTTAAAGTACTTTTCCCTTATTTTGGTATGTTTTTCAAAAATTTGAATTTTAATTGAGTAATATTTTGATTTTAATTGATGGATAATTGAATTAAAAATGAAGAAAAGAAACCCAAATTTACTCAATTTGGAACTAAATAGAAGAAGTTATGAAGTTTTAAAAATAGACACAAGTAGCAAACATGACCATGTCTAGATCATGTTAAGTTTGAAGCATAAAACCAAGAGTTACATGAAGGTTAGGCACAACCATGTTTAGTGGTCATTGATGGATCGTTTACTCAATTGTGTCAAACTATAAATTTGTTAATCCAAAAAAATCTAACGACCTAGCTAGACAAGTATACCTATCTAATGTAGTATAGATTATAAAGAGTATCATCCTTAAGGATCTTAAAAATAAGTACCAGTATTACCATTTTTCTACTATCTAATTTAAATCTTAGTATGAGATTAATAAATTAAATTATTAATTAACTAATCTAATAATCCTAAAATTAATTATAATCGCTGTAATAAATGAATTCAATTACAAAGACATGCCATTTATCTTAATCTACTCTAACCCTAGCTTTCTTATAATAAGGTGTTGATTAATTAATTGTTTATGCTTTACACTGTAAGAATTCTCAATTAAACTAATTACTCCATTGGGTTAATTAATTAATAACCTTATGCGAAATAGTGGAGACCTCTCCCTCACTATCGCCTTATAAGATTTCATTAAGTTCATAATTTCCAAATAAAGATATAATCTTTATGCAGAAAATCAAAATTATCCTACCTTTAGGTAAAACATGCAATCTTTCTATTCATGAAAATCTATCATATTAGACGAGACATTTCTCTATTTAATAAGAATTAGACATGCAATCAATTTACATGCATAAATTAATCATATAGCAATAAAAATATATGAATAGATATAAAGGTATAAACTTTTCATTATTTAATAAGTAATTCAATCACGTGGTTTAGAGTTTCACAAGATGTAAGGTAGATAAATCTACTCCTCTATGAAATTTACAGTAATCACGAGAAATCTAGAGAAATAATAAGAATTCATGATGATAAGAATAAACCCTCTTAGACATTTTGTGATTTTCGTTGACACTCTAGCGATTTCTCCCTTCAAGTTTGTAATTTTACTCTCCTAGTCTAAGAAACAGGATAGCATGCACGGCTTAATGCCTGCCTGTGCTCGGGGCTATGCACTTTGGAAAAAAAAGTAAAATTCTGGCATTCCGAGTTCTATAGAGCCTCATACATGGCCATGTTTAGGGTTGTGCACTTTAGAATTCTTACAATTTCTTCTCTAGGTAGATTTCCTGCTTAAACATTACTCTCTGTACCACTTGTGCAGTAGTTATGGCACAATTTCATGATACATTTTAATCACTTTTTACTCTCTAGTACTAGCATCAACATGGTCATGCTAAAGGTTGTATATACGTGAAAATCACCTTTTTTTTATATATTTTGCCAAATTTCGCCTCATTTTTGCTTGAATCTTCTTTAAATCTTTAAATTGCACTTTTTAAACCTTAAAATCAAATATTAAGCACTTAAGAGTCTTTTTCTTGATAAATTCATACAAAATTCATATTCAATAAATACTATAAAAAAGATTCTTTCAACACTTATCAAACTTTCCCACACTTAACCATTTGCTTGTCCTTAAGCAAACAAAATAAGGACAAGAGAAAGACCCTATTATAAATTATGCTTATTATAAATTTCAAATCACAAGTAGTCTTCTTTACTCAATTAATTTTTAGTGACTCGTTAGTGCATATTAATCAAACCTACCATAATTGTATGTGTACCTAGCATATAGTAATTAGACTTTTCAAATTAATCCAAGTAAGTTAAACAAGTATCCTCACTGTTTAACAACCGTTTTCAAAGTTACAAAGGAAATAACAAATAAAAAAAAATCCAAGTTGCTCGGTTGTATTTCGCCACTTATCAAAAAGTATATAGCCTAATCAATTATTTTTCAAAGCATAACAACAAGAAGTGAAAGTATATGGCATCTATTAATTCCTTATATTATTTTCCATTTTCTTTCAAGTCTCTTTAAAAGTTTTTTTTTTTTTGGGCAATCGGATAAAATCAAGTAACCCATGTAATAAGCTTTCAGCCGATAATCTCAAGCTCATCACTCAAGTTAACAAACGTTATTCCCTAAATGAAGGGAATTCCTATCAGGCTTATTTACTCGAGTTACAAAACTCGATGAACTTATCTTTTTAATATTCCTTAAAGTTATGGTAAAGGTTTTAAAAGAACCCCATCGAACATTCCTTACCTTAACACATAGGGACTCAATATCAATATTTATTATTTTCAAAGAGACTGTTTTAAGAAAAATTATCAAGTTAATAATTTCACATCTCCTTTTACAAAAGGTTGAAAAAGCTCTCAAAATGATTTAATATTAAATATACTAGCCAGTTAACTTAAAAACACAACTAATTCACCTGAAATTAAGAATTTCCATTTACTTCATAACTTTAAATTCAATTATCAAATAGCAAATGGATTTACCCTACTTGGATTTTATCTTAAAACTCTAGCTAAGTATATCAAGCCCAACAATAGGTGAGTAAGGTATACAAAGTCACTATTTTTATATATGCGTGCACATGAATACTACTTTTACATTTTAATGAATATAATTTCAAGGTTTCCACTTTTCAATAATAGACAATCAAGATTAAAGTTCAATTGCAAACTTGTAATTAGGAAAATTTTAATCAATAAGAGCATACGATACATAAATAATTCAGAACCTAATTTCTTATATATTTATACCCCTTCCCCATACTTATTTAAGACATTATCCCCAATGTCTTTCCAAAGTAAGCACACATAGGAAAAAGAAAAAAGATAAAAGAAAAATTAAGAAATAAAAGAAAAAGGACAGTAAGGATTTCCACGATTATCAGCATTTACAAGTTTGAATTCCTTCAAAGCAAAAGTTGTATATCATCAAACCTAAAAAAAATAGCAAACTAAAAAAATAAAAAAATTTAAAATAAGACTTAGCCTATCTTGATCTAAAGAATAAAACATCCAACAGATTCAAATAAAGAGTCTTTCCTTAAGGGAGCTAAATTAGTTACAAATCATATGTAGAAAATAGAACAAGGAGAGAAATAAAAGAAAAAATGAGGGAGGAAGGAAAACACAAATATATATACATGGAAACTTTGCCCCAGCTTTAGCACGACTGTGCTTAGGACAGTATAGGGCTCCAAAAAGTGTTTAGAAACTCCTCTTTATGTATACACTACTTTGAGCACTGCTTGTGCTCAAGGTTGCATAGGTGCTTAAAAAGTTTATAGAAATTAAGTAAAAACTGTCCATGCTATTTAATTCATGTGTTTGTTTAGTGTGCATCTTGACATAAGTGAAAGAGTAGTAAAATAACTTACCAAGTACACTTGAGTAGTAAACCTTGAATTTTCTTACTTGCATTGATGCTCCCCACACTTAAGGATTAGCTCTCATTCTCCTCAAGTAAGCTCACTTACTCCCCCACAAATTTGCAATTTTTTAGTAAGAAAGATGTAGGATAGTGAAATAAAAATGAAACAAAAAGAACTTAACATACTTAGATTAGCCATGGGTTGTCTCCCCAAAAGCACACTTTTTTAATGTCATTGGCTCGATATCCTTTACTTTCTTTTAGCTAAATATATGGTAATTGGAGTATAGACTCCTCTCGATATTCATGTTCTCTTCCATCTCCTATGTACAACTTCAGTTTATGGCCATTCACCTTGAAATCATCATGCTCTAGGTGTTCAAGCTCAATTGCACCATGTCAGAAGACCTTCTTGACTACAAAAGGACTTAATCATCTTGATTTCAATTTTTCAAGAAAAAGTTTTAACTAAGAATTAAACAAAAACACTTGGTCCCCTTCCATAAGCTCCCTTGGATGGCGGATGTGCATATCATGATATTTATTCATCTTCTCTTTGTATATTTTCATATTCTCATATGCTTGCCTTCTCCACTTATCTCTTTCGGGTGTAACTTCTTCTATAGCATTAAGTTGCTTAATGAATGCCTCAACTTCTAGGTTGTCCATGTCTTTCTCCTCTTCGTGTCAAGATTAGTTCTAATTCATCCTTGTATATTACCTCTTCAATATGCCCGTCTACTAAAGAATCACTAACATCGACAAAATAGCAAGAATCATATACACACATGGAGTCTTTTATGGCAATAGCTATTTTGATCACCAATTCTTCATCCCATATTCTTAATGTAAGCTTGTCATCCTCCACATCAATCACTGCCTTAGCAGTAACGAGGAATGGTCTTCCTAAGATTAAAGGCATATCCATATCCTCATCCATGTTTAGAATTACAAAGTCAATAGGGTATATGAAATTTCCTACTTTTACCAAAACATCCTCGATAATCCCCTTAGGGATTTTCACACATCGGTCAGCAAGGTGCAAACTCATTCTAGTGGGCTTTGGGTTAGCTAACCTCAATTTATTAAAAAAAAAAAGTGTGGCATGAGGTTAATACTTGCCCCAAGATCAGCCAAGGCTTTATCAATTGAGATGTCATCGACCAAACATGAAATAGTGAAGTTGCCTAGATCCTTTAGTTTTAGAGGGAGTTTGTTTTGAATGATAGATGAGCAATTTGCTCCTACTTCTACCATAGAAACATCCTCTAACTTCTGCTTATTGGAGAGGAGTTCCTTTAGAAAGTTGTCATATTTTGACATCTGCAAAAGTGCCTTAACAAATGGAATATTAATGTGCATCTATTTAAAAGTTCAAGAAATTTACTGAACTGCACCTTGTCTTTACTTTGATTGAGGCAAGCTGGATATGAAATTTTTAGGACATACTCCTTAACAACCAGTGGTGATTACTTCTCAGGTTTTGTCTTTTCCTTCTCAAAAGTTTGACCACCCTCTCGCTTTTTCTCATATTCTTTTTCAATTCATAGTTCCTTCCCACTTCTCAAGGATATGGCTTTCGTCTGTTCCTTTAGAATATTCTCAATGTTATTAAGGAAGGAACTTGATTGCCTTTTATTGCTTCTCAAGGTTATGAATAGAAGCCTCTTGGTTTTGATGTCTTGCTTTAAAGCTTCAAATGAATTGATTCATCAGATCTTCTAAATTAGTTTTCTTTTCCTACTAAGGTGGTTGGATCAATAGGTAGGGCATAGGCTGGTAAGGTGACGATTGCTGCTTTTGGAATCCTAGTAGCGAAAAGTTAGATCTCTGGGTATTCTGATTGTTATAAGAGACATTGGGATGATTTCTCATGCCAGGATTGTAAGTGTTACTGTATGGGTTATACTGCCACCTATTTTGATTCCATAGATAGTTTACTTACTTATATTGCTCATGGAGGTCCATATTCTCACTAGCATCTCCCACTTGGTATTGCGATCCTTAGGAATTCTTAAGGATAGAAACTTAGTGACTAAGAGCTTCCATCTTCGCCACCAAAATAGTCATGAGATCTACTTCATACTTGCCCACCACTGTTTGCTTAACTTTATTGTTGCCCATTGATAATTATTTTTAGCCATATCAGCAAAAAGTTCCAAGGATTCTTCCAAGGTCTTAGAATTTAATGTATCGTTAACTGTAGCATCTACCAATTGATGAGTGATTAGGTTAAGTCCATTCAAAAAGGTCTAAACAAGCATCTATGTAGGCAACTGATAGTGTGGACACTTTCTTAACAACTCTATCTATCTTTACTAAGCATCATACATGGTCTTACTGTCTTGTTGCATGAATAATGCAATGTCATTTCGAAGCTTGGCTGTCTTGTAAGGGGGGAAAGTAGCTATCTAGAAATTGCTTCACTGTGTCATCCCATGTAGTTAAAGCTCCATGACCCAACAATTGAACTCAGTATTTAACCTTCCCCCTTAATGAGAAAGGGAATAATCTAATACGTACCGCTTCATCTGTAATCCCATTATTCTTGAAGGTCTCACAGATTTCTAAGAACGTTTGAATATGGGCATGGGGTCCTCATCCGATAATCCATCGAATTGACAATATTATTGCAAGAGTTGAATCACCACACCCTTGATTCCGAAATTATTAGCCCCAATGGGAGGCTTCATAATGGTTAGCCCTTTTCCATCTAGGGTTGGTCTTGCATAATCTAGATTGGTCTTAGGTGAATCCTTAGCCATGGTCTCCTGTGTTTCTTCTTTAATATTCTCTAGTAATCCTATCCTACTATCTAAAGATTCTGTAGTTGGTTCATCTTCCTTTACTACTATCGCGACTTTTATAAGAAACGTTTATCCCTCAATTTCCGATTGTCCAGAAGATTCGGCAATTGTATTCTTACAAATCTTGCGGAGTGTTCTCTCAATCTCAAGGTTTAGATCAAGAATTTTAGAAATGAGAGTCTTTGTCATGCACTACAAAAGCAACAATTACGAGTTAGAGTATTCAAAAAATAAGGACAGTAGAAAGAAATAAGATAAATTACTAGAGTAGCAAATAATAAGGTTCTTCCTAGTATTATTTTGCCAAATCTCTAGAAATGGTGCCAAAAACTTGATAAGTCATTTACTTTGATTATATCGAATTATAAATTTATTAACCTAAAAAAATATAATGACCTAACTAGGCAAATGTACCTATCTAATGTAGTATAGATTGTAATGAGTGTCATTCTTAAGGATCTTAAAAACAAGTATTAGTATTACCGTTTTTTGCTATCTAGTCTAAATCTTAATGTGAGATTAATAAATTAAATCACTAATTAACTAATCTAATAACCCTAAGATTAATTATAATCGTTGTAATAAATGAATTCAATTACAAAGACATACTCTTTATCTTGATCCACTTTAAACCCTAGCTTTCTTATAATAAGGTATTGATTAATTAATTGTTTATACTTTGCACTACAGGAATTCTCAATTTAACTAATTACTCCATCGAGTTAATTAATTAATAATCTTATACGAAATAGTAGAGATCTCCCCTTCACTATTGCCTTATAAGATTTCATTAAGTTCATAATTTCCAAATAAATATTTAATCTTTATGTAGAAAATCGAAGTTTTTCTACCTTTAGGTAAAACATGCAATCTTTTAATTCATGAAGATCTATCCTATTGGATGAGACATATCTCTATCTAAACAAGAATCAGACATACAATCAATTTACAGGCATAAATTAATCACACAACAGTTAAAATACATGAATAAATATAAAGGCATAAACTTTTCATTATTCAATAAGTAATTCAATTACATAATTTAGTGCTTCACAAGATGCAGGTTAGATAAACTATCGCCTTATAAGATTTCATTAAGTTCATAATTTCCAAATAAAGATTTAATCTTTATGTAGAAAATCGAAGTTTTCCTACCTCTAAGTAAAACATGCAATATTTCTATTCATGAAGATCTATCCTATTAGATGAAACATATCTCTATCTAACAAGAATCAAACATGCAATAAATTTACAAGCACAAATTAATCACACAACAATTAAAGTACATGAATAGATATAAAGGCATAAACTTTTCATTATTCAATAAGTAATTCAATTACATAGTTTAGAGTTTCACAAGATGCAGGACAGGTAAATCTACTCCTCCATGAAATTTACAATAATTATGAGAAATCTAGAGAAGTAATAAGAATTCATGATGAAAAGAATAAACCCTTGTAGACGTTTTGTGATTTCTAATTATGCTCCAGCGATTTCTCCCTCCAAATTTGTAATTTTGTTCTCCTAAGATTTTTAGAGTGGCTATGAGAAAAAATAAATCAAAATCCCTAATTTTTGTAACAAAGCGAGTATTTATAGTTTAAGAAACAAGGTAGCATGCACAACCTAGTGCACACCTGTGCTCAAGGCCGTGTACTTTGGAAAAAAGTGAAATTCTAGCATTCCAAGTTTTGCACAACCGTGCTCGAGATTATGCACTTTAGAATTCCTGCAATTTCTTCTTTGGATAGATTTCTTGTTTTAGCACTACTCTCCGTACCACTTGTGCAACAACTAGGGCATAATGTCATAATACATTCTGATCACTTTTTACTTTCCAGCACTGGTGTCTATACGATCATGCTGAAGGTTGTGTACACACGAAAATCACCTTTTCTTATATTTTGCTAGATTTTGCTTTATTTTTGCTCAAATCTTCTTTAAATTACACTCTTTAAACCCCGAAATCAAATATTAAGCACTTAAATGTCTTTTTCTTGATAAACTCATATAAAATTCATAAAAAATCATATTCAATAAATACTATAAATAAGGTTCTTTCAACACTTATCAGTCATGTATCTCTCGGAGATAATTAATTTAAAAGCATGACTTAAACATGACCTTTAGACATGACCGTATCTAGGCTTTGTCTACTATAGCGTCCAGTTTTCCAAGTTTTTTATTAACAATTTTGATACGATCTAAAGCACGACCATGCTAGATAACAAGTTAGCTTAAAAAAACAATTTTTTTTATGCTCACTATATAAAGGACAAAGGGGACTTAAACAAAAGAGGAGAAAGAAGATGTTTTTATTTATTCTAGGTTTTTGAAATATTAGAAAGCTATTTTTTTATACTTTAAGAAGTTAGGGTTTTTCTTAGATTTCTTTAATGATGCATGTTTCTACATCATTGAGGATTTTTGTTTTCAATACGGTTAAAGCTTAAATTTTCTTTGTATCTAGACTTATTGATCCTAAGATCATTATGTGACTAGATTTATTGCAAATTTTGATAGGTATGCTTGCCTTCCATCAATGTACAATTCAATTATTAACTGAAGCAACAACCAAGAGTAATCTTACCGTAGTCAATTTGGCTATTGGGGAAAAAATATACCCTCCAGCTGATTATAACCCTTTGCCACAAATCTTGCCTTAAGTGTTCAATAGACTCATCAAGCTTGTATTTAACTTTATACACCCTTTTAGATCCTATAGGTTTCTTTCCAGGTGGCAAACCAACTAAATCTCATGTATGATTGGACTCAAAAGCCAATAATTCTTTGTTTTTTGCTTCAACCCATCTTGGATCTTGTTTAGCCTCATAATAGTTTCAAGGTTCTTGAATTGAGAACACATTAGCCAATGAAGCTATATACTCTTTAGGATAATGTGTAAAAGACTGTGAATGAAATAAAGGATATTTGGTTTTGGTAGCAGAAAAGGAATGATTAAAAGGAAATGTTGCGTGCGTAGAATTAAGAAGTGAATTCACTTACTTTGTATAGATGAAGTCTTTAAGCCAACTAGGTGATTTCTAAACTTTGTTTGATCTATAAAGAGGACCATTTGATTGTGAAGGAAAATCAGAAAAATGCTCTGTGTTTTTTGTGTCTGGAATCAAATTTTCACTTAACGTATTAGTATGATGAAAACTATTAGTTTCTTCATCAAGCACTATAATCCGAGTAGAAAAAAGGAAATGATATGGTAAATGTGTGTTGGTAGATTCAAGGGAATGTGAAGCTTTGAAAGGTAAGATGTGTTCATGGAAAACCACATATCAAGATGTAAACAATTGATTTGCTTCAAGGTCATAAAACTTGTATCCTTTTTGGCCTATGGGGTATCCTAAAAATACACAACTTCTTCTTCTTCTAGTATCAAACTTATCTCTACAGTTAGGTAGTGTTTGGTTACTAGTACTAGATTGTACAAAGAGTACTAGATAATACAAAACAAGAAAAACAAGATAAAAAAAAAAAAATTTGTATCATGTTTGGAATGTACAGTATTGAACAAAGTTTTTGTCCTGTCCATTGTTTGGAATTACAAAGTACCACACTGAACATGATCATTTTGACAATTATAACATTTGTATAATATCGTGGTTATTTAATTATATTTTTAATTTTATAAAAAAATATAATTTGAAAAGATTATTTAATTCACATGTAATCTTACGAATTATATAAAATAATAAATATAAATCCATTGATTGAAAAAATTAATAATTCGTATTATAAATAAGAATAATTTGTGTTATATTTAATAATATAACACATTGTAAATATTATATTAGTATTTTTTAATAATTGTCATAAAAAGTTATAAATTATTATTATTGTTCTTGCTGTTGTTATTGTTGTTATTATTATTATTATGTGGAACCGTGTAGTACTATATCGGGATAGGGATTTGTTTTTTAGCAAGCGATAGAAACGCAACAGATGAGTAGTGATATTTGGGGTATTTTTTTTTTAAAAAAGAAAATTGTCCTATGATGCAAATTTTGTACCATATTTGATATTGTACAAATTTTAGTCATTTTATCCAATACTTCAACTCTTTTTGGTCCAATACTTAAATCAATTTTTTAAACCAAACGTAAGACTAAAATTTTTGTCCAATCCAGTATCACAAAATATAGGAAACCAAATGCTACCTTAAGATTAGTTGGTGCATAAGAAAGACAACCACTTGTTCAAGGATCAAAATATGAAGGGGATTTTTTTTTTTTATAAAGAATCTCATAAGGAGATTTCCAACCTAATGATTGAATAGACATTTGGTTGATGAGAATTATAGCAGCTAAAATACATTCTTGCCAAAATTTCTTTAGAATATTTACATGAATTCATATAGCTCCAGTTGTATCAAGAAGATGTTTATGCTTTCTTTCTACGACTCCACTTTGTTGGGGTGCATGAACCATGGTCATTTGATGTGCATTAATAATTTCCAAGCAAAGTTTAACAAGAATGAGAGAAGAAGTCACTTCCATTATCTGTCTTAATAGCTTTGGGACTTTGATGAAAATGATTTTTAACAAAGGCAATAAAGCTAGATAAAGTGGAAAGTGTGTGGTATTTATGAGGTAATAGAAAATTCCAAGTACATTTGCTCACATCATTCACTATTGTTAAGAAAAAATTGCTATCAATTAAAGAAGGGATATTATAAGGTCCCTATAAGTCAATAGGTAATAGAACAAAATGATACAATCAAGAAGTACTTAAATGAAAGGGCAATCTATGAAACTTGGCCAAATGTCAAGTATTCCAAATGAAATTAGAAACATCCATTCCTTTACAATTAGAAACATGTCGAAGTTTTGATAAGGAAGCATGTCCAAGTCAATTATACAAAATTTCTATGGATTGCTTATTATCAAGAACTAAAACATGATTAGAAAAACTTGATTCAAAGTTTTTATTACACTTGAATGAGGAATACAATACAAAGACTCAAAATCATTAGTTTTTTCCCTAGAATTCATCCCATAAAATCCAAGATGAACACTTTTTTAAGCTATACACTTTTTAGAGTTTGGGTTTTAAAAGAAACAATTGTGTAAACTAAAAAATGCAACAAAGTTAGTACTCATGAGCAACTGAGTTACTGATTGTAAATTGTAGTAGAATTCAAGAACTAAAAAGATTTTAGTCAAAACATTGTGTTCGGTTAATTCAACATTTCCAATGGTATCTACAAGCTAGTACAACCATTAGGTAATTTGATATTAATTGGATTTGGAAGAGTTTTTTTATGTAACAAAATATGTAGAAATGGAGTAATATACCCAGAGGCTCCTGTGTTCACAATCCAATTATATTCTCTACTATCACTTGGCAAATACGAACCAAGTATAGAAGAAAAGCAAGTAACATTACTAGCAAAATTGACAAAGGTTGATGGAAAAGATGCTCATACTTGCTGGTCCTTCAACAGTTTTACAACTTCAAAACATAAGCTGCTCATGAAATCAAAATCATTAGAAATTTGCTTATTAAAAATAGTTTGATCACTCCTATCTTCTATTAGTGTATCTTGTTTTTGATACTGTCCTAAACTGATCTAGGCAACAGATTTCGAAAACTTCTTGTCTTTTGATATATATCAATTAGGATATCCAATGATTTTAAAATAGTGATCAATAGAATGTCCTATCTTCTTACAATGAGCACAAGAAACTTTCACACTTAGCTTTCCCTTTCTATCTTTCTTATATATGACAATAGGTTTCGAATTGGTTTTGACATGAAAAGCAGTAATTTCCTCATTAAACATTCTCGACATGTGCTTTTATTTTTCAACTTGATACACTAAGTAATATGCCTTGCTTACAATTGGCAAGGGATCCATTGCCAAAATATGAATTTTTACCCCCATCAAATGATTCTATCGACCTGACTAAAAATTGCATTATTTTGTTTCTATTTTCTACCTTGTAAAATTTACCAATGACATTACATTTGCATTGTGTTAAAATTCTACATTCACATTATAGAAAACTACATAAACTTGCTAATTCATCCTGCAATTTCTTCAATTGATTATAGTACATGGAAACATTAGCATTTCCTCGTCTAAATTGATTATTTCATATTGTAATTGGTAAATCAAAGGCCCATTTGTTAACCCAAATCTTTCACAAACATCTTGCCATAATTCTTTAGCGAATTGTGCATACATAAAAGCTTTAGATAACCCTTTTGTCATAGAATTCAGTATCCAACACCTAATCGTGTAATCACAATAATTCCATCATTCTAAATCTAAATCATTATCAATTGGCTTCTTACAATCACCTTTTATAAACCTTAACTTAGATTTGGCTCCTCAAGCAAGCCTTACAGATCTACTCCATCCTAAGAAGTTAGATCCGTAAAAAAAAACATTAGTTATCATTGTTTCTAGATTATCAAAAATAAAAAGTACAATGGATCATTATAAGAACTTTCTACAATTTTGCTCATTCTATTCAAATCAATAGAACAGTAAATCTCGATGATTATGATATTAATCAGTATACAACTAAAGAAAAACATAGAGTCGTGAACAAAGTGAACTTACGAATTTGTGAATAATATGCAGCAAAGCTTCAAAGAATAGAGAACAAAGAAGAAGAACATAGTAATGTGAGATATGAAAATGTGACTTCTTGTTATTACTATTTCTCTTTCAAGTATATATACAATTGTAGAGTTAGTTATATACATGTGTGAAATAATATGTGCACATGTTATAAACTAAACTATATCTATACTACTCTAACATAATTATTCCAACTAGGAGATGACTTTGATAAAATCTCTCCTACTTTAAGTGACTTGAGAATCAGCATGCGCAAGTCACGAAGCCAGTTAACTAAAGCTTGTAAAGTCGGTCCGAAAATGAGAATATTTTCTAGCATCTTAAACTCAAGCACTTTGAAGTTAAAACCTTGTTCTTTCCTTGTTTCTCGGTACTATATTTCCTTTAAGGGCTTTCCATATTTCTATTGGGGACTTTATGTTTATGGACATGTAGATATCATCCAAGTTGTCCAATAAGGTGTGAAGTATATGGCCACTATAAGCAAACCCGTCATCTACACGTTTCTTCTTCTCCTCCAGCTGTGTGCCTTCTCATACAGCGTTGCATCCTCTTTCACATCTTGAATTGGTTAAGTGCCCGAATCAATGACATAGGCAATGTTGAGATCAGAGAACAGAAAATCTTATCTCTCCAACAATTGAAGTTCATTTTGTCAAGTCTGTCCAATGTAACAAAGCGTTTATTCAATACACTAACAACGGTTCTGTTTTAAATTAATGGCTCTAGCAGTCGCAGATAGTATGGGGTTCTTACATCATGGTCGTCATATAGTAGGAGGGAAGTTTCGAGATTGAAATATTAATAATCGCGCATTTCTTAGCAGTATAGATAAAGCTTTTATCCCTCCATCGTATCTATCAACTTTTTGCTTCCATCAATTAAAAATATCATGTATGATATTGTAATGTAGATCCTCCTCTTGACTATTCCGTTCATTCATGATAATCCGTAATAAATGACAAATGGGGATTTCGAAATGCCTAAATATGGAAAGAAGAAATTATTAAAAACTTGTAGACTGTCCTGCCTTTTCATGGTTGACCAACCACTCAGGCTATTGCCACAACAGTATCGAGCTAGGACACTATACCTATAGCATCTCTATATGATGAATCCAAGATTGACTCGAGACAGAAAAATGAAAATTCAGTTAAAAAAGAGTACTAATATCTTTTATGACAATCCCAAGCAAAATTTCCATTGGCCAAAGCAAACCATACATTCCTTGTTATATTCACAAGACTTTTTGGGAAAAGGCCTAAACATAAAAAGAGCTGTACACAAAGTCGAACTCACAATTTACGGACAACAAATTCAAGAAATACTAAAACCATGATTGAAGGCAATCCCTGCCATGTTCCAACCTTTCATTTTGCATTCAGGCAACACCACATAGTCCCAGTGGCACCTTTCCACAACATAAGATAACCACGTTATATCCCATTGTCCCTCATAAAAAGACACCAAAGCTGTCCTAATAATCCCTTGTCTTACCTCTAAGCAACCCATCAAAACGTCATATGGCTTTTCAATTTTCCCCATCATCATGCCAGGAACTTTTGAAACAAACTTCCATTGCAAACCATTTTTTGTCAAACCTCACAATTCTACACTTTCTAACATTCTCCCTCTCTTGTGCATCACATTACAACCGTTTGATCTAGCTATAATCATGTATCCGCCTCCATATACATGTAATTGGTCAATCTGATTGACCCAATTGAAACCTAGCCTCAAATGCTGGCCTTGATTTTCTCCAGGAGCAAATCTTGGCCGTAGAATAAATGGTTTGAGATTTTTCAAGTTGACCGCAACTATAATATTTACACTAGGTCCATAGATTAAATTAAGAAAGATATAATCCATATCTTTTTCACCTACGTTTTCTAAATTAACTGAACTTTCTTCTACCTCTATGGACTGCCACTGATCATTTTCTGACTCATACACAAATAACATGGGCCGGTTCTCCACTAGCTCCGCAAACAAGAACCGGAAATGATCTGACCCAGTTACCCCGGCTACGAGCTTCATCCCGGATCTCCGCCACGACGACGTGTCACGAGGGCCTAATGGGCTTGGTGGAAGTCTTCTAACTTCCTTGCTAATGATGTTAACCGCGATCACTTCCATATTTGCTGTATTAGAGGCAAATAAGAAAAAATTACCATGAGCAGTCAAAAAATAAATATCCCCAGGATAAATCAGGGCTATCAACAGCTTCTTGATAGGAATCTTGAACCATTTTTGGGATTGATCAGTGAAGCCTTGGACCGCTGCTTCTTTAGACCATCTCTTTTTGCATAGAAACAGCCATGAAGCAGACTTTGACCTCAAGTTGCATTCATGAATGAAGTTTTGGTCAGAAATTATATGAGCTAGAGACTTGTTGACTAATTTAAGGCCAATAATTTCTGGTAAAGCCAAATTGAGAAGGATGTTTTGGATAAGCTCAGAGGGAAGAAGGCAAAATCCTACACTATTTGACGGGGTATTTAAACGACTTTCCATGTCGCACTGTGAGACATTGGCCTACGTTTTGGCACAATGGTACTATATATAGTGGATCTTGTCGAGCTTTTGACTAATTTTTTTATTTACCTACTGCAATTTTAATTGTACGGTATATTTTATGCTATAAAATAATTAACTAGAAAGTTACAACTATCTTAAACAAATTATTATTGGTTTCTATCTGACCAAATATAATTAATAGAAAACATATATACTAACCTTTATTCGTGAAAATGAATCCACTAATGCCCTCCATGAGTCATTTTGGATACTTTCGGTTTCACATAAAATTTTCGACGTAGGATCTTTATTTCCTTCTGCTTTATGCAAACGCACTGATTGAAAACCAACCATAGAATTAAAAAATTAAATCAACATATAGTATTGGAAGCAAATAAGATACAAAAGTTGCATATTTGGTGACTCTAAGCTTAATGGATATGCTAATCAATAGGATTGTCTTAGTGATTGAGGCATTAATTTAACTTAAGTGATTTAAATTTCATCTTTACAGGGAATAGGATTAGTCCCGACACCTATTAACTTTTGTGGATCTTTTAGATGAGCGTAGATGAACTGCTGACTAGTTCGGACACCTATTAATCAGGAAAAAAAAAAAAAAACAACTCTAACCAATCTAGATTCCACCGTTTGCTTGCTCCAACTCGCAATGCCAGCGTTAGTTTTGATGGTTTGATAATCATAGTTAGAGTCAATAAGCACTTGAAAGAAACGTTGATTACATAGTCGAAGAAACAAGACAGATTAGTCGGCGAAGCATTTCATGCACGGGACTCGTCTTCAATGGCCATACGATAGTGGACGGCTGCAATAAAATTGCTTCTACTAGTTTTTTTAAAAGCCACATGACGTATTAGGGTTGGCTTTTCTGCACTATAATACATTATCAATGGAAGTAATGGACTGAGAGAAGAAAACCTACCTGTTTTTGGTACGAGTATGCACCTAAGACACTACGCGACATAAACAACTCTAAATGTTTGGGTGTAGTTGTTTTTATTTTTAATTAGGAGTTAACTGACCTATCTGTTACATGGTATTAAAGATTAAACGACTAGATTTCATTTGCGAAAGTTGAATTCCATATGTTGTTTATTGATAGTCATTGACTAAAGTACAAGAAAATCAGTTGGTGCCCACGTTGGTCGGTCCACCGAAAGCTCCCTGTCCATTTTCACGTTCATTCTGAAAAAGATTCCTAATTTATGAGATTTGAAGAAACCAAAGTACAATAATAATAATAATAATAATAATGGAAAATTAAAAAAAAAAAGGAATAAAATAGAAGACAAAGGATAGCCACTTTCCTCACACACCATATATTTCATCGTGGTTGTGACGACCAACCGTCAAAGGTGAGTTATGCCACCAATTTGGGGCGGTGGTTCACTACTAGCAAGACAAATAGCTGGAAAGCTGAAAAGGAAATGGTGAAATAATTGTGGTTCGAGATCCACCTTGATCTTGGTGAGTCATATGTGTCAATGAAATGTGATGGGCCTAAGATGGTGAGTCGCTACTTATAGTTACTATAAGAGGAAAAAAATTGTAAATACCATTTACCTAGTTTTAACTTACTTTATTATTAATTTTCTTTATTATTATTAATTTAGAGGTAATCAACAATACACCACTAACCTAGGTAGGTCATAGCCAATACCCAGTAAGTGGTGTTCCCTCTTACTATATAATTGAGTGACATGTTGTCGCATGAGTTATGATCACTAAAGCCAATTTAGTGAATTGGTGAGTTAATGTATACGTAGGATGCTTTAGTTATGACAACTCCTTATAAGTGCATTCAAGGAGAAAAGATGCCTCTATTGGTGTCTTAAATCCTATCCAATGTTCACAAAGTATCTGACTAGAACCATACAATTAATTACAGCTTGAACTAGAATAATAACTTTCATAGATTTATAAAAGGAGAAAATTATATTTTTAATTCTCAATGTTTACATACTTTTCTATTAAAGTCCTTAACTTTTTTTTCTCTATTTGAATTTTCAATGTTTTTAAAATCTTACAAAAAAGAGACTTTCATAAAATATATTAGGTTTTCCATATATTTGTATCACACATCAAGTTTAAATTGGTCTATAATAATTAAATTAACAAATAATAATTTTAAATATATTTATTTACATAATATAATAAAAATAATATCAAATATATATAATGATATAATATAATTAAAAAATATAGAATATAAAAATAATAACTAAAAGTAAGAAAATGGGTTAAAAACATTTATATGTATTCTAACTATTTTGGCTAACTAATCCAAGGTTAATTAAAAGTTACTATATGCCTAAGATGAACAGAATATTTAATATATTTAATAGAAGTTCTATTTATATAAGATTTTGAAAATATTAAAGACTCGAGTAGAAGAAAAAATAAATAAATATTGAGGACTAAAAGTGTATTACTCCCTTTATAAAAGTGACTACAATATCCATTAAAAAAACTATACGGTCTTATTAGAATTATTTGTAAAACAAAATTTGTCAGAGAGCATTAGTAATAATAGAAAGTATTGGTAATCAGGAGACTTCCCTAAAACCAAATTATCTAAAGTAGTCTATTGTTAGATATGTGTTTTGATGGAACATAACAACCATTCTTTTGTGACATCATTCTTACCAACCAAGGAGAGTTATCCAATTCATTATTATGGATAGTGAAAAGTAGAGTGCAATGTTCAAATGAATATCACATGTAAATCCATTATAGTCATTGTTGAAATGATTTTCAAAATATTGTCACAAGTTATCTTACTATGGTTAATCTAATACTTAAATCATTATGAGATAATGGTTCAATTTAATTTAGTTTCTAGTTGGGGAATTGGGTCAAGTGTGAAATGGAGAAGAGGAAATACTAATGGATTGGATATGAGCCTAACTAGCCTAATCTAGTTGGGCTATTAGTGGCATCTACACCTACAGTGAAACATTCTATCAATATATCAATCTTGCTCTATCTATTTACACCCAGAATTCTTGTAGGTTGTTGTCTTCTGAGTGGGCAAAGAAACCCTAAAAGAGAGCAAGAGGCAAACATCTAAAAGAAGTAGAGAAACCATTGAAGACCAAATGCTTTTATGGTCTCTACTTGAATAAATTTCTAGATATAATACATGGATCAAATTTGGATTGAGTTTCAAGAGTGCAAGAAAGTTTTACTAGTTGTGGAACCTTAAACGACATGACTTAGCACATGAATCACTAGTATGGAATTCTGAAAATTAAATTTCCATAACATCTATCATCTGTAAAACCGAGCACCACTATCATTTACCTTTAATGTAATTTTTATATACTATTATATTATGTTTGATATGAAGGAATCCTTTGAAGTGAAATGGTAGAGATTGAAAATAAATGTAATAGAATTGCAACTATCCTTCTGAAATTTAAAAATCAAAATCTTACTTAAAAGTGAGATTGACGAGAATCATAATTTTACATTTTAAAATAACATTCAAACATAAAAATGAAAGTAGAACATAGAATTGCAATTTGATTTTAAATCCATTCTTTTATGCTAAACATGCCATTATGAGAAAATGCTAGTTTGTGTAATTATTTTTAATTGCTAACAGGACCTTTTTGTAATATGAATATATTAGACTTAATATTAGGGAGATATTTTCGTCAACAAAAACACCCACATTTTGTTATGCCGTGAAAACATTCGATCATCAAGTATATGCTTAGGTAGAATCGTTCGCAACTCATATCCATTAAAGTGCCCTTTCGCCCCATTTTTAGACCACCGCCCTCGCCGCATGCACTTGCACAGAATATCACATAAGTAACTTTCTATCAATTGAATCAACACGAGTACATGATTCTCCATCTACAAGAAGTCGTAGTCATCAACAGAAGTAGCCAATATGTACTCAATCCAAATAATTTGAGACGTAGCCACTCCTTTTAGTTACCGCTTAAGCATGCACCTGGCACATGGTCTCACGAGCCCTGCCCACTCCCATCCCATCATGGCACGACTTCTCACGAGTCAATAGCCAGCTGATGAGTTTGCCTGGATTTCCTGTCAAAGCCTTACAACGACCCTTGCTTTTATTTAAACTATCCAATACAAACTTTCTATTCATCAGATAATATTAATATTTATACACTATTCATATATGCAGAAGCATATATTATGTAACGAATGGTTTCTCTTGATGGACTTTTTGTTTTCTTCTTTTCTATTTTTTCTTTTTTTTTTTTATTTTCAACATTGTATCCAAATATTTGACCGTAAGTAAATTGATTTTCCTCTTTTACCGTTCTGTGTTCGTGTAGTTGCTTTCAGTCTGTCAAAGCTTTTTTCGGTACTCGTAATTTACTAACTTCAACATCCAAGAAATAAAATTTATTCATTAAAAGATATCTAGACCAGATATGATAATACAGATGATGAGATAAATGATCAATTCCAGCGGCTAAATAATGTCATTAAATTATATCCTGTGCCCTAAAGAAAAACTATTTGGCGTGCCTTACGGTAACTTCATGTGTTAGCAAAACCCTCGAGCAAATTTAATCAAGAATAATCGACCAGAGCACAACAAATTCTAATGTAGTTTTTCACGTGGTTAATACTGTGAGAGCGGTTGATCATTGCATCAAATTTTCATGGTTTTAATGTAGATTTAATCAAACATTGTACTCGGCTTGGATTATTGTATCCACCATAGTCGACCGAATGGGAGGTTCATAGACCGCAACTTCATCTTTAACCGATCAAAGTTTGTGAGAGGACTTATCATGTATTCTGTTTTATTTATTCATTCATTTGTTCTTTTATTGTCCAAGTTAGTTTCCTGAACTAGATTAGAGCAAACGATCAGACCTAAACCGAAACATTTCCTAGACGTAAGCATAGGATTCGATTGTGGAAATAAATAGTGCTATAAAAGTGTGCATAAGAAACCTGCCATCATTATTGTTATATCTTATGACAGCATGATGTTATTTTTTTTCTCAATTATACTAAATATATGTGGTAGCACAATAAGGGGATAAATTTAGAAAATTTTAAAAAGAAATCATGAAGGATCTAAATCCTAGTATGCGAGCTTCTTATTTTTCCTTGTCTCATATTCTCCAATGTGTCTGATGATGTGTCACCTAGGTTCTTATGTGGCTGGACCACTTCATGCCACATGGAGCCACCTATATGACTAACCTTGGGTCATGCACATTCCTTATTCATCAGCCCACATATCCCACGTGGTTAACACAGAGACTAAGCCTAGTCACTCCCTTCCCCTCTATATATACCAACATGTGTTGATTCACCTTCACAAGTCAACATACACCAAATATCTATTGAATCATTTCTCTAGTTAGTCCTTGATTCTGGGAATTTTAAGTTTCTGTAGTAATTGTTGAATATGTATACTATGATATCCAAGAGGATTGCCTCATGGTGCAAGAAACATGCGGATGATCAAGATGATGATGGTGACGATGGATACGACTATGCACCCGCAGCTTGCTTAGAGGGATATGATGATGGAGATAAAGATTGTGCTCCAGTGGAATGCATGGAGGGGGATGATGACGACGACGACGATGATGGTGACTATGATTATGCTCCAGCTGCATGAGAGGAAAACAAGTTATCTTGGTCATAATTAGAAGTATTTAGGTCGCTCGTATTCTCAATTGGGGTTACCTAAATAAATTCTATACCCCATATTTTTGTAGATTACACTACGATGCAGTGTGTTAACAATTAAGCTGCATTATGTAAGTGGGATCATCACTAGACACGACTACTTTAGGTATTATTAGCTAATTGTAATGGAGATCATAAGATGTATTACCCCATCTATCAATAATATATGGCCGATGCTATACATAGCATTGGTGTACTTTTATCCTACTTTGTTCATCCGTTAATAGGAACAAAAATTTGGGTGGATAATAAAGTTTATGTTCGTTTTCAGAGCAGTGAACTTGGCGTAGGACATTAAAAAGTGGCTTTAAATTTGGATTTGTGTTTACGTTTATATATATGGCCAGTTTTAAAGTTGGATATTAGTGTGAACGAAGGTTAGTCCTTCAATAGAATTGATCATGTTCAATTCATCATATTTCTCCAAGATAAGTTATCAATTTGGGACAACATATAACTCGGTTTGTAAAACAGCATCAAAGCCTATGATTCTCCCATGAATTGGCATTAGAGTTCAATTGATTCTTCTAACCAATTAATAGCAGGAACTAATCCAAATCTATTTCGCAAGTCCATTGCTTTCACGAAACAACTAACTTGTTCTATCAGCCGCCATCTCATAACAAAAGGATTCATTGGTGAACCACCGGGATTCAACACGACATTGCCACTATTCATGTCGCTTCGCATTGTGTGTTTGTGTATCATACTATGGCTCTAATACAACTTGTCACATGCAATGTACGTAGACTAACTAGCATATGCAATACTTAGACTATCTGGGACTTAGAGGAGAGGAGATCACAAGTCAGTCTTCCTCATCACAATACCATAATACCCTAGAGAGAGAAAGAGAGAGAGAATACCTAGAAAAAGATCTCTAAAAATATAATATGTCTACTAAATAGTCCGTGATTATATGAGATGGGGTATCCCCTTCACATTCAAGTTGCCTCCTATTATGGGACAGCCAAGGTTAATCCATTCTAACGATGTCTATCATATATACAAAAACAAGCATTTTGGTTGTACAAGTTTTGACCGGCCAAACAGTGTACACATAGTGAAACATAAGAAGGCCTGTAAGCCTTAATCCATATGGGAGGTCTGTGACATGCGGCGTGTGCGCATACATGTATATGTGCATGTACACTTGCATGTGTTCTGTGTGTGTTTCAAAGTTTTATTTTGTTAGTATTTCATTAATAGTACTATAATTACACTTTAAGAGTTACATGGAATTCGATTGTTTCTTGTAACCTTTTTTTAATTATAGTTAATTTGTCGCTTCTTCTTTGCTCGTAGTTTATTTCTCCTAGTGAGATTTTTCACATTATGCTTCTGTTTCTTTTTGTTGCTACATTCTTTAACATTTATTTGCATTTGTGCGATATTAGTGTTAAATCAACTTTTTTTTTTTTTTGAGGAGACTCCTTTTGGTGTATGATTCCTCCAATTCATCACATAAAAATATCTCAATTTCCATTCATTTTAAATAATGATTAATCTAAACTATCTTGTTATTTTATTGTAACGTCATCTTTTTTTTATATATATAATCTCCATAATTGATTGTATATGATAACATCTAATGGGAGAAGTTGATAGAAATTGAATAAATGAAATTAGAAAGGATGCAAATCCTCATTACATATATAATTTTCATTGGCTATACCTGACTACACCAAAAAGTTTGTTTGAAACAATATTGGCATTTTTTAGGATGATTGGCTCCAAGAGCACTACATTTAACAAATGAACATTAATGGATCCCTTACAACATGTTGGAAAGGAGGATAGGATCAAGAGGGATGAAAAATGAAAGAGAAAGAATCGGAAAGGAAAGAAAATTAAAAGAAAAAAATTATAAATTCTTTTATTTAGATAAGGAAGGAATTGGAATGAATGAAAATAAAATAAAAAAAAAAGTTAAAAATATAATTTGATAAAGACCCTATAATTTAAAGGTGTATTCTTATCTCAATGATAAAGTAGTATTTTGCTTTAAATTCCTTCTCTACTCATTCTAAATATGGAGAGAATGCTTTTTGTGGGTTATAGGATTTTTTTTTTCTTCTAAATTCATCCATTTCCCTTCGTTTCATTCCTTTTCCAAATTCCGATTCCTCCCACTTTCCATTCTTATCTAATTCCTTTCTCCACGCCACTCCAAGGATAGACTTAGAGATATTTGTTAAATACCGATTAAGGAGTATGTTCACATGTCAGCCTTTCACTTGTTCTCCGAGCATATAACCAAATTTCAAGAATGTGAAAAGTTTTTTTTTTATCAGCATTTAATGTGTTTTGTGGACACCCATTAAAAATCCATATTAGATTTGTACATCATACATCCCAAGCTCCAACCAACCTAACTAGGGGTAGTAATCCTATTAGAAATTGAAATTTACTTTATCCTATTTGGTTGAATAAATTTCGGGAAGGTATTTAAAATCATAAAATATGTTTCAATTTAATTATTCTAAAATTTGTTCCTACAAAACAGAATATAGGGAAGGTATCTTTATATTTACCAAAATATATAGATTATAAGTTCTAAAATACTATATTCATACCCCTATAATAATTCTTAACTAATAATATTAAATATAACAAAGTATCTTAACTAATAGCATATATGGGTTATAAGCTCCTTACCTTCAATCCTTTGTTGCTGCATAATTTCAACTGTAAGATAATATTTGCGAGTCTCATTTTTTCCTTATTGGAATTCTATTTTTACTTGGTGAAAGTTATAAGGGAGCTAATAGAGATGATATTTCAATTTATGACGTGACTAAAAGGGAAAAAAATTTAAAAAAAAAAAAAGTGAGTTCGATTGAATTAGTATTTTTTGAAAACTACCTCATTATTCTATATTTGACTTAGAAGAAATTACGTGGTAGAAGATCTATAAGATTTTACTACATAAACTATTTTATTATAAAACTATAATAAATAAATAAAAAATGCCATAGGCTCCATTGGATATTGGTACCTATAGAGTAGCAGCTTACAGGTTTTGGAATAGTTTATTTTTTTCATGCTATAGGCAAGTTTTAATTCAAAAAATTAGAAAAAGATATCTATAAGATATGTTATAAGCCATCAATACCTAGAGTTAATTAAGAAATTTAGGAATAACTACTATTTTTAAGAGTTTATAAAAAAATTTAAAGTTACATTATTTTATTTTGTAATTTTTACTATTAATTATACCTAATAATATTCTAAAGAATAAATTAGAAAACTTCAAATTACTTCGTCTATAAATAAGTACTAAAAGTCCTCCCTTTTGCACAACTCACACAAACTTAACACTTCTTTCCGCTAATCTTTACCACCACCACTTCCAACCACTAACCATAATTGTTCTGCAGCATTTTTCTCAGAGATTGGCCCAGCCAGCCCCATGCACCCAAAGGCTGCTGTTCTAGGCTCAGCATACCGTTACATAAAGGTTCTTAAATTTCTTCTAGTTTCATGTTTTACCAACGTGTCCAATGATGCGCCACCTAGGTTCTTATGTGGCTGGACCACATCAGCCCACGTCGAGCACCTATATGACTAGCTTAGAGTCATGCACATTCCTTTACTCATCAGCCGACACTCTCCACGTTGTTAACCTGTGTATGGCTATGTCTAGCCACTCCCTTCACTTCTAAATATATCAACATGTGTTTAATGCACTTTCATAAGCCAACATACACCAAACATATATACTGAACAATATGTCCAGTTAGTCCCAAATTCGTGGATATTATGTAAGTTTCTATATTAATTGTTGGATGAATATGTACACTGTGATATCCAAGAGGATTGTTTCATGGTGCAAGAAACATGCGGATGATGACGATGATGTTGATGATGGATACGACTATGCACCGGCAGCTTGCTTAGAGGGACATGATGATGGAGATAAAGATTGTGCTCCAGCAGCGTCCATGGAAGGGGATGATGACGACGACGACGATAGTGGTTATGATTATGCACCCGCTGCGTGATAAGGGGAAAAAAAAAAGAAAGAATGATTTAAAATTATATCTATCCATCCATAAATATATTTCGTGATTTAGGTTATTCTTACTTGAAATTAGAGTAAGCTGCATTATGTGAGTGGATTATCACTAGACACGACAATTTGAGATAATATTATGAAAATATCCTTCATTTTTAATGGAAAATTACAAGATGTATTACCCCATCAACGAATTACATGACCCTTACCATGATATTTTGGATATGTACACTTATATGTACGGGTGGCCTTATATTGGATGCTAGTATATGCCAGCTTACCTCCAAAGATCTCTCTCTCCTCTTTTTTCTTTTTTTTCCTTCTTTAGAAAGCATTTTGATATATTGAACATAATATCTAAAATTGGCTAATAAAGTAATTTAAATGTTATTTTCCAATGAATAGATTAAATTTGGATTCCCTCTCTTTATTATAATAATAAAAAAAAACTTATTAAAAAAAATTGAAATTAGAGTATAGCTTGGTGTGATCATAATTTCCCTATGCTAAGATTTTGTGGAATCTCATTACAGCTGAACGCCTTAAATATGAGCTTATGCAATCCCTTCCTTGTCCTTTTACAGCATAAAAGATATCACGTGTATATATGATGTGAGAAGATTATGCCCTTTCAAGTCAATAGTGATTTTGTGAAGTTACTTTGGAGAACATAAATACTTTAATTTCTTCACTATTCGAAAAGGACTTTAACCTTTTAAAGCATCGACTCGGTGCAATTACTCGCAAACTTATATTTATATGCAATTACTTTAAAAAATCCACTATTAAAACCCTAAATTTCCCTCTAGTCGCTACTCTCTTTCCACATCTCAACTATCAAATGTAAACTTGAAACTCTTTTAAAAGCATTTATTGCAATAATAAATTATTTTTTTAGTTTACTTACTTTTCATTACAAACATAACGATGTTATAACCCTAAACATATAAGCTACGTCCAATTTTATATATACCATGATCCAAATGAATCCAACCAAATTATAAGAGAGAAATAGGGATGCCATCAATGCGGGTTTGGGACGAGTTATATAAATCCCAAACTCGATTGAATAGAAAATATGTAATCTCAGAACCCACCCCAAAACCCTATGAGGTTTTTTAAATGGTACTAAAACCTGTCTTTATAGGGTTTTTTAAAACCTGATTACAACCCAACTTCTCCTAATTTCATAAAAATTATAATATTAAATATTTACGTCAAGACAATAGGATAGTCTAGACAAAAAGAAAAGATGAGGTGGAGATAGTAGCCAATAGGATAGGACATAGGGTGCAAACATGAGAGACAGAGTTGAGATGTGAACTACTGAAGTGGAGTAGCATGAAACTTGAAAGGGGGTAGTGGACGATTTTTGAAATTTCAAACTATTAAAATTGTAATATGTAAACTTTAAATACTAATATTATTATATATATTATTTGTTAGCAAAAAAATATTATATATATTATTATATTTGCCGAGTTTAGGTTTTTCTTAAATCCCCAAATCTAAACCCGATCTAAAACTCTATAGATTTTACACTCTTTTCCAAAACCTTATAAAGTCAAACCTTATAGATTTCTACTGGATTAGACGGGTCGGGTATCCTATAAAGATCCGTCCGATGGTATTCTTAAAGAGAAACATTGAATGTTGATTGAAGTTTAATTGTCGTTGTCTTCAATAATATATTTGTAGCTACCTGTAATTAAATCTATTAATTGTTTTCATGTAGCCATCTAGTTTTTTTTACAAGAGTTTAATGTTAAAAGATTTTGATACGTTATAATCTTATAACTCAATGATCACATAGTGCTATTTTTCCAAGATTCAACTATAGTGGCTAGATCTATTATAGTTTAATACTAATTTGTTATATCAATGGCAATATATAATCTGTAAATTGAAATGAGAGTAAATAGAAAAATGATAGAGTAATAAAGAATTTATTTAAATAAAAAGAAAAACTTTATTTTAAAATATTAAATTATATATAAAAAAGTTATCGTAGGTTAATGGATTGGCCATTTAACCCACTAACCTAGGATAGATCTGATTGAGTTAAAAATTTCAACTCATTTATCAAGCAGGTCTATGCAAATAGAGGTAGATTGACTTGTTTAATCTACTTGTGTAATTCTAGTTTTACGATGGCCCTTCGTGTTATGAAACAGATTCCTATTTCGAAAATTAAAAATCAATACTTATAAAATAAAATACATAGTATATGTAGGCCTTATACTCCATCCAACTCTCCTCAATATATATGGCACATAATAATGTGTTGATTCTTTTAAAACTACACATACTTTAGGCTATAATTGGCTCACTGCATGGGATTTATAATCCCAAGTTCCAATATATAACACTTACGTCTAGTCTACCATTGTTAACTATTTGGAGCATGGATTCATTGATCCTCCGTACGATAAAGTTGGATAGTGGGTGAAAACCAGGGACGTCTACTTTAGATACTTAAACATTATTAAATAAATGTAGGATATGTCACGAGTCTAATAATCTAATGCTCTGGTCTCACAACAAAATGGATCAGGTTTTTTTTTTTTTTACATATATTACAGTACAATATAGATATAAAAAATAACAATAAAATATATAATACCATGATGTTAAAAAATCTATCAAAAAATATTTCGATCGAAAATGAAAATGCCCGTAATAATGGTGACTCAACATATAAGCCTAAAGACTCAAATAATGATATGTATAGTCTAATCAAGTTTAACACTATGATCCGGAAGAAGGAAAGATGGATGAAGGAAAGAAAGTTAAAGGAAAGACTTAAAAGATGAAAAAAAAAGTGAGGAGAAAATTTTTATTTAGATAAGAAAGGAAGGGAAGAAAAAAAAAATTAATTTGCTAAACCATAAAAAAATTCCTTAAATTTTGATATCGTTTTTTATTTAAAGAATATTCTAATAATCTTATTAATTTTCCTTCCCATTCTTTCCAAACCTGGAGAACCATTTTTATAAAACCAAAGGAAAACATTCTCCCTCAAATCCATTCCTTCAATTCTCCATCTCAAACCAAACAAAGAAAATTTACTTTTTTTTCCTTTGAAATTCCTTCCCTCCTATTTTTTTTTCCCCCTCATCCCAAACATTGTGTAAAGGAGATAACAATTTTCTTATTATATTATTATTATTATTATTAAAAATAAGTAGACGCTCTCGTTGATGGTCCGATCCTGTGTCTACAGAGAAAGACGGCTGGCTGCATGGAGGTTTTCATCTTCCTAGTTGAAGCTTAATAATTTGTCATCCATTCCTATACGCATCAGATCATGGACACTGAAATAACTTTCTGCGTAAGAGTCAAAACAAAAGGGACCCATTTCGACGTCATTGCATGACAAAAAACAGTAAAAAGACATGAATATTATAATAACAGTAACAATAAATTTTAAACACATAATAATATTAATAAACAATTTTTTTAATTACTATTTATACTTTTATATATATTATCATATATTTATATTCTATTGATATTCATCCATCATTTCAAATGATATGCACCTTTTTCTGTTTTTTGGAGATTGGCATCAACTGGAATCCAATATGCACAGACTCTTACACCTATTCTAGCTTAATGTTCAACAACGTGTCGGCTGATGTGTCACCAAAGGCTCCTATGTGGCCGGACCACACGAAGCCACAACAAGCCACCTGTATGACTAGCTTGGGGTCTTGCACATTCCTCACTCATCAGCCCACACGCCGCACGTGGTTAACCTGTGTATGACTAACTCCGGAGTCCAGCCACTCCCTTTCCCTCTATATATATATATATATATATATACCAAAATGAACTGAACATTACACAAAACTTAATATATTAAATAATCCCTTCCTGGTTAGTCCCTGAATTCTAGGATATTTAAGTTTTTATATTCTAGTCGTCCCCACGTTTTCTTCATCACTTCATTCGATCTATAGCGTCTAATATTAATTTTTGAATTATGTATCCTATGATATCCAAAAGTGCTGCATCATGGTGCAAGAAACATGCAGAAGATGATGATGGTGATGATGGATATGACTATGCACCCGCAGCTTGCTTAGAGGGAGATGACGATGATGATGATTATGATTGTGCTCCAGCGGCATCCATGGATGGAGACGATGATGATGATGATGATAGTGACTATGATTATGCACCAGCTGCATGATAAAAAAAAATGGAAATTCCACCATTATTAGAAGTATATCTATGGATAATTAGGGTTGCATAATAATGAATCCCAAGTTTTTGCAGGTCATCATGATGATGCAACGTGTTAAGCCTTTTTGAGGGTCGATTATCACTGGGAGATGTCATTATATGACATTGCTAAAATCTAAATAGAGATTATAATTAATTAAATGACCCTTCGTCGCTATAGCATTTGATGTGTTTTATTTATATGTATGATGTTTACCCTTATATTGATAAATGATATATACATGTCAGGACAGGACTTACGTTGGATATAATTAGTATATGCCAGCGTGCCTCTAAAGATTTCCTTTTCCTAGATTTTTTATGTGGTTAGAGTGACATCAGAATATGAATTAAGGCCTCCACTGTGAACGTCAGCATTTTATCTCTCTTTTATTGGAAACATTATTTCTAGAGAAGATTTCTTGTCATAATTTGAAAAGGACCTCAAACATCTAAACCATGTTAAATTCGTGGTAATGTCCAATTGAAACATTTTGTTAGATCTAGTAGGTTTTTATTTGATATTATTGTAGTTTATTTTACAGGACTCAGTAACATTATTTACATAACGTATGGTTATTTGTTTTAAAAAAGGTCATTTAGCGTCCATTTGGATCTCGTTTAGCCTTATTACGTCTTCAACAAGGCTTAATAAACCTTGAATTTTTTTTTTAAAGGAGGTGGGCTTTATTTTTTTTTTATAAGTGATAGACTCATCTTATAAGTAACTAAGTCTGGACTAACAAGAGTCAAAGCCTAAAACCCTATATTATATAAGAAATGGTGGCTTCAATCTGAACCATTGATTGCCAAAAATTGATCTAACACCTCTCGACAATAACTCATTTGATTGTCTATCTTAGTTTCATCAAGCAGTCAAGATCAAAACCCAAAATATACATATAGGAGCCTTCTCCTCATTTGCAATATTCAAAACATCGATAAGCTTCACAAATACCCTTATTCTATTGGAATTACTCCTAAAATTTCTTAAGAATAAGTTAAGAATGAATCAAAAACTATATATTTAGTCTACTATCATATGCGTTCTTTGAAAATCCGAGCTTCTCTTTTCCTCCTTTCATGCTTCTCTCTAAAATCATCTCTTTAGATGTCATCAAACTAAGACTTCTTAAATATCAACTAACATACCATTGCACACGATCAATCATCCAGAGAAACCTCCTATACAATTTTTTAATGCCAATTCTTACGGTAGGAAAAAAATAATAATTAAATAAAAGGATACCAACCTTATTATTGAGTTCTAAGTCACGTTATTTTTAGATTCTCAACCTCAACGACTTTGCTCATCCTTATTTAAAATTTCAATCTCACATCAACATTTTATATTCACAGTTCATGCCTTTTTCTCATCTCTTAGTCTCAAATGTTGGATCCTTAATTCAACGTTGGCCTTATATGTGAAACGATTATGTGTTGCGGGCTATCATATTAAGTTAAGCTCAATTAAAAGTGATCAATAAGATTTGGTTATTTGAGTCTTAATGTATCTAATAGGATATGGCCCATTTTATGTGTAGAGACCTTATGAGTAGTTTCTATTTTTATGATGGGCTAAAATAGAAATACCAAAAAGGTAACATATAGTTATCTATATAAATAGTGGTTATGGTCCCAGGTCATACACACACCTTTTTTGTCTCTTTGTATCCCATCATCAAATAGACTATAGAGAGAAAACAAATAAATGGATCTCTCTAAACGAAAAAAGTATTGACCTGGAAGGCTGACCGCACAACCTAAGAATCGTGGAGAGCAATGGATTTAGGTATGCTTCCGCATATTTATTGTTTAATTCTTAATGATCAAACATAAAAGATCTAGTATTTTGTTTGTGATGATTTTCACATAAGGATAATTCAAGATTCAACAATTAGTATCAAAGCCTACATTATTTGATCATTAGGAATTACTTTTGTAATTTTTTATAAAGTGTTATTATCTCTAATTCTGGATATTAGGTTTTGGACAAATATTAAAACATGTAAACGTTCGTTTCCATAAAAGAATCCTCAACTCCTGGATTCATCAAAATCAATGGACATTGTCTTGTTCAATATTGTCTCCACAAACAGTATTTAGGAACAGCATGATTCCGATATGTTATCGGATCTCTACACGGTGATTTTGCTTTCCATGATTGTAATTCACCACGGTGAATTAAGGTTTTCTTCACGGGCTGTTTTCGAATGAATTAGGAACCGCATCAATAAATGATGCATCACGTTGCTTCCTCCACGGCCAAACTCTTCCGTATACACGGTCTCGACCCATAGTTATACACGGCCGTGTACTCAAAACGTGTAACATTCTGTTAGTTTTTAGGCCAACATACACAGTCGTGCCTTCAACCGTGTATTCAAACCGTGTAACATTCTGTTAGTTTTTTAGCTAACATATACGGTCATGCCTTCAGCCATGTACTAAAAACGTGTAACATTCTGTTAGTTTTTAGGCCAACATACACGGCTGTGCCTTCAGCCGTGTATTCAAACCGTGTAACATTTGTTAGTTTTTTTTTTGCCAACATACACGGCCGTGCCTTCAACCGTGTACTCAAACCGTGTAAGATTCTGTTAGTTTTTAGGCTAACATACACGGTCGTGCCTTCAACCGTGTACTTAAATACATATTCATAATCACTTATAGATTGATATTTAAGTACGCCAATTTTTCTTTTGAACTCTAATTTTAATGCTTGAATTATTGAGTTATGTTTGGATATGGGTGCTTAGACCCAATAAGTTTTTTAGCTAAAATTAAAGTTGCTTTTGACTCAATGTTTGATATAATTTTAAATTTAAATATTGGTATGTTTATATCTATTTTGAGATAAATTAATTAAAGCAACATACTGCCAAAGTAGTCCCTCTTGCAGAAATTAATTCATTTCAAAATATAAAAGGATGTGTGCTTACAACTTCTGTGAATTTTTAATCGGCCCAACGGAAGGTTAATGTTTAATAAAATTGGAAGTGCACCTGTAGTAATAAACTCATGATGATTATTTGGTTTTACATGTGAACAATAAATCGGCCCAAAGGAAGCTTTATTGTTTGATATGTTCTTATTGCCAGTGTTTGATTACTACGCCAAGATACCACTTAGTAGTTAATATTTTGTCCAAAAATGAAATATTAATGGGCTACCCGGTATTTTGAGATGGGGTTTACCTTTATTTAAATTTATTATTATTTTGTTGTAAGGCTTATGTAAGCTTGTTTATTTGTTTGTTGTTCTTATTCAAGCTATGAATAATCCTGCTAATATTACTGCCAACATCAATTCCATTCCTATGCTAAATGGCACTAACTTCAAGTTGTGGAAAATAATCTATTGATAGTACTTGGAGTTATGGATCTCGACCTTGCATTAAGGACTGATTCTCCTTCACCTCTTACTGATAAGAGTACCTCTGATGATAAGAGGGAGATGGAAAAGTGGGAGAAATCAGACCGCATGTGTATGATGATCATGAAGAAGGCCATTCCAGAAGCATTTAGAGGTACAATATCTGATAAGATAACTAAAGCTAAGGAGTTCCTTGATGAAATTGAGAAAAGGTTTGCTAAGAATGAAAAGGCAAAAATAAGTACACTCCTGGCAAACCTAATCTCAATGAAGTACAAAGGCAAGGGCAATATTAGGGAGTACATCATGGAGATATCTCATCTTGCTTCCAAGCTAAGAGCACTCAAGCTAGACCTCACAGAGGACTTGCTAGTGCATTTGGTTTTGATTTCTCTTCCAGTACAGTTTAACCAATTTAAAGTGAGCTATAATTGTCAGAAAGAGACTTGGTCCCTGAATAAGCTCATCTCACACTGTGTTCAAGAAGAGGAAAGGCTAAAGCAAGATAAGATTGAGAGTGCTCACCTAGCCTTAACCCCTAAGAATAGGAATAAGGATAATAAAAGGAAAATGGATAAAGAAGCTGCAAATATGGCACCTCAGAAGACACAACCAAAGAAGTTAGATGCATCAAATGTTATTGGTTGTCACTTCTGTGGAGCTGTAGGGCATTATAAGAAGCAGTGCACCAATTATCATGTTTGGCGTGCTAAGAAAGGTACACTTCTTAATTTGGTTTGTTCTGAGGTTAATTTAACTTCGATACCCATAGACACTTGGTGGATAGATTCTAGTGTAACGCAGCGAGGAAAGCGTAAACCTGAGATCAATTCTAGGATTGGAACTCTAGAATAAACAAAGAGGAATTCTGAGTTTATTCTTTGACAAATTTCAATTGCGCACAATTGAAAATGCAGAGAAACCCTTCTCTAAAAAGTGTGTATTGAATATTGAATAATTGTTAACCCTAAAATGACCTAATAACTATATATAATCCTCATGAAAATACGTAAAAAGAGAAATAAATATGTACACGTGGAAATAAATATAAGTATACACGCCGTCATCTGCGTACACCTGTACAGGCCGTGTAGGCTTCTGGGAATATCTGACATAATACACGGTCGTGTCCCCTGGCCGTGTATGGAGACCGTGCATGTTTCTAGGAGAGATCCTGACAGAACACACAGTCGTGCCTCTTAGCCGTGTAAGAGGCCGTGTACGTTTTTGGGAATCATCCTGATATATCACACGGCCGTGCCTTCTAACCGTGCGTGCAGCCGTGTGTGTTTCTGGAAGCTCCCTAACATCATACACGGCCGTGCTTATAATAGACACGCCCGTATCAACCCGTGTAAGTTACGATGTCCTCATCATTCTCTCCACCAATGAAGAACTCAACCCGAGTTCTCTTATGGATATAAGGGTTCATCATCTGCATAGAATGGGGATAAGTCAGCAACATTGAAGGTTTTGGAGATTTTCATGCTTTCCGGGAGCCCAACCACATAGGCATTGTCATTGATCTTGGCGACAATATTGTAGGGGCCATACTTCTTTGGTTGCCACTTGCTATACATACCCACTGGAAAGCGTTCCTTCCTTAAGAACACCATCACCTGATCTCCCACCTCGAATAGTTGCTTCCTCCAATGCTTGTTTACGCTTTCTTATACTGCTCATTAACCCTCTCGATTCTCTCTTTCATGTCAGATGCCACCGTGTGGTATTGTTCCGCCAGGTGTTTAGCAACAACATTGGTTTCAACACCCTTGGGCAAAGAAGCTAAATCCAAGGTGTGAGACGGCACTTTGGTATAGATCACTGAGAAGGGCGATTTTCCCGTAATTTTATGGATGGAACTGTTGTAAGCGAACTCGGCTTGAGAAAGTGCCAAGTCCCATTGTTTCGGCTTCTCTCCACAGATGCTTCGTATCAAATTGCCAAGGGTCATGTTCGTCACCTCTGTCTGCCCATCGGTTTGAGGGTAGGCTGTGCTACTAAAATTGGGGAAGAATTAAACATGTACCATAGCGTTCTCTAGAAGTGGCTAAGAAACTGGGTATCTCTATCAGAAGTGATTGACTTGGGAACCCCGTGCAACCTGACCACCTCCTTAAAGAATAGCTTGGCAACGCCTTGTGCATCAGCCGTCTTCCTGCAAGAATGAAGTGAACTATCTTGGAGAACCTGTCTACAACCACAAAAACAGTGTCAGCACCTCGTTGGGTACGAGGCAAACCTAACACGAAGTCCATAGATAGATCCTCCCAGATATTTTCAGGTACTGGTAGCGGAGTGTACAGCCCAGTATTCTGAGAATGTCCTTTGGATGTCTGGCAGATGTAGCACCGTTGCACGATTCTCCCTATATCCCTTCTCAACTAAGGCCAATGGTATCTTGCAGCCACTGCTGCTAGTGTCTTGTCACGCCCCAGATGTCCGGCTAATCCCCCTCCATGTAGGTCCCTAATCAATTTCTCCCTCAAGGAGGATTCGGGAATACAAAGTTGGTTACCCCTCATTAAGTAACCCTCCAGAATGTAGTAACTGTCATGGGGTTCCTAATTGGTACATTTTCTCCATATAGTTTCGAAATCTGCATCGTCTTCATGTAATTCCTTCAACTGCTCGAAGCCTACCACTTCAGCCTTCATGGTAACCAATAAATCCGCCCTTCTACTTAATGTGTCTGCCACCTTATTTTGGATTCCAAATTTGTGCATCAGGCGAAATGGAAACTTTTGTAGAAATTGTATCCATCTGGCATGCATATCTTTGCAAGTGCGGGTCTGATTACTTAAGTGTTTCAGGGCGACACAATTCGAGTATAGGATAAACTCTTTTCCGACCAAGTAGTGCTCCCATATCCTCAGAGCTCTAACTACATAATAGAACTCTTTATCGTATGTGGACCAGTTTCTCTTAGCTTCACAAAGCTTTTCACTATGGAAAGCCACGGGCCTCTTCTCTTGAGATAGCACAGCGCCAATGCCTACGCCACTGGCATTACAGTCGACCTCGAATAGTTTGTCAAAGTCCAGTAAGGCCAACACCAGCGCACTACACAATCTCTCTTTGAGCACCGCAAACCCAGACTCAGCTTCCCCATCCCAATGAAACTTCCCTTTCTTCAGGCACTCAGTCAATGGGGCAACAACCGTGCTAAAATGCCGTATGAAACATCTATAGAATCCTGCCAACCCCAGAAAGCTTCTCAACTCGGTAATGGTTTTGGGAGTGGGCCAATCTCTAATGGCCCTTACCTTATCCTCATCCACTGTGATACCCTTACCACTCACTACAAAACCTAAGAACAACAGCCTTTGTGACATGAATATGCACTTCTTGAGATTGGCGTAGAGCTTATTTTCTTTCAGCACGGTCAATACGCTTTTCAAATGCATTAGGTGCTCATCCTTAGTCTTGCTATATATCAGGATATCATCAAAGTATACAACTACGAACTGACCTATGAATGGTTTAAGTACCTGATTCATCACGCGCATGAAGGTACTCGGTGCATTGCTGAGGCCGAATGGCATAACCAACCATTCGTACAACCCTTCCTTTGTCTTGAAAGCGGTCTTCCACTTATCCCCAGGTCTGACCCGAATCTAATGATACCCACTTCTAAGATCCACTTTTGAGAAGATTACCGCTCCATTCAGCCTATCCAACATATCTTCAATGCGCGGAATTGGGAATTTATACCCAATCGTGATCTTGTTGATCGCATGGCTGTCCACACACATCCTCCAACTCCCATCCTTCTTGGGCATCAACAGCGCTGGAACGGCACATAGACTCATGCTATCCCTGATGAATCCTTTATCTAGTAATTCCTGGACCTTCTCCTGTAGGACCTCCGTCTCTTTGGGGCTCATCCGATAGTGAGGGAGGTTAGGAAGGCTAGCCCTAGGCACCAAATCGATGTGGTGTTGGATGTCTCGCAATGGAGGCAACCCTTCTGGTAAGTCTTCCGGCATTACCTCTTTAAACTCTTCTAATACCCCTTTTACTTCCTCCGGAGCCTCTACACTATCCACGTTCTCTCCCGCATTCTTCACCACAAGAGCATGCATCAATCGGGATTCTTTAATATCTTCGGTCATTTCCTTTTCTAACTGAGTGATCGTCAGAAAATATTTTCCTTCCGCCCTCTGGATCTTAGGTCGCTTATCCGTCAATAGCAGCAACGTATATTTCACGCCCCCTTTCTCCAATCTATACTTGTTTTCTTTCCCGGCATGTTGGGCATCCACGTCAAACTGCCAAGGCCGTCCGAATAGCAAATGGCAAGCATCTATATCGACAATGTCACAGTATACTTCATCCTGATACTTTCCTATCGAAAAGGGAACCCGACATCTCTCCTTCACCTCGATTCGCTCCGCTGCCTTAATCCATCCTATGGTGTAAGGATTTGGATGTTTCTCTATCAGTAGTTAGAGTCGTTTCACAACCTCTCTTCCGATGGTGTTCTCACAGCTCCCACTGTCAACAATTAAGTCAAACACTCTCCCACCGATCGTGTACCTAGTGCGAAACAGTTGGTGTCGTTGTGAACTACCCTCCTGTTTCGATGCTAGCATCATCCTTCTGATCACATAGTTCGATTCCACTGCATCATCAGCCTCATCACAGTAGTCATCGTCACCATCCAGCTCACAGCACACTTCCTCCTCTTCTTCCCTTTCGACAATGTTTATAGTTCGTCGATTCGGGCATTCGTTGGATCGGTGTCCTGGTTGATTACATCTATAGCATTTTCCCAAAATCGATTTGGCATATGGATTATTTTGCCTCGGGGTTTCTTTGCTCTCAAGAGGCTTCTTCCCCTTAGCTTTGTCTTCTTTCCTCTCCATGCTTCCCGCTGCTTTCTCAACTACTCCTCTAGCCCTTTCGCCAACCACCCTGCTACTACTGCCGAGACTATCATAAGCATAGTTTCTCTTGCCACCACCTAGCCTTGCACTCTGTTCTTGGATCATCATCTCAGCTCTAAGGGCCAAATTATTTGCTTCATTGACGGTTCTAAACACCGTTACCCCTATTTTGTCCCTAATCTGAGACTTCAATCCGTCTACAAATCGTGCCACCTGCTGACCCTCAGTCTCCCTCAGATCATTCCTTTCCGCCAGCCTCATAAACTCGACGGTGTACTCATGCACCGTCCTCTGCCCTTGACGGCATCGTTGATACTGTTGGAAAAGGATTTGCTCATAGTCGGGTGGTAGGAAATCCCTCTGCAATAGATTTTTCATGCGTACCATATTCTTATAGGTTGCTTCCCCTCTCTTTGCCTACGGTTCTACAAATGATCCCACCATGCAGACGCTCCTCCTTTCAACCTACAAGCAACCAACCTTACCCTCCTATCCTCAGGTACCTCCATATAGTCGAAGAACCTATCGATTTCTGCAAGCCAGTCCAAAAAATCTTCTATATTGAGATTACCATTAAAGGATGGAATATCTACCTTGAGACGGAAGTCACTGCCATCGGTATGATCAAGTCTCTGGTGGTTTCGTCGATATCCGCCACCATACTCCTGATCAATTCGGTCATCCACCCTGCGGTACCTACCACCACCAACGCCACCCCTTCTCGGTGGTTGTCCCCTCCTCTGCAGAAATTCACCCTCTTCCTCAGAGGAACTTTCATCAAGCCTTCGGTTCCACTGATTCACGGCAGCAAGTTCATTGATAGGACCGCCGCGAGCGACTGCTACTCCCAGTCGATTCCCAACAACACCCCTGTTCCGATTATGGCCCATCACCACGGCGTCGAAACGTGCAACTAGGTTTTCCAGACGCTACTCTACACGCCCAAGTCTCTATTCCATGGCTTCGACTACCGTCCTTGGAGCCCATTGATTGACTCCTTGGACTCCCACATCCCAATCAAGGTCGAGAACGCGACCGCCGTTAACACCATCGTTAGTTGACATCTCTGCAGGAATTTGCCTTGCTCTGATACCAACTAACGCAGCGAGAAAAGCGTAAACCCGAGACCAATTCTAGGATTGGAACTCTAAAATAATCAAAGAGGAATTCTGAGTTTATTCTTTGACAAATTTCAATTGCGCACAATCGAAAACGCAGAGAAACCCTTCTCTAAAAAGTGTGTATTGAATATTGAATAATTATTAACCCTAAAATGACCTAGTAACTATATATACTCCTCATGAAAATACGTAAAAAGGGAAATAAATATGTACACGTGGAAATAAATATAAGTATACACGTCCGTCATCTAACATGTACACGACCGTGCATGCAGGTCGTGTAGGCTTCTGGGAATATTTCTGACATAATACACGGTCGTGTCCCCTGGCCGTGTATGGAGACCGTGCATGTTTCTGGGAGAGATCCTGAAAAAACACACGGTCGTGCCTCCTGGCAGTGTAAGAGGTCGTGTACATTTCTGGGAATCATCCTGGTATATCACACGGTCGTGCCTTCTAGCCATGTGTTCAGCCGTGTGTGTTTCTGGAAGCTCCCCAACATCATACACGGCCGTGCTTGTAATAGACACGCCCGTATCAACCCGTGTAAGCTACGATGTCCTCATCATAGTGCAACAACTCACATCAGTGTGTCTATGCAGGGTTGCCTACATTGTCGAAAACCAAGTGATGGTGAAAGATACATCTATGTAGGTAACGGCAAGACAGTTGAAGTTGAAGCAATTGGGAAGTTTAGATTATTATTAAAGACTAGATTTTATTTGGATCTTAATGAAACATTCATTGTACCGTCATTTAGACGGAATTTGATTTTTGTTTTTGCTTTGGACAAATTTGGTTATTCTTGTTCATTTGGAAATAAGAAATTTAGTTTGTTTCATAATTCAAAATTAGTTGGATCTGGTTCTCTATCAGTTTATGGTAATCTTTACTTGATTGATAATATTGCTTCATTTAATGAACCCCTGCAAGTAAGTACGCGAGGTGTAAAGAGAAAATTGACTAATGAAAATTCAACTACATTATGGCATAAAAAATTAGGTCATATCTCCAAACGGAGAATGGAGAGACTTGTGTCAGATGAAATTCTAAATCCCTTGGATTTTGATGATTGTATTAACTGTATAAAGGGGAAACAAACCAATAAAAGGAGATTTGAAGCTAATAAGACCTTAGACGTCTTAGAACTTATACATACCGATATTTGTGGGCCATTCCCTACAGTTGCTTGGAATGGTCAACAATATTTTATAACGTTCATAAACGATTTCTCACAATATAGCTATCTTTATCTCATTCATAAAAAATCACAGTTCTTGGACATGTTTAAAAATTATAAGGCTGAAGTTGAGAACCAACTCAACAAAAGGATTAAAAGCATTAGATCTGATCGTAGTGGCGAATACTATGGTAGATATGATGGTTCAAGTGAACAAAGTCTAGGACCTTTTGCTAAATTCCTATAGGCATGCGGTATTGTCCCACAGTACACTATGCCTGGTTCACCCACCATGAATGGTGTTGCTGAAAGACGAAATAGAACACTTAAGGACATGGTAAGGAGTATGATTTGTCACTCCACCTTACCAGAATCACTCTGGGGAGAAGCACTTAAGACTGCAACATATATCCTTAACAGGGTTCCAACTAAAGCAACTGACAAAACCTCTTATGAACTTTAGACTGGGAAAAAGCCTAGTCTAAAACATTTACATGTGTGGGGATGTCCAGCTGAGGCACGGCCTTATAAGCCCAATGAAAAGAAACTGGACTCAAGAACAGTAAGTTGCTATTTTGTTGGGTACTCTAAAAGATCAAGGGGTTACAAGTTCTATGATCTCACAACTAAATCAATATTTGAGTCGGGAAATGCTCGGTTCTTTGAGAATGTCAAGTTTGCCGGGGGGAGATACGGTTAGAGATATTGTCTTTGAAGAGGAATACGTTGATATTACCACAGGTGTTATTGAATTTGGTCAAGATTCTATTCCTGATCTTCTTCAAGACACAATAGAACAAGACAATATTGGAGATCACATTCAAGATACTATTCCAGAAGAACAAACTCTACCACCTCAAGAACCTATGCCATTGAAGAGATCCACTAGACAAAGAAGAAGTGCATTGCCAGATGACTACATCGTATTTCTTCAAGAACATGAGGTTGACATTGGAATGATGGAAGATGATCCAATCAACTTCCGCCAAGCCATTGAAAGTTCTAAATCTCAGAAGTGGATTGATGCCATGAATGAAGAGATAAAGTCTATAAAAGACAATGACGTTTGGGATCTTGTCCCATCGCTAGAAGGTATGAAGCCCATTGGTTGCAAATGGATATTTAAGACCAAGAGGGATTCAAAAGGCAATGTGGAGAGGTATAAGGCTCGTCTTGTTGCAAAGGGCTTTACATAGAAAGAAGGCATCGACTATAAAGAGACTTTCTCACCAGTTTCTTCAAAAGACTCTTTTAGGATTATAATGGCATTAGTGGCACAATTCGATCTTGAGTTACGTCAGATGGATATAAAGACCGCCTTCCTCAATGGTGACATTGATGAGACGATCTATATGGTACAACTAGAAAATTTTGTATCGGGAAATCCAAAGAATATGATTTGTAAACTTAAGAAATCCATCTATGGACTTAAGCAAGCATCTCGACAATGGTATTTCAAATTTCATCAAGTGACCACTTCGCATGGTTTCGAGACGAATTTGGTCGATGATTGTATATACCATAAGTTCTGTGGGAGAAAGCATATTTTCTTGGTTTTATATGTTGATGATATATTGCTTGCCAGCAACGATATAGGCTTATTGCACTAAACCAAGAGATTTCTAGCTGAGAATTTTGAGATGAAAGATCTTGGTGATGCCTCTTTTGTGTTAGGAATACAAATACATCGAGATTGCTCTCAAGGTACTCTTGGATTATCACAAAAGAGCTATATCGAAAAGGTACTCAAAAGGTATGGCATGCAAAATTGCAAACCAAGTGATACGCCTGTAGCTAAGGGAGAAAAATTTAATGTTAGTCAGTGCCCTAAGAATGATTTTGAGGAAAAGGAAATGCAAAAGATTCCCTATGCATCAGTAGTAGGGAGTCTAATGTATGCTCAGGTTTGTACGCATCCAGATATTGCGTACATTACAAGAATGTTGGGTAGATACTTGAGTAATCCAGGATTAGACCATTGGAAAGCAGCCAAACGGGTCTTGCGGTACTTACAGAGAACAAAAGATTACATGCTTACCTATCCGAAGTCAGATCAAATCGAAATCATTGGGTATACTGATTCCGATTTTGCTGGATGCCAAGATAGTATGAAGTCTATATCAGGCTACATATATCTATTAGCTGGGGGAGCTGTCACTTGGAAGAGCATGAAACAATCCCTTGTTGCTTCTTCTGCTATGGAAGCAGAGTTTGTAGCATGTTATGAGGCATCCAATCATGGAATGTGGTTGCGAATTTTTGTCACAGGGCTGCGCATTGTGGATACTATTAATAGGCCACTTAAATTATTTTGTGACAATAAGTCAGCAGTTCTATATTCTAACAACAATAGGAGCTCGACGAAGTCAAAGCATATAGACATCAAGTTCCTAGTTGTAAAAGAAAGAGTTCAGAGTGGATAGTTGTCTATAGAGTATATAGGAACAAACTCTATGATCGCGGATCCGCTCACTAAAGGAGTGCAAGCCAAACTGTTTCATGAGCACATTGCTCGTATGGGTGTCAAGACCTTGAGTAACATTAAGTTTTAGTGGGAGTTTGTTACCTTGTATACATTTATGTCATAGACAAACTGTAATAAGTTATTTTGGTTTATTATGTTTTGAGGATATCTTCTGCAGAAATAAAGTATTTTGTTTGCCTACACTCTGTTTTTTGTTTATGGTTTGATCTCACTAAAGTTTATGGTGGACCAGTAGAAAATAGACATGTTAAGATCACATTGCATGGAATTTTCTTACTACACATCCATATCATGATCCATGTCATTCAATTATATCAGCATTGTGACCATTGATGGGTAGAGTTACAATAAATGTGATGAATACCTCTTTGATCCTATGTTGATATGACTGATGGACTGAATTAGTTATAGATACATTCAGTTCATGACAGCAAATTTGAGCTCATATGGTTTTGCAAAACATGATTGTAAAGTTACACATATAGTCCAAGTAGAAGATTGTTGGATCTTTAATTCAACGTTGGCCTTATATGTGAAACGATTATATGTTGCGGGCTGTCATATTAAGTTAAGCTCAATTAAAAGTGATCAATAAGATTTTGTTATTTGAATATTAATGTATCTAATAGGATATGACCCATTTTATGTGTAGAAACCTTATGGGTAGTTTCTATTTTTATGATGGACTAAAATAGAAATACCAAAAAGGCAACATATTGTTATCTATATAAATAGTGGTTATGGTCCCTAAGTCATACATACACCTTTCTTGTCTTTTTGTATCCCATCATCAAATAAACTATAGAAAGAAAACAAATAAATGGATCTCTCTAAAAGAAAAAAGTATTGACCTAGAAGGCTGACTGCATAACCTAAGAATCATGGAGCGCAATGGATTCAGGTACGCTTCCGTATATTTATTGTTTAATTCTTAATAATCAAACATGAAAAAATCTAATATTTTGTTTATATTGATTTTCTCATAAGGATAATTTAAGATTCAACATCAAATCCGTAAGCTCTTTGGATTTTAGTCAAGTCTCTCACTTCAACACTCATACGCCGACGTTCAGCACCAATAGAAAACAAATTGATTTTATTTTTCAATCTTCAACAAACTACAGCAAGTAGCTAATGACACTGATAATTAAGTTTTTGTTTCATGTATTACGTCTCGATTGATACTCTTAAGAGGCAGTGGATTGATAGCCGGCGCATATTACCTTGTGGTACCATTGCTACAGTTTTTTAATGATGAATTTATTTTTTACTTTTAGATCCTGTCATGTATTAATAGCTTAAATTAAAAGAAAAAAAAAAAGAAAAAATCTCAAACTTAATTTTAAAAAGCGGAAGAGCATTTTTTTTGTTTGATACTACGTATCAAGTACATGTCTAGATATAATATATTTGAATTACTAGGTGTCATATCAAGGTCGAAGCCATTGTGCCCCCTAACATAATATATTTGCTCAATTATCTTTGACGGTCGGAAAGGGTGTAAGGCAGGAGTGGATATAGAAACATAAAATTAGAGAGCAAATTTATTACATTTAAATTAAAATTAAAATTATGTATATGTCTCTTATATACATATAATAAGATTTTACAAGTGACACAACACTTTATAATACTTATTAAGAATTGTTATCAATAGATATATCACATAAAAATATTTAAATAAAAATTATAAATAGAATAAAAAGAGCAGTATGATATAAATATAATTATTTTTTTTATAATAGCTTTACAAATTATATTATTAGTAGTAATACAAAAATTATAAATTCCATATGATTAATTAGGTAACTAATCATTCAAGAATTCATATTTGTTTTCATAATAACAATTTTTTAAAAAAATCAAGTAATATAATTATTATTATTTACTAATATTTTACGTAATAAAGTCAAAATATTATACATATCATATATAATTTCTTATTTTTTAAAAAATATATATATATAATTAATTATATCCCGAGAAATCTTAATTAAATATATCACCGAAAAAATTGTAACCGAATGCAAACCAGTTTAAAGGGTTAAACAAACCGGCTCATACTGACTATTCATTATGGATCGAAGCAGAGTGACAAGCATTCTTTTCCTTTTATTTTTTATTAATGCTAAAAATAAAACACGTGGGCAAATATAAGTTTACACCAAATTATTGGTCAGTCACTAGTAAATTCTCATATATGCCTTTATCATTGTTAATTTATGGATTAATTAGTGATAGCAGTGCTCATGGTCTATGTTTGCGCAAGATTCTTTATATTTTGATCCTAATAGATTTCTATTCAAGGTACGATCTAGCATTTTCAGATTCCCATCTTCTCTATTATTCCTGACCTTTACTCAGCTCTAAATGGACCTCAAAGAAGAACCTCACACTGTCCAATTTGGGGGAAGAAAAAGAGGGCTCAATTTCAAATCATATTATAATATACAATTTTAAAAATTTCCGTCTTTTTTGTATTTTATTTTTTTATGAAATCGCTAACATATTTTCATAAAACTCTTTTATCAAACTATATCATATTATAATATATATGTAGGGGTGAGTGAATAACCTTGTTTTACAACGTATTCAATTGTATCATGCACCGTCAAGTAGGTTTTGAGTTTATAGAATAAATTTTGGATATAGATTTTACATATTTGACTTCTAAAGAGTGGGATGAGGGTATAAGGTTTTCTTATTATGTACTCTTTTTGAAACTTATATTGTCGAGTATATAAAGTATAAGTTTCAAATTACTATTTATCTAATTTTTATAATAAATATTAATAAATAAATAATTAATAATATCTTTTTTTTACCAATATATATTTTAGTAAAAAAGAAAAATAAATGAGCCTAGAGCCATAAATTAATAGCCTAAACGGTCAAACTAATGCTAGCTCTTTTACTTTATTTTTTTCATTTGTTTTCCTTGTTCTTCCTCATTTTCCGCTTCAACTTTTGTTTTCCACTATTCCTCCTTATGCTTTCATTTTTGTTAAATAGTAAAATTACATAAACTTGAAATAATGAAAAGAGGAAAAAATACTTTTAAAATTTTACATATTTTAATATAGGTTCCATTAGTTTTGTATATAAAGAATTTATAATATCACATATAAATTATTTTTTTAACATCACATAAACTTGAAATTTATGATAAAAAATGTAAAATTTATAAGTTCATAAGATACCTTATATGCTACAAGTTTTATATGATACAAAGTATAGGGTGGTTTCAAATGTTATAGGATAGGTTCTAATTTCAAAATTCATAAATTTGTACCTTACACAATAGAGTACGAATAGAGTTTTTTATGTTACTCACCCTATACCTACTCATTCCTGATGTATAATTTCATAAGTTCTTACCATTTTTATGTTTCACTTTTCTATGGTATCATTAATGTATTTGTATAATTTTTTACAAATCATGCCATATTATGATATAAAGTTCCAAAAACTCTTACCTTATATATTTTCAAATCATAATGCTTTTTCATACTATTTATAATTTCAAAAGCCCTTAATTTATGTAGTTTTGGAATCATAATGCTTTTTTAAGTTAACGAGATATATAACATATTTTTTTAGTTTTTCTTATTGTAACTACAAAAGTACAATTTTATAGTTTTGATTTTTCATTGATTTATATTTTGTTTTGGGTTTTTTTTATAATTTGTGCATTACACAAGCTATTAATTTGCTTTTTACAAAATGTACATATTGTAAAGTGGGATTAGAATACTCTAAATATAATAATAAAGAGAGAGAGAGAGAGAGAAAACATTTCAATATAATGTCTATTTCAAAAGGAATTAAATATTTTATTAATATTAATCCATTTTCCATCTATAAAGAAAATAGAAATTAGGGTGAAAAAAAAAGTATATTAGAATATCATTTCATAATATATAATTTCGAAATCCCCTTCCTTATATACCTTTGGAACCATAATACCTTATATGGGTGAGCATAAAAACTGATCAAACTTTGAATCAGATCGAACCGGACCTAACTAAACCAAACTAAAAATTAGATTTGAACCATTTTTTTAGATTCAAAAAATTTACGAACTAAATCAAATTGTTTTTTTTTTTATTTGAAAAAATTGTGAACTAAACCTTGGGAAGTAAAGAAAAAAAAAAGGCAATAAAAATTTAGAGAATGTATAATTAAAAAGAAAATTTTATGTTACTTATTTAATTTTTTCTCTTATTTAGTTGTTATTAAGTAACTTACTTTCTTTTTATATTTTTAGTTATTGATTGATATAGAAATCAAAATTACGTTAAAAGAGATAATAAAAAAAATTTAAATATATCAAATGAGTATTAAAGATGATGAATGATATTGAAGAAATGATAATAAATTAATTTTTTTATATCAACTACAATTTTCCATAATTATTAACTTGTATATATAATAAAATTTAATAATACATGTAGAAATAATTCAAACCACAAAGCCAAACTAGACCAAACCTTTCTTTTAAGTTCAAAAAAATTACATTACGAACCATATGGTTAGGCTCAATTTAGAAAAAAAAAAATGAACCATAATATTCAATTCAATTCAAGGGAAAAACCGTATCAAAATGAATCATGTCCACCCCTAATGCCTCTTCTTATATCATACTATTATAATATATAATTTCAAAAGCTCTTTCCTTGTGTAGTTTCAAAGTCACAATGACTTTTTATATTATATTATCTTATAATATATAATTTTGGAAACCCTTAACTTCTATAATTTCAAAATCATAATGCTTCTTTATATTATACATATTACATTATATTCCATAATAAATAATATATGTTATAATAATATTATTATAATTATACCTTATATTGTTTCAACTATTTTGTCATATTGTTTCTTTTTTTTTTTGTTATTTTTCATCTACGCATTATGCAAGTATTTAACTAGTTATAATATGTTAAGGTCTCAATTGGTATATAGGGATTGCAATCTAAATGTTGAAAGAGAGATCTTTATGTTACAATTTTACTTAAGACAACTAAATTCATATATATGCCTCATCCCAAAATAACAAAATAAAACAAACATAAGAAAGTACCTCTAGATAATTTTAACTTAAAGAAACCTACAACATTTATTAAGGACAAGTGAGTAATCATTTTTTATAGGATACTTATCTATATCTTACTCGATCGAATAGGTTCTAGATGGATATTAAGTGTTACAAGATGAGTTTCGAGTATAAATTTTCCAAAACCTACTCTCATAAGATATACGAGTACAAAGCTTTCTTACCATGTACCCACCTTGGAACCTATATTCCAAATTATACAAAATATAAGGTATCATATCCATACCTTACAAAAAATTATTAAATAATATTAGTAAATAAATATTAATTGATAATACTATAATTTTTTTACAATAAATGTTTTAATAAAAAAAAAAAGTTTAACTCCATAAGTTAATAAGCTTAAACCTCAAATCTAATTTCACCTCTCTTTCTTTTCTTTTCTTTTTTTCCCATTTTTTCTCTAACTTCAGGCTTTCTTTTCTTTTGTCTTATTCTTTCCCATTTGCTAAGTAATAAATCACAAAACTTGAAATAATTAAGTTAGAAAAATTAGTTTTTTTTTTTTAATTTAACACATTTTGTTATAGCTTCCATATATTTTGCATATGAAAAACTTATAATATCATATATAAATTTTTTTAATATCATATAAACTTGAAATTTATAAAAAAAAAAAAAAGGTAAAACTTACAAGTTCCATAAAATACTATATGTAGATTACTTTTTTAATACCATATAAATTTGAAATTTATAAAAAAAAAAAAGGTAAAACTTATAAATTTCATAAGATATCTTGTACCCTATAACTTTTGCAAGATACCTTGATCATATGCCTTGTGAGTTTTGAAGAATACAAGATATAGGATGGTTTCAAAATACTATAAGATAGGTTTTAGTTCCAAATTTTGGTGAGGTACTAGTAGAGTCTCATACCTTATCCATTATGTACCTATTCACCCCTAATATTTATAGTTATTTACTTAGAGATAATAAGAAAGAATAGAATAATAGTCTTTGTATTGACTTATGATAGTTATATAATGGGTAAATTGTCAAGTAAATATTTATTTTTACCTATCACTAAACACTCCATATAGTATCTCAATCCTAAGGGATCTTTTTCATCAATAACGCGAAACTTGAAACTTTAGCGGCGGTTGAAAATGCAAATGCATATTTCAGGCGAAGACATATTCTTAGAAATTTAGAAGTTTCGATGCCCCTTACCACCATTAGCTTTGAGGTGTTACTGCAATTCGTCATTCTTTTGTTATGAATTTATTTTTCCCCCCTTTGGCTAGGTTTGTTGTGTAAATTTAAGAGTGCTTGTATGACATTAATAGCACACATTTGATTGAAACATATATTAACGGTTTAAAAGAGCAAAAATTCACATAGTGGAAGTGATTTGTGTAATAAATACTTTTAAGCCAGTAGTTTTTCTTATAAGCAACTTTAAAAAAAATTTATAGTTAATGCATTTCTTAATTTAGATAACATGATAATATAATTACTAATACAATAAGATTAAAATATGATTACAGAAAGATAAAATACGAAACTAATATAAGATACACTAATAACAATATAATTATAATACAAGTAACTATGATTATAATATAAACTAATTATTTATAATTTCAATTCAATTTTACGTATTTTTTTACACTCAAATGAATTCAACACTAAAATAATATACAAACTCGACCCATTGATACGAATTACCTCTTTACTTATATATATAAATATCAGCAATGTTCCTCACACTTTCCTTAGTTTCATGTTCACCAATGAGTCTGATGATGCGTCACCTAGGTTCTTTAATGGCGAGACCCCATTAAGCCACTTATATAACCAGCTTAGGGCCATACACATCCGCCAACCCCCATACATCTACCCACACTCCCCACGTGGTTAAGGTGTGCCTCCTTAAGCCCTGCCACTCTCATCAGCACTACATATAGCAACATGTCTCTACTCATTTTCATTGTTATTATTCAAAATCATCCAATATCAAAACGCTTTCGTGATTTGCCCTAAATTCAGGGAGATATTTATACCACCTTTTTGCATTAATACATCATTACTGTTAGTTTTGATATTTTGTTTGTTTTATCTCCAATAGCTAACTAATCATTGAAAACGTATCCTAGGATTTCCAAGTACATGGTGCAAGAAATATGGGGATGATGATGATGAAGATGATACTAATGATAGATATGACTATGCATAGGACATAATGATAATGATGATCGGATTGTCATCATGCTCTAGAGGCATCCATGGATGGAGATGATGATGATGATGATGATATTGACTATGACTATGACTATGCCCCGACGACACAAGGAGAGTGGTGAGCATCTTGTATCAGTTGAAGTTCATTAGACAAGAAAAAATGATTCTATGGTATTTATTTAAATAATTATTATGTAGATGTATTTCCAATCTTTTAAATAAATGACCCTTCTATAATATCTAATGTATACTCTTTTCCCATTTTATTTTGTGACTCGATATTCTTAAGCTTGTCATATGCATCGAAGCGAGGATGACTATTTAAGGTATATATATAGTACCATGAGATATATATATATATATATATTCGATCTGTCAAATATCATTACAAGAAATTAGAACAGGAGACTAAAGATTAGCGATAGTCTATAAAATTGCCTCATCGGCTACCATTAACCATTTGAGCTTTTAAAACCAATGTAATCACTTGATCAAAGGATCATTAATACATAATGGTTTAACCAAAGCTAGGAGTGAATAGGCACAGGATGAATAAATATAAGCTTTCAATTTTTGAATTCGAAATATATCACATAGCATTCTAAAACCACCAATAGGATACATCGTAATATGTGAAACTTATAAATTTTGTCTTTATTCCTATAAATTTTAAGTTTATAAAATATTTAAAAAGTAATATATAAGTAATATTGCAAAATCTTCATATGCAAACTTATAGAACCTATAACAAAATATGTGAAATTAAAAAAAAAAAAAGAAGATAATTTTTCTACTTTTATTATTTTAAGTTTTTGAATTTTATTACTTAGCAAATAGGAAAGAACAAGAGAAAGAAAGAGAGAGGCATATGGACTTAGGCTCTCTCTTTTTTTTTTTCTTTTTACTAAAATATTTATTGTCGAGAAATATATATTTTTTATTTATTATTTATTTATTGATATTATTTAATAAATTTTTTATAGAACAAGTATAAAATACCTTTGAATCTGTATCCTAAAATTTTAGAGTATAAATTCTAAGGTAAGTGTAGAGTAAAAAGACATTTTATCCATATCTTACTCTATGGGAGTAAGTTTTAAAAAATTTATACTGAAAATCTATCAAATGATCATTGATACCCACTTAGAGCCTACCTAGTTAAGTAAAATATAAATAAATATTCTAAACAATAGAATTACCCACTAACCCCTTAGTAAAACCATAGATCTTGTCAATATTAGCCCTCTAATTCTCATTGAAGACCTAGAGTTCCATAATTATAAGCTTGGAGATGTAAAGAAAGGCGAATAAAGGAGGAAAAATAAATTAATGTTTATATTTGGGAAAGGAGGAGTAAAAAATGGAAAGTAAAGTCATTATAGGAACACCATACGATCAGATTTTAATAAAATAGCAACATTATGTCGGTCAAACATAGTCAATTTTTCATATAAAAGTAATAAAGAAAAATCACGTGTTGGATCGAAAAAGTGGAAGAAAGCTTTATTGGATATAGACCATAACCATATGTACACATATATATGTAATGAATAAATATTAATAAAATTTAAACATATAATATAATAATAATCAATAATTTAAAAAAAATTACCATATATCTACATTTGCAATATATTCAAATTCTGTCACTACTTTATCTAGGATGGTTGTTCCAACTTCCTACAATGTATGTCCGATTAGGAGGGATACAGAAATATGTTGAGCTTGAGGAATTTGTAGTCGCTTTATATGAGTAAACGTCAGACAAATAATTTGGATCTTTCTTGCCCTTGATTTTCCATCATTCCACGTAGATGTCTAGTATCTGGAAGCTTGATTCAGATTCGAGATGCTTGATTGGGACTCGGAACACCATTTTTCAAATTGGATATTTCTAAATCTAAAATAAGTATATATTATATACACACGCACCGAGAGAAATCTAGATATTGCTGTAATTCTAACATAAACTATTTATTACAAATAGAGATATAGAACAAGACATATAGATTGGTATCACCCCCCACCATCAATGTCACCACTCCTAGCACCACTATTATCATCATCTTCATCATTGCATCACTATCATCATCATAAACCACACCTCTACACCACTATCGTACCAATATTATTATAGCCACCACATTTACACCATCATCAGCACTTCTATATTAATATTGGTATCATTGCCACTAGCACAACCAACATCATCACCATTATTATTACTATGGACCCCATTGCAACTAATACCAACAGCCACCACCATCACCACTACTAGCACTACCCCTAACCTCCTCACTACTACCACCATCACCAACACATCACCACTAGTCGCCACCACCAACTACTCCATGTCACACACCACTAATGTTATCACCACTATTACTCTAAACCACTATTTCACAACCAATTTCACTACTACTACCATCAACACCACCTAATTCCATACTCCTACTATCACCATTGTTATTACCACTACAACCTCACCATTAACATAACCATCACTATTATGCCACAACTATAGTTATTATCTCACACTACCACCCCAACCTTGCACAAATGTCATCACTATCATTACCACCACCAACACTAGCACCAAAACCATAACATGACCATCACTACTACGAAGGCGTTACCATGATAGTAGTTTGATGATAATGGTAATGATGGAGGTAATGGTGGTGATAGTGGTTTGATAATAGTGCAATGGTGGGGGTGGTGGTACAATATGGCAGTTGTGGTGATGGGGCAACGAAGGCAGAAGCAATATATATGCAAGGTTTTAGTGGTGGTGTCAATATTGATCATAGTGAGGTGGTAGTGATAGTAGTGGGATGGGAGTAGTAATGCAATGGTGGTGTGTGATATAGGGCATGGAGATTGTGATAATGATAGCATGATATTTTTCACAAAAAGGGGGGGGGAGAAAGAAAAGAAAGAAAGAAAAAGGAAGTTATATTGGTACTTCTATTGTATTCCCAACTCAAAAAAAAAAAAAAAAAGAAAGAAAGTTATTTCTTACAACAGAGATTATGAAAAACAAATAACAATATCTGTATTACTTAATAGGAAAAATATAAAAAAAGAATATGTATTTGTGCACTTTTAGTAAAAAGGCCCTAATTTATAAAACATGGATTTAATGGCCCATATTCATATATTACACTCATTTCAAAGCCTTCATCAACATGTTGTGAACGGAATCTAATATAGCACTTTTATCATTAAAATAGCTTATGTAGATCATCATTTTCTCTCTCTTCTATTTCTCTTTATAAAAAATGGCAAAAAATTAAATTGCAACCCCACCCACCTTTAATCTTTATCACTTTACCTAACAAAAAAAGAAAAGAAAAAAAAACTCTATACTCTCTGTGTATGCTTCAAACTTCTAATCCTAAAAAATTTTAAAAGCAATTTAAACCCTAAATCAACATTTGAAGACATTACTTCAAAGTTGTCAATAAATGATGTTCCAAAATATGAAGAAAATGGCTTGAAGAACAAGAGCATCTAATCTAAAATTGAATGGACTTGCAAGCTAACTCTTTAACCCATCATAATCTCTAACAAAAGGAAAGCAATTATAGAAAATATAACCTGCATAGCACAACTCCCAATCTTGACCTTTATCATTCAGGAAAGTAAGTCAACTACTTTGGAAGTGCCTTTAAGAAGCTTATGGACAACCATGAACTAAAATTCCCCATATGTAATTAGCTTACGTAGGTTAAAATTTTAACATTATAGTGTTGACTTAGGGTTTAAATTGTTTCTCAATTTTTTAAGGTTAGGAGTTTGAAGAACATACAAAGAGAAAAGGGTCCTTTTGGGTTTGCAAAAGTGATATGAGAGAGAGAGAAGTGGCTTTCTTTGTCCAGATTTAAAAAAAAAAAAAAATAGAGAGAGAAAAAATGACATAGCATGCTACGTCAACCATTTATGTAAGCTACTTTAATGGCTAAAAGTGCCACATTGGATTTCATTAATGACCTACTATTGAGAATCCTAAAATGAGTACAATATATAAATATAGGTCTTTAAACTCATGCTTTATAAATTGAGGCTCTTTTTTTTGCAAAAAGTTAATGAATATAAGCCATTCCTATGCATTTTTCTTATTACTAAACTATTTCAATTGATAGTTATTTCCAAAGGATAATTTTTAATTTTAATCTTTTCTATTTTTGAAACTACAAGTCCTTAAGGCCATGGTCCAAACTGGCCTTAAAACCAAGGACCAGGGCAAGTCCTTGGACCCACTAGTTCCTAGTTGACCTATGAATCAATCATTTAATTTTATTTTTTTTCAAAATAACTTAATTTAAAAGAAATTAAGTTTAAAATTTATAAAATAAAAAAGATTATAATCCCAAAATTCTTAATAGTTTTAAGCCTATTTTATAAATAAATTCAAAAGAATTTATATAGAGTCATTTTTAAGTAAAGTTATCATCTTAGTAATGAGGAATAAAAGTCTAAAAAAAATTAAAAGACAAAAGTTGATTTTAGTTTCATATTATTATCAAATGAAAATTTTCTTTTAGTGAAATATATAAATGTTCAACAAGACATATAGCATTTTTTTTCTTATATTATTAAAAATAACAAACACATTAAATGTTATGAATGGAAAATAATTTTATTTCAGATAGAGCTAGTTTAAATTTCTAATATTATTTTAATTTTTTATGGAATAGTTTGGTTTTAATTTATTCAATCATTTTTTTTTTTTTTTTTGCTTTTTGGATCGATTCTAGGCCTAGTCTAATTTAGGACTCACCCCATGACTGTATCTAGACTTTGATCGGCACACTAAATATGAGTCAAGTAGAGTTTAGCTATGAGTTGAATTTCAGAATTATTTGAAGTGTGTAAAGTTGTGCTTGTAGATTGTGTTCTTAATTTGGAGGGTTAGTGGACTATTGTGCTCACATTGTCCCATTTTCTTATAAAACATGCATATAGTCCTTTCACTTGCTAAAATGTACAGTCAAACTCCTGCTTAGCAACATGTCATTTTACAATATATAATCGTAAATTAAATTTTTAAAAAGTTATTTTAAAAAATTAACAACAAAATTTGCAAATAAAAAGCATGGCTCGATGATTCTTCCTTTTGTTTTATACTTTTATTTATTTAGGATTGTATTTAAAGGGTAAAATAATAAATGATAATTTAAGTGTATATTTTTAAAAATTAAGAAATATGGAGTAACATGCCCATCAAATATAATGAGGCTGAATGTGGACCCACAGGCCACTGCAATCAATTCTAGCCAATCGATTGCATGGCTAAGAATTACGCACCCGGCCATGGACTCAAAGCATCACACACCAACTTCACCTTACAACGGTCAATCCGCCACCACAAAATGGCCACCACCACCACGCAACTATCCGCCCCAACCCACCGACCACTCGTCAGATTCTCCCGCACCAGAGCCACCTTCCCTCCAAAGCAAATAAAGGCCCATCAACCGACATCACTTGTTAACATTAACCACAGGCTGAAGTGGACGATAAAGTTGAGTTTAGTAGAGCAGGTCCCGCCAAAAACGAAGTCGTTCGACCTGAACCGGTTGGTGGAGTTCCTGCACGATGATCTTCCTCACTTGTTTGACGATCAGGGTATTGATAGGACGGCGTATGATGAGAAAGTGAAGTTTAGGGACCCGATTACAAAGCATGATACTATAAGTGGATACTTGTTTAATATAGCCTTCTTGAAGGTTGTGTTCAAGCCTGATTTTCAGTTGCACTGGGTCAAGCAGGTTTGTGCGTATCACTGTTCTTTCACATGGCTTGATTTTTGGTCCATTTTATGAAATCTACGTTCAAGGTTTTTGATGTTCCACCTATCGTGTATAAAAAACATTTTGTGTATATCTCGTTTTTTGCTTTTCTTTTTTGGGTATATGTTCGCATGGATATTTTGCTAAATGTTATCTTGTAAATGATATAAAACAATAATTCTTATTTTATGAGTTTACATGGGTTGCGGATATTGTTGAAAAAATAAACTAATATAGAACAGTTGATGACTCCTCTCAGCATATAGGCTTTTCTTTGCTATAAATTCTTTACACATAATAAGTACAGAATTGATGCAGGGGAGTACTTTTCAAGATAAGGAATGCAATATTGATGTGTGGTGTGGTTTTTCTGTGGTTTCTTCATATATGTCCCCGAATTTCGATGCGTCTATGTGAATTCTTGATGCTCAACAAATATGAACACATCTTATATGAAAGATGATTGTTAGATTTTGCTTGATTTTTTACTTCTAGCTTCTTCATCCATTACACGGAGTTTATGTGAGCATCGAAATGCTGATAATTAAGTGAGATAGTCAGACCAAGTAAACCGGAATCTATAATCACGGTATTGGATTATTGTGTTTTTTCGTCATCGGATGTGCAATAGCTGTAAGACTAACTCTGTAATTGCTAAGAAGAGATTAGCTTACAGATAATCCTGCCGTTGCCTTTCTTCTGAATCGGAAGCTCTCTGTAACTGTTGAAATCACATCTTTGAAGTTCTTCACTGAGCAAAATGCCTTGATTTACCTCTTCTATGTTGAAATATGGAATGAAAAATTGCAAGTTCCCTAAGCAGTTCTTAGTTTTTAATTGATAATTGCTTTGGTTTTCTCAGATCTCAAACAATTAGTAATATCCCATTAGTAGCATGTCCTCCAAAGTGATGGATTTTAGCATGCGATTGCAGAAATCATCATTCATGAAAAAATGGATCTAGATAATTCAAGTACCGGCTTCCTCTGCAAGGATACTGTTCTTGCTTCTTAGTTTCTCGTCTATGGCAATTATCCATTGCATTTGATGCCACAATACTCCATTATGTTTCCTTTTTCCTGCCAATATGATTCCTGGGTCATCAATAAGTTATTAGGCAGTTTTCATCTTTCATTTCTTAATTTAATCTGCAATTCGGTACAGGAAAGCTCTGTTGATGGATCTTTTGTTGAGATATTAGATAAGAGCTTCCTTTCCACTTAGCTGCAAAATCATCCCCTTATTGCCCTTTGGTACCTATCCTTCCCATCCAAGAGCATAATGAGTGGGCACTCATATTTATACTTGGCTCCTGACTGAATGAGGTAAACCTGGAAATCTTATGGTATGGAAGATGATTGAAGGATTTATCAGCATTAATTACTTTACAGAAGCTATGATGTTAGCTTGAACTTTTATATTATCAGAGCAGATTCTGTGGTTGGCTCATTGGTTTCATATATCTAATCAACATCATTAATCAAATTGTTTCTTCTCTATGCTTGAACCATAGCCATTCTTATTGATGTTAGAGAGCTCATCTTACTCTCAAAAGGTATGATTATGGAGTCAACCCGTGCTAATCAGCTTGTTAGCATGTGATGATCAATGGTTCTCCAGAGTCACTAGCAAAACTTGTCAAAAAATCAAGAAGTGACTTATTCCTGGATAATGCTCTCCTGCATTCCCCATTATTACCTTTAACTCTAATCTACCTTTTATAAAAGAATAAAGATGCTGAAATGCCCGGGGTGTAAAACCAGCCTTCTGTATGGAGTTCCTATCTCTGTTCATTTCTAAATAAATTCTTGTCTATGTGTGCATATCCAGCATCTTATTGTGACCATTTAGTTTTGACTGACTGTAATGTTGTAGACAGGACCTACTGAGATAACTACTAGATGGACAATGGGGATGACTTGCATGCCACTTCCTTGGAAACCGGTACTGGTTTTTACAGGAACCTCTGTGATGGGGATCAACCCTGAAACTGGAAAGTTCTGCAGTCATGTGGTGAGCTTATGTCATACTTAACATATCACGGATCTGGAAGCAGTAGTTACCATATGGGATTTGACAAGAGGAAATTTTATCTTATTGCAGGACTACTGGGATTCCATAAAGAACAATGACTATTTTTCGCTAGAGGGTTTGTGGGACGTATTCAAGCAGGTAAAGGCCTCATTCTCAAAGGTTTAAGTTGCAGTACTTATTTGTGTTTAGCGCTTGCTGCTGCTCCTTTTTTACCTATGAACTTTGCTATGCAGCTTCGGATCTACAAGACTCCTGATCTAGAAACACCTAAATATAAGATACTGAAAAGAACTGCAAACTATGAGGTATGCTCTCTTATAGTTGAAAGTTGATTATGTCTCTTTTCATATATATTGTCCATTAAGTTTACTGGAGCCAGATATGTAGGAATTCCTTCAAAACGACATGGAAATCATGGGTCATGGTTGAGCAATTATTAAAGGATTCCTCTTAGACTACAGCATTTATCATATGCTAACACTCCTTAGTATGGAATAATGGTCGAATTGTTGTTGATCAGCCTAGCTTTTCTCAGTCTTATCTAGATTTTCTCTTCAGAATCTTACTCTTGATATCAAACTGGAACAAACATGATGATGCTTTTATAGTGGTACTTCAAGAAAACCTATGTGCTTCTTTTGTAATACCATGGGGTGAAGAATCTTGATGTGCTTGGATCCACAGACAATTCCAAGCACAATTCATGGATTAGTGCAACAATCTAAAAATATGCGAAGTGTAGAGTTTAAATATTTTTTTGGTGTTTTTAATTATAAGAATTTTAAAATAATAATGAATATGGATTGTTATTGAAAATAAATCCAATAATCGAACTGGGATGTCATAATTCATCTATTGATATTACACAAAACCTTTGGAATACAATGGTTGTTAATATTAATGTTTTGATATGACTCACAAGACAAAAGAGTTAAGGAATCGCCACAATCAATTATCAGAGAATTGATTGATAAGATTCAATAAAATAATTTGGTACAGTACCGGATAAGAATTGCACTTTCAAAGAGTTGTTAATTCAATATCAAAAGGATAAAAGTAAATAGTCTGAGTTACATAGAGAAGTAAGAGGATTAAATATGTCTAAAACCTTAAAGTTAAAAGCATAAATAAAATAAGTTTGCAAAAGACAAAAAAAATAAAAAATAAATAAACCTCTTATACGGATGACACACCCCCAACATGGTTGTGTCATTTTCAAGTTCAATGTGTTCTCAACATGGTTATGTTGTTGTATCATGTAACTCTCTTACTTACCCTTTCGCTCAACACGATCTCAACATGGTCATGTCATCTAGTTGTGTATCTCTCTATGACTAGTAGCTTGCTCGACATGGCCCTGACATGGTCATGTCATCTAGTCATGTAACTCTCCGCCTTGCGTTTCCATTCGACACGATCTCAGCACGATCATATCATCCAGTTGTATATCTCTCTCTATAGTCCTGTACTTGCCTTTTCTCCAATTTTTGACACTTCGAACTCCTTGTTGGCTTGAATCACGCTGGAACAAGCCTCAATTCATATCACATCCTCCATGCCCAATAGCTTTTATCTTCTGCAATATGACTAGAAAAGTGTAGTCAGATATTCTGCTGCCCTTGTGCATTTAGGATTCTATCTTGTATAACAACAGTGCGTAATCCTTTCACCTTATCTGGCATTAGCTTACCATAAGCAAATGAGATGTTTTCACTTGTTAATCTGCTGGACAGATCATTTCCGCCTTATGTTACATGATCATGCTAACTTTCAAGCAGAGTGTGAATTCTCTGTCAAGTAATTACACTTCAGCTACGTGGTTTCTTTCATTTGTGTTGATAACACTACAATTTCAGGATAGATAGAAGAATAAATTTAACATTGGAGGAGTGCCTCTCATTTTCAGATTACTTTTAAAACCTACTTGCTCTGCAGGTGAGGAAGTATGAACCATTCATAGTGGCAGAAACAAATGGAGATAAACTATCCGGTTCAAGAGGTTTCAATGATGTTGCAGGGTAAGCTGGATAGGTGACTTGCATCGTTGTATAGCTTGTTTCTTCAGTCTGTTTGGACACAAATGAAGGATCATTCTGTCTCTGCAGATACATTTTTGGGAAAAATTCAACCGCTGAGAAAATCCCCATGACAACTCCTGTTTTTACTCAAGCAGTCGATGATACCATGTCTAAAGTCTCGATTCAAATAGTACTTTTATTGGATAAAGATATTAACAGGTAATTAAACATGATTTGATTTAACATTTTCTTTAGACTTGCATTACCGTACGCTGGAGTTTAGTTATGTTTGTTTCTGCAGCTTGCCTGATCCTAATCAGGAAACAATCAGCTTGAGAAAAGTCGATGGAGGCATTGCTGCTGCAGTTAAATTTAGTGGGAAACCTGCTGAAGACATAGTTTATGAGAAGGAGAAGGCACTCCGCTCAAGTCTTTTAATGGATGGACTCAAACCTAAGCCAGGCTGTTTGCTCGCACGCTACAATGATCCTGGTCAGACATGGAAACTCATAATGGTAAGAATCTCTGTGTTAGAAATCGATCGGTACATCATTATACTAGTTACTAATGACTAATGATTAAGACTCGTCACTAGTGTTTCATTAATGACAAGGATTCTACACATTTTTCTGGGATTGATTTGCATTACAGAGGAATGAAGTGCTGATATGGCTGAAGGAATTTTCATTGGACTAGCAGCAAGGTCATGTCCCGACATTGCACTGAGATCGCCTTGGAGAAGTCACATTAGCCTCATTGAAGTGGCTGGTAACAAATTATTAGGAACAAGCTTTCATTTAGGAAATCCTTGTAAAGTCAAATGTACAATACATGTAAGAAACTTGCATTTCACACATACAGAAATATATGATTCTTGACAGTTGACTCTCTTCTAGTCCACCTGATTTTCTGCAAAAGACAGCATCTTTGCTCATAGACTATGTGCCTAAGTCAAGGTTTTAAAACTCAGCGAAGCTCTTATTGGGAAGGAAGAAAACCTTTACTATTCCAAATATTCGAGCGGGATACCTTCGGTATTAGTCCACATGCCCTAGATGTGTGGTTGTGAGAACTAACGTTTAGGTACACCACTATAAAGATTTTTCACTCTTCACGACAGTTTCCTTTTTGAAAGATGAAAGAACCGACTTTCAACCTTAATTTTTCCAATTTGTTGACTGTTGTTTATCTGTTCTAACCTAAAACTCATAAATCTTGCACGTATCCATCGTTTATTTCTTTTGTTTATGCTGTTCTTCGGTCCCTATGTTAAGCAATTTCAAAGTTAGATAGATATTCGAGCTACCATAAGCTAAACATAAGAAAACGTGGAGTACGCGAAATTGGGAAAACTCCAAAGGTATTTTATAGCCATATTCCTTGCATCCGTGGACTAGAAGTAACATGACATTGTCGAAAGAAAATGAAATACCACGCAAAATGGGTATGCTTGGCATGAGTTGTTGGGTGAAGATGCTCTAATTCATCTGTTTTTTAACCTCACACGCTACCAAAATCTTTGAACACAACTATGGAAATTTTTTGGAGAGAAAGAAAATGCTAATTGCCAACTTACTGCTTTAAGGGTACTTATTGAAAAAATAATAGAAAAAAAATGTTCCATATTTGTTCTTTCACAAAGTATGTAATAATGTTGAGAAAGTGTAAAAATATTTTTAGGCTATTAATAAAATACTTCGAAACACTTGTTAACGGGATTCAAAAATAAATGTCTAACTAAAGATGAAGTATAAAGATTCAATATCCATGAAAAAAAATGAGTTAAAATATCAAAAATTGGAAGGAAAAGCTTTCCATATTCATTACTGCTTAGGTAATTGCATAAGCTTAGTAAACGGAAACTTTTTCTATACTATTATCATTTATCATGTGTCATAAATTTTGAAGTAATTGTCTACCACTCAACTATATACATGGTATATGAATATAATTGGATCTTTTTGTAAGGAATGGGGATGATCATGAAGGCAAAGAAAAAGGGAGAGAGATATAAAGTGAGATCCAAAGAAAATTGTTAGTGGATGTCTTAGTAATATTACTTTGATAACTAAATGAAAGAAAAACTTCTATGTTTTTTATGTACTTGTTTTTTTTTTTCATAAAGGAAAAGTGTGAAAATTCTTTTATCCTTAACAAGTGTTTAAAAAGCATTTGTTAACAAGATTTATTAAATCTTTTCTTTTATATGTTTTAAATATGGATATTGATGAAACAACAAAAATTAGATGATTTGAAAATACATGGTCTCTTCCTTCATTAACATTTGATAGTGTAAGATATTATATTGTTTAGGAAGTATCCCGTAGCATAATCATAGCTTGCCATCATAATTCTCTGGTGCTTAAATTGTCTCTCCTTCTCAAGCTTATATGTTTAATATCACTATTATTGAGTTTGTGTCCTCAATTTACAATAAAATAGCATTTTCAAGCATAGATAGGTAAATAAATGGAAAAAGGGTAAAGCAATGTGCAAGATGCACAAAGACGGTTGATTATCAAGTGTGTATGAATCGTGATCACTACGGGCTTGAGTGTGGTCAATAGTGGTGCCTACATAGTACATGAAAGTTTCCCATTTCATGTTTTCTTAACATCTATGTTCTTTCATAACTCTATACATGGGATGTTATGTATATTAGATATAGTTACTTACTATGAGAGAAAGCCATGTAAATTTTAAAGTATCCAATCATGGGAGTGTTGCTCTAAAGAGGTTGTGAAACTATTGTATCATGAGTGGTGCCCACATAGTACATGATAGTTTCCCATTTCATGATTTATTAATACATAAGTTCTTTCATAACTCTATACATGAGATTTTATGTATAATAGATATAGTTACTTACTATGAGAGAAAGCCATGTAAATTTTAAAGTACCCAATCATGGGAGTGTTGCTCTAAAGAGGTTGTGGAACTATTGTATCATGAGTGGTGCCCACATAGTACATGACAAATTCCCATTTCATGTTTTCTTAATACCTAAGTTCTTTCATAACTCTATACCTGAGATGTTTGTATATTAGACATAGTTACTTACTATGAGAGAAAGCCATGTAAATTTTAAAGTACCTAATCGTGGGAGTGTTGCTCTAAAGAGATTGTGAAACTATTGTGTCATGAGTGGTGCCCACATAGTACATGACAAATTCCCATTTCATGTTTTCTTAATACCTAAGTTCTTTCATAACTTTATACCTGAGATGTTATGTATATTAGATATAGTTACTTATTATGAGAGAAAGCCATGTAAATTTTAAAGTACCCAATCATGGGAGTGTTGCTCTAAAGAGGTTGTGAAACTATTAAAACAATTTTCCTTAAGCTCAATCCAGTTTCAGTTAATTAAATTGTAATTAAGTCTCTTGGGAATTCTTTAAATTATTTTTTTCATTTTTTATTTGAATATTATTTGTATTTATAAACCATATAATATATAACCATTTAAAATTACCTTTCAATCTTTTGGAATCGATATAAAAATGGGTGCTTTTTTGTTGTTTACATTAGCCGGGGTGAGGGAGGATTTTCGAGGAAGACTTATGTTAGGCACCTTTTGGGTGTAGAACTGTAATTATATGAATTATATATATATATATATTAACAAAAGTTTACAAAGGATAAGATGGGGAGTAAGATGTATTAATAGGGGCAAAATAGTCTTTGCGTGACCTAAGTATATCTATCATTTTTACTTAAGGTTAACACTTTTTCCTCATTTTGTGCACCTCACAAAACCATAGATACACTCTTCAGATGCTCGAAGAAAGAAAAGGACAAGCCCGTGCTATGATTCGCCAATTAGTTGAGGTGAGTACATCAATCAATAATAATTGATCATTAATTCTATATACATTATAAATAAAAAATTAACGTATTAGGATTATTTACAGATCAAAGTCAATCTGTGATGCCTAAGGAATGAAACAAGCATAGGAGTGATTGATCCGAAGATTTAAGATGCAATCCGATCAAGTAAGCTCAAACCCTTGTAACATGATACATATAATATAATTTGGAGTCAATTCGGCATAATTATATAGAGAATTAGGTTAGGGTTAGAAAGGTTTAGGAATTTCAAAATTTAGAAAGAGGGTTTGTAGTGAACAAAGAGATGCATGGCTTTTTAACATGACCATGTTATAACTGTGTTAAAAGCTTAAAGTAAACAGGAGATACATGGCCTCTCAACATAACCATGTTGTAACCATGTTAAAAACCCAAAATGTACAGAGAGACGTCCTCTCAACATAACTGTGTTGTAACCATGTTAAAAACCCAAAGTAAACAGAGAAATAGACGGTCCCTCAATATAACCATTTACTACCCTATGTTCATCATCACGACCTCCAACATAACCTCCAACATGGTCATGTTGAGTTTAATTTCTTTTCCATTTTAGTTTATTGAAATACTATTCTAAAAGCATATAATTAGGATTCTGTATAGGTTTGGAGAATTTGTGAGGATGTAGAAGTGGAAAGAAACCGATTTTTGCAATCTAGATACATGTATAGCATGTGTTGTTGCTTGTGTTTGATTGGTTAAAGACTGTGTGTGGATTTAAATTATTGTAAATGAATTTGATTGTGTGTGCATGTAATTGTGAATTGCTAGGCCTGGGAAAACGAGTGTGGGTCGATGTTCTCAAGGTGGTACCCCGATGATCGATATATGACGTTGTCCCTAATGAAATCGTATACCAAATCGTATACCAAAATGATATAGGTAATTTGTGTAAGGCTATTGTTTGTGGAAGGGTAATATGAGAATGATTGTGGTAGGACAATGTGTGAGATTTGAAAGGTTGCAAAAACTCATGGACGATGGGAAAATACTCACTGACATATAAATAATATATATATATATATATATATATTATTTGTGGATGTTTGCTGATATTGAAACTATGTGTTGACTAAATATTATAAAAGATGAATAACTTATGCATATAGTGTATTATGTATGTGATGATGTGCTTAGCAAGGCATGTGTGTGCGTGTGTAGGTATGCATTTTATTGGGCGATAGCTCACCCCTCATGAGAAATTTGTTTATAGTTACAAATACTACAGGAAAAATTGTAAGGTATGATAAAATCCTAGGAGAGACAAATCAAGATTAGAATCACGAAGAAAATGTAGAATACGTCTACTATAATGATTAGTAAATAGATTAAGTAAAAATATATGTTAGATTTTTTGTTCAATTGTTTTGAGAAATTTCTATTGTAAATGAATACTATACTTTTCTGTTGATTAATTTGAGAAAACTATTAAGGACTTATTATTGAAAATAGAAATTCTTGTTAATACATGATATATAGTAGATAAATTATGATTATTATCAAGAGTACATGAAAGTGAGTATTGAAGAATAATAGTAATTGAACTTTATATATCTTCAGGAAATGAGAATATGTTGCAGACCTAACATACTCGGGTTTTAGGACGTTACAAGGATGCTCGTTTAACTTTTGTATTCATTTTATTCCTTAGTTACCTGATATATTTAGAAAATTATATAGTCAAGCTTTGATGTTTAATAATTTGTCCTATGCTTGTCTTATTCTAATTTTTAGCAATTTTAAAAGTATAAGTGAATTATCAATTAGTCCTTTAACAAATAATGTTTGGAAGCTCCACCGATGCAGTTGTTCCTGACATGGAAAACTCGTCAGTGTTTTTCCTATTTGTGTTAAGGAATGTTCGGATTTATCAAATAATGTTTGGACTGCTGTTTTGAATGGTGGTGGCATGCCACCAGGTGCTTGTATGCAAGAACATTTTAAGTCTTGTGATTGTCTTCTTTATCATGTCTTTTATCACAGAATAAAAATTAGTCCTTCAACAAAGAAAAGGCAAATGATGAAATCACTAAAGTAGATTAAAACTTTCAAAATTGTTTTCCACACTACACATCTTTTCTCTTTCATTCACACAAATTTAAATCATCTACTAGAGAATGCATTTACAAATTGATAAAAGAATATCTTATCATATAATTAAAAGATACGATATAATCTATTGTATCTAAATAAATAACATACTAAATCTTAAGTTAAATGCTAATAAATTACTAAAATATCACTAGACAACACAAAATAAAATCAAAATATTTATTTTTATCACATGTATCATTTATCCATCATTAATTAATAATTATAGTGAATATGGTGATTAAAAATAAAAGTCGAACCTAAAAAAAAATCATATATTATTAAAAAGTTTAGAAAAAAAAAGAAGGAACAATTAATTCTAGGAGAACTATTCTTGATTGTTTTTTGTTCAAAACAAACAGCATATAGAGAGAACATGAGTCTATTTCTGTAAACATTTGTTAGTTTGTTTGTTTTACGAGAAATACTCTTATTTTTTTACTATTTTCTTTTAAATATCTTATTTATTAAATATATGATTAGAAACCAATGACCCAAAAAGAAAAACAAAGCCAGAGGAACGATAAAGAAAAAGACTAAAAATAGAAAGTAGTATGAAGTAAAGTCGTAATGGTTGGGAGGCATGACTCGTCTTCTTTTACAGAAACATTCAATTCAAACCGACTGAACATCTTTTTCTTTTTTTTACTTTAAATGTAAAAATGAAAGCGTGGCCATTATCCATGAACCTTCTTTGCGTTGAAGTCTTTTTGGTCAATTTGTCGTGACAAAGGCCGAGCTCAATGTTTGCTTTGGGAAGATGAACACCACATGAATTAACGTCAACGTAATTTTGGTTAAAGAAACCTTCGTCGAACATCAGGTAAACTACTTGGTACTTGCTTCATGGACCCAAAGATTGACCTTTCGTGAACTATAATGTGTTTGATGGCTCTCTTTAAATCACTGTATTTTGGTAATTTAGAAATCTTTGTTTCAAAGTAAGTCTTCAAAATGAAGAAAAACTAGAGGTAGCGGATTGTATCATCTTGTGAATAGAAAACTCAGCAATTCCAAATTAGGTTTTAAAAAAAAAAAAAGAAGATAAAATTGTATTAACACATCGTATGGATGGATTAGTAGTGTATTAGTATCAATAAAATTCTAACATATAAAAATAAAATCAACAGTTTTTTAAAAAAATACATACTATTATTACTATGTGTTTAAATTATTATTAATACTTGTTCACCGCTTATCAAAACACATAACATATTAATATCATTGAATTTTTTCTTTCGTTAATGAGTGTTTTCAGCACAGTTATATAAGGTTAAAAAAATAATATTATAATTTTAAAATTAATTCGACAATTTAATTTATAGATATAATAATTAGATTACAATTTAAATTTATATATATCACTCCTCAAAACCATATATTCTACGATCACATCCCTTCCATGGTAGATTCCAAGTAATCATAATATATCATGTCTATTTTATCTTTTATTCATATAGGAAGATTTATTGTGGTTGTTGATATATAGTTGGTATATTTCTCTTATCCTAAATAAACCAAATCCCACACTACAACCTGCTAATTTGATTAGTTAATGTCATTTTAGATACTTAAATTTTATTTATTTTTATAATTAACTACTTGAAATTTAAAAGTATCAATTTGACACTTACAATTTTTTTAAGATCATTTATAATAGTTAAATAGAGTTGTTAATTGTAAAAATAAGTAAAGTTTAGATAGTTGATTATAATAATGAATCAAAGTTCAGGTATTTAAGTATAAAAATAAGTAAAATTTATATATCAAATTAATATATTGAAACTTTTTAAGTAATTAATTACAAAAAATAAACAGTAAATGATTCTATATTTCTGAACATTTCTTAGGTTTTACAAGAAATATTATTATATTTTTAATATTGTCTTTGAATATCTTATTTTATTAAATATATGATTAGGGAAAACGGTGACCCAAAAGAAAAAGACTTAAAATAGAAAGTGGTATGAAGTCAAGTTCTAATGGATGGGAGGTACGACTCGTCTTCTTTCACTGAAGCATTCAATTCAAACCGACTGAGCATCTTCTTTTTTTTTTTTTTTAAATGGAAAAATGAAAGCGTGGTCATTATCCATGAGCCTTCGTTGCGTTTAAATATTTTTGGTCAATTTGTCGTGACAAACATTCTGGTTTTTGGTTGTTAAAAATTTAGGATATTAGATTAAATAAAATATTTTATTTTTATTTAATTTATATATTTTTTTATCATTAAACAAAAATAATCCTTAAATATAAAATAAATATTAATATTTTATATCATTTAAAATAATATAAAAATCAAATTTATTAAATAAAAATATAAAAAAATTATCTAATATTCTATATATCATATTTATATAATTTTATATATTTAAATCATAATTATTATAAAAATTATTATTTGATATTATACATATCAAATATAATATAAAAAATATATAGTATCATGTCTTTCTTATAATTCAAACGCTATCAAACTTCTGTTTGCTTTGGGAAGATGAAAACCACATTAATGAAAGTCAACGATAACTTGGTTAAAGAAACCCTGGTCAAACAGCAGGTATACTAACCTTTGGTGAGCAATGATGTCTTGATGGCTCTCTGTTTGAATCAGAGTACTTCGTAAAATAGAAATCTTTGTTCCAAAACAACTCTTAAAAATGAAGAAAAACTAGTTGTAGCGGATTGTGTCAGATTATGAATAGAAAACTCAGCAATTGAATTAGGTTAGAAAAGTTAGAATTGTATTAATAAATTATGTGAATAAATTAATAATTTTAAAAGTATATTATTATTATTATTATGTGTCTGTATATTAAATATTATTAATATTTATATGTGATTTATCAAAAAAATTAGTATATTAATATCATTTAATCTTTTTTTTCATTGATGAGTATTTTAGATGCATGTCGTATACGGTTAAAAGAAGAAAATAATATTATAATCTTAAAATTAATTCAATAATTTAAGAACATAAAAGAGTACCTAGGCAAAGGTGATTATAATTAGATTACAATACAAATTTATATATATATCACTCCTCAAAAACATATTTACAATCACATCCCTTTCATGATAAATTCCAAGTAATCATATCATATCATGTCAATTTTATATTTTATCCATGTAGAAAGATTTGTTGTGGTTATTGATATAAGATTGATGCATTTTAATAGGTTAATACCATTTTTATTATCTAAATTTCATCTATTTTTATAATTAATTATTTAAAATTTTAAAATATCAATTTACTATCCATAATTTTTTTTGAGATCATTTATAATACTTAAATATAATGATTAATTATAAAAATAAATAAAATTCAAATAATTGATTATAAGAATAAATCAAAATTGAAGTATTTAATTATAAAATAAATAAAATTTAAATATCAAATTGATATATAAAAATTATAAATATTTAATTATAAAAATAAATAAAATTAAAATAATAAATATAATATTTACCCAAACATGATAAAATCATATCACTATCAAAGAAAAGTCCTACAAAATACAAAACCACACTAATATTTTTCAAAACCAGCCAGCGCTTGCAGCAGTCCTTCTGTCAGTCCCCCAACACGGAAGCTTTTCTCATTTACTTGCCCACCCTCGTCCATCATCATGCATTAAATACTCATTTAGATGTATATTCTCACATGCTATTCCACTGTTACAAGTATATAAACAGTCTCGTTGTGTGAGAAAAGTCTCTTTTCTAGTTAGGCCCAGTCAGTAGTTACAGGCTATTAGCAACACAAGTTCAAATTTGTAAACTTTTGCCCTTTCTAGTACTCATTTGTTAACTTTCCTCGGTTACATCCTCTTTTCCTTTTCTTGTTCTAGTCGGCAATCTTTTTTGGCTTGTGCGTGAGATCAAAAGTGTAAAGGTGAGTTTTTTATACATGGGTTTTGCTTTTTTTAAAAAAAAAATTATGTTCAGTCTGCTACAGATTCGGTGTTTTTCATACCAATTGCTTTATGTCGAGCCATTCAATTGCTTAAAGTTTTTATCTTTAGGTAAACCTTTTAACATGAATGTATTCTCTGCATGCATGTATGTAGATCTTGTATTGATCATTCGAATGATTGTAGTTGCTTTAAGGTTAGAAATTGATGATGTGTTATTCTTTGTTTCTAACATTTCTATTATGTTGTCAGATTTTAGATGCCAATTTTGCTATCAAGTGAACATGTTGAATTTGGTCATTCTAGAGTTAATAGGATTTTGGGACTGGCAATTTAAATTTTTTAATGATCAGATTTGGGAATAGTGTTTTTTTAATTCATTTATGTACCTCTTTATGGATATAAAGTAGATATTTTGCAAAATGTAGATATGCTAATTTGCAAAAATGCAAGCTTTACGCACAAAATTGCATATTGCTTAACTGATTTTTTTTTTTTTAATTTGAGATATATCATCTTTGAATACTGAGTCCCCAAAGATGATGTCAGTTTTGTGATAATTCGGTTTCTTTGCTTCTGGTTCTACCCTTTTGTTCCTTTCAGTTTGAGTTTGAGCAAGTTCTGCATCTAACTTCACTTGGTGATTGAATGTTTTGTAGCTAAGATGACAGAACCGAGGCCGACGACACCATTGATCCCGCCGTCCTCTTTGCGGAATCTCCCTGATTTCAAAAAATCCGTGAAGCTGAAATATGTGAAGCTTGGATACCACTACCTAATAACTCATGGAATGTACCTATTCCTTTCCCCTCTAGTAGTTGTCATTGCCGCTCAGCTTTCAACGTTTTCTCTCCAGGATCTCCAAGACCTTTGGGTTAATCTTCAATACAACTTGATATCCGTGGTGGTTTGCTCAGCTTTACTTGTTTTCTTGTCCACTATGTACTTCCTCACCCGTCCCCGTCCTGTGTACCTTGTCAACTTTTCGTGCTATAAGCCTGAAGAATCTCGAAAATCCACGAAAAGGACTTTTATGGCTCAGTCACGAGTGACTGGTTCGTTTACAGAGGAAAATCTTGAGTTCCAACGCAGGATCCTGGAAAGATCTGGGCTTGGAGATTCAACTTACCTTCCTGAAGCCGTACTTAATGATCCTCCAAACCCGTCAATGAAGGAAGCTAGGAAAGAAGCGGAGGCCGTGATGTTTGGTGCTATTGATGAGCTTTTGGCTAAAACTGGGGTGAGACCAAAGGACATTGGTATCTTGATTGTGAATTGCAGTCTATTCAATCCAACTCCATCCCTATCTGCAATGGTTGTGAACCACTACAAGCTTCGGGGGAACATTATCAGCTATAACTTAGGCGGTATGGGTTGTAGTGCAGGTTTGATTTCAATTGACCTTGCCAAGGATCTGCTTCAGGTTCACCCAAACTCATATGCTTTAGTGATCAGCATGGAGAATATCACCCTTAATTGGTACTTTGGAAATGACCGGTCGAAGCTTGTGTCAAATTGCTTGTTTCGCATGGGAGGGGCTGCTATTCTTCTGTCAAACAAGAGCTCTGACAGAAGAAGATCCAAATACCGATTACTGCATACTGTCCGGACACATAAAGGAGCTGATGACAAATGCTTCACCTGTGTCACGCAAGAAGAAGATGCTAATGGTAAAGTGGGAGTCACGCTGTCAAAGGATCTAATGGCAGTCGCTGGTGATGCTTTAAAGACCAATATCACCACGTTGGGGCCTCTCGTTCTTCCAATGTCTGAGCAGTTGCTGTTCTTTGCCACCTTAATTGGGAAGAAGCTTCTCAAAATGAAGTTGAAGCCCTACATCCCCGATTTTAAGCTGGCCTTCGAGCATTTCTGCATTCATGCTGGTGGAAGAGCAGTACTGGATGAATTGGAGAAAAACCTACAACTTTCTCACTGGCATATGGAGCCTTCCAGGATGACCCTAAACCGATTCGGAAACACCTCCAGCAGTTCTCTTTGGTATGAGCTGGCATATACAGAGTCCAAGGGAAGAGTTAGGAAGGGAGATAGAACGTGGCAGATAGCATTCGGTTCCGGGTTCAAGTGTAACAGCGCTGTGTGGAAGGCTCTAAGGACTGTCAACCCTGCAAAGGAGAAGAATCCCTGGATGAATGAGATTTATAACTTTCCCGTTGATGTTCCAAAGGTATCAGCCGTCTGATGTTAGAGTCGTAGCCTCGGTTCTAGCTGTGTGAGCAGTGGAAATTTTTTGCATTATCCTTGGGTGTCTGGCTTTTTTCTGGTTTAGTTATATGGAGAACATTTCGCCTAAAGGGCTCCATTCTTTTGCTGTGAAGGAATTTGTTATGTATTAAGAGATTATGCGTAATCATTGAGAAGCTCTTCGTACCAAATTTGTGCTAATTCGTCACATAAGGCAACAGAATCTATGAATCCGTTCTCCACCCTTCAGTTCCGTATAGGTTTAGCTTCTTTGTGAAGTATTTGAGTTTTAACTCATTGCTTACTCAAAGTTCAATTACAAATAGTTTTATCATGATAAGTTTGGACCTTAAAATATGTTAGCCATAATTTTACAAGCATAAATAAGCTCAAATCGAACTTAATCGTGAATAATTGTAGCTTGAGTGATGTTTATTATATGATTTATTTAGAATAAATATTACTTATTTAAATGAAGTTGAATTTAGCTTAAAATGCATCGTACCCGATTTATTCAATCCGATAAAGATCTTATAGACTATGGATGATAGCCAATGGTGTTTTATCAAGTTTTGTAGGAGGTTTTAGGTTACGATTTAAAACTTTATAAGGTTTAGTGTTGAGTTTGAGGATTAAAAAAATAATAATAATAATATTTACTTTTATCTTATGTATTATATATGTTCTATTTTAGTTTTATACTATATAGTATATTTAATTTTAAATTTTATTTATGTAAAAGTCAATAAGTACAATATTAACTCTACCTAATTACTTTACTCGACTTTCTCTTTTATCTTATCTGAATACTATGAATTGATATTAGTAAATGGAAGTAAAAACTCCATCGGCCTATTCACTTTATCAAATGGAATATTAAAAGATTGAATTGTAATTCAATAAGAATTAAATAAGCATGTAATTTAGTTGATATAGAAATAAATAATGAATAAGATGAAAATAAATAATAAATTATCTATTATACTCTAAAATCCTTATCTTTCTTCACTTTTTATAACCAATATAGATTCAACATAATTTACTATAATAAGGCATTTATGATAAAAATGATAAATAGACTATTAAATAGCAATTTATGAGTTAAGTACATGAATTGCTATTCAATATTTTTGGTGTAAAGTAAACATTGTAATAACATTTTTATATAAAACAAGAGGGAAATGGAATAGTTATTCCTTCAAGTAAACACACAATATAGGCTTTTATAAGGTTTTGGATGACAATAACAAACCTTATCGAGGTAAGGTTAGGGCTAGGTAAAAAAAAAAAAAAACCATCAAACCATAAACCGAATCATAAATTAGGTTTAAATCGGCTTTTTAGGTTCAAAAAAATTACGAACCAAATGAAATTATTTTTTTTTTAGGTTTCAAAAAATTACAAAACAAATCGAACCATTTCAAATCAAACTAAATAGTGAGGAGTAAAGAAAAACAAAATAATAGTGAAAATCTAAAAATATATAGGTAAAAAAGAGGATTTCATGTTATTTATTTAATACATTATCTTATTTGATTTTCATCGAATAATTTATTTTGTATTTTTTTTCTTATTGATTAATATAAAAACCTTAATTATCTTAAGAGAGATAGTAAAACCCTATTAAATATATCAAATGAACATTGAAAATGATGAATGATATTTGAGATTCGATAATAAATTAAATCTTTTATACATCAAGTATAGTTTTTCATAATTTATTAACTTATATAAGAAAAATAATAATAAGGCATATAAAAACGATTCAAACCATAAATTGAACTGCAACAAACCATTTTTTTAATTGAACCGCACCAAACCATTTTTTTAATTGAACCATATATGATTAGGTTCAATTTATAAAAAAAAAAAAAAAAAGAAAAAATTAAACCATAATATATAATTCGATTCAGTTTAATAAACAAACCATACCAAACCAAACTGTGTCCATCTCTAATTAAGGTCTTCTAAAACCCATTCCATACCTACTCTAGTCAATCCTTAATTAAGCCATGGTCAAATATATCAAGTCTAATTGGTGCTCCATTTTGATTTTATTAAATCAAGCATGATCATGCTAAGCTTAAATTGCAAAATATAAAGCCAACAATTTTAGAGAGCATAATTAAATTTAAATTGAGCATAATTGTGAATTAATTTTGGCTTGAGTCCAATTTTTTAATTGATCCAATTTGGAGTATAAATTATATAAATGGAGCTAAATTAAGCCATGCTCGACCATGTAATGGAGATCTAGTATGAAAATCCAAGCTCAACAGAGCTGCCTATCGATATTAACAAACTTATTGTAATATATAATTGTAATAACTATCTTTTTGCCATCATAACTTTTCAATTTAACTTAAATAGTAACCATTGACTATTTAATTTTTTTCAAAAGGTACTTCTTTATAATCATACATTTGAAAACAGTGTCCATGAAAGAGTCCTAAAAAATTGTCAGTATTTTATTTGTTTTATATGTATAATAATAAAATGAATTATCCACTTATTAGTATTTTAATGTGACATAAATTTTTTTGGTTTGAATTTCCGAAAATATACACTATAATATTTACATAATTATTTACTATTACTGCTTAGACTTTTCCTTCAATCATTAATTTTAGGTTATCATAGTAATTTTCTGTATTTGGTGGTGGTTCTTGTTTTTTTCGTGGACGATGGGCTCACGTTATCGATGGAAGGATAAGGATCCGTAAGTTATTTCTCAACCAACCAACTCTTCGTCTCTCTGTCTCTCTTCTTCACCATTTATCAGTCAAAGCCAAAAGGTTGACACGGACGGAAGAGAAAAATTATTGGAGTTCGTTATCAACTTCTACTCACGGGGCTTCTAAAGTCAAATTATTCCCTCTAAATGTATATTTTGTCTATTTCTCCTTTTTTTTTTTCTTTTTTTTCCAACCCCCCTTACCTTCAGGGACTTAATTCTGCCCTTGAGTTTGTTTCAAATTTACACCTTTGCAAGTAAAACGGTGAATATATATATAAATTCCATTTGTCATGAAAAAGGAAAAAAAAAAAATCTTGATAAACTATTTCAAGCCTAAGCCCCCATACCTAAGTTGGTCTTTAACATTCTTAAGCTATTGCTAGTGACTTGTGCCCCCAAAACCAAGTCAGCTCAATTAGACTTAAGTCAACAGGCCTAGTTAGTTTGAATGAATAAGAAAAGGCAAAAACAGCTTTACTAATTGAGATTTATAAACACTTATAGCACCACTATCTTGAATTATCATAACCCCTAGGCAAGTTGTGCTGCTCAACTACTCCCTTCAATTGCTCATCCACTAGCTCTATAAATACCCCCCAAACCAATTCAACTCTGCTATACTTAGGTCAATAAGCCCAATCAATTTGAATAAGAAAAGATAAGATCAGTTTAACTAGTTGAGATCTATAAATGCTTATAACACCACTATTCTAAATTATCATAACCATTTAGTAGGTTGTGTAGCTCAACTACTTCCTTCAACTGCTCATCCATCAACTCAATAAATACTAGAATAAGACCACCTAAAAAAAGGACTCTCATCTTATCATTTACAAAAACATTCATGAAGTCATCTTTTCTCTTTCTATCTCAAACACTAATTTGAGCGTTAAAGTGATCACGCTAAAAACTATCCCAACATCCCATAACTCTTATTTTTATTTGCTTTTTACAAGTTACACAACCGCTTACACCAGTGATCCATCTTTTAGTTTTGTTATAGCCTTGCATAGAATACTCGAGAACATCTTCATAGTCTGTAAAATAACATCAATGGTTATTAGCATCATTCTTACAAAGGTATGTAGCAAGGACATTTGTTGGACTTTTCTTTTTAAATTTATGACAAGAATATCTGAACCTATATCTTAATGCATGTTGTAGGGTGATTCAATTTTAAAGCAAGGGGGAGAGGGGCATTCAATGTAGCCAAATCTTTAGTGTGTTCTAATCCAAAAAAAAAATAAAATCTTTTGTGTTTTTAATGCAAGAGATGGCTGTTGTGTTTCAAAGAAATCTTACGATCTTCATTGATATGCTTTTTATTAAACGGTAAAAGATTATGAATACATATTATACAATGTTATATGGATAAAAAAAAATATTCATTGTAAATAAATAATAAAAAAAGCTCTCATTGAATGAATTTAGGTGCATTATGTCAAAGTTCAAAGGCAAAGGGTTTTCCACATTGATACTTTTAATCTTCCTACATCAACAAACTTATCTGAATTATTTTAATCTCAAATCGGTATCTATTATTTTCTTTTTTTAGAGAATATTGGCATAATACAATTAAGTTGATGGGAATCTACCCTGTGATCCCAATAGTCAAGGAACCTGATTTGGATATATGATCCAAACTGCTCACATGTATCCATTTCCTTATTTAATAATGTTTGAATTGTATTATAGCAGGTACAGTTATCGGTCTTTGTAGGATGCCAAATAACCTACACTATTAATCAAATTGAGAACAGTATCGGACTCACATCTAATGGCCTGCAATGAACTCAATTGACTTAAAGAACCAGCTCTTTGAATACCATCTTTGTATTTGTTATTTTCTTTTTGAACCGATCACTTTGTAATCATTTTTGGAACATTATTTTTTAGACTTGAAAACCGTGAGGGTCTCCTCCATTTTCACATGAACTCTTATCATTTCTTGATTGAAGTGTGGTGAGTGGGATTTGATCCTTGTTGTGTATAATATTAACAACTTCAAATCCATCCTAATTCCCAACTAGTGAGTAATATCTGGTGAGGAATTAGTTTATCCTTCTTGTTATCTCATTCATGCAATTATTAAGGTTATAATTCAATTTTGATTTCATACCCTTTTGATTGTGTATTATGTAATTGAATTCTCAATTGCAATTGTATACTTGTAATTGGATCTTTGAACAACTTGTTTTACAAATTCAGATTCGTAAGGGATTAGGGTTCACGCCATTTGTGAACTTGGTTCTTGATTGATATTGCTTCAATTTGTTGTATATATGTGCTTTGGTCATTTAAGCACATCATCTTTTTGGAGCGTGTTGTTTCATGCAAATTAAGGTTACTTGGCAATTTGTTCTTTACACCATTTTGGAGATTGGTTTAATTGGTCTTTCAATTAGTTTTTATGTGCTTGGATTCATTCTTAAGGTAAATCATTTTTTGTATCAGAGCATCAGTTGAGTGAAGGGATTTGTGTAATTGTGATTTTGGAAAATTTAGGGTTCTTGAGTTTAGCATCTTGATCCGAAATTGTAAAGTGAAAATTGAGTTGTTTGATTGTGTTGTTGAGAGTTGTAATTGCTGCTTGTTGTTGTAGACATGGAGTATTTGTAATTTCCTTGTCTCCTTGAGTTAGCCGTGAGTGATTTAAGGGAAGTGATCATTGTGATCCTTTAAGGGAAGTGATCATTTGAAGCTTAGAAGAGTGTGATAGTGAATTGTGTGTTGGTGATTTCAGAAATTGTAGTTGTCCTTTACCATTTCCATATTTGCATTGCATGGAGAAAAGGAAAATATTTGGAATTCAAACACCATCTTTAAGTTGAAGAAGTTATTGTGTGTTAGTTAATTGAATTTAAATTTGCTTCTTATCATTTGTGGTAGAAGGTTGCATTTAGTGGAGTTATTTAAATTGTGCTTGCTGCCTTTGTTTGTGAGTGGTGGTGTGAATTATGTTGTTGTGAGTGGCGAATTGGAGTTATGTTGTGAAGGTGCTGCACGTGAAGTGGTGTTGCAGTGAATTGAGTGCACCGTAATTGTGTGTGTATGTGTGGCGGTGTAAGGGTGTTTTGAATTGAAGAGTTGCAACGTATAGTGTTGTGTGTATTGAGGCAAGAAGTTGCTACACTCGAAGTGTTGGTGTTGTGGATTGAAGTGGGTGCATTGTATGTGTATGTAGTGTAAGTAGCGGTGTGGAATTGAAGGATTGTGTATGGTATAAGGTGCTGCACATTAACACTACATGTGAGTGTGAAACCATGACCAAGAAAGGGAAGTGAGTAGTGAAATTTGAATTCAAAAACAAGCATTTAAGTGTGAAGGTTAATGAGACTCATTACTTAAACACTTGCTTAGTTGAATTTAATATCTTAACTACTTAGAAGTGTTTATTTGTGCTTCATTTATTTGATTATACTTAAAGTGTCAAGAAGTATTTATTGTTTTGGGTGACTTATTGCATTGTGGGTGTACAAGTGTGTATGTGTTGTTGTCTAAACATGTTATTGTGACATGGTGTTGTAAAGGGAGTGTACTATAAATTGTGAGATTATACTTCAACAAATCACATCCACAAGCATGTCGAATGACAGTGTAAATGGGGGATTGGCAATGAGGCTAATAGCTAGGTTGGTGGAGAACAGGGTCATCATACTGCAGGTAGAAGAATCTTGAAAGAACAACTTTAGAACCTTACTACCATTGTTGCTACACTAGCAATAAAGATTGACAGGATGATAATGCCATAACCACCAGTGGCAAATCCTCAGGCACTACCAAGAGTAGCTCCACAAAACATCCAGAGAGAGGGAGCAGTAGGAGGAGGAAACGTGGGAAGAAGAATGGAAGGAAATCACCATCCCTATAGGGAGAAGAGAGATGATAACTTTGGGTTCAATCCTTACCCAAACAGAGATTTCAGGCCACCTAGGGGCTTGGAGTATGTGAAACTGCAGATGCCTTCATTTGATGGCAGGGGTTTAGCAGATGACTATCTGGACTGGGAGAATAAGGTTGAAGGCCTTTTCGAATATTATGAGATAAATGATAACACCCAAGTTTGACTTGCTGTTGTTGAATTCATAAGGTATGCCATCTTGTGGTAGAAAAATTTGGTGATCAGTAGGCGGAAGGATATAATGGTTGAAATTCATACCTAGAGAGACATGAAAAGGGTTTTGAGGAAAAAGTTCATTCCTGAATATTATAAGCATGAACTGTTTATGCGTCTTCAGACTCTGAGACAGGGAGGCAAAATAGTAGATGATTATGTGTAGGAATTTGAAACCTCGATGATCATATGTGGGTCAGTAAAGCCTCTAGAGCAACCCTAGCACACTTTGTATCTGGGTTAAAATATGAGATCGCATGTGTAGTTGAACTACAGAGATACAGTACATTTGATGAGGTTATACGGTTAGCCTTGAAAGTGAAAAGGCAAAGGCGATCCAATCCATTCAGGGTTACTAGTAGCAGGCCCAATGCTACTACTAGGCCCATGAAAGTTGATGGTCAGTTGGGTGGGCTAAAAGGAGTAAGTGAACCTGTCAGGGAAGTGGACAGAGTTACCCCTAACACAAACAGGGAGAAAATTACTTCTTGAAAGGGTAAAGAGGTAATAGGACTTGATGTTAGGCAGATTGTACTAAGAACAATTAGTGGAAAAATGCACCAAGTTAAATGCTTTAAATACATGGGATTTGGGCATATGGTTGCACAGTGTCCTAATAAGAGAGTCATGATAGTTATGGAGGGTACTGGAGAAGAAGAAGAGGATGAAAAAGAACCTGTCAAGCCTACAAACCTGTCTATAGCATTGCAGGAATACTATGATAATCAAAACGCTGAGACACATGAGGAGTGAACAGGTGAACAGTATTTACCTATTAATGTGTTGCATAGGGTTCTGACTATATCTCTTGATACTAGGGACAAACAAATGGAGAACATATTCTACACTTCTTGTAAAATCAGAGGTAACCTTTATGTACTAATCATTGATAGTGGTAGTTGCACTAATGTCATATCTGCTACATTAGTAAATAAATTACAACTGTTTACTAGTCCACATCCTAGTCCTTATAATTTGCATTAGTTGGATAATCGAGATAGTATGCATGTTACACAAAGGGCAAAGGTGCCAGTGAGTGTAGCAAAGAAATATCATGATGAGATCCTTTGTGATGTGATTCCCATATGTGCCTTTCATTTGCTATTAGGTAGACCATAGATGTTTGATAGGAAGGGTTACATAACGGATTCAGAAACACTTACATGTTTTGGAAGGAAGGGTCTCAAATAGTATTGATACCTATGTCTCATCAGAAGTGCACAGTTTCTAAGAGCAAATTAGGACTATTTTTGTTTCTTCTAATAATCGGACAAACAGGGCTACAAAGGCATTCAGGTTCAGTTTAAGAAATGAGCCTCTAGATTTGAGGGCAAATCTTTCAGAGGCCTGAGGAGATTATGGGAATCTACCTTGCGATTCTGATGGTTAGGGAACCTGATTTGGATGTATGATCCAAATTGCTCACATGTATCAATTTCCTTATCTAATAATGTTTGAATTGTATTATAGCAGGTATAGTGATCAGTCTTTACAAGATGCCAAATAACCTACACTATTGATCAAATTGAGAACATCATCGGACTCACATTCAATGGCCCGCGATGAACTTAATTGATTTGAAGAACCGGCTCTTTGAAGACCATCTTTGTATTTATTATTTTCTTTTTGAACCGATCACTTTGTAATCATTTTTTGAACATTATTTTTTAGACTTGAAAACCGTGAAGGTCTCCTCCATTTTCACGTAAATTCTTATCATTTCTTGATTTAAGTGTGGCGAGTGGAATTTGATCCTTGTTGTGTGTAATATCAACAACGTCAAATCCATCCTAATTCCCAACTAGTGAATAATATCTGGTGAGAAATTAGTTTATCCTTCTTGTTATCTCATTCACGCAATTTTTAAGGTTATAATTCAATTTTGATTTCATACCCTTTTGATTGTGTATTGTGTAATTGAATTCTCAATTGCAATTGTGCACTTGTAATTGGATCTTTGAGTAACTTGTTTTACAAATTCAAATTCGTAAAGGATTAGGGTTCACGCCATTTGTGAACTTAGTTCTTGATTGATATTGCTTCAATTTGTTGTGTACATGCTTTGGTCATTTAAGCACATCATCTTTTTGGAGCGCGTTGCTTTGGTCATTTAAGCACATCATCTTTTTGGAGCGCGTTGTTTCATGCAAATTAAGGTCACTTGGCAATTTATTCTTCATGCCATTTTAGAGATTGGTTTAATTGGTCTTTCAATTAGTTTTTATGTGCTTGGATTCATTCTTAATGCACATCATAAGTATTTACAAATGTATGTGTAGTTATATATATATATATCGAGTCTAATTTTTTATTTTTCTCATTCCTAATCCGACCTATACTAGACTCTATGCTCATCCAATGTAGATCCTCGACTGGAGTTAGGAATTTCGTTTTGTTTTGGAGTCGCCACCCAACTGTTGTTGGGAAAGATTGAATTATGACTAATTGAGCATATTAATCCTAATTTGGACCACTAATTGTCGTGATTTCCTCTTCTCATTTTTTGTGAAAAAAGGAAAGGGAAAAACCAGAGTTTTTAAGTTCGAAGGCTAACCTATTAAAACCAAAAGGTTACCACCCTAATCTCCTAAAATCTAAATTTTTTCCGAAATGTCTTTTATTTATTTTTTGTTGTTTTTTATTTTTTTTTTGAATAACCTATTCTAAGAAAATGATTTTTGTTCCTTTTTAGGGTTGCCCCAAATGGGTGCCTACGTACCTGCTATTCAAGATCAAACAAGCCGTAGTTCGCTTTTCCTGAAAAATTTTAATGTGTTTGTGAATTTTAATTATGAAATCTCTTTTTATTTATGTTTTTACCATTTTAGGATTTTTCTAAAAAATCTAAGCCTAAGCTTAATAATTTGATTTTTTGAAAATAATAATTTTAAGGAAAAAACACCAATTTTGGGTTTATTTAAGAAAATGATTTTTCTAAGTGATAAAAAAAATTTTCATTTTTCTATTTTTCAACTCATTTCTACTATTATAAATTTTTTATTGATTTTTATTATTTTTATAATTTTTATTAAATTTTTATTGAAAAATTTTCTCCTAGATTTTTTATCTATCCTATTCTAAAATCTAAATTTTTATTATTATTCTTTTCTAATATTTTTATTATTTTCTTTATAAATTTTACATTTTTATTATTTATTATTATAATTATTATTTTTATTTTTATCATTCATCCTAAATTAAATCCTAAAAAAATCTAATTTCTAACTTTTTTCTATTTATTGAATTATAAATAACAAATAAGTAAATAAATAAATTCAAAAAAAATACAAAAAAAATCAAAAAATCCGACTTACTTGGATCCGAGTCGGGTCGGGTCGATCGGACACGGCGGTTGGGGATGCTCGTTGACGGCGTTCCGGCGGCCTTTCGAAGCGGTTGAGGTGTCGATTCCTAAGTTTTCGGGGGTGAGGAACTCAACTGTGGCGGTGGTTTGCTTCAAAAACGCCTTCTGGTGGCTGCTCGACACTTGATCGGTGATCGCGGGTGAAAAACTCCGACGAGGCTTCGATTCTCTCTCTTTTCTCTCTTTTTCTCACTTTTGATCTGTCCTTCTGCCTCTCCACTTCATCCTCTATTTATAGGCATAAGAAATCGAGCTAGATAAGCTCGGATTTCCACCGATTGAAGAAAATCGGATTTGCGGTTAAAAACCCATCTCCGATTTGCGCAAATCCATCGATTTGTTGCAATTTGATTCCAATTGGATGATGTTTATCTTATTTCTATTGAAGATCTGTTGGATTTGTACAAAAAATTGAATCAAAACGGCCGAAATTCGGATTTTTCTCCTCACCGGCGATCTCGGACAGAAGTGAAAACGATCACGCGCCCGGCGCGTGCGTTCGCTCCAGCCAATCGACTGCTGACACGTGTCCCAGGCAGAGAAAAAAAATTGCAAAACGCGGATTCTGCTTCCCCCGCGTTTCGAACCCCTGACCGAGCCCTCCCGCGCGCGCACCAGACCATGGTTTGGACCAGCTGGGCTAGCCCACTTTCGCGATTTTATTATTTTCGCAATTTGCATATATGCAATGTGATTTTTTTGTATTTTTTGAAATTTCAAAAATTTGTAAAAATTATTTAATCCTTTTTATTGCCATTTCTGCAATTATTTTCTAAAATTGATGTATTTTTCCTATTTATTTTATTTTTTGAATATTTTTCCTATTTTTGCTAAATTAGAGAAAAAAATGGAAAAAATTGGAAAAAAAATTGGAAATTAATTATTATTGATTATTAGGGCAAAAATGGAGTGTTTACAGCTGCTCCTCTTTGTAGTAAAGTTTGAAAAACTTAACTACAAAGATAAGAAAGATGCCATTTTTGGCCTCTTGATTGAATGGATAACGCCTTGGTTTGGCTAGTTATCTGGAATTTGGTTTCTAGTAGAAAAATGCTCCATGAGCTAATAATCCCACGAGTATTTCGTGATGGTGGGTACTGCTTAGGAAATGGTCTTATCAATCTAGAGTAATGTATCCTCACAAAAAGTGCTATATGGGCTGACTAATTGGCGATAAGAAATATCTCAAGAATTGTTTATGAGTGTAGAATTGTAAGTGGAATAGCTGATGATAGGAAGCGTCTTATCGGACTAGCAACCTTGAAGAGAAGATTGTCTTAGGAAGCACTCTTATGAGATGGCCACCTGTCAACAGAAGTGTCTGACTAGACTAGCGACTGTTTGGGAAAATACCTTTGAAGAGTACTCTTATGAGCTAACTAATCGGTTATTGACAATTTGAAAAGTGCTCCTACGAGCTGACTAATTGATAGAATCGAAAAGTGCTCCTTTGAGCTAACTAATTGATGGATTCGAAAAGTGCTCCCTGAGCTAACTTATTGATAGATTCGAAAAGTGCTCATCTGAGCTAATTGATCGATAGATTCGAAAAGTGCTCATCCGAGCTAACTTATCGATAGATTCAAAAGTGCTCCTCTGAGCTAACTTCTCGATGATTCGAAAAGTGCTCCTCTGAGCTAACTGATCGATAGATTCGAAAAGTGCTCATCTGAGTTAACTAATCGATAGATTCGAAAAGTACTGCTCTAACCTAACTGATCGATAGATTCGAAAAGTGCTCATTTGAGCTAACTGATCGATAGATTGGAAAAGTGCCCTGGTGAGCTAACTTTAAGAAAAGGTGTATAGGAAAGTGCCCCTTCGCAGGCTAACTAACCTATAGCGAGAGGACATGCCTCAAAAGGTGCCCCTATGGGCTGACATTTTTGAAGGGATGTTTGGGAAAGTGCCCATTGTGGGCTAACTAACATATAGTGGGAAGTGTCTTCTTAAACTCACGACCTTGGGGAAGAAATGTCTCGAAAGGTGCCCCTACAGGCTAACCTTGAGACGAGATATTTAGGAAAGTGCCCCATTGTGGGCTTGACTAACCTATGGCATGGAGAAACGTCTCAAAAAGTGCCCTTATGGGCTAACCCTAAGAGAGAATGTTTAGGGAGGTGCCCTCGATGTGGGCTGACTAACCCATGGTAGGAATACATGTCTCGGAAGGTGCCCTAATGTGCTGACCCTACGAGAGAATATCTAAGAAAGTGCCCCATTGTGGGCTGACTAACCTACAGGGAGAAATGTCTCGAAAGGTGCCCTTATAGGCTGACCTTAAGAGAGGATATCTAGGAAAATGCCCTATTACAGGCTGACTAACCTTTTCAAGGGGATGTTTAGACAAGTACCCTATTGTGGGCTGACTAATCTTATGCTTTTGAAAATGCTTCTACTGACTAGGTTAAATGATTTGATGTTTTCATGATATGTGGATGATAGTTATTTATATGTTTGCCAATTTATCGTGGATAGCAACCAAACAACCAAACCTTCGTGCTGGTTTGCTCCTGCTTCGCTTGCTCTTGCTTTGACACGGGATTGAAGATCTTGATGTGCTTCCTTTCTTATGCGCATGGCTCTTTTGACGGTAGTGTTATCCTACTAATGCACCAAGTTTTAATGCTCAAAAGTAGATAGAATTATATTACAAAATTTATTGAGATTCATTATCATTTTAGCGTTTATCATTCATTGGTGAAGTGATGGGTAATGTGTTTAGGAATGTTTGTTGTAATGAGAATTGGTTGGAATTATCGACCATTCAAAGACATTAACTTTGCTTGTAAAAAAATGAAAATTAGACTCAACGAAACTTGTATTGAATATTGGCTTTCATAAACATTGGCAAAATTTCAATTCCCTTGCCTAAGGATAGTACATCTTAACAGCATCTGCATTGATGGGGTCTCTCAATTCTGGACCGTCCATTTGAGTCAATATCAGAGCACCTCCTGACAATACCTTTTTTACCACATACGGATCCTCATAATTTGGGGTAAATTTTCCTCTAAAGTCTTGGGCATTTGGGAGAACCTTCCTTAGCACCAGATCTCCTTATTTGAAGCATCGAGGCTTCATTTTCTTGTTAAATGCTCGGGCCATCCTTTGTTGGTAACACTGGCCGTGACACAATGTAGTGAGTCTTTTTTCATCAATCAGATTCAGCTGATCAAGCCTCTTCTTTACCCAGTCTGATTCAGTTAACTGAGTTTCTGACAGAATTCTGAATGATGGTATTTCAACCTCGACTGGTAGCACTGCCTCAGTACCATATACCAACGAATATGGGGTAGCTCCAGTAGATGTTCTTATTGAAGTCCTATAAGCCATGAGCGCAAATGGCAACATCTCGTGCCAATCTTTGTAAGTAGTTGTCATTTTTTCGATGATCTTTTTTATATTCTTGTTAGCTGCTTCTACTGCCCCGTTCATCTGAGGTTGGTAGGGAGTTGAATTTCTATAGTTTATGTGGAATTGTTGACATAAACCTATCATCGACTTATTATTAAGATTGGTACCGTTGTCGGTGATGATGGACTCAGGAACTCCATATCGAGCTATTACATCCCTTTTCAAGAAACGGACTATTACCCCTTTTGTGACATTGGCATATGATAAAGCTTCTACCCACTTGGTGAAGTAATCAATTACCACCAATATAAACATGTGGCCATTGGATGCTGTCGGAGTGATTGGGCCGATTATGTCGATTCCCCACATGGAGAAAGGTCATGGTGCTGACAACAAGTGCAACTCGTTAGGTGGAGCATTTATCCGGTTTGCGTACACTTGACACAAATGACAGTGCTTGACATATTTTATACAATCTGATTCCATGGTTAGCCAATAGTATCCTAACCTCATGATTTTTCGGGCCAACATGTAGCCGTTCATATGAGGTCCACATACCCCTTCATGTACTTCTTTCATCAGTTCGCATGCTTCATTTTTATCCACACATCTTAGCAAGGTGGTATCAGACGATCTTTTGTAAAGTATAGATCCACTTAATAAGAAATGACTTGTTAACCTTCTGAGTGTTCTTTGGTCATTTTTGCTAGCCATTTTGGGGTATTTGCTTTCTTGGAGAAAAGTTTTGATGTCGTGATACCAGGGCTCGTCATCTTGTGCTTTTTCAATTGCTAAACAGTAGGCGAGCCGATTTTTTATGTCTATTTTCATCGATTGGACTTCGGCTCCCCCTGTTATCTGGATCATAGATGCTAATGTGGCGAGTGCATCTGCAAACTGATTCTGAGTTCTTGGGACGTATGTGAAAGGGATTGCCTTGAATTCTTCTATTAGCTTTGTCAAATGTTGATGGTATGGTACCAGTTTGGGGTCTTTAGTCTTGTATTCCCCTCTTGTCTGTAGTATGATAAGTGATGAATCTCCGTATACTTCTAATTCGCGGATTTCCATTTGGCAAGCCATTTTGAGGCCGAGGATGCACGCCTCATATTCCGCGATATTATTGGTATATGGAAATGTGAGTCTTGTTACTACAGGGAATTGTGTTCCGTCTGGGGATATCAACACTGCCCCGATCCCACAACCGAATACATTGGCAGCTCCATCGAAGAACATCTTCCACTTAGGGTTCTGCTCTATTCCACAGTCTTCTACTGGTGTACCTTCCACTGTTAATATATTTTCATCAGGGAATTGAACTTGTGGCTCTTGGGAATTTCCCTCGACAGGGTGTTCCGCCTATTGGTCGGCTAAAGATTGCCCTTTCATCGAGTTTTGATTTATGTATGTGATATCAAACTCTGATAAGAGCATTTGCCATTTGGAGATTCTCCCTATCAAAACGGGCTTTTCTGCCAAGTACTTTAGGGGATCATGTCTTGTCAGCAGCTCAATATGATAGTAAAGGGTGTATTGCCTTAACCGGTGCATGACCCAAATCAGAGCACAGCAAGTCCTCTCTACTTTGGAATACCTCTGTTCCCCGTCTGTGAATTTCTTGCTTAAGTAATATATGGAACGCTCTCTTCCCTCTTCATCTTTTTGCCCCAACACGCATCCCATGGATTCAGGGAGTATCGTGAGGTATAAGAATAAGGGCTTCCCTTGCTTTGGGACTATCAAGACTGGAGGTTTTATGAGATAGTCTTTGATCGTCCTTAATGCTTCTTCGCATTCGTCATCCCATTCTACTACGGCATTCTTTTTCAACAGACGGAATAGTGGCCGGCACTTATCTGTAAGCTGTGAGATAAAACGAGCTATGTAATTTAACCTTCCCAACAAACTTTTTACTTCTTTGACAATGCGTGGGGAAGTAGCTCTAATATAGACTTTACTTTGTCAGGGTCGATTTTAATGTCTTCCCGGTTTATGACAAACCCTAACAATTTGCCCGTTGTGACCCCGAAAGTGCACTTCTCTGGGTTTAACTTAAGTTAGAACTTTCTCAATCGCTTAAACAACTTTCTCAGGATATCTGTATGGCTTTCTTCTTCTTTAGACTTGGCTATCATGTCGTCGACGTATACTTCGACTTCTCGATGCATCATGTCATGAAGTATCGCGACCATAGCTCTCTAATACGTTGCCCCGGCATTTTTCAAACTAAAGGGCGTGACTTTGTAACAGAAAGTTCCCTATGTTGTGATGAAAGTCGTTTTGGTTTTATCTTCTTCAGCCATTTTTATCTGATTATATCCTGAGAAACCGTCCATAAATGAGAAAAGATGGTTTCCTACAGTAAAATTGTCCACTGGAACATCAATGTGAGGTAGGGGGAAGTTATCCTTTGGCGTAGCTTAGTTTAAGTCCCGAAAGTCTACACATACGCGTACTTTTCCATTCTTTTTCATAACGAAGACTATATTCGCTACCCATTCTGGGTAATCGGACACTTCAATGAACCCTACTTCTAGCAGTTTCTTGACTTCTTCCTTGATCTTTAGTAAAATGTCAGGCCTAAATCTTCTCAATTTCTGTTTTTTAGGTTTGACATATTCCCTTGTGGGAAGCCTATGAACCACTATTGATTGGTTTAGTCTTGGCATGTCACCATATGACCAGGCAGACACATCTACATATTCAGTTAACAGTTCGGTCATCTCACGTTTCTACTCGGCACTCAAACTGGTCTCGATTTTGAGGTTTTTAGGTTTCTCAATGCTTCCTAGATTTACTGTCTCCACCGGCTCGTTGATTGAAATTCCGCTTTGTTCATGTTTTTGCCAATTTTCTTGTATTATTTCATGGTCAAGGATATCGCCTCCAACAACCGACCCAGCAGCGTTGGAAACGATATCAGCGTTTTTATTTTCTACCTGCGCGAAATGTCCCTAATGTTCGATGGTAGGAGATCTGGGTGAAGTAAAAATGAAAGCAGACATATGTAAGTAAGACAAACTGTAATTTCTTGAATTATAAAGAAGTCTTAATAAAAATTGTTTAACAATCTTTCTCTATCCTTGAGCTGACCTAGAGCTATCAATAGGATAACAGAACCAATCATTGAGAGCTGGATGCTGTTTGGACGTGCGAGGGGTTGGACTCCCATTGCTGACGTCATCTTCGCTTATCCTTGGCTCTTGAATAGTAGTTGCTTTTCTGAAAGGTTGCTGGAGGGTTGGAATGCGCATCGGGGTGTTGCTTGGCTTCTCTTTCATCCTACCTTTGACACCTCTGGCTTGTGCTTCTTCCCGGGTTGTAGGAACGTACCCTAGTCCAAACGTCCCTTGCTGCCCCTCCTTAAACTGATAACCCTCCTTGCTAGTCACCACATTCACCTCGTTAAATATCTAGAGACCAAGGTCTTCAGAATCGTCCTCCACCTCTTTTGGTAGGTGGTCTTCTTTCTCAAATCCGGGCCCCCATCCACTAGGCGGCCCATACTCAATTGGGGTGTAAGAATAGTTCACCAGGTAATCGAATCTCCCGTGTGATTCTCCCAAGGTACCAACTGTTGGGTCTCCAACTAACCATCTCTTTTTAATATGTGATTTGGGGGCTTTCTCTGGAGTTTGATGGGAATGACTTTTCTGCTGGCCTACCACCTTTTGCTTGGAGGCTTCTTTGGGAGCTGATTCTTCGGATGTGATCATATTGACGGTGGGCTTATGATTGGGCAGCGGATTAGTGTTGACATGGGGTGTTGGGGTGTTAACAAAATCCAGCTGCACAATCCCGGCGTCAATCAGATCCTGGATTTTGTTTCGGAGCCTCCAGCATCGGTCTGTAGAATGCCCCTCTTGGCCTATATGATAGTCACATTTGAGGCTTGAGTCGAAGTTTCTAGGCTTGTACCGGTCGTTTGGGATTTCGAAGCTGATCAAGTTATCCACTCGCAATCGAGCAAAGACCTAGTTGAGCGGGATCGGAATTGGAGTGAACTGTTTCGGGACCCTGGTAGCCTGGGCGTGATTTGCTGTGGAGTGCTGAGCTGGGGTACTCGTGGTCCGAAATGTCACACGAGTTCCAACTTTGTCTGCTTTACTGGAGTTGACTGTACTAACGGTAGATTCCTTGACTCTGTTACCTCCCAAGGGCCTTTGTGATGGTGTGACCCTGGGAGGATCCATTGTTTGGAGTCTGCCTGTGGTGATGGCGCTTTCAATCCGGCACCCTGCAGCTACCACTTCTGCAAAACTGGATGATGTCTGGCCCACCAGATGTGAGAAGTAGGTCTTATCTAGAGTGTTGACGAATATGAATGTCAACTCTTTCTCAGAAATTGGGGTTGCTACCCTGGTAGCTTGAGCTCTCCAACGTTGAGCATACTCTTTAAAAGGCTCAGCGTGTCTCTTTCAAAGACTCCCTAGATCAATCACTGAGGGGGCGACTTCGATATTAAACTTGTATTGGTCATAAAACGCCCGGGCAAGCCTTTCCCAGGTATTGACCTGATTGAAATCCAAGTGGGCATACCAGACTAATGCAAGGCTCGTAAGGCTATCCTGGAAGGTCTGGATCATCAATTGGTCATATTGAGCATACTTGCTCATCTTCCAGGTGTATAGCCTTGTGTGCATTTTAGGGCATCCAGTACCATCATACTTTTCGAATTCTGGGGTCTTGAATTTATCAGGTTACACTTCTTCCCCATACGCTGGCAAGCTAGTGATCCCGGCTTGCTCGAAACCGTCAAGCCCCTCTATTGTTTTCATCTTGTCAGCCAGCTGTTGGAAGAGTCTTTTTTCCATCTCTTTCTGTCTCTCCTCCATATCTTTTTTCAAGTCATTAGAGGTTGGACCCTGGTTGATTCTCAGCTCATACTCAAAGGTCGGGTTGAGGTGGGAATTGATTTCTTCATATTCTGGAGGCTGCCCTTCCACTGCCTTGCCTTTTCTAGCCCCTGAATGTTCTTCTTGAGTCGGCTGAGTGGTGCGAAGGAGGCCAATGCTTTCGGTCAGGAGGTGTACTTGTGCAGCTAACTGCTGGACCGTTTGTTCCAAGGATACGATCCTAGAGTCTGAAGCAGCGTCAGCACTTGCGTTATTGCGGTTGTCGCCACTGTTTGCCATTTTTGTTCTTGAACGTGTGCAACTTGGGCTTTTGGGAGGGTTCGGTTGTTTGGGAGCTATTTTGATACCTGGTGTGCATTTTTTCTTAGTATGATGTATGTATGAAAATGTGATGCGTGTGTCACACGGATGCTAAAATAAAGGGGCTAACAATTGATTGATGACATAATACTGAAACTTTATTTTTATTAATATTGGAAACTTTGGAGTTCGATAAAAAATGAAAAAGTACAATAGATCTATCTTCTAATTCTCTTGGTCTTCTGCTACATAGGCGGCAGTCAATTGTGGAACTAGCCTTCTATTACAACAGAAATTTCTAATTACAACTATGTTACAATTATAGCATTATAGGGAAATGTATCTGAACTCCATGAACAGAATAAAAGTATTACATCATTAATCAGTTGTCAGCCCATGATGTCGTGTATACAAATAGGTAGGTTCTAACAGGTTCCCAAGCTCTATGGCCTTCCGCATTTTCGGAGAAATGGATCTCAGGCCATATCGAAGCATTGGGTGGGGTAGCCTAATCAGTCCCGAACGGTGATCATATCACTTCACCCGAAACCTACACAATGGCCCCCCGTCTTAGGGTTCTAAGATGGTCCATGTTTAACCGTATCTACTCATACAATTGTATGCATGCAGACTCGATAACTAAAGTAAATAGCTGAATTCTAACCTTTAACTAAATCCCTGAAAGGTTAGCAATAATATAACAAATCAAAAGACATTTCTCAGAAAGGAGCAATTCGAGGAGATCCAGGTGGCTAACCTACTAGAGAATTCTTCCCCAGCGGAGTCGCCATCCTGTCGAGTCTAATTTTTTATTTTTCCCATTCCTAATCCAACCTATACTAGACCCTATGCTCATCTAATGTAGATCATCGACTTGAGTTAGGAATTTCGTTTTGTTTTAAAGTCGCCACCCAACTATTGTTGGGAAAGATTGAATTAGGACTAATTGAGCAGATTAGTCCTAATTTGGACCACTAGTCATCGTGATTTCCACTTCTCGTTTTTTGTGAAAAGAGGAAAGGGAAAAACCAAAGTTTCTAAGTTCGGAAGCTAACCTATTAAAACCAAAAGGTTACTACCCTAATCTCCTAAAATCTAAACCTTTTCCGAAATGTCTTTTATTTATTTTTTGTTGTCTTTTTATTTTGTTTATGAATAACCTATTCTGAGAAAATGATTTTTGTTCCTTTTTAGGGTTGTCCCAAATGGGTGCCTACGTACCTACTATTCAGGAGTAAACAAGTCGTAGTTCGCTTTTCTTGAAAAATTTTAATGTGTTTGTGAATTTTAATTATGAAATCTCTTTTGATTTATGTTTTTACCATTTTAGGATTTTTCTAAAAATTTTAAGCCTAAGCTTAATAATTTGATTTTTTGAAAATAATAATTTTAAGGAAAAAACACCAATTTTGGGTTTATTTAAGAAAATGATTTTTCTAAGTGATAATTTTTTTTTTCATTTTTCTATTTTTCAACTCATTTCTACTATTATAATTTTTTTATTGATTTTTATTAATTTTTATAATTTTTTATAATTTTAATTAATTTTTCATAATTTTTATTGAAAAATTTTCTCCTAGATTTTTTATCTATCCTATTCTAAAATCTAAATTTTTATTATTATTCTTTTCTAATATTTTTATTATTTTCTTTATAAATTTTCACATTTTTATTATTTATTATTATAATTATTTTTTTTATTTTTATCATTCATCCTAAATTAAATCTTTAAAAAATCTAATTTCTAACATTTTTTTTCTATTTATTGAATTTATAAATAACAAATAAGTAAATAAATAAATTCGAAATAAATAAAATAACTAAATAAATAAAATAAATACAAAAAATTTTGAAAAATCCGACTTACCTGGATCTAGGTCGGGTCAATCAGATACGATGGTTGGGGATGCTCGTTGACAGCGTTTCGGTGGCCTTTCGAAGCGGTTGAGGTGTCGATTCCTAGGTTTTCAGGGGTGAGGAACTGAACTATGGCGGTGGTTTGCTTCAAAAAGTCTCCCGGTGGCTGCTCGATGCTTGATCGGTGATCGCGGGTGAAGAACTCCAGCGAGGCTTCGATTGTCTCTCTTTTCTCTCTTTTTTTCACTTTTGATCTGTCATTCTGCCTCTCCACTTCATCCTCTATTTATAGGCGTAAGAAATCGAGCCGGATAAGCTCGGATTTCCACTGATTGAAGCAAATCGGATTTGCGGTTAAAAACCCATCTCCGATTTGTGCAAATCCATTGATTTGTTACGATTTGATTCCAATTGGATGATGTTTATCTTATTTCTGTTGAAGATCTGTTGGATTTGTGCAAAAAAATCGAATCAAAACGGCCGAAATTCGGATTTTTCTCCTCGCCGGCGATCTCGGACAGAGGTTGAAGACGATCACACGCCCGGCGCGTGCGTTCGCTCCAGCCAATCGGCTGCTGACACGTGTCCCAGGTAGAGAAAAAATTTGCAAAACGCTGATTTTGCTTCCCCCGCATTTCGAACCCCTGACCGAGCCCTCCCACGCGCGCACCAGACCATGGTCCGGACCAGCTGGGCTAGCCCACTTTCGCGATTTTATTATTTTTGCAATTTGCATATATGTAATGCGATTTTTTTTATTTTTTGTATTTTTTGAAATTTCAAAATTTTGTAAAAATTATTTAACCCTTTTTATTGCCATTTCTGCAATTATTTTCCAAAATTGATATATTTTTCCTATTTATTTTATTTTTTTGAATATTTTTCTTATTTTTACTAAATTAGAGAAAAAAATTAAAAATTAATTATTATTGATTATTATTGATTATTAGGCAAAAATGGGGTGTTTACAATATACATACACATTTTTTTCAATCTCACTACTTTCTCGAATGTCACTACGTAGAGAATCCTATTTCTAAATGTGCTCACAATTTCTCCACCTCTTTTCTTTTGTTCCTTCCAATTTGGTTCATCGCATTGCAAATATGTTTTATTTCAAATTAGAATTGGTTTGTACATTTAAGTATTTACAAATATATGTGTATGTGTATATATATGTGTGTTTGGGCATCTGTTTTTATAGGTTTCTACTTTTATCTCCTTTTGCAAAATTAATCTTGAATTGAAAAAGTATATCATAAAGGTGATAGATGCATTTAGCAAAATGAAAGTAGGGGGCTAAATAAGATATAGGATCATTCATGAAACAATACTTTTTTGTTTTATAATAGTTGTTTGTGTTGAATAGAAATTAAAATGATATTTGTAGATTCTAATTTCAATATATGTTTTTACTAGTTGTTTACGTATTTGATAAACAACTGCTTACAATTGTCAATATAATATTATACCTGAATATAGACATAACCTGTTATATTGTATAAAGTATCTTTTGATAATTATAATTCAAATTGTTATCTGCCAATGGCGGGCTTTTTAACTAGTTGTTCATCATATCGATTCTTCCGGTGTTGATTAGATTATTATATCAAGTGACCGGAAAAACGGTAACTTCACCACCTTGTCGCCTACTGTCAGCCCATCTCTTTGCACATCAACAGAGCATGTACTGGAATTGGATTAAAACTTCATGGAGGCCTGAAAACTTCATTATATCAAGTGACCGTAAAAACGGTAACTTCACCACCTTGTCACTCACTGTCTGCCCATCTCTTTGCACATCAACAGAGCATGTACTGGAATTGGATGAAAACTTCATGGAGGCCTGAAAACTTATTATATCAAGTGACCGGAAAAACGGTAACTTCACCACCTTGTCGCTCACTGTCTGCCCATCTCTTTGCACATCATCAGAACATCTACTGGAATCGGATGAAAACTTCCACGTCCCCAACACCAAATGGAGGCCTGAAAACTTCGACCCATATTGTTCACATTCACAGCAGACCAAGAAGCTATAACATAAACAAGATACTGCACCTAAAATGAAATCACTTCAATCAACACCATTACAAATTTAGTCATCTAACACAGCCTTACTGTAGAGAAATGGCTACTCCCCAGCAGTAAGATTTAAACGAAGTTTGAGATATTCAACAACTAAACAGACATCTGACTAACTAGTTGGACACTAATTGGACAAGAACAACAAAGCAAATAAAACAAATCCACCGTACGACACAACCAGACTCTTGACTTAAATAAGAAAAACAGCCACCCTCGTGCTGACCAGGGAATCATTCCTTGGTTGATTTGTTGATGAGTGACTTGTGAATGTGAGGAATAACACCTCCACCAGCAATGGTTCCTTTGATCAGTGTATCAAGCTCTTCATCACCACGAATTGCAAGCTGCAAATGCCTGGGAGTAATACGCTTAACCTTAAGATCCTTGCTTGCATTTCCAGCCAACTCCAACACCTCCGCAGTCAAGTACTCCAGTATAGCAGCTGAGTAAACAGCAGCAGTGGCTCCAACTCTTCCATGGGCTGTGGTCCTCGACTTCAACAGACGATGGATTCTACCAACTGGAAACTGCAAGTATAGAATAATACAGATGTTTAAAGATCTTCAAAAAAATCAGGAACCAAAAACTTCTTTACCAACTGAAATAAGAGAATTCAAACACTTAAAAATTGGACTATCCTATACATAAAACCTTTTGTATGAAAAAGAAAAGGCAAAGGCACATTGAAAACATGCCACTTTTTCAACAAACCGAGCAACCATCATATGTCAAAGTGAACATCTAGATATTTAAACCTGTTTGCACATCCATGCTCTACTTCAATGATACACGAACGCTATGATCCATTAATTCAAATAGACACCATCAAGCATTAAACTCCTCCAGAAATTTTAAAGCATCCTCAGAGCTGTGCAGATAAGTAATGTAACAGAAAATCCAACACCCAAAGATACAACTTTGAAGACATGTTACATGATGTGATTACACATTGATGAAATATGTCACCGCCGCGTGCGAGGGGCACCATAATATGTAACCTCCTTTTGAAAGCCAAAAATTGCAACAATAACCGGACCAAAAAATAAAAGGATCTTCAGTCCTAACACCTTAAGCATAAATCCTAGAATGGACGTTGTGATTCTGCCAAACATACTTAAGATACATGAAAAATCTGTTCTCCAAGAAGCTTAGCGATTTTTTTAAACAAATGACACTACAATTAAACATTGAAGACAAACCCTAAAGCAAACTCAACAAGATTAAACCATATTTACTCCCCAAAGGCTTTAATTCAAATCTCGCTAACAAAGCAGGTACCTTGTACTTATCGCAACCAGAAAAACCCACTAAATGCCAAAAGGAAACCCTAAATCGCACAAAACAAGTACGCGCATTCAAATAAGTCGAAACTTTAAAGCAAACCCAAGGAGAAAACTCGCTCTACACGCCACGAAACCCTAAGAAACAACCCAAGTACAGGAAAACCGAAAACCCATTACGTGAAATCACAAAACAAAACAAACAGGAGCGAACATTGACGCAAAAGCAAGAGATCTATGCTCAAGAAAGGACGGGAATTTGACTTTATACATAAAATTACTTGAAGACCAGCGCGAGAAGAGCGAGAGATGGGTTTCTTCTTGTTGTCCTTATCTTTGTCCTTGTTGGCTGCAGACTTGCCGGTGGTGATGAGACCTTTGGCTCCTTTGCCGGACATCCTGACTTTCCCGCCAAAAGAAGGTGGAGAGAGAGAGAGAGAGAGAGAGAGAGAGGTCAGAGGTGTGAAGGGGCTTGGGTTTATGGAGATTTGAGAGGGAAATTGAAAAATTGAGAGGAGAGTAGGAAAGAGGAAGACAAGGAAATGAAAGAGGACAAAAGTCGTCTCGCTTTGGTTTTATAATGAAGAGAGAGAGAATGGGGGGAGAGAGAATCACGTGGGGGTACAGTAAAAGAGCATTCGCTTTTTTTTTATTTATTTTTTTGCGTTTTACACAATTACCCTTTTTTATTTTTATTTATTTATTCTTTTCAAGTACCCCCTTCTGGTCGGGGTCTCCACCTTTTGATTAAGGAAACATGTATTAAAATTTAAATTCCTTAAATTGCTCCGTTTGCCGTTTTGTGCCACGTCTAGGTGCGGGGTGGAGAAGGGAATTATTGGGAGCATTATTTGATAAAGCTATATAAGTTGGAAATTCTCCTTCCAAAATTAAGGTAAATTAAGGATAAATCAATGCAAGGTATTTAAAGATATCAAACTATATAATAATAATAATCAGTGTTGATATTCTTTCCATCAATTGTAATTAAATACTTAAAAGGTTTTGATAGCAATATCACCATCCTCACTAGGGTTTTGCAAGAGGGAGACAGCCTACCCAAATCTAAGGTTTTGAAATTGAAGCAATGGAAAAATAATTTGATTTACAAACTTACTTAGTAAAATAATACATTTATAACGTTTGAATTCAAAATAAGTTTTTTAATGTCTTTTCGACTTTCTATATAATAGATAGGATATGAATGGATAATAAATCACATATGATATTGTATAATTAAAATTAATATAAGCAAATGAGTAATTGTAGCAATTGGCTATAAATTCATTTTTATTCCTAAATTCCTTTGGAAAATTTAGTGAATCTCTAATATATTATTGAGATATTTATTCAAATCAACAAATAAATCAAACTGTAGTGACATTTTTCAATTTAAAAAATATGACTAAATTTGTGCATTCAACTTTAAAAATATATATATGCTAGAAATTATTGATATATTTAAAAGGCACAATCAATCATTGATGTCGAATCCATGTCTTGCAAAAACTGTGATCGATAATTAAGATTTTACATCTTTCAATCCTTATAATTAAATGATTTAAAGTATATTAGATAAAACCACCAACCGCTAAAAGCTAAGTAGCATTAGATTTAATTTTAAGACTAAGGTGATGCATATCTCATAAATAATAAAGAATTAAACAAGAGTTAATATGATGCATGATTCTAATAATCAAAATTCATTATAATCTTAAAAAGCTAATAAGAACAATGAAGGTTAAAGAAATGTTTTTACTGAGTCTCAATATAAATAAGTCAAAAATTCATAAGTGCTCTAAGTATAACTAAAAATCCATTGAAATGACCTTGATTCAAAATATTAGGGGTAAAAACATGAATAATTAAAATAAGTGAAAAAAAAAATCATAGCCAAAAGACGTAAAAAGTAAGTCCATGAGAAGTTATCTTGGCATCCCAACAAAGTTCAAACAAGACGTAAAGGATTTCATCCAAATGCCTCATCAAGGCGCTCACCCGAAGTCCTTCTAAAGGTTTTTTTTTTTCTCTTTTTTTTTAATTATTTTTCTCTCAAATTTGGTAATGGGAAAATCATGTCCAATTTAATTTTTTTCTCATCCCTCCCCTCTTAGACGATGCCTCAAATCTTAGTTCCTGCTATTTCTTCAAATTTGTTTTTGGTTTGCATTCGAACACAAACCTTGTACTCTTTAACAACAGTGTGTTTCATAACTTATAAATAAGCTCTTCTTCCACTTATTTGACTTGCCTGGTATAATTTGATCACTCTACACCTATTTAAGACTTTAAGGCGACAAAACTACTAGCTAACCATCCTTCTAGAATGTATGTAGTATGGTACCCATCATATATTAGCTCTGGATTATATTGCCATACCCTTCTCAACAATCGATGAGTAACATTTATGGGTACTATATCACATACAACATCATCATTAGAGTACTTCCCAACAAATAAAGAAACTTGTATTTGTTTTGTTGATATATACAACTACTTTGTCATTAAGTCAATACAAACTATATGGCTGTACATGCAAAGTGTTAGCATAGTGTTATCAATGGCATTATTATAATTGCTCCATCAATTATCATTACACACCTTTCCCTAAACTAAACATCTAATACGAAACAAGTTGTCTCTTTGTTCAATATTATAATACAAATCATGCAGTCAAATTTCTTCTAATGAATAACTCTAATAATGGACTACTTTCATGTTTAACTCCATCAGCCTTCACTCCCCTTACTCTCAACTACCTTTTGCTACTAATCATCCTTACTTACTACTTCTACACTAGCTACAACCCATTTTCTAACCACCATGCATTTGTTAAGACAATGGGATGCTAAGTGCTTATAACTTAAGCATTTGAAACATTTAATGTTGTGACTCTATTGAGATGTCTCTATTCCATCACTCTTCTGCCCCTTATATTTAGAGTTTTACCTTTGCTATGTCTTCTCTCTATATATCTCTCTCTGCTGCAAGCTTCTATTGGAAGTAATTGATTCTTACTTGTGGTGATCTCTATCTCCTTACTTTAATAGCTAGTTTGATTGCATCCTCTAGAATGTTATATTATTGCGGCTCTATTACATTAGACTTTTTAAATTTATGCCCATAAATAAATTTGGCAATGGTCTACTTAGGTGGCTTACTAACTTCATAGCACATTTTATATCATGTTATCTAGGTTTATTATCTATTCATTCAAATGTTTCTAAGTGTCTTTGAATGGATAATATAACTATTTTCGCTGGCTGTTTATCTTTGGATCATGATATTATACAATTGCCCATATTCGATTTATCTACAAAACCTCTCGTAGTATTTAATTGAATTCTAATTATGTAAAGTTTTTAATTTAATGCATTCTCTTCTACTTATAGATAACTGTGTACAATCCCAAATAAAATTTTATATATATAATTAATTAAACCACAATACTTATCCCTTCGCTTATACTTATCATTCCCTTCTTAAGGAAATTGGATTCCTCGGCTTACTCATTAACTTACATAATATTTAGCAATCATTTTCAATTGTTATTCCCCTTTCACGGGCAGATTCTTACATGTTGCTTAGCTATTTACTACTTAATAAGATGTTAAAAAGATCTATAACTAAAGGAATAATAATAAAATTCCCTAATAATGGATTGTGTCAGGGGACCACAATGTTTAACTTGATAAATTAACATATTAGGATTGATTTAATAAGCTATTCAATAAATGGGATGATTTTATATCTCGTTTAATAGCTCGACCCATCTAAATTGCAAAGGTTAATGGATTACGTTGTAGGTCAATTCTCTTAATCCATTAAACTAATTAGACTACTTAATGGCAATGATATATTTTTGTATTAAATTATTATCTGAAAAATAAACATTTTACCTATTACATTAAGTTATTTGGGAGGGAAAAAAGAAAGAATCTTTGTCTTTTATTTGATTAGCAAGTTAGTCCATAAAACCCTTAGCAGGCTTAGTTGATGGATTAACCTAATAAATTTATGTACGGGCAGCCATATTGCTTAATTGATGCTAAGTTATAGACTTATACCCTTAGGCTTGTAAGGACTCATTCATTAGATAAATTAGATTCGATTGATAATTCCAAAACCCTAATCATTCTTGGGATACAAGAACTTAATAGAGTTACATACCATTTAAGTAGATTAGGGCTTAAGAAGGTAAGAATACTAACTAGGCCATAACCATAATCTAGAAACTCAAAGGATGAGTCAATAGGTGAACTAACCTAATTAGTAAAAGAGAAAGATAAAAAAAAAAAAATTAACCCCATAATAATAAATGAATATTATCTAAAGATAAGATTATTTTAATTAACTCATCAAAACAAACCATTGCATTAAAAATAGCTATTTAGTATGATAGTTACTATAAGAAAGAAAAAAAAACATAGTAAAACAACTTTTTACTATAAGTAAAAACTACGTATTCAATCATAGGGAATTATCAAAGGTAAATCTGACAAAAGACTATTTTGCCCTTAGAAGTAAAATAAAAGGTTACATGTAACATTTGGTACTTAAAATTTATCTTTTTTTTCAATTAACTATATAAAGTTTAAAAATATTAATTTATTATCTACAAACTTTTCACAGATAGTTATAGTATATGAACAGGGTAATTAATAGTAAAAATTAACAAAATTTAGGTAGTTAATTATAAAAATAGATAAACTTCAAATAGTTAATTGCAAAAATAGATAAAGTTCAAGTAATAAATTGATATTTTGAAACTTTGGGTAGTTAATTGCAAAAATGGGTAAAGTTTAATATGACATTAACCTAAAATAAAATGTAAAATAATTGAATAGTAAATAGTAAAATAGTAAGATAATGAAATTGTAGATAATAAATAAGGGTAAAAGACATGAAAATAACCCATACCTCAAGCATGGATGACATTATCACAAAGAATGTAAGCATGCATGCAAGTATAATAAAAAGATCTTTACAAAAAGTAAATAAAATTAAGAAAATAATGGGGGTATAAATTTCAAACTACAACAAAATGCCTCATAAAAATAACCTAAAGTGCAAAATTAATGTCAAATCTAGACATTGGCATGGGTCTAACTTGCATTAGAACTAGCCCTAGACCCACTAGGTCTAGGTTACAATTTTGGGAACCAGCCTCAAGAACTAGCCTATAACCTTTTTTTTTTTAATTTTGCACTTTTCCTTAATTCTTTTTTTAGTATGATTCATCATCATAAATTTTAAAAATCAACAAATTAAATAATTAAAATAATTAATAATGAATATTGCTCATGATGTAGTTACTTTGCATCCAAATATGTTCTTATTTAGATATATATGTGTAAACACCCCATTTTTGCCCTAATAATCAATAGTAATCAATTTTCAATTTTTTATATTTTTTTCTAATTTAGTAAAAATAGGAAAAATATTCAAAAAATAAAATAAATAGAAAAAATACATCAATTTTGGAAAATAATTGCAGAAATGGCAATAAGAAGGATTAAATAATTTTTACAAATTTTTTAAATTTCAAAAAAATACAAAAAATAAATAAAAGACATTTTGGATAAGATTTAGGTTTTAGGAGATTAGGGTGATAACCTTAGAGTTTTAATAGGTTAGCCTTCGAACCCAGAAACTCTAGTTTTCCCTTTCCTCTTTTCACAAAAAATGAAAAGAGGAAGTTTTGTTGACTAGTGGTCCAAATTATGATTAATCTGCTCAATTAGTCCTAATTCAATCTTTCCCAACCACAGTTGGGTAGCGACTCCAAAACAAAATGAAATTCCTAACTCAAGTCGAGGGTCTACATTAGATGAGCATAGGATCTAGTATAGATCGGATTAAGAATGGAAAATAAAAAATTAGACTTGACAGGATGGCAACTCCACTAGGGACCTCTCTCTAGTAGGCTAGCCACTTGAATCTCCCCAAATCGCTCCTTTCTAAGAAATGTCTTTTGATTGTTATGTTATTGCTAACCTTTCAGGGATTTAGCTAAGTTTAGGGTCAGTTATTTACTTTTGTTGTTGAGTCTGCATACATGTAATTGTGTGAGTAGATACAGTCAAACCCGGGCCGTCTTAGGACCCTAAGATGGGGGGGCCATTGTGTAGGTTTCAGGCGAAGTAATATGATCACCGTTCGGGACTGATTAGGTTACCCCACCCAATGCTTTGATATAGCCTGAGATCCATTTCTCCAAGAATGTAGGAGGCCAAAGAGCTTGGGGACCTGTTAGAACCTACCTATCTGCATACACAAAATCATGGGCTGACAACTGATTGATGATGTAATACTTTTATTTTGTTCATGGAGTTCAGATACATTTCCTTGTAATACTGTCATTATAACATAGTTCTTGTTGTAATTATAAATTTCTATTGTAATAGATGGCTAGTTCCGCAGTTGACCGCCTCCTTCGCAAAGAAATCCGAGTATGCAAACCTCTGGACCCAAAACTGGTACTGGACCACTAGTTTACTCTGTACAACCCAGAGGAGCAGGCCTTCATCCAGCAGAAAATAGGGCCCATCCTCTCACTAATAAAGTTGGAGATGAACTTATCCTTGGTACGGGCCATGCTCCATCTATGGGAAATAGAGCCCGCGACTTTCTTCATTGGGCCACATGAGATTACTCCCACTCTAAAAGAGTACACCTAACTTTTACAGGCTCCAGCACTGACCAACGAAGTGTATGTACCGAATCTTGAGGTCAGGCCAGCCGGTATCTTCAACAAACTTCTAGGTATCCGCAAAACAACAATCAACAAGGCCTTAGCAGATTGTAACGGATACTGCATACGGATGGATGAGTTGGAAGCCTGGTTCATAGCCCAAGAGATAATGGGGATCGGAAAGACATATTGTATGGGGATCCTAAGAGTTATAGACAAAGAAGGGTGAGTGCTTTCATCTTAACAGCCTTCACCACCATACTCTTCCCCACCTGAACTTTTTATGTCCACTATCGAGTCGCAAAACTGGTGGCCCAATTCATGGAAGGGAAATCTTACATCCTAGCTCTATTGGCTGAACAGATCCGGAACTTAAACTTCGTCAAGAAAAAAGGCCACGGGATCCTCCGCTCAAATATCAACCTTATCCTGATCTAGTTTGTAAGCTACCTCAAGTGTTTCAGGTTGAACTTGGTCCAAAAACTTTAGCTCAACAAGTGGACCTTGTGGACTCGTGCATAGAGAGAATAAAGCTACCTGACGACCTTACCAACCACGGTTGGGTAGAAGTGCTTAAAAGTTTCAGTGCTGACAACATTTTGTGGACAGCTAGATGGAGTTGTTGCGATAAAGTTATATTAACCTGCAGTAACTTCCAAGCCGTGCCTCTGATCGGCATCAGCGAGTGTATAGGTTATCATCCCAACTTAGTGGTCTGCCAATTCGGTACTATTCAAGACATAGTTTATCGGCCTTCGCTGGAAACAATCACATTTGAGTACCAAGATCCGAACTTATTAGTAGTTGAGAAGTTTGTTAAGCTGGTGGAAGTCAAGGTACTATGGGAGGCCCGAATCGAGAGTCCGAATGTAGACCTCGGAGAGCTGGACGGCGAAGTGGGCAAACACCGAGCCACCAGGGATTTTGTAATCCACTGGCTATATTAGACAGGGAAAGAGCATACCGGGTCCCAGATATCACTCAACTTAAGTCAGATAAAGTAGACCCAGAGTTGGAAATCTACCTAGAGCAAGTTAGGGCTCGAATGGAAGTATATTTTGAGGCTGCAGACTATAAAAAGGATATCTGGAAAGGCCGATTCAAGGAATCCGATCAAAGAAACAAAGCCTTGGAAGTTCGGCTGGAAAAGAACCAAGCTAGAGTCAGAGAGTTGGAAGCTGTCATCAACGGAAAGCCGGCGTCTACGCAGCAGAAGACCAAAAGAATTAGAAAATAAATCTATTATACTTTTTCATTTTTTTCAAGTATTGAACTCCAAGTTTCCAGTATTAATAAAAATAAAGTTTTAGTATTATGTCATCAATCAATTGTTGGCCCTTTTATTTTAGCATCCGTGTGACACATGCATCACATTTTCATGTATACATCAAACTAAGAAAAATGCGCGCCAGGTATTAAAGATAGCTCCCAAACAACCAAACCCTCCCAAGAGCCCAATCTGCACTTGTTCAAGAACTAAAATGGCAAACAGTGGCGACAACTGCAACAACACAAGTGCCGATGCTGCTTCAAACCCTAGGATTGTATCCCTGGAACAAACGGTCCAGCAGCTAGCTGCGCAAGTCCACATCCTGACTGAAAGCATTGGCCTCCTTCGCACCACCCAGCCGACTCAAGAAGAACACTCAGGGGCCAGAAAAGGGAAAGCAGTGGAAGGCCAGCCTCCAGCGTATGAAGAAATCAATTCCCACCTCAACCCGGCCTTTGAGTATGAACCGAGAGCCAACCAGGGTCCGACCTCTGATGGCTTGAAGAAAGAAATGGAGGACAAACAAAGAGAGATGGAAAAGAGACTCTTTCAACAACTGGCCGACAAAATGAAAATAATAGAGGGGCCTGACGGTTTCAAACAGGCTGGGATCACCAACTTGCTAGCATATGGGGAAGAAGTATACCCCGATAAATTCAAGACCCTAGAATTTGAAAAATATGACGACACGGGATGCCCTAAGATGCATATAAGGCTATACGCCCGGAAGATGAGCAAATGTGCTCAATATGACCAACTTATGATCCAGACCTTCCAGGATAGCCTTACAGGTCTTGCCCTAGTCTGGTATGCCCACCTGGATTTCAATCAGGTCAATACCTAGGAAAGGCTTGCCCGGGCATTCTATGACCAATATAAGTTCAACATCAAAGTCGCCCCCTCAATAATTGACCTGGGAAGTCTTCAAAAGAGACACGCTGAGTCTTTTAAGGAGTATGCTCAGCGTTGGAGAGCTCAAGCTGCCAGGGTAGCAACCTTGATTTTTGAAAAAGAGCTAACATTCATATTCATCAACACTCTCGATAAGACCTACTTTTCACATCTTGTGGCCCAGACATCATCCAGTTTTGCAGAAGTAGTGGCTGCAGGGTACCGGATCGAAAATGCCATCACAACAGGCGGACTCCAAACAATGGATCTTCTCAGGGTCACATCATCACAAAGGCCCTTGGGAGGTAACAAAGCCAAGGAGTCTACCGTCAACACAGTCAACTCTAGCAAAGCAGATAAGGTTGGGACTCGTGTGACATTCTAGACTACAAGTGCCCCAGTCCAGCACTCCCCGGCAAATCACACCCAGGCTGCTAGAGTCCCGAGACAGTTCACTCAAATCCCGATCCCGCTCAGCCAGGTCTTTGCTCGATTGTGGGCGGATAATTTGATCAGCTTCGAGATCCCGAATGACCAGTACAAGCCTAGAAATTTCGACTCAAGCCTCAAATGTGACTATCATATGGGCTAGGAGGGGCATTCTACAGACAGATGCTAGAGGCTCCGAAACAAAATCTAGGATCTGATTAACGCTGGGATTGTACAGCTGAACTTTGTTAGCACCCCGGCGCCTAATGTCAACACCAATTTGCTACCCAACCATAAACCCACCGTCAATATGATCACATCCAAAGAGCCTGGTCCCAAAGAATCCTTAAAGCAAAAAGCGACGGACCAGCAGAAAAGTCATTCCCGTCAAACTCCAGAGAAAACCCCAAATCACATATCAAAAAGAGATGGTTAGCTGGAGACCCAATAGTCGGTACCTTGGGAGAATCACATGGGAGATTTGAATACTTGGTAAACTATTCTTACACCCCAATTGTGTATGGGCTGCCTAGTGGATGGGGGCCCGAGTTTGAAAAAGAGGACAACCCACCAAAGGAAGGGGAGAAATCCGTAAACATGATCAAGTCAAACCAAAAGTCGATGGTCATAAAGTGCTATGAAGGATAGTCAACTGAGAAACAAATTCCAAAAAAGAGATATGTGTTCAATGTCCCAATACCCGCAGAGAGGTATAAGGCCGCACCGTTTGACTATCAGACCCTTGATCAAGAATGACCCCCTATGGTAGGAGGAATCGCTTGCTTTGGGAGAGTATGTGACCCGAAATATAAAATCTCAACTGAGGAGCCCAATACGGAGATAGGAAAGGAAAAGGAAGAGAGGCTCACTGCATTTACAAAAATGGTCAAGGCGAGCAAATATAAGATCATGAAACAACTGAACAAGGTTGTAAACATCCCATTTTTGCCCTAGGAATCAATAATTTTCAATAATAATCAATTTTCAATTTTTCCTAATTTTTTCCCAATTTTTCCTTAATTTAGCATAAATAATAAAAATATTCAAAAAATGAAAATAAATAGGAAAACACTTCAATTTTGAAAAATGATTTTAGAAATAGCAATGATGAATAATAAATAATTTTTACAAATTTTTGAAATTTCAAAAAATACAAAAAAATAAAAAAATTGCATCGTATATGTACAATTTGCGATGTAAATAAAATCGGGAAATTGGGCCAGCTCAGCTGGCTCGTGTGTGCGCATGGGAACCGTGTGAAGGCTGAAGGTCGCAAGTTCGAATCCCCCCCGCAGGCGCTCGGCAAAAATTTTTCGTTCTTTTCCCTGGAGCTGCCACGCGGCAGCATGTGATTGGCCGAGGGAAGTCACGCGCGTCGCGCGTGATCGTCTTCTTCGCGAGCCCAGCCGGAGGAAAAAAATACGACAGAAGTCCGACGAAGGCGAAATCGGCCGTTTTCTTTTTAATCTTCTAGATTAAAGTCGAGATAAGGCCAAATCCATCAGATAAACCAAAGGAGCACAAGAGATTAACATCAAATCGTCGGGATAAAATCAAATCTAAAAAACGGAAAAAATTCGGATTTATCCAAATCGGCCAATTTGAGCTTATCCAAGAGGTTTTCCGGACGCCTATAAATAGAGAAGAGCAGGAGGAAGCCAAAGCACGAAGAAACACGAAGAAAAAGTGAGAGAAAGGAGCAAATCGGAGTACGCCGGAGAAGCTTGGAGCCGCGACCATCTATCGGATTTGAGCCACCGCAAGGAGACGTTCTGGGAGTAAGCCACCACCACCATCGGATTCAGCACCCTCAAGAAGCTAGGATTCGACACTTCACCCGCCGCAAACGACCGCCGGAACGCCGTGAACGAGCCAACCCCGCCGCCGTGACCGATCCGATCCGACCCGACCCGATTCGACCCGCGCACCGACCCGGATCCAGGTAAATCGGATCTTTTCGGGTTTTTTTATTTAATTAATTTATTTGGTTTATTTATTTATTCCGAATTTGTTATTTATTATTTATTATTTGTTTAGTCATTTATTTATTTGTTTTTGTTTTATTTTCAATAAATATGAAAAATGTAGAAATTAGATTTTTCTAGAATTAAGAAAAATGTAAAAAATAATAATAAAATAAATAAAATGTAAAAAAAATAAAAGAATAAAAAAATAGAATAAAATAATAAAAAGATTAGGAAAAATAATAATAAAACTTTAGATTTCAAAATAGGATAGATAATAACTTAGGATAAAATGTTCTAGCATAAAAATTACAAAAATTTATAAAAATCACAAAAACTTATAAAAAATCACAAAAATCATAAAAATCATGAAAATTAATAAAAATTTAAAAATTATGAAAATAGAAGAAAAATTCAGTTTTAGCACCTAGAAAAATCTTTTTCTTCAAATAAATCAAAAATTGATGTTTTCCCAAAAAAAAAATCATTTTCAAAATAAAATCAAAGCTTAGGCTTAGAAATTTTTAGAAAAATTCCAAAAGACGTTAAGAACTTAAATCAAAAGAGTTTGCAAGAATTAAAATTCACCAACAAATCTAAAGTTTTTTCAGAAAAGCGAACTACGGCTTGTTTGATCCTGAGTAGCAGGTACGTAGGCACCCATTCGGGTCAACCCCTAAAATAAAGAAAAATCATTTTCTCAAAATAATTCTCAAACATAATAAAAAGTAACAGAAACACAAATGAAATACATTTCTAAAGATAAACAATTTTGGGAGATTAGGTGGTAACCGTAAAGGTTTTAATAGGTTAGCCTCCGGACTTAGAAGCTCTGGTTTTCCCTTTTCCTCTTTTCACAAAAATGAGAAGAGGAAAGAACGACGACTAGTGGTCCAAATTAAGACTAATCCGCTCCTTTAGTCTTAATTCAATTTTCCCAACAAACAGTTGGGTGGCGACTCCAAAAATTAAACGAAATTCCTAACTCAAGTCGAGGATCTAGATTAGATGAGCATAGGGTCTAGTTTAGATCGGATTAGGAATGGGAATTCAAAAATTAGACTCGACAAAGGTTCCAGCCCAAATATCACTTATGGGCTTCCTTACAACCTCTGAGCCCCACAAGGAAGCACTCTTCAAAGTGCTCAAACAGATCCGGGTACCAGAAGGCATCGCTACAGACAAATTAAGTCACGTGGCAGATTCTATCTTCACCATGGACTAGATATCTTTCTCCCCCGAAGAGCTAGGAGAGGACGGAGACCAACATACAAAACCGCTATTCATAGTGGTAAAATGCAATGACACGATTGTCTCCCGAGTATTCATCGACAACGGGTCGTCCCTCAATGTTTGCCCATTAGCTACTCTCGACTTATTGGGGGTCGATCCAAGTAATATTAAACCTAGCTCGACGGTGGTCAGGGCTTTCGACGGGTCAAAAAGAGACATAGTAGGGGAATAAGCTTGCCGATAGAGATTGGCCCGCAAGTGTTCTACATATCCTTCCAAGTCCTCGACATCCCAAGATCTTTCAACCTACTTTTGGGAAGGCCATGGATACATACCGCTAGAGCCATACCTTCAAGTCTCCATCAGAAGGTCAAATTCTTTGCAAATGGGCATATCGTCACAGTATTAGGCGAGCAAGATTATGCCATCTACAAAGAAACCGCCATACCTTACATTGGGGAGGGTGGTTCCGAAGACCTTGGTCTCCAGATATTCAACGAGGTGAATGTGGTGACTAGCAAGGAAGGCCATCGATTTAAGGAGGGGCAACAAGACGTTTGGACTAGGGTACGTTCCTACAGCCCAGGAATAAGCATAAGCCAGAGGTGTCAGAGGCAAGAAGAAAGAGAAGCCAAGCAACACCCAGATGCGCATTCCACCCCTCCAATAATCATTCAAACAAGCAACTACCATTCAAGAGCCAAGGATAAGCGAAGATGACGTCAGCAATGAGAGCTCAACCCCTCGCACATCCAAACAACATCCAGCTCTCAATAATTGGTTCTGTTATCCTATTAATAGCGCTAGGTCAGCTCAAGGATAGGGAACAATCGTTAAACAATTTTTATTGAGACTTCTTTACATAATTCAATAAATTACAATTTGTCTTGCTTATATATATCTGCTTTCATTTTACTTCACCCAGATCTCCCACCATCAAATGTCAATGACATTTCGCGCAGGTGAAAAATGAAAACGTTGATATCGTTTCCAACACTGTTGGGTCAGCTGTTGGAGGCAATGTCCTTGACCACAAAATAATACAAGAAAATTGGCAAAAACATGAACAAAGCGGAATTTCAATTGACGAGCCGGTGGAGATAGTAAATCTAGGAAGCGTTGAGAAACCTAGAAACCTCAAGATGGGGACCAGTTTAAGTGCCGAGCAAAAACTTAAGATGACCGAGCTGTTAACTGAGTATGTAGATGTGTTCGCTTGGTCATATGGCGACATGCCAAGACTAGACCAATCAATAGTAGTTCACAGGCTTCTCACAAGGGAAGATGTCAAACCTAAAAAACAGAATTTGAGAAGATTTAGGCCTGACATTTTACTAAAGATTAAAGAGGAAGTCAATAAATTACTAGAAGTAGGGTTCATCGAAGTATCTAACTACCCAAAATGGGTAGCAAATATAGTCCCGTTCTAAAAAAAATGGAAAGTATGTGTATGCGTAGACTTTCGGGACTTAAACCAAGCTACACCAAAAGATAACTTTCCCCTACCTCACATTGATGTTCTGGTGGACAACACTGCAAGGAACCATCTTTTCTCATTTATGGACGGTTTCTCAAGATATAACCAGATAAAAATGGCTGAAGAGGATAAAACTAAGACAACTTTCATTACAACATGGGGAACTTTCTGTTACAAAGTCATGTCCTTTGGCTTGAAAAACGCCGGGACAATGTATCAGAGAGCCATGGTTGCAATACTTCATGACATGATGCATCGAGAAGTCGAAGTATACGTCGACGATATGATATCTAAGTCTAAAGAAGAAGAAAGCCATACAGATATCCTGAGAAAGTTGTTTAAGCGATTGAGAAAGTTCCAGCTTAAGTTAAATCCGGAGAAGTGCACTTTTGGGGTCACAACGGGCAAGTTGTTAGGGTTTGTCATAAGCCGGGAAGGCATTAAAATCGACCTTGACAAAGTAAAGTCTATATTAGAGCTACCTTCCCCACACACTGTCAAAGAGGTAAGAGGTTTGCTGGGAAGGTTGAATTATATAGCTCGTTTTATCTCACAGCTCACAGATAAATGTCGCCTACTATTCCATCTGTTAAAAAAGAACGTCGCAGTAGAATGGGACGACGAATGTGAAGAAGCGTTCAGGACAATCAAAGAATATCTCATAAAGCCTCCAATCTTGATAGTCCCAAAGCAAAGGAAGCCCTTATTCCTATACCTCACGATACTCCCTGAATCCATGGGATACGTGTTGGGGCAAAAAGATGAAGAGGGAAGAAAGCGTTCCATATATTACCAAAACAAGAAATTCACAGACGGGGAACAGAGGTATTCAGAAGTAGAAAGGACTTGCTGTGCTCTAATTTGGGTCATGCACCGGTTAAGGCAATATACCATTTACTATCACATTGAGCTGCTGACAAGATATGATCTTCTGAAGTACTTAGCAGATAAACCCGTTTTGATAGGGAGAATCTCTAAATGGCAAATGCTCTTATCAGAGTTTGATATCACATACATAAATCAAAACTCGATGAAAGGGCAATCTTTAGCCGACCAATTGGCGGAACACCTTGTCGAGGGAGATTCCCAAGAGCCACAAGTCCAATTCCTTGATGAAAATATATTAATAGTGGAAGGTACACTATTAGAAGATTGTGGGATAGATTGGAACCCTAAGTGGAAGATGTTCTTTGACGGAGCTATCAACGTATTCGGTTGTGGGATCGGGGCAGTGTTGATATCCCCAAACGACACACAATTCCCTTCAGCAACAAGGCTTACATTTCCATATACTAATAATATCGCGGAATATGAGGCATGCATCCTCAGCCTCAAAATGGCTTGCCAAATGGAAATCCGTGAATTAGAAGTATACGGAGATTCATCACTTATCATATTACAGACAAGAGGGGAATATAAGACTAAAGACCCTAAATTGGTACCATACCATCAACATTTGACAGAGCTAATAGAAAAATTCGAGGCAATCACTTTCACATACGTCCCGAGAACTCAGAATCAGCTTGCAGATGCACTCGCCACATTGGCATCTATAATTCAGATAACAGGGGGAGTCGAAGTCCAACCGTTGAAAATAGACATCAAGAATCGGCTCGCCTACTGTTTAGTAATTGGGAAAGCACAAGATAATAAGTCCTGGTATCACGACATCAAAACTTTTCTCCAAGAAAGCAAATACCTTGAAATGGCTAGCAAAAATGACCAAAGAATGCTCAAAAGGTTAGCAAGTCATTTCTTATTAAGTGGGTCTATGCTTTACAAAAGATCGTCTGATACCACATTGCTAAGATGTGTGGATAAAAATGAAGCATATGAATTGATGAAAGGAGTACACGAAGGGGTATATGGACCTCATATGAACGGCTACATGTTGGCCCGAAAAAGCATGAGGTTGGGCTACTATTGTCTAACCATGGAATCAGATTGCATAAAATATGTCAAGGATTGTCATTTGTGTCAAGTGTATGCAAACCGGATAAATGCTCCGCCCAACAAGTTGCACTCGTTGTCTGCACCATGGCCTTTCTCCATGTGGGGAATCGACATAATCGGCCCGATCACTCCGACAGCATCCAATGGCCACAGGTTCATATTGGTAGCCATTGATTACTTCACCAAGTGGGTGGAAGCTTCATCATATGCCAATGTCACCAAAGGGGTAATAGTCCGATTCTTGAAGAGGGACATAATAGCTCAATATGGAGTTCCTAAGTCAATCATCACCGACAATGGTACCAATCTTAACAACAAATTGATGACAGGTTTATGTCAACAATTCCACATAAACCATAGAAATTCAACTCCCTACCGACCTTAGATGAACGAGCAGTAGAAGCAGCTAACAAGAATATAAAAAAGATCATCGAAAAAATGACAGTCACTTACAAAGATTGGCACGAGATGTTGCCATTTGCTCTCATGACTTATAAGACTTCAATTAGAACATCTATTGGAGTTACCCCATATTCATTGGTATATGGCGCTGAGGCAGTCTTGCCAGTCGAGGTTGAAATACCATCATTCAGGGTTCTGTCAGAAACGCAGTTAATTAAATCAAACTGGATGAAGAAGAGACTTGATCAACTGAATTTGATTGACGAAAAAAGACTCATTGCATTGTGTCATGGCCAGTGTTACCAACAGAGGATGGCCCGAGCATTTAACAAGAAAATGAGGCCTCGATGCTTCAAAGAAGAGGATTTGGTGCTAAAGAAAGTTCTCCCGAATGCTCAAGATTCCAGAGGGAAATTTACCCCAAACTATGAGGGTCCAAATGTGATAAAAAAGGTATTGTCTGGAGGTGCTCTGATATTAACTCAAATGGACGGTCCAGAATTGAGAGACCCCATTAATGCAGATGCTGTTAAGATGTACTATCCTTAGGCAAGGGAATTGAAATTTTGCCATTGTTTATGAAAGCCAAAATTCAATACAAGTTTCGTTGAGTCCAGTTTTCATTTTTTACAAGCAAAGTTAATGTCTCTAAATGGTTGATAATTCAAACCAATTCTCATTAAAACAAACATTCCTAAACACATTACCCACCACTTCACTAATGAGTGATGAACATCGAAATGATAATGAATCTCAATAAATTTTGTAATATAATTCTACCTACTTTTGAGCATTAGAACCTGGTGCATTAGTAGGTAATACTACCATCAAAAGAGCCATGCGCACAAGAAGAGAAGCACATCAAGACCTTCAGCCTTATTTTAAAGCAAGAGTAAGCAAAGGAGAAGCAAACCAACTCGAAAGTTCGGTTGTTTGGTTACTATATGTGATAAATTGGTAAACATCTTAACATAAATAACTATCATCCACATATCATAAAACATCCTTTATCAAATCATTTAACCCATTCAGTAGAAGCATTTTCAAAGGCCTAAGTTAGTCAGCCCACGTTGGGGTACTTCCCTAAACATCCTCTCGTAGGGTCAGCACATCGGGTCACGTTTTGAGACATGTCTCCCTACTATAGGTTAGTCAGCCCACAATAGGGCACTTGCCTAAACATCCCCTTCAAAATGTCAGCCCACAATGGGGCACTTCCCTAAATATTTCTCCATGCGTAAGTTAGTTAGCCCATAATAGGGCACTTTCCTAAATATCTCTTCTCAAGGTCAGCCTGTAGGGGCACCTTTCGAAACATTTCTTCCCCAGGGTCGCAATTCTAAGAAGACGCTTCCCACCATAGGTTAGTCAGCCCACAATGGGGCACTTTCCCAAACATCCCTTCAAGATGTCAGCCCATAGGGGCACCTTTTGAGGCATGTCCTCTCGCTATAGGTTAGTTAGCCCACAAAGGGGCACTTTCCTAGATATCCTTTCTTGAAGTAAGCTCATAGGAGCACTTTTTGAAGCTATCGATTAGTTAGCTCATAGGAGCACTTTTTGAAGCTATCGATTAGATGGGAGCACCTTTCGAATTTTTCGATAACCGATTAGTCAGCTCATAAGAGCACTCTTCGGAAGTATTTTTCCCTAAACAGTCGCTAATCTAGCAAGATGCTTCTATTGACAGGTAGCCAGCTCGTAAGAGTGCTTCCCAAGACAATCTTCTCTTTAAGGTTACTAGTCCGATAAGACGTTTTCTATCATCAGCCATTCCACTTACAATAACACACTCCTAAACAATCCTTGAGACATTTCCTATTGCCAATTAGTCAGCCCATAGAGTACTTTTTTGGAAAATACATTACTCTAGATTGCTAGGTAGTTTAGGACCATTTCCTAAGCAATACCAACCGTCACAAAATACTCGTGGGGTTATTAGCTTGTGGAGCATTTTCCTACTAGAGACCCAATTCTAGATAACCAGCCAAACCAATGCGTTATCCATTCAGTCAAGAGGCCAAAAATTGCGTCTTTCTTGTCTTTGTAGTTAAGTTTTGCAAACTTTACTATAAAGAGGGGCAGCTGTAAATACCCCATTTTTGCCCTAATAATCAATAGTAATCAATTTTCAATTTTTTACATTTTTTTCTAATTTAGCAAAAATAGGAAAAATATTCAAAAAATAAAATAAATAGGAAAAATACATCAATTTTGGAAAATAATTGCAGAAATGGCAATAAAAATGATTAAATAATTTTTACAAATTTTTGAAATTTCAAAAAAATACAAAAAATAAATAAAAGGCATTTTGGATAAGGTTTAGGTTTTAGGAGATTAGGGTGGTAACCTTAGGGTTTTAATAGGTTAGCCTCCGAACCTAGAAACTCTGGTTTTCCCTTTCCTCTTTTAACAAAAAATGAAAAGAGGAAGTTTTATTGACTAGTGGTCTAAATTAGGATTAATATGTTCAATTAGTCCTAATTCAATCTTTCCCAACCACAGTTGGGTAGCGACTCCAAAACAAAATGAAATTCCTAACTCAAGTTGAGGGTTTACATTAGATGAGCATAGGGTCTAATATAGATCGGATTAGAAATGGAAAATAAAAAATTAGACTTACAATATGCATCCAAATATACATGGGGAAGTGGAGCCATTCTAGAATTTTATTATTATTGAATGAAATGATACAAATATTATAAGGACACATAAAACCGTATATTTATTACAAGTGAATCCTATTTTGATCTAAAATAAATAAGAAAATATTTATTTCCTTACAAGCGGATCTTATTTCTAAATAATTGAAATAAATAAGGGAGTACTACTCCCCTTACAAATTTTTTATGAAGCTAAAACATTAAGCAAATTTCAAAATCAAAACACCAAGCTAAACTTTATCTCAATCAATTCGACTGCGATTAAAGGTTGATCCCACTGTACTTCCACCAAATGGGTTGAAATCGCTGAAATATTTATCTAATTCACTAAATGTGCGAGATGGTTGTTGTTCCCAAAACTGTACCCTTAGCTAACTGTCCAAACATGTGAATGTTTCCATACTAACAAGCGAAAGATTATGCCTTCAGTCTTCCAATCATAGACCTCTGCTATGCTAAATGCTTGCTCCACAACAATCGTGGACGTTGGAGCTGGTAACACTTGACGTGTCATGCGAGATAGAATTGCATAAACATCCACATGCCTTCTTTGCCAATCCATTATGTTGATCTTCCAAATCCTTACACTACCATTAAATTCAAACTTTGTTGTTAGATAATTGTCAAGTTCCGTATAGGACTAATCCTTATCCCCCCAAATGTTTTCTAAATCTTTTTGTAAGAATATTGTCTCTAACCTACATGCTTAGAATTATCGGAACTTAACCACTATATATAACAAAAAAAGTAAAAAATAAATCATTCGTCACCTTGGTTACTTGTTTGACCACTTTAAGGTTGGAGAAAGTGAAAACAATATTATAGTAGGCATTTAAATAATCAATTAAGCCATCTAATTTGTAGTAAGGGTCTAATATAGAAGTAATAAGATAAATAGTAGAAATTCCCTTATAGTATTGCAACCATTTGGAAACCATTTCATGTACACAAGCCTACATAAGCATATCGTATCTAGCTCCATGTAGCATTGATCTAATTGTATGTTAATTGCTTCTAAAACAAAAAGAAGTACACTTAGCTATTACACTTGGAAAAAATTTTCTATGCTAGAATAATAAACTTTGAATACATTTAATAACCTTTGGCATGCATCCCAAGGATGCACAAGAATATCTAGTATATGTATTATTGCAAAACTACATAGTGCAACTTTGTATGGAATTGTACTTTGCAAAAGTTAATACGTTGAATTCCACCTTGCTATGCATCCCTTTTAATTTTTTTTTTTAGTTGATTATCTATGTAAAATTTTTGCCATACCTTATTTACAAAAGGGTTATCTAATATAAAATCAATAACCATTTTAATTGGAGACAATTTTATATCTAAAGCCGTCTTGCCATCTTTAACACATCAATTTAATATGTAACATGTGCATCAAATGTAAAAGAAGGTGCCATCAAGGCATGGTTGGCAAAGCATTTAGAATTTCAAAATTGATGTGGTGTTTACTACAACATTATCAAGATCAATAAAAAATTTTTTTTGGTCAAAATGAGTCATCTAAAATTTAACTTAATTATCCTAAAAATATTTTAAGCAACGTGCCTCTCGTTAAATTTGTGAAGTGATAGAAGTCTTTTTATGCATTACACATGTTTCATCTATCCAATGTGTAGTAATTCTAATTTATGAATTTTGTTTTCACTTATCTATCTACATTTCAACACATATAGACACTTATGTATCTAACACACTAAACTTACTTTAAGTTCTCGTTTTCCAAAATTATATTGTTTAACAATATCTCTATACATGGTTGAGGGAAAAAAATGTGTGTGTACTAGGACTTAGAATTTGTTGTTTGTACCTCATACGAAATGAATTAGTCCCTACATTGAATGGATTATGCATAGTTGTCATCATCTCAACCAATCCTTCTTTTTGCTTCTCAATACCATAGCAAAATAGCAATGGGGGGTTTAATATGGAGTGTCTGGTTAAGATTTGCTACCATGACTTCTCCAACCAAGACTTCGTAGGTGTATCAACCTTATGTGTTTGTTGAGCGTGTCATATTTATCTCTACTGTTCCATTTATAAATAATATTGCAGTACTTGCAAAAAGCTCGAATGTTTCCATCTTCACTTGTCACTTTACAAAAATGTTTAGTAAAAATTGCAAACCTATAGAGTTAATGGGGCAAACTTATGGGTTCACTTTAATCACCCTATTGTTCTTGGGTTTCTTCTTTATGGGTGGTTCTTCATCTTGTGAATCCTGTAAGTCGTATTGCGATTATAGTGGTATTATATGCTTAAAACCGAGTAGTGGAGTAGATTGATTTAAATTAAATTCATCCCCCCTGTTCAAATTGTAATATTCAAACTCATCGTCAGCTTTATGGATATGCTATTGTGGATTTTGCACCGCTTTTCCTTTAGCCTTATATTTGCTGCTACCAAACTTCTTGCTAAAGGTAAAACTAGTAACACAATGTAAAAAGCTAGCTATTTTATATATATATATAAAAAGAGAGTAGAAGCATAAGTAGTGTTGAGCAATTAAAACAGGAAAAATAGTTGAGCTAGAAGGAAAACAATATTTTTTACAAAAATTTAAAGTGAAAGGGAAAAAAAAATTCTAGTATGAGTGTAAGAACAAAAACTTAAGTAAGTAGACCATAAGAAATTGTGGACTTTCAAGAGAAATATATGGCACACAAAGAGAGAGTGTTATGTCTTGTCCTCATAAAATTTTTCTACCCTTTATATCGTAAATCCTTATCTTTCATCTAAATGTTATAAAACATTCATCTCCAAATGTTTAAAAAAATTTGCAGATATTCTCTGCTTCATTTAGAAACACACTAACTAATGTCTGCCTCTTTAAATTTTGAATTCATTTCTAAATGCTCACATGTATAACACAAACAACTAATTTGAATTTAAAGGTTCAAATCACTATGGTTTTTCTAATTTTTGTCCTCCCCTCAATTATCCTTTCTCCTTTATCTTTTTTTCTTATTTATTATGCTTCGTCCAATTGTTGTCAGATGTTGTTGTGACTTGTGATTTTTTTTTTCATTTTTAAAAGCTACAAGCTACACCAGAGGTTAAGTGTTTAATGTTTAAGCAGTGTCTTTATTGTCTATTGTCTATTGTCCTTTTCCCTTTTTTTTTTCTTCAAAGCGATTTGGACCCATCGGGTTAGATAAGTTTGGTGGGTAAACTCACCATGGACCCATGGGACTTGATCGTCCCTATACAATTCCCAACTTATACGAACTGATCATAGTGTTGGTTCAAACTTGTTGTACTAGGTCTCGAGCGAGTCACGGGTCTAACCCAGCTCATGACCATATCCAGTCAAATCAACTAAGTGCATTTAAAATATTATATAAAATTACATAAATATATATACTTGAAAAGATCAAAAGACAAGGAAAATACTTTTACAAAGATCGAAATAATTAAAAAAAAAGTAGTGCATTTTGTACTAAATTTTCATATGAAATTCACCAAAAATTTTACAAGTGTATAAAATTCCTCAAAATCTATCATAACTTATATCGATATGTTAGTATTATATGGTAAATTTTCCAAATTACTATCTATCCCAAATTATTAAAAAATAATTTTTGAATGTCAATTAAAACCTTACATATAACGCTTAACCCTTATAATTTTTTCATATTAAGGTGTTGGTTTGATAAATTTCCTAAGAGATCATTTTTGGGACTTAATCATACCCTTTAAGTAGGCCGACACCTTGATGGTGGTTGGAGTGATGGGCATGAGTTGATTCTGAGTGTTGGTAATTAGGAAACTTTGAATTTTCTAATTATTTATGTTCTTGCTATTTCATTGTGCTCCTTGAGCTGTAAGTACCTTATCCTCAGACTATTCTATGGTAATGTTATTATAATTAATTTATATAGTAATTTTAGTCATTTTTGTAAATTTTAGCTACATATTATTAAATAAGCTAATTTTAGAATAAATTTTAAAAACCCAAGTCATTGGCCATGTAAAATCGTCATAATATTTCCTATGATACTTTACATCATTTATGATGCATGGGTACCAATGTTATTATTTAATGGAATGCTATCTATTTATTTTGATTTTTTAAGCCCTCTTGCAAATAAAATAAAGAAATTATGATTAAATAATTAATTACTTGAACAATAATTATTCTTATACCCTAATGCTTATGACCCTTTTTTGTATATATTATGTTGGTGATTTATGGCAATTAGTCATTTTAATTCCCTTTTGATCAAATCTCACTATAGTGAATTCAAAAGTAACCTTACTTTATCATTTTGTTTGAATTAAAAATGTTTTATTTAAAATTGGGTACTTATGATGGATGATTTTAGGCCAAACAGTGATTATTTAACAAAATTACAATATTTTCCTAAGAAAGTATCATGTTTTCCTTTGTAATCACATTGTAATTGTCGGTCGATGGTGGAAATTCTCCTAGACCTTGTGCACCTTGTCTAACTTATATAGGCAAAAATAACAAACATGAGTAAAAGGGTGCTAGAGATGGTTCTAGTGCCTATACTCCCATCCTCAAGTCAGTTAGGGACTAAAGGTGAGAAGTATTCCCAATCAACTATATGGAAAGTGAGATGAGAGTATAAAGTTCTTCTTAGTGCTTGCACTCTTGAAGAGTTGATGGGGCTTATTATGAACAAGGAGAAAGGCCACTATTGGCCATCTAGCATTTAATGTAATGAGGCACATTTAATGTTATGTGGGCTCCAGAGGAAGGTGTTTGACATCTATTCTTCTTTCTCTTTGTTGTTTAAGCTTATGTATGTGTAGGCCATCATTTGTGCATGGGGCTTTGTAGGTTTGTTTGGTGCTTGGGAACCTAAAGCCAAAATATACATATGGTAGTAACTATACCTTAATGAGCCTTCTTTGCCAAACTTTTATAAAAGTTATGAGTACTTGAGGTCCTGTTTGACATTTGTTTACCATTGTAATAGCAATTCTACTTCTACTATTACCTTATAAGATCTAACAAAATGACTATATAAATCCAATAAACCTCTCTATCTTTTCATTATTGCGTAGTTAGCTTGGTTATTTCAAATAACACCTTGAAATTTATTGATTACATAAGGTAAGTAGTAAGTTTAACTTTACCTTAAGATATAATAACTATCTATTGCAATAGAACTTTATATAGAATGTTATAAAGAACCTTTTTAAGTTATCCCATTTTCATTAAACTAACTTAAATACGTTTTTATAGCATTTATGTGTATATCAAAGTCTTAGCCATAGTCTATAGCTTAGGTAAGTTAGTCTACTTCATAGTAGTTTTGATTTTTTAATAAGGAATTGTAAATTATTATACTGTTTGTAATTGTAAGTAATTGCTTGTATGTATGTAATGTATGTGGTTGCCTTAGTTACAATAGCTAAGTCTACCTATTTAATGTGACTTATTGTAATCTATATTGATATGTGTTGAAATGTTATACTGCTTGATCACCCTATGGACTTACTAATTCTTTATTGGCTATAGTAAATGGTTCATGCATATTATCTTCCACATCTTTGCAATGATTACACCCTCCAAAATTTATCTATCAAGTGATGAATGAATATTTTCCTTTTTTTAACCTTGCTAAACTAAGTGACAAGGGAGGAGGTTAAAGGATAAGTTGTAAGCAATCATGGGGATAATTCAAAATGAGTATTAAAGAAAACATATGGTCCACTTCCCAATCTTGGGGTTGATAGGGGGCGTTTTTATTGTGTGGTGAACTCCTGAAAAACCTATATTAGAGTGGGGTTAATTTCTTTATTTTCACACCAAACTAGTCAACATCATATGGATGACACTTTGTGTTCGTTGCATCTCATTTAAAAAGGACTTGATGTGATATGTTTAATTATGTGTGATGATTATCCCTTACCACTTATACGTCAAGGTTATATTCACTCCACTGTAGGCTTTTTATAGCTTCTCTAAAAGACTTGAGTTCCAAAATGCTTAAAATGCCTATGGTAGGTAAAAGTTGAAGGGGATAGGATCAAGTGAGGAAATCAAACTAGTAACCTACAGTATGAATAATGTACTCTTGAGTGGGGCATTAATCTAAGCCTTGAATCCTAATTGTAATCAATTGAGTTATTATATGAATGATGCATTATTCTTTTTAAGTATTGGCTATTGATTTGTTGCTTTATGTATGCTAAGATGTCATAAAAAGTTAACACGTACGATAAAACTATTGAATTTACGGTGTGACAATGCACTAATATGTGGTGACTATGTTAAAAAAAATTATACTTTATCTTAAGTTGGCCCATTTCATACTCAAATCATATAAATTTGAGTTGAATTAGCCCAACCCAACTTGTTTACTTGTATTTAATTGATCACTAGAAGAACAAAGTTATATGTATTGCATGCTCTATATGTGGGGCATATAAAAATATTTGACCAATTGGATTATAAACATAAATATTTTGAACTACTTTTAAAGATATTTAAGAATTACTCATTATAAGGCTAAAAACTACTTACTCAACAATTATGAAAAGAAAATGCTACTTATTTTGATTTGTTAAGATGTAGACTTAATTTGAATCTGTTTCCAAACATAAAGAGCCAAATTATCCTATGAAAAAGTAAACTAAAATAAAGTAGCATTTTTGTTCTAACTCTATAGGAAGATGGAGACCATCAAATCTATTACACTAATCGTTCCACATAGACCATCTTGCCGGGCCAAGAAATGATTCCTATAAGCCCATTGTGGGCTTAAAAAGCCCGAACGCAACATCCATGCCGGTGCTCCACCACCGACGTTAAACCCAAACTTCTCTCTCTCACTCTCTCTTTCTCTCTCTCTCACGCGAAACAAAAGGCTCCCGAACTCGACGGAGACGATGGCAGCGGTAGAAGTGGAGAAGATGCAATTAGAAACCGCCGTACATGACGAGACCTGCTCCACCAAGACGGTGGCGAAGCAAGGAGAGGGTCTCCGGCAATACTATCTCCAACACATCCACGAGCACCAGCTTCACGTCCGTCAAAAAACGCACAACCTGAATCGCCTCGAAGCCCAACGTAACGATCTCAATTCTCGAGGTAAATTTGAAGTCTTACATGCAGCTTAACCTCTTTCTATCGTTACTTGGTATTTTGAATTTGATTCAATAGTTGGATGTATCGACATCGTGATTTTTAGTTGGTTAGGGTTTACCGAATTAGGAATTCAGTTATTGTTGTACTGTTTCGGATGAAAAATTAGGCATCTTGGTCACTTGATTTGTAATTAGGAGGTGTCATCGGGTAATTTGGGCGTCGGTGTTGTATATAAGGTAAAGATTGTACATTTACATTTAAATTACACTCGAATTATAAAAATTATCAGAATAGGAAATTTAGGTGCACTGAGAAGTAGAGAATTCCGGATGGGGCATGGATTGCAAATGCACAGGTATAGTATAAGATGGCGATGCAGGCACTTCCCGGAAATGTTTATTGGGTTTTTAACCATTGAGTTCCTGGGCTTTAATGGGCCAGAGATCGTGTCAATTTAGGTAAATCAGCAGATTGTTGGTCTTATATGTGGAAAACTGAATGCATCTGTAATAGGGGAGTTCATGGAAGAGAGACTAGGAAGTAATTTATCGTACCGATGGAATGTTAAGTGATGTTTCATTTTATGTCATTATTTTGGAAATGGAAATCTGGTTTTGTTGTTTGCTGAAAATTCATACAGCGGAAATGAAGAAGTTTTTCTTACACCATTTTAGTTTTAGTTTTGAAAAAATGAATTTAATCCAATATTAATAATTCAAGATTGCATATTGCGTAGTGAGGATGTTAAGAGAGGAGCTCCAGCTGCTTCAAGAACCTGGATCATATGTTGGTGAGGTTGTTAAAGTAATGGGAAAAAACAAAGTTCTAGTAAAGGTATGCCCTCTCTTTGTTCTTTAAAATTGTGGCATTTAATGGAGTGTGTGACGCCTATTGACTTGGACCCCATTACTTTGTCAGGTTCATCCAGAAGGGAAGTACGTGGTTGATATTGACAAAAATATTGATGTTACTAAAATTACACCCTCAACCAGAGTCGCTCTCCGTAATGATAGCTATGTTTTGCACTTAATTTTGCCAAGCAAAGTTGATCCCTTGGTAAACCTTATGAAAGTAGAGAAAGTTCCTGATTCTACGTATGACATGATCGGTGGCCTTGATCAACAGATTAAAGAGATTAAGGAGGTATTTGTATGCCCTGTTGTTTCTATAATTAGTTAAATATTCATAGGTGCTATTCCCTTGTTCATCGTTTGATCCTCCTCCTGATTGCTTCAGGTCATTGAACTGCCAATTAAGCATCCTGAGCTATTTGAAAGCCTTGGTATTGCACAACCAAAGGTAATTTCTTTTGCTTCATCTGATTCCTGTTCAAGGAGAGATAACCTGCGTCCCAGTAATTTGTGACCAATCTCTTTACATTTTGGTAGGGTGTTTTGCTCTATGGGCCTCCTGGTACTGGGAAAACCCTATTGGCTAGAGCGGTTGCTCACCACACTGATTGCACATTTATAAGGGTTTCTGGTTCTGAATTGGTCCAGAAGTATATTGGAGAAGGTTCAAGAATGGTTAGAGAACTCTTTGTTATGGCAAGGTTTTCCTTTTATCCTTAAAGCTGTTAGTGGATTGGGTTTGAATTTCATCTTTCTGTCTTCCCTGCTTTTCTTTTCCTCCCCTCCTTAAGTCATGTCTTCTGAATTAATATATTCAGAAGACAAATAGATAAAGATAAGCCTTATAAATCAGCCCCTTGGATAAAACTCACAAGCCTTGTAAATCAGGCCCTTTGATAAAACTCTCTCCTGTATCTTCTCTTGGACGATAACTAATGGAGAAGCATTTACCACATGTTATTTTTTCACTTTTGTTTTTATAAAAGTGTGGAGGCATCAGCTTTCTTTGTGTTCAAGCAACACTAATATGAATGACAGATCAGTAAAAGAGAATTTCGTATCAATAATTAGGGTTTTCAGTAGAGAAAAGTACCTGAGCAAGTTACCATCTCCTCTCGAGTGATGAGTGAGAAAATGCTTTCTCCTCTCTCTATCCTCTGCCCTTACTCCCTCCCCTAGAGGACCACTTCCTTTAGGTAACATTATACACACTACCAGACTTAGGAAAACTACCTAGCCACCCACTCACCCGTCTGAATCATTGCCTAAAATGCTGCCGGAAGTCCCCTGCCACCCCCATGGACAGCCAGGAAGCTCCTCCGACCACCGGAGCTCCCAAGCAATACACCATCACTCCATAAATCCACCGGATATCCACACAAAAGCGCCAAGTTCAAGGCACCCCATTAAGGAAAAGGAAATTACACTTTTTCAAACACATGGAAAGTTCACAGCTGGCCTTCCCAAAAGAGCAATTTTGGAGTCTTGTACCCTTGCCACAGCCAACATCCTTGACATACTGTCTCCTCAAAAGGCCACACACAACGTCTCCTTTCTCAACTCTAACTTTATCCACCCCCAAAATCCTTCCCTTAATGGCAAAACCACATTGGAATCTGCAAACAACCAAAAACACCCTCTTTCCAGCCAACACCAACCGGAAAACCAACCACCTAAACCAGCAAAATCCTATGCCACAACTTGCCTTCAGGGAACCCCTCCAACCCCACCGGACTTCCATCTCCGTTTTTTCGGTAATTGACTTCCATCTCCGTTTCATTCCACCAACTACCTCTTTCGAAATACCCAAGGTAAAAATCCCACAATCCGTTGAGGATGAGGGAGCCACTTATCGGGAGTTTACACTAGTAGGGTACTTCATCGGTCGCAAAATGCCTTACACCCTTGTTCACGCTATAGCTACCAAGCTCTGGAAGGACTTCGGACTCCAAGGCATCCTTGCCAACCCTGATGGCTTCTTTTATTTTCAATTCGACAAGGACAAAGACATCACACCCATCTTAAGAAAGTGTGGTTCTTCTCTAAACGCTTCCTCATCCTTCAACGGTGGAGGAGAGGAATGAGGTTAGACAAGCCTCAACCCACCCATGTTCCGGTATGGGTCACTCTCAACTGCATACCATGCGAGCTTCTCTTCATGGAAGGTCTTAGCCACATTGCTAGCGGGGTAGGTCTGCCCTTAAAGGCCGATACCCTCATGGCCTCTAGGCAACGCCCTAACCAAGTACGCGTCCTAGTGGAGCTTGATGGAAGAAGAGAGCTGGTTAGGCAAATTGAGGTCGAGAGAGCCGATGGTTTCCTTGGCCTTTGTCAACGTCGACTACCAATGGATCCCTCCTCATTGCAATAAATGCCAGGTTTTCAGACACAAATGTCAAACACCCTCCGCATCCTCATCGACAAACCCTTCCAAGCTAAGGGATGAAGAAGGGATGCAACCTCCCCACACCGATAAAACCAAACAAAACAAAGCAACAAACACCCCATCCCAAAAGAATACCTCTAGTGGAAACCATCCATCTCTTGGCCTTAACCACCCGATACCGGCTACACTCCAGGACAGCATAAAGGGTAGCCTAGCTCAAACCAAGCGTGAAGCTCTCTAAGGCCGTCCCCACCAGGCTTCCAACTTCGAGGGTAAAGATACGGAGACGGAAGAAGCCAACAACCCCTTACCACAAACCAACCTACATAACAGCCAAGAACCATCCAAAGCAAGCATCCCGCCATGCAACACCTCTACCCCCATACCTAACCCCATCGAGACGAACAAAACAGCAGCAATCGAGGACAGCGTTTATGAAAACACTCTACTGTCCAAACTAATTGACATAGCGTCCAAGACACCTAGAAGTAGCAGTAAGGGAAGCAAAGGCTCCAACTCCTCTGGTAAACGCAAGAAGAAACGGAGGAAGAGGCGTCGTACTTTCACGTAACTCCTCAAGGTCTCCATTGTCGCACTCTTACCCATGAATATAGCAACATGGAATGTAAGAGGGTTAAATGAACCTCTCAAAGTGGCGGAAATCATAAATGAGTGTGGCATGAATAGAATATCCTTAATAGGGATATTGGAAACCAAAGTGAATACTAATGGTAAGGCAACGTTTGGGACCACATTGACAAGTAGCCAGCAACCAAGTCGTGCCCAAGAGAATTTGGATAGCATGGCAACTGAGAGTGTGGGATATCCGCACTGTTATGGAAAGAACTTAAATATCCCTTTGCATAGTGACTCATCGCAGCTCCAATACTAGCTTAAATGTCACCTTCATATACGGGGCTAACAACGACAACAATAGGAGGGAATTATGGAGATATCTGGAAGAACTTTTCCTCACACACGCGACCATCCCGTGGATGGTTCTTGGGGATTTCAACATAACCAAATCTCCCTCCGAGAAGCAAGGTGGTCAAGGGTGAATGACTCCCGCTATGGCGGAATTCCAAGCATGCATAGCCAAGGTCGAATTGGAGGACCTAAGATATATGGGTGATTTCTTTACATGGACAAATCGATAAGCTCACAACCCCATTTTGAGGAAACTTGATCGCGTCATGATCAACCAAAGCTGGATGCAAACTTTCCCAAGCACTCAAGCCAAGTTCCTACCCCCCATCTTATCGGACCATTCCCTATCCTCACACACTTAGACTCCACACCACAGGTAAGGAAGACACTTTTCAAATTCTTCAATTTTTGGGTACACAATGCAGGTTTCAATGACATGGTATCCAATGTATGGAGCATCGAGGTAGTCGGATCCAAAATGTATCAAGTAGTAAGCAAGCTTAAACTACTCAAGGAGAAATTGAGACAACTCAACCATACCAATTACTCCAACTTGTCTAACCGAGTCAAAGAGGCCAAGCAAACCCTCCTTTAGTTGCAATCCAACATCCATAGCATCGGCAACGCATCCCAAATGGAAGCTGAAAGGTTCGCTTTCAAGGAGTACTACCTATTAAGAAACGCTGGAGAAGGATTCTTCAAGCAAAAATCAAGAATAAAATGGCTAAAACTTGGAGACAAGAATACTTCATTCTTTCATAAATCCATGCGAAACCATCACAACAGGAACCACATCTTTTGTATCAGCCGAGAGTATGGGAGTGAAGCAATAGGTGACGAATAGGTGAAGACTCTAGTAGTTGCCCACTTCCAACAACTCTACAACAAGACATACCCACTAATCAACAAAGAACAGATATCTAACCTAGTGACATGGAAACTCAATGATCAGCAATGAGAAGAGTTGCTGCACCATACACGGATGAGGAAATCAAATGGGGTTTCTTCTCTCAAGCAAATGAGAAGGCCTCGGGCTCGGATGGATGCACAACTCTCTTTTTCAAGGAAACATGGGGAACAATAGGCAAGGACCTCACATCTGCTATCAGGGAATTTCTCCAGTCGGGGCATCTACTCAAAGAATTAAACTCCACCATACTCACATTAGTCCCCAAACTCCCCAACCCTGCAGCACAGGAGAGTTTAGACCCATAGCATGCTGTAATGTGCTCTATAAAGCAGTGTCTAAGGTTCTAGCTACTCGTCTCAAGAAGTTGTTACATGCACTAATTGGTAGAGAGCAAGCTGCATTCATCCTAGGACGAAAGATCACAGACAACATCCTAATCACCTAGGAATTGATGGCAGGATATCAGATGCAAACAGGAGCTCCTCAATGCACACTGAAGGTCAATCTCCAAAAAGCTTATGATACCATACGATGTGACTTTTTAATTGAAGCACTGAGATCCATGCAATTCCCACTTCACTACTGCAATCTCATAAAGCAGTGCATCTCCACTACAAAATTCTCCATCAACATCAATGGAGAATTGGCAGGCTATTTCTCAAGCAAGCAAGGTCTAAGGCAGGGGGATCCTATTTCCTCTTACTTATTTGTTGTAGGCATGGAAATCCTCTCCACTACTCTTCGAAGACTCCTCTCCAATCTCGATTTCTCTCCCCACTGGAGATGTAAACCGGAGCACCTTACTCACTTGTGCTTTGCGAATGATCTCCTCATATTCGTTAAAGGAAATGTGCAATCCATATCCCTAATCAGAGACACCCTCCAACAGTTCCAAGCACTCTCAGGTCTAGCAGCCAACAGCTCCAAAAGCTTTATATTCTTCTCCGATGTTCACTCCAGGGATAGGCAACGCATCCTACAAGGTCACCCAATTCTAGGAAGGCAAACTCCTAATAAGATACCTTGGCGTCCCTCTCCTCTCCACTAAACTCAAAATGGAGGACTGCGACACTTTGGTGGATAGAATCATAGCACGCATCACCATGTGGACTTTGAGATTTCTATCATACGCAGGCCGACTTCAGCTAGTTAGATCAGTCTTATTCTCTATGCAGGTCTACTGGAGCTTTGTATTCCTTCTTCCCAAGAAGATAACCGCTAAGGTAGAGCAGCTAATTAGGAACTTCCTTTGGAGTGGAAACCCTCACACAGTAACCAAAGCCAAAAAGAAGTATGTAAGCCCCTCAAATGTGGTGGCCTAGGGATCCCCAACCTTCACCTTTGGAACAAGGCCCTATAAATCAAGCATATTTGGCACCTATGCAAGAGTGGACAACGAAGCCTATGGCCTGAATGGGTACAATCAACCTTGTTGAAGGACAACGAGCCCCAACTATATGCTCTTGGTCTTGGAAGAAGCTCCTAAAACTAAGACCCCTAGTGCATGGCAACTTTCGATGGAAACCGGGAGATGGCTTATCCATTTCTGTCTGGTCCGATTTCTGGCTACCCACGGGTCCTTTGGATAGCCTATTCTCATCAAGATAGATCAGAAACTCTGGTATTCCGATAACGGCCAAACTATGCTCTATAGTGGACAACAACACATGGTGGCTACCAAACTATCCACCATGGACAGACTTTTGTATTCCCGCGCACATTCAACTCAATCACTCCACCTTTGACCATCTCCAATGGATTAACACGACTTCAGGGGAATACAACATAAAGAGTGGATATTTCTTCCTTAATCCAGCTGGACCAACAGTCCCTTGGTACAAAATTATATGGAATGGAATTACCATACAAAGACACTCCTTTATAGTTATGGCTAACTTGGTTGGGAAAACTTTCTACCCTTGACAAGCTGACCGCATGTGGATTAGCCATATCCTCGACATGCTACCTATGCCAACGGGAAGCTGAATACCACTCACACCTATTTTTCAAGTGTCACTAATCATCTCAAGTATAGCACATAGTGTGTGACCTGGCTCATTGCCCTCCTTCATGTAAGGATTAGCAAGGCATCAAACGTGTACTACTAGCAACGACTCAGTCTTCCGCCAAACTTCACCAAACATGGAGAGCAAGCCTCGCTGCCACTGTATACTGCATTTGGAGAGTACGCAACAAAGCACGACTTGGGAACCCTACCCTAGCATCTCCTTCTTAGCCAATCAAATCAAATCTTATATTTATAGGGAGTAATTTGATAGGGCTTTAATTGTATCAACTACTATAAGTATGGTACTAGCATTGTAATTGAATTTGTAACCGACTTTGACGGATGTATCGTTATTTCCAATCAATAAATTATGAATTAACCAAAAAAAAAAAAAGTACCTGAGCAAGAACTAAGGCCAAGACTGTAATTTTTCTGACTAACTTCAACTAACACTTCTTTTCCTTTATATACCAGTCTGGGTCCCCTCTTGACTTATTTCCCTTTTTGCCCCTGATAACCCTACACCAACTCACTCCACCACACTCCCTTTACATGACATCCTCTATATAGTACAACACCCCACATACTACTAACACACTACAACCCATCACAAGCCACACAACACCACCACACAACAGAAACTACGCAGAACAGATAACATACAACACATACAACTACACCATACATACACAACACACACACCCACACCCACACCTTACACCACAGAAACTACAATACCACGCAATTATAGCTAAGCACCACTACTAGGCCCTTCCCTCCTCTTATAAACATCCACAAGAGGAGCTTTCACTCTTGGTATCTTATCATACACATGCAAATGTTCACATGTCCATGTACATGTTGATACATTTTGCTGAAGGAATTACTTTTTATCCTTGGTGACATATTGTTCCTGTCTTGACAGGGAGCACGCACCGTCTATTATTTTCATGGATGAAATTGACAGTATTGGATCTGCACGGATGGAGTCTGGAAGTGGCAATGGTGACAGTGAGGTACAACGGACGATGTTGGAGCTTCTTAACCAGCTTGATGGATTTGAGGCTTCCAACAAGATTAAGGTATGTGGTGTGGCATCAATTAATGATGTCTACATGTGTTGGTGCCTTTACTTTCAAATTCTGTGGCACCTCTCATCCGATTTGACATAATGTCCCACAGGTGCTGATGGCAACAAATCGTATTGATATTCTTGACCAAGCTCTTCTCAGGCCTGGAAGAATTGATAGGAAGATTGAATTTCCAAATCCTAATGAAGAGGTAATAACTGGTCTTCCTTTTGAACATTTGACCACTCTTTTGATATCCTAATGTGGTCCTGAAGATGCTTAGTTGTATGTCATTAGCCTATATGCATATATGTTCTTTGCTTTGTTTTAAATGCCAACATACTCTATTTCACCACCCTACAGCAGCTTACAGAATTTTTCTCATATTTCCTCTTAATATAATTCATGTGGATTTCCTAAAGAAAGGGAAAGTAATTTGTTTTGAATTATCCAAAAAAAAGTACTTTGTTTTGAAGACAAAGGAGTAATCTCTGTGTAACTAACGAAATGGTACTGTCAATCTTGTATTTCAATCTATTGGGACAAACAGATTGGTTTTTGATGAAAATTGACAAATTCCTAATATTAATTTATGTCAAATAATCTGCATTTTGCATTATCCTCTTCTTGTTCTCTTGTAAGTTGTTGCATTCCCCTGGTACACATCTCGGTGGGGAGATCAATCTGTTCACATTGGTGGTGGATTCCTTTTCTGTGAACTACTCCCCTTGTTTTCTATTCTGGCTTATTACCGAGCAGACCAGTTTTCTCATTGCGATGTTTGGGTACTTTAGCCAAGTGTACCCCAGGTTCTCATTTGAGGCTCCCAAATTGTGGTTTGCATGTTTTGATGAACTTGCAACATTCATTGTAGCTTTTGTTTACGGGTGGAGGGAGGGAATTTTGAGGCTCAATGTGAATGGTGGAAATATATGACATCCATATGTTGCGATCTGTGTGCTTATTGACTCCTAGAAGATGCATCATTTGAATGTTGTGTTACTTGTGAAAGTAAGTCACACGCTGTTATAGGATCGTCTCACGTTTTCCTCTTTTGATTTTTAATTACGAGATCTTGTTCTAATTTAGATTTTAGGGTTTTTCTTGCTCATTTACTTATGATGGATACTTAGGATTCAGGTTCGTTAGAGAGAACTCAACGATCTCACTATTGTTAATCACACAAAATTTTTGCTGGAAATTGAATGTTTTCCATGGCTGGAGATGACTCCTTTTTGTATAGGTATGTTTAGTTACTACATTTCTTTTCCCACTACTCCTAATGTAATTGCCCCACGTTCCATTACCTGCACATACTGACTCCACACTTCCACATCACACGCCCACTACTCGAGACCCACAATTGGATAGCAATGGATTACATGGACACAATAACAGATTCCAGGACACAACACACATGATGTTTACACATGCACAGCAGATCAAGACAACATGTTATGACACTTATTACAGTACACAACACATGACTTATACACTAAACTTCCATCAATTGTTCAAGAATCCTTCTTTGATCCTCTTCAAAAATAAACACTTTCAAATGGTGCTAACCCTTCATGTGAACGTGAGCTAACCTCACGTGTAACATTTGTTCCCTCCTCAAGAGTGCGTGTGACCTCACGTGCAAACATGGCATATCATTGTATGATCATTTCGGGTTCTTCTCATGAGGCTTCAGCTGTTGAATAGTTCTCCCAGTGAATTAGAACTTCTGGCTGATTCTTGGTCTGTCATATATCCAACACCGCCTTAGGATGGGGCACCACTGCACCTTGCTGCACTGTTGGTATTATTTGCTTAACTGTAGGAGCTCCTTCAAATTTTTTGAGATAAGAAACATGGAAAACTGGATGTATTTTCACTTGAGGAGGTAGTGTAAGGCAATAAGGGATTGTCCCTACTCAGGCTTCTACTGGAAAAGGACCATAATATTTTGGCGTGAGCTTCTAATTGCGCCTATTAGCCATTGACATCTGCCTATATGGCTGTAGACAAAGCCAAACCAAGTCCCCCACTTGAAACTCTACTTCACGGTGTTTCTTATCGTAGTGGGCCTTCATGTTTGCTTGGGCCCTTACTAATTTCTACTGAAGCTGTTGCTAGACCTGATCCCTTTCACTTAGTGTGAGTTCCATTGATTCTAATTTAGCCATACCCGAGCAATAAGATATCAACCAAGGTGGTGATCTGCTATACACCACTTCAAAGGGAGTGGCCTTTAACATTGTATGAAACCCCGTATTATAACAAAATTCTGCCCAAGCGATCCTTTCTATCCACCTCTTAGGTCGATCCCCCATAAAGCATCTTAGGTACATCTCAATGATTTGGTTTACCACCCCAATTTGTCCATCACTTTGAGGGTGGTAAGAAGAGGAGAAGGCCAATTGTGTTCCCTGCAGTTTGAATAACTCTTTCTAGGGGGCACTCGTAAAAGTGGCATCCCGATCACTTACAATAGACTTAGGCATCCCATGCAATTTAAAGATGTTATCAAAGAACACTTTGGATATTGAAATGGCTGTGTGAGGATGAGTAATGGGCAAAAAATGAGCATACTTCGAAAAGTGATCAACAATGACAAAGAGGACCGATTTCCCATTGGAAAGTAGCAACCCTTCAATAAAATCCATGAATATATCTGCCCATACCTGAGTGGGTATTTGCAAAGGCTGCAAGAGTTCCGCGGGTTGTAGTTGCTGAGTTTTACTCCTTTTGCAAATTTCACAAGCTCGCACGAACTGTTTCACTTGCTGTTTTAGGCCCTTCCAATAAAAATACCTCGTAATTCGATGGAGAGTTTTCTGATAGCCTTCGTGATATGGAGAATAGAGGGCCTCGAGGATAGCTGCACATAGAGTTGAATGAGGAAGTAAATAAACCCATTTTCGAAAGAACACCAAGCTATCCTTTACCGTCCATTGTGGATTGAGACCCCGGTTTCTACCCTTGATTTAAGCCTTTGTAATTCTCGGTTTTTTCTTACTTCATCTCTAACCTGTTCAAACAGTTGGAGATGGGGACATGAAATGGCCGAGAGGTAGGCTGTATCCTCTTCCTTTCGGGAGAGTGCGTCAACAACCTTATTCTCACGGCTTGCTTGATATTCTATCTCGAAATCAAATCCAAGCAGCTTACTAATCTAGTGTTGCTGGGGAGAAGTGGTCATGCGTTGTTCCAGCAAGTATTTCAAGCAATGATGATTGTTTTTCACCAATAACTTTCTTCCCCACAGATATGGTCTCCAATGGCGCACTGCCTTTGACAAGCTGATCAGCTCCTTTTCATATGCGGCTAATTTGAGATGTTGCCTTGTGAAGGGTCGATTGAAATGAGAAATTGGTTGCCGTTGCTGTTGGAGAATTGCCCCAACTCCTCCCTCGGATGCATCACACTCCACGATGAATGTTTGAGAGAAATCTGGTAAGGCTAGTGCTGGAGCCTCTGTCATTGCAGTTTTCAATCCCTTAAATGCCATTTCTGCCTCTCTAGTCCACTGAAAGCGGTTTTTGTGGAGCATCCTTGTCAAGGGTTCAGCGATCTTCCCATAACCGGCTACAAATCACCTATAATACCTGGTTAACCTGAGGAAACCTCTCAAAGCAGTTACCGTCATGGGTTTAGGCCATTTTAACATGGCCTCTACCTTTGCTGGATCCGCTTGTACTCCTTCCTTTGGGATGATATGGCTTAGATAAGCCACCTGTTCATGAGCAAAAGCACACTTTGTTTTTTTTAAATATAATTGGTGTTCTCTTAAAAGCATGAATACCTTCTTCAAGTGTTGCAAGTGTTTTGTCCATGTTCTGCTGTACACCAAGATATCATTGAAGAAAACTAAAACAAACTTCTGTAGACTTAATTCATCAATGCCTAAAAGGTTGAAGGTGCATTCGTAAGCCCAAAGTGCATCACTAGGAACTCAAAGTGTCCACGATGAGTATGAAATGCTGTCTTCTTCAAATCTGCCTCATGCATTTGCACTTGATGGTATCTTGAGGCTAAGTCTAGCTTGGAAAAATATTTAGGTCCACTCAATTCTTCCAAGAGTTCCTCTATGATAGGAATCGGAAATTTGTCCTTGATGGTTTTCTCATTAGGCATGCGATAATCCACACAAAACCTCTACCTGTGATCAGCCTTTCGCACTAACAATACAGGGGAGGAAAAGGGAGATTGACTTACTTGAATGATGCCTTGAGTTAACATTTGTTCATGCTGCCTTTCTATCTCATCTTTTTGCTGATGTGGGTATCGATAAGGTCTCACGACAACTGGAGCAGTTCCTGGTTGTAGTGGAATCTTGTGATCGCAAGGCCTTGCCGGTGAAAGCCTTTGCAACGACTGGAATACACGGTCAAACTCCACCAGCAGCATGTGCAACTCATGGCTTTTCTCAACTTCCTGCATTGCCCCTAAGGTTGCGTCTTCCTTCTTGTGATCGGGTAACCCCTGCAACTCAACGCCTCTCCCATTAGCATGAAACTTCATCATCATTTCTCGAAAATTCCAATCAATCGCCCCCAAGGATTTCAGCCAATTTAGCCCCAAGGCTACATCTACTCTGCACAAGGGAAGGGCATAAAGATCTACTTCAAACTTCTGATGCTCTAGAATCAAGCTTACACCTTTGCATATTCCCCCACTCCGCATGCTTTCCCCATTGGCTACCACGACCTTAATACCTAGTTTTGGCTCCACGGGCAGATTCATCCTTTTCGCCCCCACCATGTCCATAAAGCTGTGTGTGCTGCCTGAGTCAACTAGTACTGAGACTGAATTACCCCCAATGCTCCCTTGAAGCTTCATCGCTTGGGTTTTACTCAACCTAATCATAGCCTGGAGTGATATTTCTGTCGGCTTCCCATTGTTCACCTCTACCTCCTCATTGTCCTCGTCTTGACCCTTTTGCTCCTCTTCCATACATTCCAGCCAAAACCACCTCTTACAGCGATGAACCACAGAAGATGGCTTGTCGTAATTAAAGCAAAGTCCCTTCTCCTCCTCTCTTCCAATTCTGCTTTACTTAGCCTCCTCACATAAGGGTTCGTGACCGAGTTAGCTGCTGGCAAAAATTTCTTCTAGGGCACCTCTCCTTCCGCTGCTGCCACTGCTTTCCTTCTTTGTGCCTCTGCGTTTGCCTCTGCCCTCATAGCCACTCTTCTCCTCTCATAAAGTCTCGCGAGCGCTACAGCTTGGGTCATGTCCTTAGGGTCTTGAATTAACACGTTCACAAAGATAGATTCCTGCAAGTTGCCAATAAACAGAGCTATTTCTTGTTCTGTTAGAGAGGGTATTTGGCCGATATCTAGGTGAACCGGTGTCGATATTCCTCAACTGTTCCCATCTATCGTAGCTTAGTCAGCTCTCTTAGCGGATAGCTTCGCAGTGGTGGTTCGAATTGCGCATTACACAAGGTTTTGAAGTCCTCCCAAACAATTCCAAGTCGGTCTCTCTCCATCTTGAGAAACCATAGTTGAGCTTCCCCTTCCATGTGGTAGGTCGCCAACTCCACCTGATCCTCCTTTGGAGTTCTTTAATGCCTAAAGAAATGCTCGCATCTATTCAGCCACCCAATAGGGTTGGTTTTCCCATCAAACCTTGGGAAATCCAATTGCACATACTTCAGCACCACTGGACCCCTATTGTCTTCCCTAGCCACCGTAGGACCCCTCGACATTCTTTCCTTCGATGAACTTCCTCCACTCGCTTCCTTCGACTCCTTCGACTTTCCTTTTCTTGTCGACGTCTTTGTTGAAAGACCTGCCAACTGTAGTGCCATCTCTTTGACGTGGGCTCTTTCTGCCTTGTACATGCTTAGGAAGTTTTCGAATTGTTGGAGTTGTTTGAGCTCGTTCGTCATGCTTGGCTCTAATACCACTTTGTTATAGGATCGTCTCATGTTTTCCTTTTCTATTTTTTCAATTACGAGGTCTTGTTCTAATTTAGATTTTAGGGTTTTTTTTCTTGTTTACCTATGGTGGATACTTAGGATTTGCGCTCGTTAGAGAGAACCTGACAATCTCGCAATTGTTAATCACACGAGATTTTTGCTTGAAATTGAATGTTTTCCATTGCTAGAGATAACTCCTTTTTGTACAGGTATGTGTAGTTACTACATTTCTTTTCCCACTACTCCTAATGTAATTGGCCCATGTTCCATTTCCTGCACCTACTGACTCCACACTTCCACATCACACGTCCACTACTTTAAACCCACAATTTGACAGCAATGGATTATATGGACACAATAACAGATTCCAGGACACAACACACATGACGTTTACACATGCACGGCAGATCAAGACAACATATTATGACACTTATCACAATACACAACACACAACTTATACACTAGACTTCCATAAATTGTTTAGGAATCCTTCTTTGATCTTCTTTGAAAATAAACACGTTCAAATGGTGCTAACCCTTCATGTGAACACAAGCTAACCTCGCTTGTAACAAGTTCACATTGTGGAGTTGCTCATTTTGAGTGTGTTTTACACGCAAGAAGAAAAGAAGTCATTATTAATTTAGTGTAATGGTTGTGTCTTGTTGTGTTTGCTACTATTTAGTAGTGTCTTGTGTATGTAATATGTGTCAATTGTCATGTTGTTACACCCAAGGTTAACTTGCGTTCCCAAGATGCAGTGGTGCCATTTGAACTTGTGTATTCACGTAGGAAGACAAGGAGTCGTTCGTGAACATTTGTGTTGTTGTTTTTGTGTCTTTGTTATATCCTTCTTGTTGTTGTTGTCTTTATATTATGATGGTTGGTTGAGTATTATGTATGTGTATTAATTGAGTCATGTAATTTGTGTGTATTTGTGAGTAGTGGTCTTGGTGTGGTCTATGTAATTCGGTTGTTAATCTGTTATTGTAGTGGCCTCTGTAATATTGTTGAGTTGGTCAAAGTATAGAGAGTTGGACGTGACTAGGGGAGGAGATGTGGCAGTTACCATAATGAGTAGTGGGGTTATGGGCTAAAGAGAAATGCAGTAGCTAGCATGTATCATGTACTAAAAGGGAGTTTAACTCCAGCAATGAAAGTTATGTTGAATTCCAATTTCTTTTGTGGTTATTCAACTAGAGATCGTCATGACCAAGGTAAATGCGGTAGGAAGACACTAAAGTCTAAGCTAGAACTTGACATTGTGGTTAACAGACCTATCATGAGAGTTCAAGAGTGATCCGATAACAAAGGGATATCAGAGCCAGACATGTCGAATGACATCAAGCAATTCCAGCAACAGTTTGAGAATTTCATGGCTATGTATAAGGTTGATAGGGTCCAAGTTGAAGAGATGTCACTGCAATTGGCGAATCTCTCCAAGGAAATGTTGGTAAAGAAGGGAAAATTGAAGGATCAGTAGGAAATGAGTGGGGGAAATGGCCGAACATCAAGGGGCTCAGCAGTGTTTGGCGAAGGAGAGAAGGGAATGCTAGTGCCTAAGTATGCGTGCTTGAATTTTCTGAAGTGTGATGGCAAGGCTGACCCTATTTGATGGTTAAAACAGATGTAAGCATCTTTTTAGGTATCAAAAAACTCTTAAGGGTGATAAGGTGGTTTAGGCGACCTACCATATGGAAGGAGAGGCTCAACTTTGGTTTCTCAAGATGGAGAGGGATTGGCTTGGAATTGCTTGGGGGGAATTCAAGGCCTTATGTAATGCTCAATTCACGCCTCCTCTGTACAGTAACGTATTAGGGGAGCTTGCCAAGTTGAGACAAACTGGGTCGGTGGAGGAATATTGACAGAAGTTTATCTAGGTTGTGGCCTAAACGCCCTCTTTAGCACTTGATTAGGAAGTGGCCTTGTTTATCAGTGGGTTAAGGGGATCTATATTCGTGGATGTGCTAATTCAAGACCTTGAGGATCTGACCCAAGTAGTGGCATTAGCAAGATTCTGCGAGAGGAGAAGAGTGGTGATGAGGGTGGAGGCAAAGGCGCTAAAGAAAAAGTTTGTCCCAATGCCGACCACTGTCACTAATCCCTATGTTAAAAAGATGAGTAAGGTTGAGATCGAGGAAAGAAGGAGAAAGGGGCTTTGCTTTAATTGTGATGAGCCATTCTTAGTAGGCCATCAATGTAAAGGGGTGTTTTGGTTGGAGTGTTAGGAAGAGGTTGAAAAGGGTCATGAGGAGGATGCTGTGTAGAAGGATGTAAATGAAGGGGAGCCAACAGAAATATCACTTCAAGCAATGGTTGGTTTGAGCAAGCCCCAAGCAATGAAACTTCAAGTTCGCATTGGGGATGAATCCATCACTATACTTAGTTTATTTGGATGGCACTCACAGCTTTGTTGATGCTGCTGAGGTGAGAAGAATGGGTCTGACAATGGAGCCAAAGGAAGGTATTAAAGTGATGGTAGCTAATGGGGAAAGCATGCAAAGTGGAGGAATATGTAGGGAGTATATCTTACTCTAGCACAGCAAACGTTTGGAGTTGATCTTTATACCTTTCCCTAGTGTAGAATAGATGTGTTGGGAGTGAATTGGCTGAAATCCTTGAGAGCTATTGATTGGGATTTTCAAGAAATGATGATGAAGTTTCGTGTTGATAAAAGGGATGTGGTGTTGCAAGGAGTCCGGGGTGTTCGATAATGGAGGGGATAAGGTGTTCCTAGTTGCTATGTAGGAAGTAGAGAAGCAACATGAGTTATACTTGTTGATGGCCGAGTTTGACATATTATTCTAACCTCTCAAAGGGCTTCCACCTGTAAGGCTATGTGATCATAAGATTTCACTATAGTTAGGAACCGCTCTTGTTGTAGTTAGGTCATATAGATACCCGCACCGGCAGAAAGATGAGATTAAGAAACAATGTGAGGAGATGTTGGCTAAGTTTGACATAGTATTCTAACCTCTCAAAGGGCTTCCACCTGTAAGGCTATGGGATCATAAGATTTCACTATAGTTGGGAACTGCTCTTGTTGTATTTAGGTCATATAGATGCCTGCACTAGCAGAAAGACGAGATTAAGAAACAATGTGAAGAGATGTTGGCTAAAGGAATCATTTAGATAAGTCAATCTCCGTTTTCTTAGCTGGTGTTGTTGGTGAGAAAGGCTGACTAGAGTTGGTGATTTTGTGTGGTTTATTGCAGACTTAATGAGAAGATGGTAAAGGATAAGTTCCCAATTCCTGTCATAGAGGAACTTTTGGAATGAGGTGAGATATTTTTCCAAGCTAGACTTGACTTCAGGTTACCATCAAGTACGCATGCATGAAGTAGATGTTGAAAAGACTGTTCCGTACACACCATGGACACTTTGAATTCCTCATAATGCCTTTTGAGCTTTCTAATGTCCTTTCAACATTTTAGGCCTTGATGAATGAAGTTTTCAAAGGGGTTCTATAGAAGTTTGTATTGGTTTTCTTTGACGAGATCCTTGTCTACAGCAGCATGTGGATGGAGCACATGCAACATTTGAGGGTCTTTGTGCTTTTAAGAGAGCACCACTTATATTTGAAGAAGGCAAAGTGCGCTTTTGCTCAAAAACAGGTGGCTTATTTAGGCCATATCACTTTAGAAGATGGGGTACAAGCTGATCCAGCAAAGGTAGATGCCATGTCAAATTGGCTGAAACCCATGTCTATTATGGCTTTGAGAGGGTTTCTTGGATTAACCGGTATTATAGGTGATTTGTGGCAGAATATGGAAAGATTGTGGAACCCCTGGCTAAAATGCTCTGCAAAAACAGTTTTCAATGGAGGAGGGAAGTAGAAGAGGCGTTTGAGAAGTTGAAGACGGCAATGGCAAAGGCTTCGGTCCTAGCTTTACCAGATTTTTCTCCACTGTTCATTGTTGAAGGCGATGCATCAGAGGGTGGCATTGGTGTGGTTCTCCAACAGCAAGGGCAGCCAATCTCTTATTTCAGCCAACCTTTTATGAAACAGCACTTAAAATTAGCCCATCTAGGAAAAAGAACTTATCGGGTTGGTGAAAGCAGTGAGACATTGGAGACTGTATTTGTGGGGGAGGAAATTTCTGATCAAGACTGACCACTATAGTTTGAAGTATTTGCTGGAACAAGTTACAACTTCTTGACAGCAACATTTGATTAGTAAGCTGTTAGGATTTGATTTTGAAATTGAGTGTTGGGCAGGATGAGAGAACAAGGTTGCTGATGCACTTTCCTGGAAAGAAGAAAATGCAGCATGTCTCTGTGTTATTTCTTGTTCCCAACTGCAGTTATTTGAACAGATCCATGAAGAAGCTAGTCAATCACAGGAAATACAACAGCTGAAGTTGAAGGCAGAAGCAGGAGAACTCAGGCCACAATGGACGGTGAGAGATGGGCTGGTGTTCTTTTGGAAAAGGGTTTATTTGTCCCCCCAATCAGCCTTATGTTCAACTATCATTGATGCCTTGCACTCTCCCTATCATGAGGGTTATCAAAAGACTTCATTGAATCACGAGGGACTTTTATTTGAAGGGACTAAAACAATAATTAAGACACTTTGTGCAAGCTCACAAAATATGCTAGAGGAGTAAGTACAACAGTTTTAACCAGCAGGGCTCTTACGACCTTTGCAAATACTGACTTAGGTAAGGGCTGATGTATCTATAGATTTTATTGAAGGCTTAGGACTCTCCCACGGGAAGTCATTCCTTTTTGTCAGTGTTGACTGATTTTCAAAATATGGTCATTTTCTGCCCATTAGTCATACTTAGTCCTTACACAACGATTTTGATAGCAATAGTATTCTTTGTTCCCATATTTAAATTACATGGGATGCCTGAGTCTATCGTAAGTGATTGGGATACAACCTTTACAAGTGCTTTCTGGAAAGAGTTATTCAAGTTGAGTGTTACACAATTGGCTTTCTCTTCTTATCACCTGCAAAGTGATGGGCAAATGGAGGTTGTAAACCGAACTACTGAGATATACTTGCGGCGCTTTACAAGTGACAGACCAAAGAAGTGGATGGAGTTGGATTGATTGGGTTGAATTTTGCTATAATACAGGATTTCATTCAACCTTAAGGCAACTCCTTTTGAAATAGCTTACAGAAGAGTACCTCCACAACTGCTGTTCTACTATTTGGAGCTAAGTTAGAGTCTAGTGTGGCAGCAACTTAAGCAGAGGTTAGCACAGGCACAAGTAACCATGAAGGCTAACTATGATAAAAAGCACTGTAATGTGGAGTTTTAGGTGGGTGAATTGGTTTGGCTTTGTCTACAACTGTATAGACAGATGTCTGTGGCTACTAGACGCAATGAAAAGCTTGCACCAAAGTTTTTTTGGCCCTTTTCCAGTGTAGGGTAGAGTGGGGACAGTAACTTATCGACTTACATTACCTCATCAAGTGAAAATACATCCCGTCTTCCATGTTCATATCTTAAAAAATTCAAAGGCGATCCTATAGTTCAGCTGATCGTACCTATAGTGCAGCAAGGAATTGTTGTCCCTGTTCCTAAGGCTGTTTTAGAGACAAGACGTGCAAGGAGCTAGCAAGAAGTTCTTATTCACTGGGAGAACTACTCGCCAGCAGAAGCATCACGGGAAAATGCAGATATGATTATGCAGACGTATCCCTTTTTCGCAAATGAGGTCACGTGCGTTCTTGAGGAGGGGACAAATGTTACACACAAGGTTAACTTGTGATCACAGGATGCAGTAGTGCCATTTGAATGTGTGTATTCATGTAGGAAGACAAGGAGTCCATGAGCATCTGTGTTGTTGCTGTTGCATCTTTGTGTTATATCCTTCTTCTTGCTGTTGTGTCTTTATGTTGTGATGGTTGGTCGAGTATTATATATGTGTATTAATTGAGTCATGTAACTTTTGTGTATCTGTGAATAGTGGTCTTTGGTGTGGTCTATGTAATCAGGTCGTTAATCTGTTATTGTAGTAGCCTGTATAATATTGTTGAGTCAGTCAAAGTATAGAGAGTTGGACGTGACTGGGGGAGGAGATGTGGCGGTTACCATACGAGTAGTGGGGTTATGGGCTAAAGTGAAATGCAGTAACTGGCATGTATCATGTACTAAAAGGGAGTTTAACTCTAGCAATGAAAGCTACGTTCAATTCCAAGTTATTCAACTAGAGATCATTGGGTTCTCTCCAACGAGCCCAAAACTCATCGTTCATCATAGGTAAATGTGGTAGGAAGACACTAAAGTCTAAGCTAGAACTTGACATTGTGGTTAACAAACCTGTCTCAAGAGTTCAACAGTGATCTTGTAAAGCATGTTGTGTGGCTGTAATATTTGATTTAATCCTGTATGTATGTTTGTTGGGTTATGTTGTTATGGTCTTGTTGTGGTTGTTGTGGTCTGGTCGATAGGGTTGTTGAAGCTGGATGTGAATAGGGCAGAGGGGTCGGTTATGGTAGTGGTGGGGTGACATGGAAATGATGGGAGTTGACAGCTAAGGACTCCAAGTAACTGCTATATACTCTGTAAACAAGAGGAGTCTGACTTCAGAAATGAAAGAAATGTCCAGTTTATTTCACTCTTTTGGTTTCATTACCAGAGATTATTGAGTTTTCTATAACAAGCCCAAATCTTACTACTAATCATAGGTAAGCATGGGAGAACTCCTAGAACAGTATTTGAGCCAGATATCATTGTTAACTGACCTCACACTAGATCCATAGACTGATCCTATACCATGTTGAGACCATATCATATGGAAAATGAGAGTGAATTTCTATCATGCTACCTACTATGTACCCTAAACTATGACTTTCTTTGTTTTTATTTAGCCTAGGGAGAGTCACGTGGCATTTGTTTTTATCATGAACTTTGTATTGCCATCCTGTTACATATAGATCTTTCAGTTGAAAACCTTTGCTGGTTCGACTGACTAGTAAATGTTGCTGCTTGCTGATATGTATATTTGACAACATGCAGTCTCGCTTTGATATTCTGAAGATTCATTCAAGAAAAATGAATTTGATGCGTGGGATAGATTTGAGGAAAATTGCTGAGAAGATGAATGGTGCATCTGGTGCTGAGTTGAAGGTGTGCTACTTTTACAGTTTTACCAGCTTAGATATCATCACTTGGGATCTTATCTTCAAACAGCACCTTCTGTGCTCCTTTTTTGTTTCATACCTAACTAATTATTGCTCATTTTCACGAAATAAAGGTATTTATACATGTCTGATGAACAACTGAAGGCTTTTTAGAGTGTGTTTGGCAGTTGTATTTTGTTCATTACCTGCATGATTTGTCAGTCTTTGTTGTTTTTGCTGTAGAAGTATGCTGCCATGACTTTAGTAGATGCTTAAATGGTGATGCATGACCTTGTTCGAGGCTGGATCACGGATGAGAGAGGAATAGTTCAAGTATCTCTTTGTATTTTAGTGTGTTACGCATTATAGAAACTTCAGCGTTCCCTCATCATATGCATGCATATCTACATTAGCTGCTGTTCGGATGAGGCTTTAGGACAATGAGGAATTGGAGTAATGTAAGACATTTTCATAGAATATATGTCCAGAGGGTTTTCAAGGCACAATGAAATGCATACTTTGTAAATGAATGCCCATTGCCACCAATAGCTGTCAACTTAAGTTGAAAGTGGTATCTTCTTTTCTACCAGATTGATTTTCTTGATCAGTGGAACTGATCCAAATCCAATCGAGTATCTTAGTGTCGTAAGTTACGTGCTCCAGTTTCTTATGTGCTTTAATTTGTGTTCTGGTCTCTTGTGCTTCCTTATCTTTCAGGCGGTGTGCACGGAAGCAGGTATGTTTGCATTGAGGGAAAGAAGGGTTCACGTGACACAAGAAGACTTTGAGATGGCCGTTGCGAAGGTCATGAAGAAGGAGACGGAGAAAAATATGTCTCTGCGGAAGCTATGGAAATAGGCAGTGTTCATTCCTTACCGTTTTACTTAAATCAGCATTATAAACACGATTAAAGCCGTATTGGGCCTGCGCCTTTAGTTTCTTTAACTGGACTTTTATACTGAGGTCCTCAGTCACTGTGTAAAGTGCCAGAGTCCTATAAGATGCTCTTGAGAGTTAGTAGTGTTATCTAACGATTACTTCTGTGAAATGAGCAAACTGTAAAAATAGGATGGGCGGAGCTGTTTGAGCGGACCTTCCTTGATCTGATGGTTTATTTATCTTGCTCCGATGTGTTCCATACCACATGAAGTAATGAGTCATCGAGTGGTTGGACAGACCGATCTATATGCCATATTTTGCACCGGCAAGAATACTGAAGTAACCTGCGGTGGTGAGGATGTTATCTTTTCTGCAAATTAAGCTGGGCAAGCAGAGTGTTTACCCTCTGCATGTCATGACTAGAATGTCGCTGTAAGTTCACGTATTGTATTGGTGCTTCAGCTGGAGGTCATCACTAGAATGTTGCCGTCGTTACAGTAACGTGGAGGTATTAATAATTATTTTTTTTTTTAAATAAAATTTGGGTAGTAGTAATTGTTCTTTGAAATTTTATTTATTTGTATTACAACGCTAAATAAGATTTTCTAGCAGTATTTTCCTTAACAGCTATAAAAGGCAATCGACATTACTTCTGCAACTCCATCCTAACTTCACGTAGCCATTTTCTTGAAGCTATCAACGAAAGGGGCGGTGAAAAAACTGATTCTGACAGTGAGGATATAATTATAGGAAATACAAATGACTTGTTTAATGCATAAAATTTGCTTGATTAGATTTAGATATGAATCTTGTACCCTTCGGGGTAAACTTTTTTTTTTTTTTTTAAATGATTAAAGAAACAATTTTTGAAATATCATTATAAGACTATAAGTTGGTACCTGATTTCTAAATATAACGAAAATTACATATTAAACATGCGTTTCTAAATATGAAGAAATCAATATATATAACATGCGATTTGATATTTAACATATAATTTTTGTTATATTTAAAAATTATAATTTCAACTTACGATTTCATAATAATATTTTAAAAATTATTTTTTAAAAGAGAGGACTCTTGAATCTTAACTAATTTCGATGTATATATCCATGATCTTTTCTCTGGAAATCAGATTTTCTTATCCGACAACTTTAATGTGGAAGGAAGGGAGATGAGTTCAATATTGACACTGACGGTCAACAAGCGCTATAATTTTGTGGAGTAAACGATCAATTAGTGGTTTCTTGTTGGCATGGCTCTTTCAATTATTAGGCTTATCAGTGCGCAGGAAATGGGACACACATATTAATGGGAGCACCAATAGCTGTGAACCTCGGATGGATAAGATAAAGAGCACACACCAGTAATGGGACCATAGGTAGTCCTCGTGATCGTTGTACCATACAAAGGAGGTTAAGTTCTATATTTGAAATTCTAAATCAACCAGTAATTGCAATTAAATTATATAACTTTAAAACTGTAAAATAGAGTTTGTTAGCCAACTATCCTGATAGATAGATCGGGTTGACAACCAAAGCTACCGAACAAAGACTAGTCAACATCTCAAAAAATTCATTGTATTTTTTTATGACGGCCCATCATGATGAAACCACATATATAGATATATTTCTTCCAGATTAGACACTCCGAAACGCAAGCATGATGAAAGTATTAATCCACGCACAAAAAATGAAACTCTAAAAATCTACCCCTAAATCGAGAAAATACTGCAAAGCTAAATTCCATTAAAACCTTTAATGTCCACATCATAAAGCATACACACACAAGAAATATGGTCATTTTACCTAGGATTTTGATTGTAAGAAGAAGGAAGTTTGAAGCTCTGGAGAGTGAAATTTGCCGCTGTTTTATCTTTTTGCTCATTTTGTGTTACCATTTTATATTTTGATGTGATATAGTTGATTGCCTTTTTGATAAGGAGGTTGATGCTCTCACGGCGTTTGAAAACATGAGTTTCCTTCCACTTCTTCTTGCTTCGAAATCAACTTTGTACGTTTTGTTGGATTTGATGAGAAGAAGAATATAAAGCATGAAAAGGTAGGGGCTAAAGTTTAGGGATAAGGTTTGTTTGTAAGTATCATGGCCATGTTATTTAAAATTCTAAGAGCCACACATACCGCATCAGTATCCATTGGCATTTAACAAGCCACATAGCTGCATATAATGAAGTTATAATGGTGCATAATGACTATGTTTCAGACCATTTTTATTGACGTTCATCTGCTTTTTGTACTTGTTGATTACTCTTTTTGCCGTGAAGGGTCTTGGGCGAGATCTAGACTTCAAGAGGTTGAAATTGGTCTATAAGATTAGTAAATGTGAGCTAAGAGGATGTTGGAATTGTCACTGGCGTTTATACTTCGACACTCAAGTTAGAAAAACACAATTAAGACAACAAGAGAATCAAAGCCTATCGAGAGTATTTGGTTTCTTACCTTGGTGGAGTAATCATCTATTTATAGTGTGGAAGTGATGAGATACTTATGACAAGTGAATTTCCCCTTAAAGATATCCACCTTTATCTAGAAAATTTACAATAAGTATATCTTAAGAATTAAATGTACTTTTCATATTTATCTCAACTACTCAAAGATATGTTCGATTGAGCAAGAATGAGGTTGATTAAGTTGGGCTTTTAGGCTCAAGGCCTAGTTGGCCTACAACACCCATCCCCCACTCCCATTAGCAACTAGGTGGTAACAAGAGTAGAGCCATGGTAGGCCTCTAAGCATGTTAGACTAGGGGTATAAACGAGTTGAGTTGAGATGGCATAATATTAAGCTTAAGTTCAAGTTTGATTTAGAATTTCAAAGCTCAACCTTGACTCAAACTCAATCGAGTCTAGAATTTTGAGTTTGAACTCGAGCTCGACTTGATTAAACTTGATTTATCTAAAAATATTTTTTTTGTTTAATTATAATAATATTAATATGTAAACTTGGCTTGAACTCAATTAATATCTCTACTTAGCTTGAGCTTGATTAGATTTGCAAGCCAATCAAGTCAAACATTGTGAAAATTGAGCTTGACTTAATTAACTACTCAAGTAGCTTAAACTTGAGCTCAACTCAATTGTTCTTAAGTCGATCTTGAGTAAATGTCAAGTCAAATTCTAGTAACTCATTAGTAGTTTGACTCATTTACACCTTTATGTTAGATGAGCCTTAATTGCATTGGGCTATCAATGCTTTAGCTTGTAGGTGCTTGTCCGAGTCGAAAAGCCACTTGACCAACCCTAGCATCTAGAGTATTATGGTCTGTGTGTTGGGCAAGCTACTCTTGTGTTAGGACAACCTGCATTGGGTTTTCTAAGCTAAGGTGCAACTCCATTGAGCTAGTTATGCTATCAAACTGGCTGGGGGTACATGGCCTGAGTTCCACTAGGCGAGCCACCATATAGCGATGGGCATGGGAAGTTAAGAGCCAACCTTAAGATTGCCCCTCGAGCTTCCTAAGACAAAGAAGCATGTATGATACACTTCAATTGATCAGACCTCAGATCAATTGTCAAGTTCAAATCACATTAACATAAGTGCAAATTAGCACATTAAATGCTATAAGAAGAGGGAGGTGTGCATGTGTAGACTCATCCAATCTAAGCCCTTCATTTTATGAGTAGGATACGTGGTGAAATTGCATGCCTTAGGGATTCATATGTGCCTTTGATAATTGTCAGGCATTGCTTATAGAAGGTAATGAAATGGTTATAACCAAAACTTTATGCTTTTTGCATTCTCATTCTCTCTGGTCTTTGCTGGGATTTCTCTCAAATTTTTCTTATTTGTGTAACAATTCTACAATTTCCTTTACTCCTTCAATCAAATTTTCTTTTCATTTTTCAACAACTCATATGTAGGTATGGTGTAGTCTTCATCATCTTCACACACTCTCATTGACCAAAGGGTTGTGCCCTCTAAGGTTATGGGGGTAGAGACGGTGGGACCTTTAAGTCAACCCTACGATTAGGCGGCATAGGCTAGGGAAGAGAACAATGAGTTGTACAAGTCGTTTGAAGAAGAAGAGGGGAAAATCCATGGAGAATTAGCCTTAGATAAATATCCAGACAATGGGGAGGATTAGAAACCCATTAGGCCATGTTATGACAAGCCTTTTACTTCAGGATCAGGACTAGACATAGCTTAGAGCTCGGTTTGCAAGGCGGACATAGATGCTGTGTAGATGTATTGTAGCCCACTCATAAAGGGCTAAATCATTTGACTAGTGTATGGGAATGAGCGAGTTGCCTTAATGGAAGGTAATTGCTTATGTATATAGTAGAGGTATTTTGAATTTGGATTTTGGTTGCCCTTCTTTGACTTAGAAAAGGAATTTTTCAACTACCACCATATCAACCTATGCTAGCTTATGCTGAACGCATAAACCTTACTAGTTGTGTTGGAAAGTCTATGAATCGTATGAAGTTAGGCCCACTTCTCAACTGTTCCACTTCTTTTACAACATAAAATGTTCCAAGCCTTCTCTTGAGTGGTACTACCTTTCAAGCTAAGGTGGAGTGAAGCTCCTTGATGGCTTACTATCCTTAGTCCACAATTGCAAGGAAAAATATGTTGTGGTTGAAGCTACTAATGACCTAGACTTTTGAGTTCATTAATTTGATAAGGATGAAAGCTGCTCCACTCCTACCTAACGACCAACTATGAGCTAATATCTTGATCAATGTTGTTTGGGACAATGGGAAGCTCTTTGACACCCCAAGCTTGGTTTGGAGTGTTCTTAAGATCTCAGTGCAAATCCAACTTAAAAGAGTTCACATATTAAACTTAACTATGGGAGAAAGACTCCCAAGCAACGAAGAAGACCAAGGAAGTGCCTCATCCAAAGAAGATTATAACTAGGGGTATCATCATTCAAGCTCCTAAGCCCTAGCCAACTACTCCCTTTGCTCATGTTACCCAAAAGAAGCGTTTGGAAAAATTTCCTTAGACTGAAAGGTGATATGGCATTGACTAAAAGCTCCCAACAACTACAAAGAGAGCTTAGCAGCATTAGGTGATCTAGGTGTTGAGCAATACTGAGGTAAGACTTGTTACCTCGATTAAGGAGGTTGGTTCTTTGGATGTTGAAAGGCATCACAAAGGAGACTTGACTCTAAGTAGGGAGAGAGGGAGATGAAGAAGATTGAGGACCCCCCAAATGACATTGGAGTTGACATCTTTGAGGGTCCCCCTCCTTCCTTCAACTTGTTAGCTTAAGTTAGAGGTTAGGACTAGTCATGCTGGTTTGATTGTTGATTGCTTGACTCCTTGAGATTAGTAATTAATTGAGGAGGCTGTGGTGAGCATGACCATAGCACGACTAATAGAACTTTTTGTTAATAAGTTTCTAGAGTTAGGCTTTGTTTACTCATTAGCCTTTTTATTGTCTTATGAACCCTTTTGACATTTACTTACTTTTGATGTAGATGATCAAGGGTGTGTACAACCTCCTCTATGCCTGGGAAGAAGAACTGGTAGGTACAGCTAACTAAAGCTAACAGTGATATTTTTTTTGGGTTGTTCAATCGTATGTATGAATGTAATAAGGTTTATATGTAGAGAGCGAGGAAGGCTAAAGCCGAGCTAAAGGTGAATTAAGAGGAGGAATGCGGGTGTGTGTAGGGAGTTGCTCATCTTGAATTTCCTAAGTGAATGGAGAGTTTCTGATAGGGAACATATCTCGATGGTTAGGTTTCCTTATTTCTTTGATCTCATTGTGGTGCTTAATCATATCATTAATTTCATTAAGTGATAGGTCAACTGGGGATTGATTGGGCCTTGGAATCGTCATTCTTGTTGGTGTTTGTCTCGCTCCTTGAGTGAAGAGCTTGGTTTTGTTGCTATGGCATGTTTCCTAGGTGATGCGAAGTGCTATCACCTTAAGGTTTGCTCTGTGGCTAAGAATTATGTTAAGAGCACTCGTGGATGCCATTCACTTGAGCTGTCAAATGCCTATTCTCAACCACTAGCTTGCTCATCTATCGCTCTAATTGCATAACCCAATCGTTGTTAGCCTACTGAGTGTTTTGTAGCACTTGAGGCACTGGCGATGCTAGTGGTGTTGGCGGATGATTAATTAAATTGATTGGTAGATTGTGGTCATCGGTGTTGTTTTTTCTCTTAAGTTCCTAGTGTTTGTTGTGCTATCCATAGTGGTTTGTAGGCTGTAAATGATAGGTGCCAATTGTCGATTCCTCTTCTTTTTGTGAAGGGTCTTGGGACAAATTTGGTCTTCAAGTGGATGGAACTAGCCTACAAGATTAGCAAATGTGAGTTATAGGGATGCCAAAGTTGTTTCCACCATATGCACTTCAACACTTAAGTCAGAAAATGCAATTATGATGGCAAAAGAATAAAAGCTTATAGAGAGTATTTTGTCCCTTACCTTTGGTTGAGTGATCTTCTATTTATAGTGTGGGAGTGATGAGATATTTATGGCAAGTGAATATTCCCTAAAAGATATCAACCTTTATTTAGAAAAGATATGGTGAAGTTTATTTTGGGAGTTATATGTACTTTTTATATTTATCTTAACTGCCAAAAGACATACTATGTGAGCAAGAATGAGGTTAGCTAAATTAGACCCTAAAGCCCAAGGTCAAATTAGCTTATAACAATATTACTAATTTTTTCAATATTCTATCAGTATTTGGATTTTGATGGGGTAATTTTCTACTTACCAAAGCCTTAACCATAGAATTTGTTGAGGTTGTTGTGCTTGCTAGCTTTGTTGATTTTGCCCTTTCTTAATCTTCCTTTCTATTAGTGTAGTGAACTTTTTTCTCATCTCTAATAAGCTAAGATACCTAGCAATCTTCTTATTAGTGGTCGCCTCTCATGTTCTCCACCACCCTCATTTACACTACATTCATCAGCATACCCACCCTCTTCCCTCATCCACCTCTAGCCACTACTTAACCATTGCCTAAACATGAGAGGCATTAATCTACACCTAAAACAAACTACCAAAATCATGTAACGAATGAATAGTTAATTCTTAAACAAGCTATTAGAATAAAATATAATAAATACAAGAAAAAACATGAAATTTATCGCAAAATTAATTCAAATGTATTACAAGTATCTTTTTAATCATACAATTATTTATGATGGATACTTTCAGAGTGATAAAAAAAATTACACTTTTTAATATTAATTATATACTGTATGAAAAATAAGTCCATTAAAATATAAAAAATTATTTTATTTTATTTTTTTAATAAGTATTCGTGGAACACCCACTAATGTTTTTCTAATTATATATCCTTGTCAAATTTTGTGAAGACTTCTAGGTGCATATCATTATTGAAATAATTCATAGACTATCATAATATAATATTATTAGAAATTAAAGAATGATGTATATATCTAGGGTAACACTCTTAAATATTATGATTTTTTTAAATTTTGAAATATTATACCAGTAATAATTATTCAAAAAATAGGTTTTAAATGTATGAACTCGGTTTGCAAATTCTTTTTTTTTTAAAAAAAATTTACAAAACTAAAAGTGCATACTGGGTTTACACTTTCAGTACAATTTGTAGTAAAGACGCAGACTTAGTATGAGCCTTTAGTCCTACTACCCCGAACTAATCCCACCATCTATTTTTTTTTTTATTTTAACAGTGGTTATCCATGTAAAAAGCAAGTCACTGATACTACAGTATATTAAATTAATAATATAAATATAGAAGTAGAAGAAATTTGTTTTTATTTCCCCTTTTGTAAACTCCATCTCTTCGTTTTTTCTCTTGTTCGTAGGGAGAAGAAGTGCTTGTGCAGATTGAGAAGGTGGGATTTGAACGAATATATTGAGATATATTGTTTCCTCAATGATTAATCAATTGTGGTATTTTTTTTTTTTGCAAAAAGTTGAAGTTTTTTTTTATTACTATGTTTAATTTTAGTATTTGAGGAAATTGTGCTGTAATGTTACATTTTGTAAAAAATATTATTGCTTATTGTTATTTTGTAGTTTGTTAGACATGATTTATGTAGATTCCGTAATACATAACATGCAATAGTTAATTTTTACATTAATATTAGAATACTTTATACTGACAAAAAATTTAATATTATTTGTAAATTTCAAATTAATGGAAATTTGTAATTTTTGGTTTGTGAAATAATTTTGATGGTGGTGTTATTTAAATTTGCGATGTTTTGTTGTGAAGTAAAAGGAAAAAAATTAAAATTAAAATTGATACAAAAATTTGTGATTTTTTTGGACTAATTTTTACAATTTTTTATTTAAAATTGTCATTAACTAATAATTTATATATATTGTGAATATGAAAACAATGGTTGACTATGTGAAATTGATGTTTACGCCTTTGGAGATATTGTGGCTAGTAACTAGGAGCCGAAATATGATAAGAATCTGGTCAAGAAGTTGAAAATGAAGAAAAGTGTCAACTACACCGAATTCTTATACAAAATATGCTAGAGCATTGAAGTCAATTCAACCAAAGTGGAGATTGAGATAATTCATAAGCATCCTGTGCTTCATGGAGGCAATAGATCTTGTGCCTTGATGACAATTAGAGATGATGAAGATATTTAAAATTTTATTGAAATGGTTGAATACTATGGAGATTGTGGCATACAACAGTTGTACATCAAAATTTTTTATGATTTAGGCGACCCCTCTAAAAGGCAGACATTCGAAGCAAGTGGGCAGTCACATTCATCGCATAACATGGAAGAAATGTGGCAGCTTGAGCTATCGACATTTGATCCCTCAATTCCAACCCCGATGGAAGGTAATGATGAAGATGAAGTAGATAGAGCAGTTACTCTAGTATTACAACAACCAGAGATACGTGATTTGTACATGGATCGTTTGGGAGCAAAAACTACAACAGACATCAATGTAAGAATGGGTGTTAAGGAGGAAAGTATTGATAATGAGGAGAGTTCTAAGGTGAAAGATGGGGAAAGTGAAAACAATGGAGATGATGTGCCCGAAGAGGACTCTCTAACCATACTTGCATACTCGACACTGGCAATATAACAATCAAAGCAGGCTGAACCACCAAGCATGGTAATTAAAGATCTCGTTCCATACTACAAAATTGGTAGTGATAATGGTTATATTTATTTCAAGCAAGAGCAAAATATTATTTGTAGTGGTTTGAGCAGCAATAACAATTTTTATAGGGGCATGAGATTCTTAACAAATGCAGATGTGATTCAAGTAGTAAATATTTACCATGTGAAGAACCATTGTAACTTTACTATTGTGGAATCCAGTTCGTTGCTTTGGTCTATCTATTATTTAAAAAGGGACAATAGTTATAAATAGAGGCTTCGGGCTAGGAAGAAAAAGTTGGAAAGCATGTTCGTAGTAATGAGATTTAAGGGTCTACACATATGTAATAACTCACTGATTAGTCAATATCACTCGTAGTTGAATCACAATCTTCTTGCTAGCTAGTTTGTAAATCTTGATAGGGGCAATTCTGCTATGAAGGTTGTGGAGCTTGCTTCTATTATCGAATAGGAGTTTGGTTATAGGATAAGCAGGAAATGGGTATGGGAGGGGAAGAAATAGGCTATAGAGTATGGTATGGGAATTCGAAGAAATCTTACAATGAACTCCCTACTCTTGTAAATGCTATAAAAAAATTCAAATCTTCGAACACAAATTGATTGGAGGTAAAGCGGATCAACTATCCTCGAGGTGTCCACTTTGAAGTGGGTATTTGAGCATTTGGGTTGTGCATTGCAATGCGGAGATTCCTTAAACCGGTTGTTATCATTGACACAACTTAAGTTTACAACTACTTTTACAATAACACACAAAGATATTACATTTACGATTAATATTAATTTTTTTAGTAATTAATTTTCTCACAATTAATTAATAAGATATTAACAACTAATGATACTTAATTCACGGTTAATTAACAACAACTTAACTTTACAACTACTTTTACAAAAAGACACAAACATATTACATTTACAATCAATCTTAGGTTTTTTACTAATTAATTTTCTAACAATTAATTAATGACATATTAATGATTAATTACTATTAATTAATGATTAATTAATAACTACTTTTTTACAACTACTTTCACACAAAAAACACACAAACATAAACATATTACATTTATAATCAATACAAAATTTTTTACTAATTAATTTTCTAATAGTTAATTAATGACATTAACTACTAATTACTAATAATTAACAGTTAATTAATAATAACTTAATTTTACAACTACTTTTATAAAAACACACAAACATATTATATTCACAATTAATATAAATTTTTTCACTAATTAATTTTTTGGCATTTAATTAATAGTATATTAATGACTAAAAACTATTAATTAACAACAACTTAATTTTACAACTACTTCTATAACATACAAAGAAATTACATTTATAATCATTATGATTTTTTTCCTAATTAAGTTTCTAATGATTAATTAATGACTGATTTACGACTAATTAGTTTGCAACAATTTTCACAACTACAAATGAAGACCTTTTATTTATGAAAAATACCAAATTTTTTTACTATTTTATTTTTTAATGTTAATTAATAATATATTAATAACTAATTAATTACTAATTAATGATTAATAAATAACTATTTGTATTTTAACAAAAATAGTAGAGTACAAATAATTGCATTTAATTTTTTATGTATTAATACAAAGTAATAAAATAGGAAAAAAATTATTTTTTTCTCGAGAAAAACATACTGAAATATAGCTTTGCAGAAGAAGTTGAAAAAAAAAGTTATGTAGATATTTTTACACACGTAATTGTACAAATTAAACCTGTGTAAAATAGAAATTAAGAAATTTTTTTTTGAAATTGTGAGAAAGAAAAAGACCAGGAGAAGAAATTGAAGTATTTGATAATTAACATATGAACTGAGAATTCGTGTTTATACTACAAACTGTCGGTACAACATTTTTTCCTATGTATTGGAGATCACATGTTGTGATATTGTGCAAATTTGTAATGTCGCTTTATAATAATTTTTATAGGTTTGTAGTGTTATTTTGTAATAATTTTTATAGGTTTACAAGATTCCACGAACAATGGGAATAATGTCAAAAAAATATTACATAGTACAATTGTATTAAAAATGTGGACCTCATTCGCACTTTCAAGCAATTTGCTTGAAGGCATAAATGACGTCTATGCCTTTAGTATAGACCTAGTATGCATTTTTAGTTTTGCAAATTTTAGAAGAAAAAAAATTGTAAGTTGAGTCTTTACTTTTGAAATCTATTTTTTGAATAATTATTATGGATATAATATTTTATTTTATTTTTAAATTATAATATTTAATAGCATTACCTTATATATCTATCTAGCTGGCATCCATTGACTTGGAAACCTTATTTCAGTCTTTTTATTTGCTAAAGGCAATCAAATACCACATTCTCTTATTCTATCCCAACACGTAATATAAAAAAAAAAAATGCTCCTAAAGCCCACTTTGTCATCACTCCGTCACTGGCGGACTTTTCTCCTCCTCTTCAATCTCCTAAGATTTCATACTTGCCATGGCGACGTCGGAATCGCAGCTCAATATAGTCCTCCGTATTTACGTACGTATATACATAAACCTATACAGATTTAAAATCGTATCGATATAACCACTGTTAAATTAACAGTTATGCTTTTCGATGCCATTGATAATCCATGCGTAATCCCGCGAGGCTGACGGATCATTTCGTTCGATGATTTTGTTTTAATGATGTAGCTACGCAGTGTTATGGAGGGGATCAATCGCAGTTTCCTACAAGCAACATGTTTGCAGCAGCAGGAGAGGGAATATGGGACAATGGGGCAGCATGTGGGAGGCAGTACTTGGTAAGGTGCATAAGTGCGTCTACGTCGGGGACTTGTAATCCTGATGTAACCATTCAAGTAAAGATTGTGGAGTTCGGTCTGGGCTCGGTTTCGCCACCGTCGGGAAACGGCTCTACGATTGTTTTATCCACCACCGCGTTCTCCGCCATTGCCAATGCTTCTGCGTCAACAGTCAATGTTGAATTTCAACAGTAAGTTTGCCGGTTTTTTGAATTCTTCATCTACCACACGTCTTTGTTTCTGCATGTTTAACATCCACATCTGCTCACTTTTCTGAATTTACGCAACTACGAGCAAGTTTACAATCCATGTTAATATAAGGGATCGTGTTCATGCCTTGATTCACGTAAAATTCGCATCGGTGTCTATTAAAATATAGTTTTATTTATTTGTATCATGATCATGTTTTGTTTTTATTAATTCGATGCTTTCCCTTTATAATTGTGTTTTAAAATCGCATTGTATTTATTGTGGCATGTTTGATTTCCATTTCTTTCCTATATTTTCTCATAGTTTTGAATTTGAGCAACAAGGTGCGGGGTGGCAATCGCTATCATGTTCATATCTTATTTTATATTAAATTATTTGTGTTGATATAAATTATAATACAATTATATTCATCCATGTTATAATTGTATCATTTATATCATGTATTTCTAACCATATATACAAGATTGTCAATTTTGTAATTTTATTCAAAATCGTCATAGAATCGAATTGTAGAAATGTAAATTTATTTGATCTATATAAATTAGTAGTTGAAAACTATAAATATGTTTACAAAAATCATGAAAAAAGTAAAATATATGCTATAAATAAAAAAATTCAACATAAATTTTGGTTACAATATAATTTGTAGTACAAATAGTTAATTATAAATCATTGTACTAATACATAAAACTGAAAGTATATATATTAGTGTTGATATAAATTTTATAGCAATATAAATCATTATGATAAAAAAATTAAACTAAATACAAAACATTAATTCTCAACTATCCAAAATTATCAAAATTGTCACAAACTCACCTAATTATAATCATAATTAACTTATTATTATCGTTGTTGTCAATGTCGTTATTGTACTATTACTAACAATATAAATATTTTATTATTCAGAGTCTTTTAAAGTATTTATTTATATTTATTTTTCAATAGCTTGAATGTTATAAATTTCTAAACATCTTAATTTTAACTCTTTTAACTCTTCTAGACCATGACTCTTCAAATATATAAATGACTGAGCTTGTAGAATAATTATAATGGGATGTAATTACAATGTTTTTATAAAACTTTATAAATATAGGATGGTTTCATAAATAGCTCCTAAAGTTTTAAAAACTTTGTCTAAATCTGTAAAACATCGGAAAATATTTACCATTCATAAAAATGTTAAATAAAAAAAAAACTTTATTTTTTTTTCATAAAACATACAATCAATTCTAATAGAAAGTAAATTTTCTTTTTAAGCCCTTGAGAAATACACTGAAAGGACCCTTCCCTTATTACTGAATTAATCATCCAATATACCCCCCTTAAAATTAGGTTCTACAGCTTGCCGAATTCATAGAGTCCTGCATCGAGTCGCTGAATATCCCCACGTAGACATGCATGTAAATATAATTACCAATCTTACAATATGTATGTACAGAATCTGACGACGCCGCCGTTGACGAGGTGGGCTCGATTCGGTGGTTCTTGCTTCAATCACATGCAAAAGATCAAGTCTCGAAAGCAACCGCACGTAGACAATTATTTATATGTATTGTAATACATTGATTCGTTCTTCTCGGAAAGTTCGATCCATGTAAACTTTTACAAGTATTGGTCCATTTAGTATAATTCCAAATATTATTTCTCCTATGTAAACACCAAAGTTTTTGCAGGAAATTACTCTGCCTTTTCTTGGGGGTTGGAGGAGACCATAGTATACGAGTCCACACATTAGTTCACCAAACCATTAAATAAAAGCTAATAATCCATGCCCATTGGCACTTAATGATATATATTTTAATAAATCTAAAATGTTAATACTGTACATAATTGCATTAATATGAAAGGGAGGACTAGGAGAGGCTAATTAAGAAGAAAGGAAATAGTAAATGAGTGTATTAGGGGTCACTTATTGATGTCTAACCAATAATAATAATAATAAAGTTTCCACACGTTATACACCTACTTTTATAAATTATGTAATCAATTGTGAAAAGATTGTAATTTTGTTTTTTTCCTTTTAAGCCGACTAAATGGTATGTCCAAACCACCCGTGAATAAGATTCCTAGAAAGAAAAAGGGAACAGAAGGTTTGAAGATTCTAACTCTATGGAGGATTTGAAGGGTTGGAAGGTTGGATAAACAGAACGTAAGCTTCAACTACTCCGTACGTTGACTGGGTTGTCTTAGCATTCCAAAGTTCAATCTACTTTTATTTTATATATCCTAAACCCACTGAATTTATGTTATCATATTTAGAAAATCTCTTGTTTGTTCAACGGCATTTAAATCATATGCTAACATGGCCCTACAGTACAACGACAGGAAATAAAAGAGGGATTTGGTATGGATAAAATGAATATGGATTACTTTAATAACCCATTTACAATAGAAAAGGATAAATTTAGCATTGGCATAAATATAGAGTTTTTCCTTTTTTATTTTTCTTCCAGAGAACAAAAACTTTTTTATTAATAGAATATGGTTATTATATGAAAATTGAGAGAAAATAACCTAAATTGATGGAGACTATAAACCTAGTGACGAGTATGAGCAACCTTTCCATAAGAACAACTTTACGAAAAGATCCTTTGACCAAGGAAAATACGAACATAAGGGTCCAATGATGGCGGTTGGCTAGAAATGGTGGAAAGAGGAGGGTTTTATTGGGTTTCAAGAGGACTAGAAGACAAAAATTGAAGAAAAGGTGGAAAAGAAGATGGTTAGGTGGGAGACGGGTGGATAGCAAGAGCCGGCTCTCCTTATAGTTTGGGCTAGGGTTAGGTTCTTGTTTTTGGCTTTTAGAAAAGAGAGGAGAGGAAGGAAGAGGCAATTTTGTAGAGAGGATTTAAATGGGCTGTTTAAAACTGAATACTTATTGCATCTAATGCAAATATGGAGGAATTCTAGTGTATTTGCTCCAATATTTGCAAATTTATAAATCAAAAAGCTATTCTAAACCTCCAATCAACACATTCTTCTTCATTTTGTTGTTTCAAATTGATTTGTGATATTGACACGACCATGAAGAACAACATTCTTAATTTTTTTCTAAATTTAACTTTTTATTGAAAATAATTTTCAAACTTAATATCTTCTATAGGCCACATATTTTGAGCTTTTAGATCTATATAATTAATATATATACTATTGAATTAGATGTAGACCAAGCAAAAAACTTCCCTTTGACTCTTATGACACGAATCAAGATTCATTGAGCCATTAACTATAAATTTCTATCCCTTTTCATAAAAGAAAAAAAAATCGTAAATTTATCCAAAAAAAATCATAAATTTATCCCTATTCTTTTCAAACTAGGATCATTGATAGGATTGATAAAAAAAAAAACGTGATTGTTGAGATAAAGTTAAGAATTAATGCAATACAACATGTGTAATATGTTTATCTTGAAAAACAAGTGTAAGTGATTATTCACAAACTCAATTATCTAGCCATACATAAATGAATATGGAACAAATTAATACAATATGTGAAATAAATAGTTATTTATAATGTTCAATCAATTTTACATATTTAACGATCATAACAAACTTATAGATATGTTGTGCTAGGAATTTTTTTGTGGTTGAGTCACTTGCAAGAGAAAAGAAATAGGCTATGGAGACTCCAATATTTAAGTTAGCACAAGGGTCATAAGGTGATAGGATGCATAAAAAGCGCATGAAAGTGAAGAGAGTCTGAATCCTTTACCTAATGGTCTCAACTCCTATTTGTAAGGGGTTGGAATTGATTTTGATTTGGTAAGTGTATTTATGTTTGAGATTTTTTTAGATATTATGAAGGGTATATCTTTAACCATTTCTTTCCTTATAAATTTGAGGCATTTCTCCCTTATTTAGGTTTGGTATGTACATGACTGATTTAAGCTTGAGATTGAAACGTATTGGTTGAACTTGATGCTTTTAGTGATGTAGCGGTCTACTAGATGTCGGTTTAGGTACAAAGAGTTCGAATAAGGGCTTAAAAAGGTCGAATTAAGCCTTAAGAGTTCATTTTCAAAAAGCTCTATCAACAAGACATAAGATTATTACCATAAATAATTATGAATGTGGTTCAAATACTTTTTTGGCAATCTAGTGTAATATTTTATGAATGTGTATGGCTTTTACAACAATTCTATGGTATAATTATTTAAAAGAGATTATTTGGTATAATCATTTTTTTTTTTACTTTAGTGGAACTTGTTTACTATAAGTTTGGGTAATTTATTGTTGAAAAAGAAAAAACTCGTAAATAACTCTCATGAAACTATTAATAACTCCCATAAAGGTTATTATTATCTTTTTTTACTATTAATAAATTTTGTTTTTATTATAATTTAAAAAAAATTTATTATAATAAAAAAATAACTATATTATATAATTATTTTAAAATTATTGCACCATGTTTTAAATTATTGCATCATAAAATCTATTTGCTGGTTAACCTGATTGTTACCATGAACATCCTTGGTCTAGATCCCTATGCCAACAACCCCATTGCCAGCCGTTAGCATTTCTCATTTTTCTTTCCTTTCCCATTCGTCGTTTCCTCCTATATTTTCCAGTCGATCCAATTGTTCAAACATTCCACATCATCAGAATTCAAATCTTTCGACTGCGTAGAGAAAATAGATCAGTGCTTGCATCGCATACCGCCATGAAAAGATGCTTTCCGCGAGTAAGAGGAACGGCTACGTAAGCACATAGTCAACACGCTTACATCTGCCTCCAAATTATTGTTCAGAATTGAGGCTTCTGGCCTGGCCTGCACAAGAAAATCAACACATCAATGGTGGGGAAAAGACAACAAAATACAGAAAGTGTCGCCAAAACTTTATTTTATAATATATATATATATATATATATATAAAAGAAAAAAACTGAATCTATTTTGCCAAAATTTTATCACTTTCTCTCTCTTTTTAATCAATCTGGTACTCAACAACCCATGAAAACATAGTAATTTAATCCTATAAAAATACCAAATAATAGTACAATTTAGTCTCAGCTATAATACATTCAAATTAATCTTTTTTGATATATTATGAGCTCCGTAACTTTATACGAGTAAAAAGTTGTGACTATTTTGTATTTTCATGAGCTACTAACTATTGAATTGATTAAAAAAAGAAGAGAGATGAAGTTATGATATAGTACTCATTTTTTTTCCGTATATTACAAGACAAAGTGTAAAGAGTACGGATTTTTTAATAAATTTTTATAATTTTTAAATTTATGAAAATTATTTTTTTCTTATTTTTTATGTAAACTTTTAATTTTTTAAATAAAAAATTTAATTTTCTTTACATAATTTTTCATAATTTTTTTTTGATAATTAAAAAAAATACACTAAAAGTGCAAATCTATTTAAAAATTCGTAATCTATTTTTGAAATAATTTTCTGAGTATACCATTTCACAAATGTAAAATTTTATATATATATATATATATATTTTAAGGACATATCCTGACGTTTGTACCAAAATTTTAGTTTTTGTTGTCATTTTCTTGCTCAAATTCCATTCGACTCTCTGGCAAAAAAACAAAAAAAAGGTCCAATTGACTCATTCAAACCTAGATAGCAGTGTCGAATTATATATCTCGACCTAGGAAGACCTGAGAAATCAAGGGAATTTATGAGTACTCGGCACAACATCTAAACTAAGAACTTCCCATTAATGTCCTTTATACTTTATTTGGAACGAGATAGGCAAATAAAAACACGAAAAGAAAGAATTAAGAGAGATTTAATTCATTTTCACGCGTGTACATAATAAAGGGAAAAAAATTGAAGAAATTTTATTCATTATTAAAAATAAAATGGAGTATAATATAGAATTATTAATATACCCCCCAAAAAAAAGTGAAAAGACATAGTAGAAAAGAGATAAAATAGGAAATTAAATAATTTTTCTCATTTTTCTTGCCCTTTTTCTGTCAACTTTGAGCGAACTAAATCTAGTAGAGTTAGGGGGATTTTTCCTTTACCATTCATTTTGCTTTCAATTCATTCCACCCCTAACCAAACAATGGAATTTGATTTTTTTTTCCTCTCCCTTTCCTTCCTCCCTCTTCTTTCCCTCCTTTTCCCCCTCGTATCAAATGGACAACAAACGATGAAGTGGTAAGCCTACTCCTTCTTTAAGCACCGGTTCTTCATAGAGGACTAGTTCTAAGCTTAATTATTTATTTATTTTTTTCTTCTTGTTTGACAATCTTAGACTCAACCGGGTGAAGAAATAATTCATTAATGAAACTATTTATTTATTTATAAAACTATTTTTAAGATCCTTAAGGTAAAATGATTTTTGAAAGAAAAATTTCTTAAAATACTGATATAGTACTTAAAAACCTATAAAAGTCCTTGTAGATAAAAATGACCTAAGACCAAATTATAAATACACTATTGATTAGGTATGAATAATTTCATAAATTCCAAATGTTCCTTCATGTTTCTATAACTATGAAAACAGGCATATAACCTTCAAATTATTGCTTAAACACAAAAACCATCTCTATTATGGTTTTGAGGGATGCTTTTGGGTTTTAGTGGCATATAGGAACATATGGTTTTTTTAATTGATTTTTAATTTCTTTTAATTTCATGGTGGTGGGTTATTGTTAGGGTTTGAACAAGATTTTCTTTCTTTTCTTTTATTTTTTTTATTTCTATGCTTTTTATAACTTTGATTATATCATTCAATTTCACATATTTAATATTATTATTTTATTAAATTAAATAAGATCAATTAGAAGTTAATGTGCCTTACATGACTAATAGTTATAGATCGTAATGATGTATGAATTATGTGTTGAGTTTGTTAAAGAAGACAAGTCAGTTAACTATAGAAAGGTCAAAATGGCATTTGTACAGCAAGGGCCACGAAACATTTTGCGAGGGGAAGTGAGAAATAATCACCTCCACGGGCTTCTTTTATCATTAAAAAAACATAAATAATCCCTTCCGAAGTTCCAAGAACCACAAGGAATGGGACAGACATGTTCCAAGTTTCTTCCCATGAACAAGAGCTATCCAGCCTTCTGTGTAAAACTTTATAGACCCAACCCAACTTCACTGCAATAACCCAAGCAGGAGCCCAAGAAAAATGACAAATTCATGAAAATTATTAATGGCATCATTGCTTTATAACAGTGCACAATAAATTGTTCATTATGGCTTTCACCTTTCACGAAATTCATAAAACTTGTGATGGCATTCACATGGTGAAAGCACCTCGATTAATTATTTAATTTCCATGACATTTATATATATTTTCCATGTGATTGAGCTAATAAAGGACTACATTGCTATGGAAATTACAGCTCTCGGCTTTTCTTTTATGCATTATTTGGCTAATCATACTTCTAAAAAATTGGCAAAAGAAAAAAGATGCCACATGTCATTTGTGGCAAGTTTAAACCAAGATTATATTTAAAATAACCCAACCACTCTTACCTTTTCAAACCCTAGCCTAAAACTCACATTGTATGACTTACCACCTCACATAGTGCAGTGGAAGTCGTATGATGTAGATGTCTTGGCTTTACTTAGGGGTAACTTGGCATTTGGTGGCCTATCCACGAACTAGGTTCTTTGCCTAAATGTAGGTGATTGGCGCAACCTACATCCATGACTTGGTTTTGTGAAGATCAATGGTACAAGTGGTTGTACATCTAATATGGGTTCAGTTATCGCTTGTAAATTGAAAACTAGACTCGTTAACTTGGTTGATGGATTGGATTAAAATCAATTAGGGTTTAATGGAAAGTATATATAAGGAGTAATAATTCCTTCGGTCTTAGAAAGGAATAATAATTCCTTCTCAAATGAAAAAGAAAAAAAGAAATTTCGTTAATTACCTTAACAAAATGAGGAACTAAAGTTTTTTTTTTTTTTTTGGTGGAACGTCCAATTTATGCTTATATTAACAATCTTGCCAACATTTTAGGGGATCAATGTGGTGTGGAAAAGATATATACACATGTCACATATCCACATTATTGGGAGACAAATATTTAACATATTCCTTAGGAGTAAACTTATCTTCACTTTTCTTATTTTAATTTGTCAAAACACTAAACAATAAGTTATTTTTCTTTCCAAGGGATCAATTTCTAAAATGAACAAATTTTCAAGTTACGACCTTCATCCCATCAATCATTATCTCTGCCAGAATGTAAAAGAAAACCTTTTACAATCATTCTTTGATAGTTTTGTCATATGTAATTAAACGTTTAGCCAATACATCGAATATAGATTAGTCAGTATATTCAAATATTGAAATTAAACTAGAATAGATGAAATATGTAGGACTAAAGACAATTTTTTTTTTAGAACATCAGAAGGCAAATAGTATACCTCATATGGTATGTCAAACCAGATAATTTACATAAAAAAAAAAAAATCTGATACAGATTATGAAACTACCTTGGACTAGATAATAGATTAATATTTTTCATTCATTATGACTATAAATTTTTTAGAATAGGACATGACATTGAATAAATAAATCCATATATTTTATTGTAATCCTAATCGAATCGATTTGATATTTGTATGTTATATATAAGATTTGCATAAAAAATTAATATCCAGGCAATGAAATTTCACCCCATTGGCAACACTTTTAGTTTAAACAATTCATTTTTGTAACAATATAAAAAATAGCAGTATATATATATATTTATAGTGTACGAGATCCATTATTCTGCCATATCACATTGCTTTGACTTACATCATTAAATATTAGATTGCATTTGGCATTGCATTTTGGATCACAAGGCATCACCTAAACTAATGTTTATTTTGGACGGGGAACATATATGAATCATGACTCCAATAAAATAATTAAAAACTAATTATTTTTTTTTTATTAATGTTTGCATTGACTTGGTAATATTATTGAACCATTCAATTATTTATGTACACGAGAGGTATGACCTCTTTTTAAGTCTCAAGTTGCTTGAAGTTCTCTCCTCGAAGTCCTCTAATCTTCAATGATCATAGACGTTACTGCCAGGTCGCTAAATGTCATCTTACCAAAAGGTCATGCTTTTGTGTAATATCCGATCACTCTTATTGTTGACATCATATGTACTAAAAGGGTCTTAACAGTTCTTAAATTATCTAAAACAATTATTTGGATTATGGCATGATATTGATTGAGACAAAGGATGGAGAGAATCGAAAAGAAAATATTTCTCAATTATAAATCAGGACTTTACATTGGATTATCACATGGAAAGTGATTAAGATTTGGATTAAAAGAAAAAAGAAAAAGAAAAAGAAAAAGAACAAGGAATGGAGGAAAAGTTAGCTTCCCAATAAGACTTCTGATAGAATATCTGCTATAACCTTCTTTCACTTGCATTATCACTCACAAAAACTAGATGGTCGCCATCTCTAATCACCCGTATATCATCGATTTCAGCTCCAAGACTTGCTAGAACTTTGGCAGGCACGAACCCAAATTTCTTCGCGCCGAGATCAAATAGCTCTTGCAAGCTCTGTGGAAGAAGCACAAGCTTTCCTGAATTTTCTCCAATTTCAGGACAGCTGATCGTTACTCTAAGTGGGTTGACGTTGACCCCATCATTGTTGGTGCTCTTATTCTGATCAATAGAAAAAAGCATGTCCCTTCCGTTATTTTGAGCTGCAGACATAATCCCGAAAAGAGAGTTATGGAAGTTGTTACTTCGCCTCCTTGGGCGACTTTGGCTCCAGGAACCATCTACTGAGGCTTCCCGCGATAGTTGACGGATTGTTGGCTCACTGGTGAATCGACCTAAGAAACGAGTTTCTTGTCGTCTCTCTTTCTCAGTAATGGCAAAGGCGGACTGAGGTTTAGCCTCTCTATAGGATTGGAAAAGACGGCTTATTTCTGCATGTCCTTGTTGATCAGCTAATTCTCTAGGGTTCCAACCATGAAAGTCTGGTTTGTCAATATCAGCTCCCAGGTCTAATAGGAATTTGACTATTTCTATATTATCTTCAGAAACAGCAATATGGAGTGCTGTGTTTCGATCGACATCGTTAGAACAAGTAACATCTCCTCCACAGCGAACTATCTCCTTAAGTAAATCCAAGTTGTTGTTTTCCACGGCAATACATGAAAATCTACCAACATCACCGGCGCTTAAGTTTGCGCCATTCTCTAACAATAACTTGACAATATGCTCATGACCCCCTAATATTGCTTCCCAAAGGGGAACATTCCCGTCCACATCTGCAAGGAATAAGAATTAACTCTATATTGAGTTGAATATGAAGAAGGTTTGTATGTTGATGTTTATTCAATTAAAAATGACAATTTCTTGATATTTAGCAATAGCTAATTGCTACAGGAAAGTTCAAATTCCTGTCAATTATTTCGTAGAACTATAGTGAAAATAATTAGTTCGATAAAAAACTTGCAAGGTCACCACATTGTGAGAAGCCAACAGCTTGGAGGAGCTTCTAAATATTAAGATTTAAATTTCTTGTTAGCTACAACCTTTAGAGTCTTGCGATGCTGAACTAATATCAATCCGAGGAAATATAATGCATATTGTGACCTAAGCAGATGTAAAATTATAAGCCACAGATTGCCATCTAAGAATCATGATTTTCTATGTATCTAGTATTAAATCATATACACTCAACTAACCATAGAGATAAACTTCCTAGTAACAAAGTAAATGGCTAGTATTAGATTGAAAAGAGACATCATAAAAATGAAAATTTTATGTAAGTTATTACTCGATAAAATAATTCAATTGAAGATATACCTCTTTTATTGGGATCGGCTCCATGATCAAGTAGAAGCATCACACAGTTCTCACTTCCTTGCGATGCTGCAATATGCTGAATTCACACAAAATCTAAGGATTGTTAGTATATGAAATATGAGATATGGATGCCAGTGATGTTTTGGATTAATGACGCTTACAAGTGATGTCCTCCCATTGTTGTCTGCTTCATTTGGATCTAAACCTCGCCTCAACAGTTGGTTCAACAACAAATCATCTCCCCTTGATGTTGCAAAGCATAAACTAAGCGGTAGGTCCATTCTACCTCGAGCAAGCATATGTTCGGTCTCTGACAAAATGCTGTCCATAAATGGATCATTGCTATCTTTTAAATGCTGTCCGACCAAGAAAATAAACTCAGCACAACTGGTAACATTAAAATATTGGTATTATTTTCAAGAGTATGATATTGAGACTTTAGTTAACAATATTAACAAAAAAACTTATATCATGTCATGATTTAGACTTAATGGAAGATTATGTTCTCACTTAAATGTTAATTTAGTAACTTCTCTAAATGAAAGAACTAATAAGAAGCGGATTTGATCATAGAAGCCTATGGTATATGAAAATCAAAAGTATCAAAAGGTATAGAAACCTGAAGGAGATTATTCATGATGATATTCCCATCTCCGACATTTGCTTGAACGATATTCAATAATGTAGTCCGATTCAGACGTAATAGCTGACTCAAACGTCTTGTCCTCACAGTGAAGAGTTGCGGTCTATAACAAAGTACACCTATTTCACCACAAACATCACCAGTTTTTGCTTCACAAGTAACCTGCAATGTTTTAAAGCATCAGTACTAACATAACACCTTATATTAATAAAACCCACTTGATTGGTTCCAAGTTTAGAGCGTTTGTTAAACAAGATATTTTAAAATTTACCTGTTCGACACTTCCATTGTTATGAATTATGTCCTGAAACAGCAACGTGCTTGTCATAAAACTAATTCATGTGACATTTGAAATCAAAGGTATAATACAAGGTCTTTGATTTAAGAAGCATAGCCATAAAAGAATAATCTAGATGACATACTCCATAGTACTTATTGTTTACTTACCGCAGCCCCACTAACAAATATGTAGAAATCTGTTGGTGCTTCATTTTGCAAAATTACGTCTTCTTTTGGAGGAAAATACTCGGCCTTCATTTCCGAAACCTGAAATAATTTGAATTGTAGTAGTGTGATTAATAAAAAGAGAAATAAAAAAAATTTATATGATGTGGTGCCAAGATAATAATTGGATAATGCAATTCCTTACAAGCTGAAAGAGTAAGTCAGTGGAAACTCCACGGAATAAGTAAACTTTATCAATTAGCGAATAGAAGAGGTAATGTGAAATGCTCGATCGGATTGCTTTAGGAAGAGACTCGAGTATCTCTTGTTGCTGCAACCCCTCTGAGTTTGTTCTATGCTTTAAACACAAATGGGCAAGCATCTGTTCTTGCAGGCGGGGAGGGAGTTGATTCCTATGAGCAAAGCTCGAGGCAGCTTGTATGGTATCCCTCTAGAGTAAGAAATTGCAAGAAACATAAAAGAAATTGACGAGTGAGCTCAAAGTCTTACAACTAGCAATTTGAGTATTAATGTTGCATCAATTTTACAGAAGTTACTCACAAATTTTCTAGTGCGACTTGTCCCATGGACCACCAAGTTTGTCATGTTACCAATCAAGTAAGCTGTTAACCCAAGGTTGAAAAGCATGTAAAAGATGTCGAAAATCATCTCTCTAGTATTCACTGGATGCAGGTCACCGTAGCCCACTGTTGTCAAAGTAGTAATCGACCAGTACATTGAAGTCACATATCGAATCCACAAGCTTTCTTCAAGGAAATTTTCATTGGAAGCTCCAATCCAAGTATTTTTAGGATCATGGTAACGTGCTGCTAGCAGATAAAAGAAACAACCAGCACAATGAACCGCGAATAGGGTCACCTGTTGAGGCAAAGCAAAATCATTGAGAAATCAAGTACATTTGTTATACAATCAAAATGAACAATATGATTAACTAGGACACTAACACATATGAGTTTGGCGCACCGAACCCAAAAATAATTGAAATTTCTGTCCTTTTCCAATCTGTTAAAATAAAGGAAATGATTATATTCCGGGCTTGTGGGGTGTTGAAAAGAAAAAAAAAAAAAAAGAGAGAGAGAGTTGCATGTGAGGAAACATATCTTACCTTGAAAATAAGGCACTAACTCTTCGGAGACGCCAAAGGCGTAACATGTTGAACAAACCATATGAGTTGAAAGGGAATATCTTTAGAGCAAGCTCAGATGGAATGGTGGATATGACATCAAAGGCAAACCACGAAGTTGTATATTTCCAAGCAATTTTCTTTGGATCATCGATGAGAAGGTAGGTGTTTTTGTCAAGATAAGCCACAAAAAATGTAAGAACTATATCTACTGCGAATAATGCGTTTACACAGTTATCCAGAATTGTTAACAATCTGTTTGGTTTTCTGAGAAAACCAAATTCGAATGGCGACACCCAGGCTGTGTAAACAACAAAAACAACAAGAAATGTCTCCCAAGTCCTGCAGATATGAATTTAACCCATGTCAATCAAGCAAGATATTAAACCACCTATCGATGAAATCAAAACAATCTCTATAGCGACTCCATGATTTCACTGTAAATACAAATTCGACACAAGTGCAAAAAGTGCAAGTTAACATATCTGTAACTATCTGTCAAGATATCAAAGCAATGACTAGAGAATAATTTATTAAGAGATTCATCATGCAAAATTCAGTATTTGAATTCACAATCATGTTGCAATATGTTGTTCTTTCTGGTGCCAAAAAGATGCTCACATATCTTATAAATCTTATGCTCAATTCGATCATCTTATGGAAAACTTTAATACATCGCCATTCGATTACAATTGGATAATTTCCATTGTCACAACTCGATGTTTAAGTCTCTATTTAAATCTTTTGCATCATATATCAAGCCTTTACCATTTCAAGTAAATTTGATCACAACAATTTTCAATGCGGAAGAGTAGATTAATATTTCAATAACTTCGACTCGCATAACATGTATGAAGAGCAAAAAAATTTCAGTCACATCTCTTCACATGCAAAGAATTTTTAATGTGATTTTTTGAAACATTATCTGCTCAATCGTTATCATGTGCACTGGAAGTGATATTCTCTATTGGATTTCTTTGGCCAAACCGTAGAAGATCCTTATTCCGGGTTTAGAGTTCCAAGCAAAAGCAAATACTGACACTAGGCTCTGTTGTTTTGTTCTCAATAAGTCAAGAAGCTAGAGCCCGCAAGCCACCAATTTGGAATATCGACTTTGTCCTAATTTTTGACAATTCCGCCTAAGATATTTTAGTCTGGTCCCAAAATATATATATACATATATATATATATATATATTTTATATACCAATACTAACAGGTATTTGCCTAGAATGCAAGTCCAATATTGAAACCTGTTGATCTACCAAAACCCACCGCACAAACAACTAAACATTTCAACTTGGAATTCTTTGAAATCCTAGCACGTGAGACTCATCATTGTCACATCTAGAGTAGAGAACATGGTTTAATTAAAAAGATTCCTAAGTGGTACGATTTTTATAGTTTAGCAGTATAAATATCGGTTTTTAAATTAGATAGATTGTTTCGTTGTGATCACCGAAAATAAAATAGAAAAATGTTCCTAAGTCATTGATACAAAATTATAGCACAGAATTGTAAAGAAAATATACAAAGGATCCATGGCTTCACAACAACAACATAATACTTTTTGGGAATAATCTAATTCTTTAATGAAGTTAAAAAATAATTTAAAAATTCTTTTTTTTTTTAATAAATTGGAGCGAAACTCAACAAGGCATTAAAACAAGAGATTAAAAATTCAAACTCTTACATGTAACTTCATTCTCTATTTAGTTATACTGTTTAAAATATATGTTCTGGGCTCACAGGTGAGGAAGAGGGGCAACCATAAATATAAAATACCCATGATCTGTAAGTTCGAGTTTATATACTATATTCAACGTAAACAATCAAAAAAAGGAAAAGAATCAGATTCTGCTCTAACAGCAAAACCCAGATAAACATAATTTTTTTTTAAAAAAAAAAACAGAACGAACATGAAAGCACACCTCGACAAAAACATATAATTATTGTAAATTCCTAAATCCGAGAAATATGGTTTGGAGTACTTGAAGCGTAGTTACAGCAAAGGTCACGAGATTCAATATCAACTCGGTTTTCGAAGCTAATGATACAACTCAGAGGTAACTGCTTTCCGCAGTTTATGAATATGGTCATTAATTATACCACCTGCCACCTGCTCCGACTCCTTCCACCGTCTTTTAGATAGAACCGATCGTATCAAACATTAAAACAGAAATTAAAAAAAAAAAAGGGTTTAAGTCTTATTCATTTTATCTTTTCTATAACAATGTAACAATATCGAAATATCATCAGTATTATTGCTTTTTACACTAAATAACAGAGCAATATGAGGGATATTATTGGCATAAGTGGGCAATATACGGCTATAAATTATAATATTATTTCTCTTAATTATAATACTGTATAAAAAATTCTAATATGATACTATAATTTAAAGGAATTAGTCATTATAAGCACAACTTACATTAATAATTTCCCGCAAGATGATGGCAGTTAGTGTTCATTACCAACAATAGAAAATGTTTAAGTAGAAAAGGTATCCTCTTTGAAGAAGTTGCAGCAATTAAGTGTCAGGATCTCGATGAATTAAAAGTAAGATTTGACCTTTGGAAATTATTAAATTATTTTTCCTCATATTTCATTGACATTTTCTGCAAGGCTAATCACCCCCAGCCGCCACTTTTATTTTCTACCATTTAGTCCTCTTGAGATTGCTACAGTAGATAATCCCTTTATTTCTACCATAGCTTCGACAAATGTTAAATATCGAACAAGTAAAAAAAACATGTCCTACCTATGTGAGGTAAACAAACCACGAATTTCTTTTCTTTTGCAATGTGTGTGTCTGCTGTTCTAAAAATGAACTCGATGCAATGATAATGGTATAAAAACAAGAAATAAAAAAAAAAAGAAAAAGGGAATGAAAAAGGAACCTGTAAGTACGATCATGAGGCGATATGATACATGTTCTGAGCTTAACTCTACGATTACTTCTAGCACCAAGAGAAGGCAAAATCCCAGTAGAAAGACTGTAGTGACTTCCATCTCTGGATAGTTCTTGAAGCTCTTCTTCACCACACAGTGACACACCAAACACTCCTCCTCCACCTCCTCCTCCTTGTCCTCCTCTGTTTCGACTGCCCAACATTGTTTTAAGCTACTGAAAGATAGGAAATTAAAATAAAAGAGAAGACAATCAAAAAGCAAAACGACGTTTCTGTTTTTGGTCTTATGTTTTATGGTGGTAAGTTATTGATGCTCTTCATATGCAGGTGTGTGTTTGTACCTGGTGTCTATATATAAGCCCTTTGAGGCCTCCTTGAAGAATCCCTCGGCGTTTACACTTTTGTCGCTGTAATGTCACAGGTCGCACGTAGTTACGGTACGGTTTGTTTGGCAACGTATTCTCAAAGCTGGAAAAATTAAAATATGCCGACTCCCACAGTCCAAAGCAGGAAAAACTCTTACAAGGACAAAGATTTCTCACTTTTTTTTTTTTTAATTGTGAAGAATATTTAATTTAAATATTATATTTTTATCAATAACCAAGTATGCTTACATGTAAGAATATTACACTAATAAATCTTTTACGATGAGGATCACCCCTTTTTTTTATATATTTATAGATATGACAATATGTAACCGACATATAATTTAAAATCAAATAGATTTCCTTCCAGATTTATGTATAATAAGGTCTGTTGAGTAAGTGTACCTATAACATATTAAAAGACAAGAAAATTAAAATTTTCATATTTTCTAAAATTAAATACATATTTTAATAAAGAATAAATATAAGGCACCTTTTAAATATTTTCCTATATTATTTTTTATAGAAAAAATATAAATTTAATTCTTCACGTTTATAGAAAAAATTAGATTGTAATGGTTATGGAGTTGATGGAAGTCCTGTTTGTCAGCAAATGAAAAATTAGAGAATTAAAATAAAAAAATATAACTTTTAGGATTAAAATAAAAAAATAATAATAAATATTGAGAATTAAATTTATATTTATATTTTTTCTTTTTTATATATCCATTCTACTGGTATGCACCAAATTCGAGTTTTAACTCATCTATTTTTGTGTCAAGTGGAAATATATGACAAGAGAAAGTGTGATGGAATAGAAAGAGATAGAGAAGAAAGTGAAGAGAGAAGATAGATGAGGAGAAAAATAAAAGAGGAAAGAGATGATCTACTTTTCTTTTTTATTGGCAATCAAATAATCTACTTAAATCGGATCTAGGTAATAATGTTTTACTAAATTTAAATATATCAATGAATTTATAAAATCATTTAAATATTTTTAATAATCATTATATTTTTCTATTTTTTCGATTTGTATTGTAACGGACTAATCAAGCTTGAGAGTATGTTTTATTTCAATATATATATATACTAAGACATTGTCATGTTTTTAATGAAATTTACCTTCTCTTTATTGTTTACATCTAAAAAATTAAATTATTTCCATTTTGGGAAATGGTGTTTGACTTATGTCTACAGTGTCATGGGTGTTTTTGAGCCGATGGATAGGTTGGCATGGATTTTATTTTTCGTGCAGAACCTATATGTTGACCTTTTGGCCCTGATTATTTTTCCGGGCTAGAGCATATCCCCCCGGCTCATTTTGCTGGATTTGATATACATATTATACACAAAATAATTATTTTAAAAATAAAAATATTTATTTATTGAGTTTTTAAAATAATTTTTTTATATGATATTTACATAATTTTTTTTAAAAGTACTATATTTAATAGTGTTATCTAATAATAGAGTTCATTGGGTTTTTGTTCAACTCCTTTAAATGTAAATTACTCATTTCATGATTTTTGTTTTTTTTTTTTTGTATTTGTGGTTTTTCATATAAAGTTTATTACCGTATTGCAAATTAATAAATTTAGGCTGTAAATTTTGAAATTTTATGTGAATTTGTATTATACCTCTTAAATTATATGTCCCCCATAATTTTTCTTTTTTCTTTTTTTTTTAATTATGAAAATTCTAATAAATATGACTCTTTTAAAGGAGCATGATTTATTTTTTTGCTGATTTTGTTTTAAGAATTCTATTCTTAACCCTTGATTTCTTTTTACTTTTATATGTGGATAATTACATGATCTTATTTTGCAATTATAACTTTTCTTAGAAGAGATGAAAATCTTATTTAGGAGAAACAATTGATGTTTCCATTTTATTCCTTTTATGATTATATTTGCATCTCTCTCTATATATTTTCCTTTTTCATGTTATGTTGTAAACTATTATTGTTTCATTTATATTAGAGGAACGGATGAGCAATAATTTGTGATGATGGTTTTGTTACAATTCTAACATGTTACTCATCAATGCCATTTTTTTTTAAAAATAAATTTTATTATATGTTTTGATTCATGACTGTGAATCTATTGCCAATAATAATGAAATAAAAAATATACACACAACTTTGAAGAAAAGATAAAAAAAAAAGAAAGGTTGATTGACAAAAAGAAGGAGAGACATTTGTAGCCAACGTATTAATTCATATTGAAAATAAAAAATTAAAAAAGGAGAAATTCTTTGTTCCAAAATCTTTCGCTATACGAGATTAATCTATTCTTTTGGTTTGTTACTTGTTTTTTTTTTTTTTTAAGTATGGGCAATTCCTCAATGTTTTATTCATTCACAACAAAATATTTTCTTTGTGTGACAATAAAAGAAAAAAAAAGGCTTTTTTTAGAGAGAGATAATATTTCACTAATTAAGTTAGATATATCTAACATATTCATACACGCACCAACTAAGATTCTCTCTATCCTATTGTGTAAGATGGATTTATAGAAATTTTATGTCTTTCACCTCATATATACATGAATCAATAAATTAATTTAATTTTTGCTGGTACAACTAATATATTACTTAACCTAAATGATGTGAATTTGACTGTGTTTAAGGTTCTTTTTTAGTTTTGTATTAGGTGAATTTTGAAATGTGGTTTTAGAGATTGGGGTCACAAATAACCCTAATTGGAATTGATTGAGATTCAAAAAGAAAGTAAGTGGTATTTTTAAAGTTCCTTATATTTTTCCAATATTTTTTTGGTCAAAATTTTATTGATATATTTCTTTCTACATTTAGACATAAAGGATTTATTCTTTATAATTATTTTACTTCCATAATTTTTCATAATCCATTCTACTGCAATATAATTTAACTGTTAGTTCTTAATTTTTTTCCATGAATAGTTGCAATGTTAATCTATACTAAAATGTTTTATTTTGTTAAGTACAAAATTTCTAAATTAATATCTCCTTAATTGGCTTTGTAGGTAAATTGCGACCTTTTAGACAAAGAAAATTAAATGCGATTAGCATATTTGTAGTTAATAATATATCTATAATGTATTACTCCATTTGTATATTTCCTTTTTATTTTTCAAGTATTTTTCAAACAATTTATGCATTATTTTATTTTATTTTTTAAATTATCAGTTGTACATACAATTTTGATATGGTAATTGGATTATGTTTTAAATTATATTAAATCATTTTTTTTAAGTTTTTGCACATGCATCCTTAGTTCTTTGTTTGGTTTGCTTATTACACCATGTCACTAGACAAAAAGTCCTTAAGATATTGGAAAAAATCTAAAAAATTTGTATCATATGCATGATGATACAAAAATTTGTTTTATAGAACAAAATAATATATTCTTAAAATATGAAAAAATAACCCTATGACATTATCGTTTCTTTTGCTGCTATGCTTATGTTAAAACTCTTTTTATGAGTTCTTGTGTTGGTGTTAAAAATAATCCTATATTGTCATCAAAATTAGTGTTTTATATTAAGCACTCTAAATGTGATATTAAAAAATTGTACTGTATAGTTATCTTTATAGTGTCGTCCAATTCTTTTTGTATTATCAAATTTTGCTAATTAAAAGTCATTTTAAGTTTTCTAATGTTGTTAGACTTAGATTGAAGGTTGACTTGAAAATGAGAAGACATCAAGAGTTGAGGGGGGTTTAAACAATGTCCATAAAAATATTAAAACATAATTTATATTTACTTATAAAATAATAAAATTATTCAACTTATTAAGGTTCGAAAGTTTAAAATTTTTTACATTTTACTTTTTGTTTTCCCTGGGTATAGGTTTATTTTTGAAGTAAATTGGCACATTATCCTGTGGAAAACACACAAAAATGATGCATTTCAATTTGGAAAACCAGATTGAACTCTATAGGGTCAATTGGGTCTTTCCAATTCATTGTGAAGGTGGGTTGAAGGAATGACCCAAATGGGTTTCCACCCAGGTCAATTCAAGGCTGACAGCCCTAGACACGTGTGTCTTACTGAATTAATATCGTAGAGTCAGCTATTTTATTGCCACATCACACGTCCAAGTCACAGTATGCTATAAAAAAAACGATCCTCTTTCCTTCATCATAATCAGAAAGGAAAAAAAACCTTCTTGATATTGCAGAGTTTTGCAAGGAAGGTGAAATTCTCCTCCTAAGATTTAGATTAGACAAAATTGTATAATGCAATATATTCTAGGATAAAAGGAATTTTGAGGTATTATATAATTGATGGTATAAAAATTTATTTTATATGATAAAATAAATATATTTTAAAAAACCTATATTATCATAGTTTTTTTTATTATTATATTAACATCAACACTTTAGTAAGTTTTTATATTAATATAAAAATAATTTTATATTATTATAAAACTCGTATTCTATATAATTTATACTAAACATGATATAAAAAAATTATACTATAATATTACTTTTTATATTATTATTTTATTCTTTTCATACCGTTTAATTTTGCCAACCAAATGTTACTTAATGGTAAAATAGCTTGGCCTTTATCCCTAGATTATGAGGAACTCGTTCCAGAAGAAATCCTATCGGACTAATTAATTCTCCAGTAACATTATGTTCACCAAAAAATTGGTCGAAAATTTCCAAACAAGATTAAGATTTTGGTTCTTGAATTTTAGGGTTTTGTTTTATAGCAAAGAAGGTTTTCGTTAGAGGAAAGATTTTTTTTTTTTTTTAGTTATGATAAATGAAAGGGATTTTTTCTATTCTTCTTTAGCATCAGTTTGATGTGGACATGTGATGTGACAATGAAATAGAAGACTCTACAATATTAATTTAAAGAATACATGTGTCATCGTGTTATTGGTAATTAATGATGTAAAGTTTCGATTGGATGCATAATTTAATAAGTTAAAAGTTTTGTAAAATTATGAAAAATAGTAAATTTTAGGTAGTGAAACAATATTGTTCTAATTCTTCTTGACTCTCTATTATATTTTATTTCATTTAGTTTTCTCTTTTGGAGCTTTTAAATTAATATAATCTTATAATAATGCTACAAGAACTTAATTAAATATTACTAGTGAATGCAAAAATTGTTAATTATTTATAGAAATTCTATTTTTTTTATGAGTACGATGCGAGTGAAGGACTTTAAACTTAGTTTATTCATTGAAAAACCAGTATTCATATTGTTAAATTATGAGGGTCTTGATATAAAAAACACTATTTGCAAAATAATAACAAAGAAACTCAAATGGATTGAATAGTAATTATCTCACTTCCTAATGTTCTATATTCCATGTACAAAGGCTTCCATAAATAACAACAACTCGAATATATGATATATCTATTGAAAATCGATTCTCAAAATTTCAAAGTTGATTTTGGGGTTGTTGATGACACTTCATAAACTAAGGGGAAAAATTAAATATTAAATTAGTGCTTCATATGTTATGTGAATAGAAACTTATTTAGTAATTTTTTGGAATCATTACATGACTTGAATATCATAACTTGTTTTATGATTAAAGTTTATAACCCTGATATTATAAGTGTAAAAATAAATTAAGCCTCTAGCCTTTATGGTGTTTGATTATTATGTTAGACTATGTATAATTCAAACATGCTTAGGATGCCAATGAACTTATAAGAATAGAAGCGGAAGCAAAATTTAGATTGTATGCATATCTCCAGTCATTACAAATAAATGCATGGATTTTTGCTTGGTTTTGGCTTGGTACTTCTAAAACTGACCCGCTCAAAATAATGGTGTATTTTCTAAAGTAAGAGAATGAGATTAAGGACTCAACCAAAAGATCACGTCTCCCAAAAATATCTTTTACCATTATAGATTTTAACCGACCTGATCTGAACTTGGGCGTGAGATTTTCTCACATGGATATGGAATAAATCGTATCTTAAATGGACTACATTTCAACTAAATTTCCTAAAAAAATCACATAATATTCAGATTCAGAAAATTCCAACTATTGGGTTATATAAATGAGTAAACTGTACAAAGGAGCGGACTAATTTTGACCCTACCTTGATGGCTCAATATGGGTTGAATTACTTAAATAATTTTGATTATGAAATTTAATTATATCTACTAAGATATAATATTTATATAGTATATTCCACACGTAATTGTAAAATGTACAAGCACTCAAGATGTTGAAATCTTTCGTATACATGGTAATGGTTTTGTACAAGATAAATTTTCCCTTGGCGACCTATATTTAGGAGTGATGTAGTTATTATCTATTTTAATATTTCATGGAGAATTTCGATTTTCTGTGTTACTAATGTTTTGTATGAAAACAAAGATGCTCACATATGAACTTTTATATCGTTTTCACAAAAAAGTTTAAAATTAATATTTGAGCTAGCTAAAGCCTATGTGATTCTAGCAAAACAAGGCGATTATCATATATGGAATTAAGTGGCTTATATGATAGATTTTACTAAATTAGTTAGGGTGTAATATAAATCACGTAAAATTGCGTAATATAATTTAATAACTTATATTGATATATAACATTTATATCGGTTTATAATGAAATTTTATCTGATATTATTAATATGAAAGATAGATAATATAATGTAATATATTAATTTGATAATAAAAAATAGTTTGTAATACAAATATAAATATTTTTTTTATTATTTTCAAAATAAGATATTTCGTGTTAATATATAATATATTTCTGATATATCTAAATATGTATTGTCTATTTTTTGTAGTTTAAACAACTGAGCATTCGTTGTGAATTTATCGTAAATTGTTAAGACTATATTCGACAATGGAGTTTATTTTTCTGCAAATAATATTTTTGAATTAGAGATAGAAAAACCGTCACGGATTCATAGTAAAATCCCTTCCATCTTTTCAGTATCCCTCCTATTCTTTTTTAGAAGGAAAATTTCTGGTGCAAATACAATTTTTCTAATGAGAGACAAAATCTTCTTACCATATCTGTGGTAACTTTCTTTCTTTCTTTTTAATATTTAAAGCCTTTTTTACTAGCAATGATAAGAGATTCGGATAACACCCTTAAATATTTTATTTTATTTTTAAATTTAAAATTTATACTTATAATAATTAATCTAAAGATAAATTTTAAAGATGGGAACTTGATCTGCAATTTTTTTCCCCAAAATTTACAAAACTGAAGGAGTATATCGAGATTGTGCCTTTAGTACAATTTATTTGCGCTTAGTACAATTTATACTAAAGATGCGAATTAAATCCGTATCTTTAATACAAATTGTACTGAAGACATAAATTCAGTATGTGCTTTTAATTTTGTAATTTTTTTTTAAAAATTATAAATCAGGTCTATGCTTTTAAAATTTATTTTTGAAATAATTATTATAAATATAATATTTAAAATTTTTTCCTGAGAGATTCCTACTGTCTAAAGATATATTACAACTAGTAAATTTGGCAATTCCGCTTCTTGCGGATTTCACCATAAATCAGATAAGATTTTATATGTAAAATAGATCATGTTGCCTTTGTCCCTCCCTTGATATTTTTTGCTTCATCGTTATTTCTTGTGATCTACGTAATATTCGTATCGCATACGTAATAATAATGAAGAAAAATAAATGTGTGTAAATATGAAGTCTATAAATTTATACATTTTTTTTTCTCTTTTCCGATGAAAAGGAAATGGCCGCACGAAGATATATGTAGTAAAATTATTTAAAAAAATAAAGCTAAAAGCAATAAAATATGGTTTAATAATACTCTTTTCTAATTTCTTAATATATTATTTAATAATATATTTGAATTATAAGGTTATTGGGAAAAAGAAAACGCACCTATCGAAGAATTTTCCCGCTAGGAGGCCACATGAGTCTGGCGATGCCCAACATACATCACCGGCCTCTGTCGGGACTCCGGTGGACACGAGGAAAAACCGCACACTCAAGCATTTACGAAAGGCGCGTGGATCCCACTTCCCACTGCACGTGATTGTCATGTGAGATGGCGCCGACTCCGGTGCTAGAAGTCGCACTTGAGCTGTGTAAGTTAATTATTTGGTCAAAATAAAAAAGCAAAACCTAAAAAAAAAAAAAAAAGGGGGGGGGGGGGGGGGGGAAAGCTTGTAACAATCTATTTCTTGGATTCTACTTCACCATATTCTCTCTCTCCTTGATGTCTTTTTGCGGTGGGGTCCAGACATGTGTTCCTTTATTTATTTATTTATTGACTTATTGAAATCTTAATCTATTGGCCAATGCCACGGCCGCCGACAGAGGAAGATAAACATCGTAAAAAGTATTCTAAATGTTTATATAAACATTCAATCAAGTTAAGCAAAATAAGAACCGTTTTCCTAACCGACAATCAATGACAGACAGTTGCTGCTAGTTCTCTACTATTACGTATTAGCAATTTATTAATATGTAGTAATTTGTTAAAGAAAAGATATGAATCATTTCACTATTCTTTAGAAAGAAATTGATATTCACATGGAATGTTATTGATATTCTATTATTGGTTTGATTGATTTACATATATAGAAATCATACGGTTTTTTCTTAGATTGATATTAAAATCAAATACGATGTACTAATATTAATTATATAAAAAAAGTTGATCAAACTTGACCTTATATCTTCAAGGTAGTAGAAAGCTATCCTGTATGTTGATAGAAAAGAACCCTAATAGGTCTTCCTGGCTAATAAAGCAACCCCCAATATGTTAATAATGGGCTTATTGTGAAAATAATAGGGGAGAAAAAAAATTGTATATAAGATTAAAAGTAATGGATCTTTGGATATTAAGATAATAATGATAAATCTACATATTTATAATGGTGAAAGAAGGAAAGAATTTAAGAGATATTAGGATTTATTAAGGGCATTTGTGTATAAGAGAGATCCAATGTTATAGAATTAAATCTCCTTAGATTGAATTACCATAATCCTTGCTTAATACTTTTGGTTTCCATGGTTTTTGCATCATATCCCTTATATGGGAATACCATATTCCATCAGTATGATTAAATATACTCACTAAGAGGTTGAGTTTATTTTTAAGACGCTTGATTTAGTACCTCTAATATGACTATTTTTTATTAGTTGAAGGAATGTTTAAGATTGAATTTTTGTAATATAATTTGATTAGTTGTATCATACTAGAGCCATTATTGCACTAGCCATTAGCACTATTGGTCCTCCATAGTTATCCAAGAAGTGTCCCTTACTGTGAATATGACTTGACCATAGCTTTTATTTGGTACACTAACCTATATCTCAATAACTCCATAGTCAACAACCTACTACCCTGGAATGTGCACATGTGGGGGCATGTAACATCTTGGAACTAGGCAGCCCATAACTTGCCATGTGTTTTTATAAAGTAAAAGACACATTAAGGCTCTTAACTCAGTTAACATTATATAATCTGTAATAATTGTTAACCATAATTGAAATAATTCATCTAACATCATTCATAATGATTCAATTAAGTCTCATTACAAACCATAAACTACTTTTAAGATAATCTGGGTACATCATTCTGATTAAAATCCACATATAGTTGAATTTCTAGCAATTAACTATCTTATCCTACTCCAATGAAAACATGTTAGCAATGTTAAGAACTAACTTTGCTTTCTTTGCCTAGTCGTCATAGTAGTAGTAGTATTCTACATTACTCCCATCCCATGCATATGACCTTAGGTCTTCATCATAGGAGGTGTATTTATTTTTGCCTGCAACTAAAAAAAAGTGATCCCCAAAAGGTGAGTTAATGCTTAGTATATATAACCCACAAACACATGTGCATAATAAATCATAACTTAAACCACATATACCAATGCAATAAATAAATATTCAAATAGTAGGTTATTATCTTATTTAGTCTTTAAATTACAAAAGGGTACTCATGACACTACCACCCTATACATATATACTTAATACTTAATACATAATACAATGTTGGGAGCTATTACTACGGGTAACACCCATGAGTTCCTAAACCTACTAAAATCATTTTAATGCACGAATTTATTAGGGATAATATCACACAAAGATCATCGGGATGCTCCCTAGGGATCTGCTACTATGGGCCTTTAGGTCGAGCCAAGTACAACCAGCAAACAACTTAATCTAATATGATATACCAATTATTCTAATCCCTTAACTATCCTAATAAACATAAGTAACAAGCAAAATTACACGTACCTGAAGGGTCGTCTTAAACATGACTTATCTTTTGTAGTTACACTAAAATTTGTTGAAATGTAGGGCAATCAATCTTAGTACTATTCTAAAGTATTGTCTAAGTTACTCAATTTTTATCACTTAGTTATTATTGGATCACTTCTCTTACTCTAGTAGAATTTCTAGGGCTATACTAGGTGTTTAAAGTTAACAAAATTCGAATAATAAGAAAAGAAATTGAATAAAGAAATTTCTTAGGGTACATGGCTGTATTCATGAGCACAGTAAGGTATACGGTCATGTATTGTAGCCATGTACCTTTTAGTATACTTTTATAATTTGATATGCTCAAGTACACTAGTGTGTATTGTGGTCATGTATTTTTTTGTACACTTTCATAATTCGACATGCCTAAGTACATAGATATATACTATGGTCATGTATAGTTACATGGGCAAGTACATGGACATATCCCTAGCCGTGAACTTCTCAACTCACTCTTTTTCTTTTCTACACAACATCGACATGTATATAGGGTGTGTACTTGATTGTGTACTCTATTGTTGCATAGCAAATCCTTTTCCTAATTTGCAAAATTCTAATTCTTTCAAACCCTAGATGAAATCCATCCATACTAAGCCTAATTATACATTGTTTATAGCATCAAAACACTAATTTAGTTTAATAGAAGAAATTACTAGTTTAGATCATTCTAACGATTGAAGGCTAGCCTTAAACCTTTTCTTGTGTCGGTCATTATGCAATGAAATCCAATGAAATCAATCCTAATTCATATCACACACATGTAAATAGCGATTAAGAATTATTGATCGGCTCACTTACCATGTGTACTTCTTTGAATCATAAGGTGTAGTAGTTGCCTTCTTCTCCTAAGTTTTTTCCTTACTCTAAAGATAGTATAGTCCAAATTGTGGGAAAAAGGGTCTGAATAACATGTGATGACTTATTTATACATTTTTTGTCAAATGATTATATTACCCTTGATACTAAACTCTTTTTACTTCCATTTGCCCTAACCTTATTATTTTTAATTTTTTATTTATTTTTCTTAGGTTTTACATGGCATTAGCACCTAATCTATCACTTGATTTCGAATTGTTGACTTCTTAGAATGTGTGCATGTGATGGCATCAGTGCCTAATCTATCACTTGATCTTGAATTGTTGACTTCCTTGAGGAGATATAACTACTAGTCAACAGGCACTATGTTTGGGTAATATTAGCTCCAAATCTTTAGCTTCAACTAAATACACTCAGCAAAGATTTAATGTTTTAATATATTTAGGTTCATTTCATCTTTAACCTAACTAGCATATCTAACTTAAAAGCTAAACGTGTACTTGGGCAATCTTACTAAATTTAAACTAGTTAACCAAATAATTAATGTTTGGCACAAACAAATACCATAATTATTAAATGCCGCCTAATCACATTATAGGTTAATAAGCCTAAATCAAGTGGTTGATTTTCAACTTAATTAGGAGATTAGGAAAAGAAAAGAGTTGCTTAAACCTTCTACAAGGTTTTTTTGGTTGACCTAGGGCTTAAGAAGGTCAATTGGAAATGCAAGGAATGGAAGTAGATCATTGCATAAGAGGTTTGGTTGACAAGCTCGAGACAGGGCTAGTAGTCAATCGAGAAGTATGGGTCGATTGATTGGCTCCTTCATACAAGCACCCTTCTTAAAAATTAGACACTCTAGTTGATTGTGATTTTTAGCATGGTTGACTATACTCTTTCTTGGTAACAATTTATAAGTTAATTATCATATCCACCATCAAAGTCCTCTTTTGAATTCTTCCTCCTCAAACTAAATTAAACCTTGATTTACATGTGTCTTAAAAACATGCTTATTAACAAGAGAAAAACTTACTAAATGTATCCTTGTTTGTCCTTAAATACAATTATACGTAGTTCTACAACCATACAAAAATGCTATAGGTTTCCTATCCTCTTATTTCCACCATTTTCTTTAAAGAGTAAATATTTTAGATTAGGAGCCCTCTATGCAACTTCCGCACTTAGAATAGGAAACAACTATAGTACTATCTTTCATGCCAACAAACTAACTTTTGCCATAAATTTTCCTTAGGAAATGAGTTTGAAGAATTGCCTTGGTTTCTAACAAAGGATTGAAGAAATTTCTTTAAGGATCTGAAAAGAGTGCAACACCTATTAGGGAGGGAGGGAAGAAGGAAGGGTGGTAGAGAGAGAGAGAGGGAAAGATTCTTTTTAGTAGTTTGTAACATATAAGAATTGTTAGTTTAGAAGAAAAAGGAAATAACAGGAATTTACTGGTTTGCTAGGTTTGGTTCATTTTCTAGAAAGGATTAGGTTTTTTTTTTTTTAAAAAAAAAAACAAGAGGGATAAATTTACTGAAATGTGCATCTCTATAGATGCCTTTCTTTCTAAAGATGAATTTTTTTAGGGCATTTCAGTCTAGCAATTGCTTTCCCCTCTTTTTATCTTTTATTTTTCCTTTTTTTTTGCCGTTTAATTCACATTATAACAATAAAATATCTATGTCTTTACGTATATATTCTATATTTACATCTTTCTTTAGGAAACATCACGTTTTATCCTGGTAATTGTCATCCATTCTATGTTATTATGTATTTTTATATAATGAATATAATTGTTACATAAAAAATGTACAGATATGTATTATCAATAGTACAATCCTACTATTTCACCTACAAACAAAACCAAAATAGATATGGTGTGACACAATATGACTAATATATGCATGTTTTGAATATGGTATGAACTAACAATAGAATAAATTGATCATTTACAATATATAAATACTTAAGATTAAAAAAAAAATTGGAAATGCAATTGGAGCTTGACAAAGTCACGTTCAAAAAACATATTAACTTTGCCTCTATAAAAATCAAAATGGATACCGTATACACAATAAAGCTAATTCATATATGCTACAAAAAAATGTTTGGAATTGATAGATAATAAAGTAACATGATATTTTAAAATATCCAAAACAAATTTATTGATATATAGGATTTTCCAAGAGTTTGTCATGGAATGCATTTTAAAATTAATTTAGAAAAAGTTACAAGTAAGAGGATTAACATTTAGAATCAAATTTAAATAGAAGATTAAACTTTTAAAGGATTAAAATAAAAAATCAACTTTATACTAAATGGTTATAATAAGAAATCAAACTTTTAATTAGTTAAAATATAATATCAATAATAAGAAATATACTATCGTGTAAATATGTTATGATACCTCAATATAGCGATGCTATAACGTCATGATGGTAATATCCTTGCTTATAATTTTCTCAATTATGATTTTTCTTTTAAAAACATGATACGATTTCCATTCTAACTTATGGTATATAAAAAGGAAAAGTAAGTCACTTTCCAAAAATTTATTATCTTATTTCATTATTTTAATATTTTTTTATTATGATTAATATTTGATCGTGCTATTTTTAAATCTCTCCGACTTTTAATTTATTTTCTCCCACCTTCCCTATTTGTGGATATTCATTCAACTCGAATGAATCACACTGCTAATATTATATAAAATGAGTTATTTTACGTTATGGTTTGCTTAGTCTCCCAACATTTTGGCGTCTCCATTTCACTTATCATACCTTTGAACTAATTTAAACTTTTTTTTTCTTTTTATACTCTATTTTCATCAAATATAAATTATTCTAGTATTTAAATTCTAACATTTATCTTTATATCCCTTGTAGTATAGTCTTAATCCAAATGAGTGAAATAATACTTTTATTTATGGTAGACGATGTTTGAAAATTAAAAAGTTTAATTTAAATATAAATGAAGATATTATTTATCCAATTAAACCATGAGACAGAGAAAAAGAAAATAGTAAAAACAAAAAATAATTTTAGATCTTTCAAGAAAAGTTTCTGAATTAAACTATAAAATATGATTTGATTATAGTTTAGTCCTCAAACTGAACTATATTTTACCCACCACCACCCCTATCCATCTCGCTCTTTCCTCATCTACCTTGACACTTCTCCTATCTTGTGTTTCTCTTTCTATTTTTATCCTCTTTTCTCTCTAATAGTGACATTTATCCTACTAAAACTCAACTTTTAATATTGAAAATAGTTTGGCATGTGTATGTATTGACAATCACATTATTGGTAATGTATATCTTAGATTAAGTGCAAAATGGTAACATGTTTTCATAGTGGCATAAATAGGTGATGAATGTGACATAAAGTTTAACATGTTTTTTTAGTAGCATAAATAAATGATGAATGTGAAATAAAGTTGTATTATTAGTGGTATAAATAGTTTTTGTAACATAAAGTTGTGATGAATGTTATAAAAAGTGATCATGCTACACTCTAACAAGATATTGATGACATGACTCAAAGATCACTTTGTTTGATGAGCATACATTATTATTATTTTTTGTCTATACACCACTAATCAATTTATATGGTGTCTCAATATTATTGAAGTTTTTTTCTTAAAATGTGACGGTTTTTTCTTGCACCTTGGATAGTATTCCTAGCATGGTAGGTAAAATTGACAATAAGTAAATTTTATATTTATTAATGTCCACTACTAAACATTTCAAGTGGATGACATAAAACTCTATTCTATCTTTTTTCCAAGTACATGTAATATCACATAGCAAAAGATGTAGAGATTCAAACATCTGCTATGAAGTTGATCACATCTCTTACATAAAAAAAAAATGTCAGACTAATTTGGTAATAAGAAATTCTAATATGATCGTCGAATAAAACCTAGAAGTCTACCTAGGAAAATCCATGTAAGAGATGACCAATAAACTGAATAGCACAAATATTATTGATAAATTCTACATCAGAAAAGAGGATGCTGATGCAGCTTATATTTAGAGACGAAGAACAATTGCAATTCTTTAGATATAAAAAATATAACCTTTGAGGTCGCAGTCACACATCAAATGACCATCGCAACAATGGAAGCAAGGCGCTAAAAAGCGATGGCTATAACTCCTAGATTTGCTAAAGTTCGAAGGATATTCTGCTCCACTGTATTCTTTTGAGATCATTTTGATGCAACAAGCTACAGACATTGTAATGAATTTGCAAGTCTACACTTTAATGGAAATGATCGTGTTAATTTTATAGCCATGGTTTTAACACTATCTGAGATTAACAAAAAAGATGAGTTATCAAGGCTTAGAGTTTATAAATAAATAAAAAAAAGGTTAAATTACTGCTTACATATTATATATATTGTCAAGTGATGAGTAAATAGCAATAGTATTATAGTATGCTGTAGTGAAAAGGGATAAATTGTAAAAAATTTCTACTAAAGTAAAACTTAGGTAATTTTCAATGGGAAATAATATAGGAAGTGTGATTTATTCATACCTTCTGAGAGGATAAATGCCTTTTCAAGGTTCTTTAATATATGTCGGCAATGAAAAAAAAAAAAAAAGAAGTTCCTTCATTATATGACTATAGAAAGGGAGAATGTTGACTCTCCTTTCCTCAAAAGTTGCTATCTTGTGAACTTTATTGGACAAAATTTTTCCATTTCCATTTTTTTAGTAATATCCTCTAATTAGATATTACCATGCTTGATCGAAGAAGTAAGAAATGGGATATACAATGAAAATTCTTTAGATATACCAGTATGTGATCAAATGAAATATGAATGGAGACACTATTTCGAAACAAAGAAAGTTAATATAACTTTATAAAAAAAACCATGTATGTTCAATAGATCCTAGATATGTAACCAATTTTTTAGGTTAGGGGGTGGTGGTGGTGTGGGGTAGGTTGTTGGGGTTTGTGATCTTATTAAAGATTAAGTCAAAATTGATCAATAGGTCCTAAATATGCAACCAACTAGAGGGGTGTGGGGCAATCTTATTAAAGATTAAGTCAAAATTGTTTAGTAGGTCCTACATATGCAACCAATTAGGTTGGGTGGGGTGCTGTGCAATCTCATTAAAGATTTAGTCAAAATTTTGCAACGGAATCATTTTAGATTATTGAAGTTAATGCACTTAGGCTTATAGATTCACTTGCAAATGCAAGTGTTAGGCATAAAGCAACAAGCAATAATAAATAGTAATAAAAGTAAAGAGAGATAGGGTGAGAGAAATTCATCCTAGTTATATAAAGGTTCCACCTTATGCCTCAATTCTCTCAATTAATGCTATCAATTCAATCGTTGGAAATTGATTATAAAATTTTTAGACATCAAGTACATGTGAACTTGGAAACAAGTCAACCCTCACAACCACAAGCAAAACATTAATTGTTTCATCATTTACAGCTCTCTTGAGTTCTACTATTTTATGAACTCTCCTGAGTTTTACTCCTATAATCACTTATTGCATAACCATCTAACTTTAAGAACTAATGACTAGGATCTTAATCTCCATTAGAAACATTTGACTCTTGAAAAGAAAAAAAAAATAATAGTAGAAAATTCCTAAAGAGCTTTGCTAGTAGCAATCTTAGAAGCTACAATTGTCTCTTAAACAATTTGCTAACAAATCTTATACACATGTATGTTTTGCCTATTCAACTAATCTTCAATTTATGCACTTGGTTGAACTTGTCTAAACATGAAAGATTCTTGTTCATTTCAATGATAAAGTTAATTCTCTAGTGGTTTAAGAAAAATACTTCAATTTGCAACAGCAAGAAGATTTGATTTAGAATAGATTGTAGGTTAAAATTTTTGATCCAATCCATAATTTTTTTTTCAAGTTAAATGAGTTAGCCTACATAACCCAAGGGCTAAAGGGGCTAGCTTGTATTTTTTTGCACAACTTTAAGGTTAAATGAGTTAACCTATCTTGACCTACATTGACCCATTTTATATGCAGACTGAAAATTTTAACTAAACTTACTTTTTTTTTATGGATTAAATGAATTAACCTATATAATTCACTTTGCTTGCATAGCTTTACTTATAAATAGTTGGCTAAAGCACTTCCCACAAATTGCTTATGTATTTTAAAACTACATGAAAGACTTGCCTTAAGTTTTTGGTTTTTAAATTATACTTTAACATTGTAACGCCCTAAAACCTCGGGTCGCGCTACTGCTCACCGCGTGTCCTTATCACATAACAACACATTATGGCTCTAATCTACTATGATACCTTTTCGTCTTGTAATTCCTATATAAAGACATTTCATCCATCTTACAAACTTCAAAACCAATATCATAAATCCATATTCAACATCTAATGCAGCGGAAGTTTATAAAACGCTAAATTAACATTCTCCAATTAATACTAACTATTACATCCAAATAACAGAATTCTCCCTAATTTCTAATCCCTATAGTAATAATGGTAACCATCTTCTTCCTTTCTTTGTGGTTCACCCAATCCCAAGTTATCTTCTAGGTTATCATTTCCCTCAATACTTGTATTTTAAAAAAATGTTCCTTGAAAGGTGAGCTAATGCCCAGTATGTATAACACAAGTATACATGCATGCACAAACATAAACAGGTATCACATGCATTATGTAGTACTTAAACATAAGTAATCATTTCATGATACAAGCAACAATAGGGTACTCATGATTCCTTTAGCACATTTAAATGATTGAAACATGAATTGGTGATGGGAACTGCCACTACGGGCCCAACACTCATGTTCACTTAATCCACTTAAGCTTAGTGATGTGAACTGTCACTATGGGCCCCACACCCATGTTTACTTAAACCACTTAATATAACATTCAACCCAAATCATTTCCAAACACAACTCCACTAGGGACAACGTCACATAAGGATCATTGGGGTGCTCCCTAGGGATCTGCCACCACGGGCCCCTAAGTTGAGCTAAACACATATAACAACAACTCAAATACTTAAACCAAATCATTCAACTTAATTAATTTCAATAATTATATTAACTTAAACAAGCACAGAACACCATATATGTTACATGTACTTGAATCCTAGCCTTAAGTACGTCTGTTTTGAACTTGAGCTGAATCTATAATTTGTAATTGCAACAATGATCACTTCCAATTATTTAGGTTGCGTGGAAATTATTTTAATTAGGAGTTAAATAGATATTCCACGAAGTTATGTTTCACTCAACACGACCATGTTAGAGGCCGTATAGCTCAACACGGGCTAATACATGACTGTGTCAAAGGTTGTGTATCTTTCAATGAGTTTTAGGTTCAAAAGTTTTGTAGATAGGCCGTGTATCTCTCAGTATGTTTAGGGTTCAATATGGTCGAAACACAACCATGTAGACAAGCTGTGTATCTCATAATATCCTTTCACGAATCCTAATTCCTCCTAATTTCGATTCTTTTTATCTTTAGGTTTAAATTAACCTTAAAACATGTATTATCTATTTAAATTACATGGATTAGTTTACTTACATCAATACTTCCATAGGTCGTATCCTTGATTGATGGATTTCTATGCTTGTTTTGTCTTTTCCCAATTTCGAATTCTGTTAAGAATAAGGGTTGAAAAGTGATTGTATCCTCAATTCCATGTGAAATAATCACTAATCCATTAATATTCTTACTTGGTTTACTTAGGATCACTCTTGTGGTTTGCTAAACTGTCTTTTCCTTTAGAGAGAGTCTCATGTTGTTCACTACATAAGATGACAAAAGAGGGGAACGCTAAGTCAAAGTTAGGCTTAAATACTCCTTTTAGGAAATGCCCAAAATGTCCCTCAATTTTTATTAAATTCTTGTCTTTAACCTTGGTTTTTACGTTATAATATTTATAAATGAATTATTAAAAGAAAAATTTCAGGTATTACAGATATACTTTTGGATAGATGAAAAAATGCTAGCCACAATTATTACTATTTAAGAAAAGCTCATCCAAAATGTTTTCTTTAAAATCAAATTATGTTTTCATTAGGACCAAAAGCTAGCCATAATATATTTTACCATATTATTCAAAAAAACATAATTCAAATAACTTAATCAATTTATTGAGATGGATAATCTATTCATTACCTATTAAAGTAAAGAGAAATTTTTAATTTAATCTTGTACCTAAGTATATTTACCCAAATATACTTGATTAATAAATATTGAGTCTTTTAATCTAAGTATATTAGGCTCTCTTCACTTTATTCCTGTAACACTTAACTAACATGTTAAAACATATATGTCCGAAATGATATGTCAAGATTACAACTTATTTTCGGTCAAGAAAAGCTTCTTTTTTTTTTTTTTATGTGAATGTTACATAGAGCTTTATATATTTTTCCTTTAAAAAATAACTTTTAAAAAGAATATTCCATAAACTATTTGATAAGGAAAAAACATTCTTCTGAAAAGGCTACACTCTTAAGTTAGCATGATTTTTTTTTTTAGTAAAACATAACTTTGGGATTTAAAAAGAAACTTTTTTAGAAGGTAATTGCAAACTGTACAGAAACCTTTTAGAATAAGATCCAACCAAAAAAAGAAAAAAAATCTCATTATTTTTTGTTATGGAAACTCTTGACTGTTAATATTGAAATTCGCTTTGGACAAGCAATTGTAATAACTTCATAAATGCATTGAAATTTCATTTGTTACATAAAATTTGTATGCATGAAATAAATATTTAATATGTAAATGTGCATTAGATTAATATCACAACACAATGACCTATACGTTCAATATATATTTTATCAATACTTATTCTTTATCAAACTATATATGAAATATTAATTACAAAAATAGATGTTGACAAGAAGATACATATATTTTTAACAGACCAACAAGAATATGTACATCAACAAGCAAGATATTAATTTAAATAAGTGAGCACTCATAACTAATATCATAGTACACTAAAATTTGTTTATTGAAGCATAAAGCAAAGATATTCATATATTATATTAAGAAGGCATATCATTTATTCCATGAAGCAACTAAAAATTTTATATCTATTCATTAAAGCACAAAGCAGTTATACAAATATATTATACTTATAATATAATAATTTTATATACAAAAACTATTACGAGATACGAGTTTTATTATCATCAAGATTCCTCGAGAGATTAGCATATTTTATTAAAGCTTTTTTTTTTGAGTTTTAAAATTTTCTATTTAAGCAATCAAGTTAAAAAAACTCTCCATTTGAGCAATTAAAATTTAAAGTCCTGAAAAATCGTTCGATTGAGTATGTACCGATTGCAGTGCTATACATTTCAATGTTTTCCTCTCCACATGGCACTGACTTCGGTCTGTCGTATCAGTAATATTTTGTATAATTATCTATCTTGTTATCGAATAATGCAAGTGTTGAACTAAATAATTTATCATTGAATGCAACTAAATTATGCATGTCTCTCTCGATAAGTTATTATACGAGGAATAATAGTTGGAGAATGTAGAATTCCAACGAAGCATCTAGTGCTATGATCGGAGGATCTTCGACGTAGACGAAACCTTGTAAAAAAAGAGGATGAACACTTTTAAGGTTCCTTCCACACATAAAGCATGTAAATGAAAGGTGATGTCCAAAAATGTTCGATTCTGGAATAATATTGTCCCATGGAGAATAACTGCACACGGTACCGTAGTTTTGCAACTTCCAACCGTGCAACAAAGGAAAGATTTATCCGTTGATGTAAAGTCTAAATTTTTTTGAAAAATTATAGGAAAGTTTAAAGAAAATGAGCAAAATAAAAAAATACTTTTAGGTTGGGATAACAAGAATAACAATCTCACTATATTAAAAATTTTAAAAAAATTATGATAAAAATTCAAATATTGTGATGCGTGAATACTATTTTAATCATTTGCGATAATAATAGGTTTTTAAAATAAAATAATTAAAAAGAATAATCTTATGCAAAGAAAAGAAGATAACAAACGTAACAAATTAAATTATATGAAATATATTATTGAATAAATTTAGGAAGCAAAATAATTAAAAAATATCAGAATATAGTATATATATATACACAACTATAAAAAAAAAAAAAATTTCAAAATCTACTGCACGTCCCATCCATCTGTCTATCGTGTCAAGCGGCAGTAGGCACAACAACAGCTTCTCAGCCCCATCCCATCCTACCCCCTCTCCCTCCTTCCTTTTCTCTTTCTCTTCCTTCTCCTTTCTTCTTCTTCTCTTCCTCTCCTTCTCCTTTCGAGCTACGTCTCCTTCAGCAGCTTCAAATCACGTGTCTGCCAGGTCTTCTTCCCCAACGGCAGTAGCAGCAGGTTTGGAAATTAGCCATCCGTCGAGTCTCGTCCTCAGCTCGTCCTGGTCCCTTCTCTCTCCCTTTTCTTTTTCTTTTCCTTCCTCTTCTTCTTCCTTTTTCGGATCACGTCTTCCCCTTCTGCCCTTCCCTCTCCACACGTTCACTTCCATTTCCCCTTCCACCTCCAATTCTAGCTCTTCCTACTCATGTTCGACAGCCCTAGGAGCACCATCGGTGATCGGAGAGTGAAGGAGTCAGTCACTCTTGTTTCCGACCAGAGACTTATGTACATGAGAGGATGTTGAATGATTTCCATAAACAGATTGGTCAGATCGGAGGGTGGAGGTCCCTGCTGGTTCTTCACTGGAGTGCGGATTGCGAGTGTGTGCGAGGGAGGAGGACGACGACAGAGGCGACAAAGGTGGTGTGTGGTGTGTGTGGGTATGTGTGTTTGTGTATGGAAAGTGTGTGTAATGTGCGCGGTGTATGTAGGTATGTGCGTATTGGTGGTGTGAGGTGTATGTGGAGTATGTGTGTGTTGGTGGTATGAGGCGTGTGTGGAGTATGTGTGTATGTATGCACTAGTGGTGTGTGTGCATGTGGACTTGAGGAGAAAAGAGGATTGCAAAGTGCAGTTATGTATGCATGTAAATAGGTGTATAGTATGATTGTGTGTATGTATGAGTAGGTGTGTGCACGGTATGTGCGGAGTGTGTATGTATATGGATAAGAGTATGTCGGTGTGTGTACGTGATGTGTGGGAATGGTTGGTGTATGTATGGTAATAGAAGCATGAGTGAGGATGACAACTAGTAGAAAGGACGGGAAACCCTATAGGTGGAGATGTCAATAAAGGAGAGAAGAAAGAAGGTGATACAAAACCTTTAGCGACTACTAAATCCTACGGGTTGTCCTACAAGTAGTTCGTTGGAAGATATTAGAGACAAATTGATAAACAAAAGGTTCAAAGATGCTTCATGTAAAGGAGAGGAGTTTATGTTGGTGTAGATGGTGAAGGGAATGATTCGAGCAATGTCCAAGATGATGGCTTAGGGGATATTTAGAATGAAATGAATTTCACAATGGGATGTTCAAAGGATGTTGAGGAAGATCATTCTTAGCCAAATACCCTAATGCAAGACCTTTAGTTGTCCTTTCCAAGGGTATCTTGCATACACGGAAGAAGGAATTCTGAATTTGGCAGGTCGAAGGTGTTTCATTGCCTGACTTCTACACAAGGAAAGTAGACAGTCGATCACAGCAACTAGGAGTGTTGGAAGCAATGATTCATAAGAAGGACGTTCCTTCTGGAACTCTATATCGGAATCACATTGAAGAAGTGTTCAACATTTCGAATCTTGTTCGCCCAAAGTTTCTTAAGGAGGAGACTTCACGCCTTGCCATAAAACACACAACGAGTAGAGTACACATATTAGGTACTAGGAAACTACCAAAGTCAAGTGGAGATGTTGTTTTCTATGGTTTGGTTGAGGAAGCATTGCAGAAGGACACTGATTTCAAGAGGAAAGTAAAGGGGTTACCCGCTGGAATCGCTCGACTCCGGTTAGGACTATGACGACCCTAAGTAGGTGAGTGGGAAATTTAATGATATGCTATAATGTTGTGTTGTGTGTTGATATGCTATGTATGTGAATTCACCTGTTTGATTGTAGTTGCCAATTGAATGTGATTATTGTTAATTTTGAGTTATATAGTGGGGTTAAATGAGTTTAGGAAAGAAGTTACAAAGAAATTGGTAGTTATATAGGTTATAGGTGAATACTGTTAAAAGAATGTAGATGATAGAATGGATTGAGGGTTTAGATATCATTACCTTAACGATAGCACTTCGCACCATATTGCCAGTGCTATTACTACAGGCCTAACCCAAGATTCAAAATTGTTTCTTCAAACTAAACCAAAATATATAAATCTAACTTTTTCCTCTATAGCTACCGAGTAGGTATGCATAGATGGAATAGAATATATAAGTATCATTATGTACACATATCAGAGTTTACTTCCGAATATGAGTATATGCTTAAGCAAATTTATTTTCCTATTATATCTATAGAATACACTCATGCACATAACTATACAAATCATAAGTGTAACTTTGATTTTGCAACTTAACAATTATATATTCTTGCCCTCTTAAGTAAGCGAGGGGAGGTATCTAGTAAGTGGTCCTCTAGTTAAAGCTATGTTACGAACCTATATACATGTGTAGATATATATATATTATACATAGGTGTATTGAGGACTTAGAAGAGATATACAAGACGACCTTGTTGGCTCTCAGATGTGTGTATAATGGAGCACTTGAGAAATGTGATGACATAGAGGTGTAACGAATGATAATCGTAAATTAATCCCGGGTGGTTGATTTGACTTTTAAGACAAATAGCATAGAGGTGTCAAGTTAACCAAAACCTGGGGTATAGCTGGATTGCTCCCATCTGCTAGGTCTGGTTTCCTTGTTTTTTCTATGATGTGAAATGCATGATCTCTTGTTGTTGTGTAAATGTGAATATGAGATGTAATGGATTTGTTTAAGGGAGTTCATTGAGTTCCTATTGATTGTTCTTGCAGTGGTCGACTTTAAATGCTTAGTAGCTTACTTCATTGCCTTGAATGGGAATTAGATGTGACTATATATATTGTTTGGTCATCACGAATCAATTAATTAAAGAAGTAGACTCGGTTAAAACTTGACATCCATTTCCATGAGACATCGCATGAGATTAAAGGTCATCATTGCTATAGGACGTGCTAGAAGTAATCAAAGGATCGTTGTTTCGCCAAGTGCAAACTAAGTGATTAGGAGATTGTTACGCCTTGACGGTTCTGAATACGGCCTGTCTCTTGAGGGTATAATTACTCGGTATATTGAGGCACCTGAGCCTAAAACATTAAAGCTTGTCGAGTCTAATTTTTGGATTTCCATTCCTAATCCGATCTAAACTAAACCCTATGCTCATCTAATCTAGATCCTCGACTTGAATTAGGAATTTCGTTTGATTTTTGGAGTCGCCACCCAACTGTTGTTGGGAAAATTGAATTAAGACTAAAGGAGCGGATTAGTCTTAATTTGGACTACTAGTCGTCGTTATTTCCTCTTCTCGTTTTTGTAAGAAGAGAAAAAGGGAAAACCAGAGTTTCTAAGTCCGGAAGCTAACCTATTAAAACCTATGCGGTTACCACCTCATCTCTTAAAATTGTTCATCTTTAGAAATGTGTTTCATTGTGTCTTTGTTACTTTTATGTTTTTGAATTTATTTCAAGAAAATGATTTTTTATTCATTTTAGGGGGTTGACCCGAATGGGTGCCTACGTACCTGCTACTCAGGATCAAACAAGCCGTTTGTTCGCTTTTTGAAAAAACTTTAAATTTGTTGGTGAATTTTAATTTTTGAAATTTCTTATGATTTATGTTCTTTACATTTTTTTGGAATTTTTCTAAAAAATCTCTAAGCCTAAGCTTTGACTTTATTTTGAAAATAATTTTTTTTTTTGGGAAAACATCAATTTTGAATTTATTTGAAGAAAATAATTTTTCTAAGTGCTAAAACTTAATTTTTTCTATTTTTCATAATTTTTGAATTTTTTTATTAATTTTTATGATTTTTATGATTTTTGTGATTTTTGATTTTTGTTGAAAATTTCATCCTAAGTTTATTTTCTATCCTATTTTGAAATCTAAAATTTTATTATTATTTTCCTAATATTTTTATTGTTTTTTACTACATTTTTATTTTTATTTCTCCTTATTTCCTATTTTCTATTTTCTATTTTCTACATTATTAAATTCTAGAAAAATATAATTTCAACATTTTCCTATTTATTGAAAATATAAATAAATAAATGGCTAACAAAATAATAAATAATAATAAATAAATTCAGAATAATCAAATAAACAAAATAAATAAAATAAATAATAATAAAAAATCTGGAAAATCCGACTTACCTGGATCCGGGTCGGTGCGCGGGTCGGGTCGATCGGGTCGAATCGAGTTGGATCGGATCGGTCGGAGACGGCGGCGGGGTTGGCTCGTTCATGGCGTTCCGGCGGTCGTTTGTGGCGGGTGAAGTGTCGAATCCTAGCTTCTTGAGGGTGCTGAATCCGATGGTGTTGGTGGTTTACTCCCAGATCGCCTCCTAGCGGTTGCTCCAATTCCGATCGATGGTCGCGGCTCCAAGCTTCTCCGGCGTACTCCGATTTGCTCCTTCCTCTCTCTTTCTCTCTCTTTTTCTTCGTTTTTTCTTCGTGCTCTGGCTTCCTCCTATTCTCCTCTATTTATAGGCACCTCGAACTCCTCTTGGATAAGCTCGAATCGGTCGATTTAGATAAACCTATATTTTTCCGTTTCCTAGATTCGATTTTATCCCGGCGATTTGATGTTAATCTCTTGTGTTCCTTTGGTTTATCTGATGGATTTGGCCTTATCTTGACTTTAATCTAGAAGATTAAAAAGAAAACGGACGATTTCGCCTTCGTCGGACTTCTGTCGGATTTTTTTTCCTCCGGCTGGGCTCGCGAAGAAGACGATCACGCGCGACGCGCGTGACTTCCCTCGGCCAATCACATGCTGCCACGTGGCAGCTCCAGGGAAAAGAACGAAAAATTTTGCCGAACGCTTGCGGGGGATTCGAACTCGCGACCTTCAGCCTTCACACGATTCCCATGCGCACACACGAACCAGCTGAGCTGGCCCAATTTCCCGATTTTATTTACATCGCAAATTGTACATATGCGATGCAATTTTTTTATTTTTTTTGTATTTTTTTTGAAGTTTCAAAACTTTGTAAAAATTGTTTATTATCCATTATTGCTATTTCTGAAATCATTTTTCAAAATTGAAGTGTTTTCCTATTTATTTTTATTTTTTGAACATTTTTATTATTTTATGCTAAATTAGGAAAAATTGGGAAAAATTAGGAAAAATTGATTATTATTGAGAATTGTTGATTCCGAGGGCAAAAATGGGGTGTTTACAGTTGCCCCTCTTTGTGGTAAAGTTTAAAAAACTTAACTACAAAGACAAACAAAAGACGCCATTTTTGACCTCTTGAATTAGGTTTTAGTAGGAAAATGCCCCAAGAGCTGATAATCCTACGGTTGAAGATGTTCCTAACAATTCAAAGTAATGTTCCCTCTCCAAAAAGTGCTTTATGGGCTAACTAATTGGTGACATGACACATTTCAAGCATCGAGTAGGAATGTATGAGAAATGATGATAGGAAGCGTCTTATCAGACTTGCAACCTTGGAAAGAAAATTTATTTAGGAAGCGCCCTTATGAGCTGGCTACCTATCGACAGAAGCGTCTTGTTAGACTAGCAACTGTTTGGGAAGGATGTTTCCGAAAAGTGCCCCAAGAGCTGACTAATCGGGAGAATCTAGGAAAGTGCCCATATTGGGCTGACTAACCTTAAATAGATTTTAGGAAAGTGCCCATCTTGGGCTGACTAACCTGTGGTAGTGTCTCAAAAGGTGCCCTTATGAGCTGACCCTGAGAACGGATTCTTAGGAAAGTGCCCATATTGGGCTAACTAACCTTTGATAAAATTCTTAGAAAAGTGCCCATCTTGGGCTGATTAAACTTAGATAGAACTATCTCAAAAGGTGCCCTTATGAGCTGACCCTGAGAAAGGATTTTTAGGAAAGTGCCCATATTGGGCTGACTAACCCTTGGATTGATTTTTAGGAAAGTGCCCCAAGAGTTGACTAACCTAAACTAGAACTGTCTCAAAAGGTGCCCTTATGAGCTGACCCTGAGAACAGGCTTTTTCGGGAAAGTGCCCATATTGGGCTGACTAACCCTTGGATTGATTTTGAGGAAAGTGCCCCAAGAGCTGACTAACCTAAACTAGAACTGTCTCAAAAGGTGCCCTTATGAGCTGACCCTTGAGAACAGGCTTTTTCGGGAAAGTGCCCATATTGGGCTGACTAACCCTTGGATTGATTTTTAGGAAAGTGCCCCAAGAGCTGACTAACCTAAACTAGAACAGTCTCAAAAGGTGCCCTTATGAGCTGACCTTTGAGAACAGGCTTTTTTGGGAAAGTGCCCATATTGGGCTGATTAACCCTTGGATTGATTTTTAGGAAAGTGCCCCAAGAGCTGACTAACCTAAACTAGAACTGTCTCAAAAGGTGCCCTTATGAGCTGACCCTGAGAACAGGCTTTTTCGGGAAAGTGCCCATATTGGGCTGACTAACCCTTGGATTAATTTTTTAGGAAAGTGCTCCAAGAGCTGACTAACCTAACATAGAACTGTCTCAAAAGGTGCCCTTATGAGCTGACCCTGAGAACAGGCTTTTTCGGGAAAGTGCCCATATTGGGCTGACTAACCCTTGGATTGATTTTTAGGAAAGTGCCCCAAGAGCTGACTAACCTAAACTAGAACTGTCTCAAAAGGTGCCCTTATGAGCTGACCCTGAGAACAGGCTTTTTCGGGAAAGTGCCTATATTGGGCTGACTAACCCTTGGATTAATTTTTAGGAAAGTGCCCCAAGAGCTGACTAACCTAAACTAGAACTGTCTCAAAAGGTGCCCTTATGAGCTGACCCTTGAGAACAGGCTTTTTTCGTGAAAGTGCCCATATTGGGCTGATTAACCCTTGGATTGATTTTTAGGAAAGTGCCCCAAGAGCTGACTGACCTAAAATAGAACTGTCTCAAAAGGTGCCCTTATGAGCTGACCCTAAGAACAGGTTTTTTTCGGGAAAGTGCCCATATTGGGCTGACTAACTCTTGGATAGACTTTTAGGAAAGTGCCCCAAGAGCTGACTAACCTAAATGAAAATGATGGCTCAATAGGTGCCCCCTGTGGGCTAACCTCGAGAGATCTAGGGAAGTGCCCCTTTTTAGGCTGACTACCCTATTACGAAAATGATGGTTCAAAAAGGTGCCCCCTGTGGGCTAACCTTGAGAGATCTAGGGAAGTGTCCCCTTTTTGGGCTGACTACCCTATTAACGGAAGACGGCTCAAAGGTGCCCCCCCTGTGGGCTAACCTTACGAGATCTAGGGAAGTGCCCCTTTTTGGGTTGACTACCCTATTATGAAGGCTCGAAAGGTGCCCCTTGTGGGCTAACCTTGAGAGATCTAGGGAAGTGCCCCTTTTTGAGCTGACTACCCTATGACGAAAATGATGGCTCCAAAGGTGCCCCCTGTGGGCTAACCTTGAGAGATCTAGGGAAGTGCCCCTTTTTGGGCTGACTACCATATTATGAAAATGAATGGCTCAAAAAGGTGCCCCCTGTGGGCTAACCTTGAGAGATCTAGGGAAGTGCCCCCTTTTTGGGCTGACTACCCTATTAACGGAAGACGGCTCAAAGGTGCCCCCCTGTGGGCTAACCTTAAGAGATCTAGGGAAGTGCCCCTTTTTGAGCTGACTACCCTATGACGAAAATGATGGCTCCAAAGGTGCCCCCTATGGGCTAACCTTGAGAGATCTAGGGAAGTGCCCCTTTTTGGGCTGACTACCCTATTATGAAAATAAATGGCTCAAAAAGGTGCCCCCCTGTGGGCTAACTTTGAGAGATCTAGGGAAGTGCCCCTTTTTGGGCTGACTACCCTATTATGAAAATGAATGGCGCAAAAGGTACCCCCTGTGGGCTAACCTTGAGAGATCTAGGGAAGTGCTCCTTTTTGGGCTGACTACCCTATTATGAAAATGGCTCAAAAGGTGCCCTTTGTGGGCTAACCTTGAGAGATCTAAGGAAGTGCCCCTTTTTTGGGCTGACTACCCTATTAACGGAAGAATATCCTAAATGGGAATCTTATTCATTTTTTTCAATAACAATCAAATGCAAGATGACTTAAACTTCTGAACACGTGATAACTAAAATTTTTCTGCAAATTTTCAAAAAAAATGGTCTTTTGAAACCTAAGGATAATGTGGCAAAATATTAAAGTGTTCCTTTTTTAGTGAGCATTGCTAACGAGTAAAGAATCTGACAAGGCTCCTACAAATACAAATAGAGGGTAAGCATTCCCTACTGCTCCATAATCACTTACTCTTTTGCCTCATTTTTCTTAGAGGGTTTGGTTTAATCTTAGAAACAAAATGTTGTCTTAGCTCAATCACTCATCTCTTGAGGGGTTTCTCGTAATTAAGACTCGTATCTTCTTCTTGAGGGACATCAATACATAAGGCTAAACAATGCCAATGAGTAAATTCTCTCATTCCATTTATAACTGGATATCTCGTTTTTAATTGGTTTAATCTAAGAGGACTTCCTTACAATCTCTCGGTTTAGATGTCACTCTTGACTTCTATTCCAAAAATTATGGTCTTTCTTGTAAGTAATACGCTTTAATCAATCCGTTAGGACTTTTTGATACTTGTAATGCAATTTAGGCTCTTTGGTTGTTGGTTTCAGAAAAGTATGTTAAGGTTTATTTTGAAAGAATCATCATTTCAACGTAGGTTTGCAAGTCAAGAAACCTTGAGAAAAAAGAACTAGAATAGTACTTGCCCTAGAAATGTTTTGCTTAAGATAAATTATTTTCAATGATTTGGAGAAGTCTTAAAAAAAAAGGGTATCGTATCTTTGAACTATGTTTAAATTCTCGTATTTGGCCCTGGTGTTTTCAAGTGTTGTTGGGCTTTTTATATATTTGGCTACATTCGTGGGCTTTTCTCATTTCCCTTCTTTTCTTTTTCTTTTCTTTCTTTTTCTTTCATTTTTTTTTTCATTCATTCTCTTTTTCCATCTTTTTTTTTCTTTTGGGCCCAATGATGATTATTTCCAGTGGGTTATGTGTATTTTTTCAGAATGTGGACTTCTCTTCATCTCAAATAAATTATCTATGGCTAAAATTTTGGATTGTTGCAACTAGGGCAAGCACTATTGATGTCTCTATCTTCCCAAGTATTCCATCGTGGGGTGGTTGATAGTAGGGTTAAATTTTGAAACTCTTGTTTGTCAAAGGATGATTGTGTTTAGGGTAACAAAAATGAATGCCTAACATTATTTGATTTAACGTATCAAATTCAAGATAGACCTCCTTTAAGGAATGAGTCCAAAACCTCACATTAATAACACTAAACTCTCAAGTGTTTAAGGGTAAGTGTTTGGGATGTGGTTTGCCTCTTGTCATCTTAAACCTTTTAAACAAAGATACCCTTCCATTTGCCTATGTCCTTCACTTCTCATGGCGTCCCCATATACTGTTGTCAATTGAACAAGCGATTTGGTCTTAAGTGCCTAAGACTCAAGTATTTGGAAGAGTCTTCTTTATACCCTCAGTGATAATTGACCATAGCTACTTTGAACATGTGCCCAAAAAAAAATCTCTGTTTGGTTTATATGACTTTTGATAGAAAGGAAACTTCAAGTGCAGCTTTTAGGATTGGAGGGTGTTGGGACGTTTTACGTTTCGAGGCTAAATCAAGATATGGGGAGACCTTTTGAAGTGAATGGGGTCTTTTAAGTTAGTTATAGAGGTCTTTGGTTTTTAGAGCAAGTGACTATGAGCTTTAGGTTAAGCTGACCATTTAGAAGCAACTTTTAGGACCTTGAAAAGATCTCTAATTGTTAGTAACTCTTAATTTTTCTTTCTTTGCTTATTTTTCTTTGTTCTTATTTTTTAGTAAATATGCAAACCAGATGCTCACACGGATGCTAAAAATAAAGGGTTGACAACTGATTGACAATGTAATATTGGAACTTCACTTTTATTCATTTTGAAAATTCTGGAGTTCAATAAACGAATGAAAGATTACAATGATAATCTATTTCCTAGTTCTCTTAGTCTTCTGTTGTGGAGGCTCAGGCTTCCCACTGATGATAGCTTCTAGTTCTTTGACCTTGGCTTGGGATTTCTCCAATTGTGCTTCTAAGGCCTTGTTTCTTTGGTCAGATTCCTTGAAGCGTCTCTTCCAGATGTCTTTCTTATAGTCTGCAGCTTCGAAGTATACTTCCATCCGGGCCTTGACCTATTCCAGGTAGATCTCTGTTTCTGGATTGATCTTATCCGGTCTTGGCTGGGTGACGTCTGGAACCCGGTATGCTCTTTCCCCTGTCTGGTATAGCTGGTGAATTACAAACTCTCTGGTGGCTCGGTGTTTTCCCACTTCGCCATCTAGCTCGCCGAGGTCCACATTCGGGCTTTCGATTCTGGCTTCCCAAAGTGCTTTGACCTCTGCCAGCTTAGCAAACTTCTCGGCTACCAACATGTTTGGATCTTGATACTCAAAGGTGACTACTTCAAGTGAAGGCCGATAAACTATGTCTTAGATGGTACCGAATTGGCGGACTACGGAGTTGGGGTGATATCCGATGCATCCGTTAATCCCAATTAATGGCACTACTTGGAAATTACTGCAGGTTAAGATGATTTTATTGTAGCAACTCCACCTGGCTGTCCATAGAATATCTTCGGCGCTAAGGCTTCTAAGCAGATCTACCCAACTGTGGCTGGTAATGTCGTCGGGTAACTTCACCTTTTCTATACAGGAATCCACCAGATCTACCTGTTGGGCTAGGGTTTTTCTGACCATGTTCAGCCCGAAGCACTTGAGGTGGCTTACGAACCATATTAGCAGAAGGTTGAGGCTTGAGCGCAGGATGCCATGACCCTTCTTCTTGAGGAAATTTAGGTTTCGGATCTGTTCAGCCAGTAGAGCCGGGATGTAAGATCTTCCCTCCAGGAATTGGGTCACCAGCTCTGCGACCCGGTAGTGAATATAGAAAGTTCCGGTGGGGAACAAAATGGTGGCGAAGGCCGTCAAGATGAAGGCGTTCACCCTTCTCTGTCTGTAAGTCTTAGGGTCTCCACACAAGATGTCCTTTCTATCCCCATTGTCTTCTCGGGCAATAAACCAGGCTTCTAGATCATCCATGCGTATGCAATACCCATTACAGTCTGCCAGGGCTTTATTGAGCGCTGTTTTGCGGATGCCTAGCAATCTGCTGAAGGTACCGGCTGGCCTGGCCTCAAGGTCTGGCGTGTAAATCTGATCAGTCAGTGCTGGAGCCTGTAGCAACTGGGTATACTCCTCCAGGGTAGGGGTGATCTCATGCGGTCCGATGAAGAAAGCTGCGGGCTCGATCTCCCATAACTGGAGCATGGCCCGGACCATAGGCAAATTCGCCTCTGTCTTAGTCAGTGAGAGGACGGGGCCGATCTTCTGTTGGATGAAGGCTTGCTCCTCTGGGTTATACAAGGTAAACCAGTGGTCCAGTACCAATTTTGGGTCCAAAGGTTTGTACACCCGAATTTCTTTGCGGAGGAGGCGGTCGACTGCACTGCTAGCCATCTATTACAATAGGAAACGACCTAGTTACAACAAGAACTACAAAAATATTACAGAGAAATAGTCCTGAACTCCAAGGACAAAACAACAAACCAATACATTGTCATTCAATTGTCAACCCCTTGTACGATGTTATGTATGCAAGTAGGTTGGTTCTAACTGGTTCCCGAGCTCTATGGCCTCCCGCATTCTCGGAGAAATGGATCTCAGGCCATATCGAAGCATAGGGTGGGGTAGCCTAATCGGTCCCGAACGGTGAATCAACTCACTTCGCCCGAAACCTACACAATGGCTCCCCGTCTTAGGTTTCTAGGACGGTCCGGGTTCGACCGCATCTACTCACACAAACATATGCATGCAAAAAACCCCATAGTAAACATCTAACTAAATCCTGCAAAGTTAGTGACAGAAAAGAAACACATTTCTTAAAGATAACAATCCGAAGAGAATCAGGTGGCTAGCCTACTGGCATGAATCCCCAGTGGAGTCGCCATCCTGTCGAGTCTAATTTTTGGATTCCCATTCCTAATCCGATCTAAACTAAACCCTATGCTCATCTAATCTAGATCCTCGACTTGAATTAGGAATTTCGTTTGATTTTTGGAGTCGCCACCCAACTGTTGTTGGGAAAATTGAATTAAGACTAAAGGAGCGGATTAGTCTTAATTTGGACTACTAGTCGTCGTTATTTCCTCTTCTCGTTTTTGTAAGAAGAAAAAAAGGGAAAACCAGAGTTTCTAAGTCCGGAGGCTAACCTATTAAAACCTATGCGGTTACCACCTAATCTATTACATTGTTCATCTTTAGAAATGTGTTTCATTGTGTCTTTGTTACTTTTATGTTTTTGAATTTATTTCAAGAAAATGATTTTTTATTCATTTTAGGGGGTTGACCCAAATGGGTGCCTACGTACCTGCTACTCAGGATCAAACAAGCCGTAGTTCGCTTTTTGAAAAAACTTTAAATTTGTTGGTGAATTTTAATTTTTTGAAATTTCTTATGATTTATGTTCTTTACATTTTTTTGGAATTTTTCTAAAAAATCTCTAAGCCTAAGCTTTGACTTTATTTTGAAAATAATTTTTTTTTTTGGGAAAACATCAATTTTGAATTTATTTGAAGAAAATAATTTTTCTAAGTGCTAAAACTTAATTTTTTTCTATTTTTCATAATTTTTGAATTTTTTTATTAATTTTTATGATTTTTATGATTTTTGTGATTTTTGATTTTTGTTGAAAATTTCATCCTAAGTTTATTTTCTATCCTATTTTGAAATCTAAAATTTTATTATTATTTTCCTAATATTTTTATTGTTTTTTTCTACATTTTTATTTTTATTTTTATTTCTCCTTATTTCCTATTTTCTATTTTCTATTTTCTACATTATTAAATTCTAGAAAAATATAATTTCTACATTTTCCTATTTATTGAAAATATAAATAAATAAATGGCTAACAAAATAATAAATAATAATAAATAAATTCAGAATAATCAAATAAACAAAATAAATAAAATAAATAATAATAAAAAATCTGGAAAATCCGACTTACCTGGATCCGGTTCGGTGCGCGGGTCGGGTCGAATCGGGTTGGATTGGATCGGTCGGAGACGGCGGCGGGGTTGGCTCGTTCACGGCGTTCCGGCGGTCGTTTGTGGCGGGTGAAGTGTCGAATCCTAGCTTCTTGTGGGTGCTGAATCCGATGGTGGTGGTGGTTTACTCCCAGATCGCCTCCTAGCTGTTGCTCCAATTCCGATCGATGGTCGCGGCTCCAAGCTTCTCCGGCGTACTCCGATTTGCTCCTTCCTCTCTCTTTCTCTCTCTTTTTCTTCGTTTTTTCTTCGTGCTCTGGCTTCCTCCTATTCTCCTCTATTTATAGGCACCTCAAACTCCTCTTGGATAAGCTCGAATCGGCCGATTTAGATAAACCTATATTTTTCCGTTTCCTAGATTCGATTTTATCCCGGCGATTTGATGTTAATCTCTTGTGTTCCTTTGGTTTATCTGATGGATTTGGCCTTATCTTGACTTTAATCTAGAAGATTAAAAAGAAAACGGACGATTTCGCCTTCGTCGGACTTCTGTCGGATTTTTTTTCCTCCGGCTGGGCTCGCGAAGAAGACGATCACGCGCGACGCGCGTGACTTCCCTCGGCCAATCACATGCTGCCATGTGGCAGCTCCAGGGAAAAGAACGAAAAATTTTGCCGAACGCTTGCGGGGGATTCGAACTCGCGACCTTCAGCCTTCACACGATTCCCATGCGCACACACGAACCAGCTGAGCTGGCCCAATTTCCCGATTTTATTTACATCGCAAATTGTACATATGCGATGCAATTTTTTTTATTTTTTTTGTATTTTTTTGAAGTTTCAAAAATTTGTAAAAATTGTTTATTATCCATTATTGCTATTTCTGAAATCATTTTTCAAAATTGAAGTGTTTTCCTATTTATTTTTATTTTTTGAACACTTTTATTATTTTATGCTAAATTAGGAAAAATTGGGAAAAATTGATTATTATTGAGAATTGTTGATTCCGAGGGCAAAAATAGGGTGTTTACAAAGCTAAAACACAGTATAAATAAGTGACAAGAGTAATGAAGATGTGTGTAAGACCTGGGCACTGATGGTGGCTTCGGAATCCCTAACCCAAGGTCAAGGGGGCGTAAACCTTAGACTTTACGTCAGTTATTGGAAGACCATGTGAGATGTTGCATCTATATGGTTGTTTATGTATGGCATATGTTTTGATAACTTGATTTGAAATTGCTTGTGTGTGTGTAGCATTAAAAGTATTACCATCCCATTCATTGAGCCGTAGTGTGCTCACCCCACTACGGACCCTTTTTGCAGGTTATGAAAGCTTAGGATGGGATAAGATGTGAAGTATCGAGAGTTTTTGGAAGATAAGGATGATAAAGTAAGAATTGCAAAAGATAGCCTATTTAGATGAAATGTTATGTTGGGACCCTAATATAAAATTGGAAGTTGTGAAACTTAGGATTTTATTCCATTTTACTGGTTGGTAGGGGATACCGATTCTCTGCGATCATGGTTGACCGTGGGATATGGAATCTATAGTTATATTTTATCATGTAACTTTATGTATTATGATTAGTTGTAAATGCAATTAATCACTTAAAGTCTTATGATTTCTAGCTTGTAAGACGATTATCATGTAACGGATGTACATGTACTATGATAATTTTTAGTGGAAACTTCTAAGCCCCCTTTCGGGGCATGGCAGTTGATGTATGTAATGAATTATGTATATGTGCTACATGAATTCCAATAGAATTTTGATATATATAATTTATATAGAATATAGATGGTCATTGTTTTGAAAATTACCTATTTTACCATCATAACAATTACCACCTGTGTATTAAATAAATTATATATGTTAAGGTCTTATTGGTATTTATACATTATGCATACATAACACGTAGCATATATCAATTAATGAACATTTTTTCTTCTTCTCGTTTCTTTTCTTTTTTCTTTTTTATTTTTTTTCTATTGATTATACTAGGAGATGAGAGATTTAACATAATCCATTTATGTAATGCATGAATATTTTAATTATTTATTCGGTTATATAATATAGGTATTATCATAAAGAGCTAAGGACGATGATGAAATTTTATAAAAATTCGAAGGGCAATTTGGTCATTTCACATGGAGCATATAAATACTACAAGTTGACCTAGAGATGATCCTTTTTGTTATTCTGAGTAGTGAATAGAGTTGTAGAGAACATACGCTCCATATGAGAAACCTAAGACGACGATAAGAAAAAGGAGCGAATCGATTCTAATAACTCGAGAACACGAGGTGCGTAAAAGGACATAAGAGAACGGAGAATCAATGATCCTGGATTTACGACTTGTTGAAATTGAAGTAAATATGTAATTGTTTGTAAATTAAATACAATTAAGAGTTATAGGAACTTAGTTAAGCTTAGGGGTAGGAAGGATTAGGTTTTAGAGAAATTGAAGTAAGAGAAATAGGGTTTGTGGGGATTTCTGAAGGTAGCATGGCCTCCTAACATGGTTTTGTTTCGACCATGTTGAAATAGAAAAGTGATCGTGTTTTGACTGTGTTAAGTTAAGGGCAACATGGCCTCCCAATACGGTTATGTTTTGATCGTGTTGAAATGGAAAGCTGCGTCAAGAGATACACAGCCACCCAACCCGTGTTTCGACCATGTTAAGCAAAGGCAATACAACCTCATAACACGGTCGTGTTTAGATCGTGTTGAAACTAAGTTTTTCACTAAGAGATACATGACCTCTAACATGGTTGTGCTTTAGCTCATGTTGAGCAACACGACCTTCCTAACATGACCATATAGAATAAAGTATAATATAATTATATGTTTGTTTAACTTTAATTTAAACTAATTTCCATGCAAGCTAGATAACAAGTAAGGCCTTAGAGAAATTAAATGGATAGGATTAAGAAAATTAAAAATGATAGTGATCTTAGATTGAATATTATGAAGAGCATGTTAATGTGTACAGATTTTCAATTACGTTAAGTCCAAGACCGGGAAGTGTTTAAGGTTAGGATCTAAGGTACGTATAACTTACGTGTTGATTGTGCTTGCTTAAGTTAGTCTATGTATGAAACTTGTGTTAATTGATGAATTGGCTTAAGTGGTTAAGTGATATGGTGTATGTGCTTGGCTTGGCTTAGTGGCCCGTAGTAGTAGATCTTTAGGGAGCACCCCAATGATCCTTATGTGATGTTGTCCTTAGTGGAGTTGTGCTTGGAAATAATCTGGGCTAAATGTGATTAAGTGGTTAAGTATATAGGGGTGTGGGGCTTATAGTGGCAGTTCCCATTACCAAGTTTAAGTGGTTAAGTAAACATAGGTGTGGGGTTCGTAGTGACAGTTCCCATCACCGGGTTTAAGGTTTAAGTGTACATGGGTGTGGGACCTGTAATTGCAGTTCCCGTCACTAAGTCATGCTCTAATGTGTTAAGGGGGTCATGAGTACCCTATTGTTTGCTTGTGGACATAAATTATATTATGAAATAGTTGTCTATGTTTAAGTTCTGTATGATATGTGTGACATTTGTTTATGCTTGTTCATGCGTATGTGTTTGTGTTATATGTATTGGGCATTAGTTCACTCTTTGGGCAATCATTTTTAGATGCAGGCGTCGAGGGAGATGAGAACCTAGAAGATAACTTGGGTTTGGGTGAACCATAGAGAGAAGAAGAAGAAGAGTATCATTATTATTATGGTGATTATGTTTTAGGAAATTTTGTGTTTAAAGACTTTCGCTACTTTAGATAATTGATAGGGTTTAAGTTATCATTGAAATTTTGAGGATGTATGAAATGTTTTATTATAGGAATTACAGGTTAAAATGTATCAGAGTTGTTTCAGAGCTTTAACGTGTTCTTGTGAGATAAGTACACGTGGCGGGCAGTAGTGCGACTCGAGTTTCAAGGCGTTTTCACTAGGAGATTTAACACATGTTTATCCCTAGATTTAAATAGAAGATAAATGCTACAATATGTGATAAATATAAAGGATGTATGTTTGCCTGCAAAAAAGGATATTATATGATTAAGACAAAGTTAATGCAATTACATTAGGGAGGGTACAACATCCTTTATAAGCATTAAGTGTTGTGAGTAAAATTTATCCTTACTTTGCACTTTGATACAAACATAAGTTCTCTCTGTTATAATTATTGTAAATAAACATATCTCCCAATAACAAAAATGGAAATCTATTAACTAATTCTAATAAAGTCATAATAAGAAAATTAAGCGACATTTAAAATTATAAACCTATCACAAATACTATAAATACAATGTTAAGTCCTCTCTTTCAATTTACTCCAGCAACATACTGCCTGTAGTGATAGGAGAGAAGAGCAACATCTCAATGTCCTAACAGATTTTAGGTAAGAACTTAAGTCAAAACTCTTTCAACTTCAAGCATGATTCTTGTAAAATAACAAAACCCTAAAAATCTAAAAAGCATGATTCTTGTAAAACAACAAAACCTTAAAAATCTAAACCAGACAAAACTTAAATTTAGCTTTTGAACCAAAACTAAACTTGAACCTCAACATCAACCTATGCCCAATCTATAGCCAAAGCATCAATTTTGTAATCCAAATTCAATTCTTGGCATAAATTTATAATTAAGCAAACTTTTAGGAAGAACTATGAGTTAGATCTAAGAGATGAAATCAAGAAATCATTAAATTGGAACTCTAGCCTTTTGAATCAAAATATACTTAGAACTCATATCCTTAAATGGTTTGAGTATGTAAACAATTAATAAAGAAAGATTTAGAAGACACCATTAGGTTAGGATGGGTACTATTGGGTTTTGTTTGGTTTTCCTTTTGAACAAAAGCAAATCATAAAATGCTGTTTAGTTTTTTTATGCATTGAAACAAATTGCACTATTGGGTCTAAATTCTTCCAAATAAAATTTTTTTAACTTGGTTTGATTCTACTTATAAATTAAACCAAAGTTTATTATTTACCAAAGTCTTTTTTTCTTTTTCTTTTTTCTTTTTCCCTTTGGATTGGCTATTTGAGAAAGTTTATATGCATAACATGTAATCTCATATAATAAGCCTAACTTTGACTAATATTAACATGCTTTTTTTTTTTTTTTTGGTATAAGAGGTTTGAATATATGTAAGTAAGGAATTTCAAATGTATTTTAATAGCTAATTTTATTAATAAAGCTAGTATATAATTGAAAAAAAAAATAAAGCTAATATGTAGCATAAAATTTGAGTCAACCATAATGATATATATAATCTGATAGCCTATGGTCATAAAAGTGTCCTCGAGCTCAATGCCTATGGCATATAGTTCAAGCCTAGGGAAGCCATCAAAGCTTAAGTCTTTATCGACTTTTTGTCTAAATGCACAATTCCTAATGATCTTTTGGCCTCCATAGAGGCACGTACACGGACTCTACAAGTTGGATGGGTCCTTTATCAACGGTAGTAGTGGCACAAGGCTAGTCCTTTAGGGGGTAAGTGTTGGTACTCTCCTTGCTGATCAATCGCTAACAAGGGTAGAGGGTAATTGTTAATAGTCATTTTTTACTAGGCGCTTAGCCTACCAAAATGCTCACTTTGCCTTAGTCTAGAAGTTCTTGAACCAACCCATGCCCATCCTTATAGAAGAGAGCAAGTAGGCTGGTAGGGAAGTCATGTCCTAACTGGATAATTAAAGAGCCATGATTGGCTTTAATGCTTGAGGAGCTTGCCAAATGTCAAATATAGCTAAGGGTACTTGATGCCTATAGGCTCAAAGGTATGGACAAAAGTCAATTAAATACCTATCCCCTAGAAGATCATATTAGTTAGGGAACTCCTCCCTCGGGGGGTGGGGGGGCGCACGAGGGAGGGACGCTTGAAGTAGGAAAGTCTTACTTAACCTCACTTGAACAGCAATACACACTTTCTTTGAATGTTGTCATTGTGATCTCTCTATACTTCTGCACCTTATTGACTTCATTAGTTTATGTATATTTGTTTTACAGGCCTAATATCCCCTTAAGATCCAATTACTATAAAGTAGCGTCAATAAATACATTAGTTATAATACTTGTTTGAGATAGACAAATATATTGGAAATTATAGATTTCCAAATATGACTAAGTTTCCAGACATTCCTTCGGAAAACTAGATTATACTCAATATCCTTAATCACTAAAAGAGTAAAAAGTGCTCCTTGGCGCACACAAAATAATTGGTTGAAACAGTTCTATCCACAGTTTTAAAGCTTGTTTTGCGCATGGTTTTCGCGGTTAAAAAAAAAAAAGTTAGCTACAATAATATAGTTGACACGCATGTACGTTGACCAAGACCATACATCACCAAGGCTGCACCAGCCCAGGAACAAGGATAAATCCTGCGCAGGTTAAATCTAAAGTGACACACGGGAATCGTATGCATGGGACACTTTTTCAAAAGCGCCTCCAAAGGTCACAAGATGGCCCATTTAGTCATTCATAGATGCCAGTTTGGGTAGGTTTCTGATTACTTTGTTAGATATATGGCACTCTCGATCGTGATTATTCCCACACCCACGCGTCATCTCTGACATCAGTTTTGGGAGAGGGACAAGTGAAGAAAAGATAAATATATTGACCTATTTATATTTTCATTGAAACTAGATAAAGTGTCGTGTTGTATACGGATTTTTGTTTAAAATACACTTATTATGAAAAATACTAAATTTATGTAAAAGACATTACAATTTATATATTTAATAATATATTATATAATTGAATAGTTTGCAATAAAATTATATGTCAATTAGAACATGTTATAACCTTTGAAAATATATGAGTAAAAAATATCAAATCATATAGAGTTATATATTGAAATGCGTAAAAGTTACAAGTATTTGAAAATTTTATAAAAGGATATACCTTTTTAATGAGAAGAATTATTATTTTATATTAAATTGTATAAAAATTACAACTATTTAAAAAATATATAAATGCATGTGTCTCTTAAATAAAAGCTTTCAAAATAATATATAGTAATATATTTAAATAACCCATTATAATATATATTTCAAAAGAAAAGACACATATTTTTATGTGTTTTTTAATAGTTGCAACTTTTACATAATTTAATATCTAACAATGCGGCTTTTTCATTTGAAATGATATATTTTTTGAATTTCAAATAGTTACAACTTTAGCCTTTGCTATTATTCTTTATACTTTTAAGTAATATTATTATTATTATTTTGTTATAATACCTCTTTAGTATTACCTTTTTGTTAATGTATCTTTTTTATTATTGTAATACTTCTTTCATATTAGCTTTTAATTTTGAGTATTTTCTTAAAGGGGATGATTTTTTTTTCCTAAGCACCAATTTTTAGTGCTGCTTTATTGGTATTAATACTTACGAAACATGAAACAAAAGATATAAACCACATCTCTACAAATTAAGAATAACTGCTTTGCTATTTTTATTCTTTTTTTTTTTTAATTTTTCAGTAAGTGGCTTGATATTGAAACTAGACGATTGTTGACATTTCCAAACGCATTTCTCCCATTGCACTAATCTTAAAGGACCATTTACTTCTATTTCTTTCACTTTTGATTTTTTTCAAAAAAAAAAAAAACAATTTGCTTTGTTGGTATTTTCATATTAAATATTTTTTTTACTTTTTTCACTTTCCCATATTTTATCTTAGTCATTAAGCATTTACTTTAATATCTCTCTCCCATTAATCTTATTGCAGCAAATTTCAATACTTCAAATTATTTGAGTTAATCCCATTCATAACATAATTAAGACTTGTCTTTTTTTTTCCCCCATAATGTGCAAATTAAGTTTAAATTGTTGCTTATGATGCAAATAAAAATTTGGCTTCTCTTTAATGTCCTAAGTCGTATATCCAGTTTTTTGCCTTTTATTTTCTATAACTTTATATATATATTGCATTTTTATTCTTTTATAGTAATAGTTTTTCAAGTTTTTCTCCAAAGCCAATATTGCCATTAATTTAGTTGAACAAAATGTGAGTATATGGGATTTTTCTATGGTCTGGTCCATGTTTTTTAGGAAACCGATCCAACCTTTAATCTCACAATTAGTTTATATATTAATAGTAGAGATTTAATGATGATCAATGATAAGTATTTAATATACGTAAATTAATGATAGAATTGAAAGCTAGAACAATCCTATTAAGATGCTATATAGGACCATAGAAGGTCCTGAGTGTATGACATACTTAACAGGCCAACTTTTCCGTTGTTATATATCATTTCGACAACTTGTAATAAATAAAAAGTCACCACTTGCAATTCAACCATTCATACAAGGCTTCTAAAGATCAAGGTTGAAGGCAAGGGCAAATTTCATTTCATCTATGTCAAATGGAGATGTTTAGACTTCAATGAGAAACAATATCAATTGTTAGAAATGGCTACTCCACTAATAAGTCTTATCTAATCGATTTGTTTTTTTTTTAATTTTAACTTATGTGGTCAACACGAGAGGATGTAAGTTAATGTACTTGAACCATCCTTTCATCAAATAATTAGTAGAATGTAAGGATGACATATTATTTCTCTTATAACTTCTTTTTATTTTTGTTATTTTCTTTTTTATCTTTGGTATATTGTAATGTTTATGATAAGTAGATATAAAGATTTGGTACAAAGGCCGATCATGTTTGCATGGTTGAAGGTGGTCGATGTCTTTCATCTTTTATATTGAATGTGAACTTGTGGTAAGTAGTAAAACAATTATTTTCCTCATTGTTATGAAAGAAAATAACTTTCCAAAACCATGCCATTAATATATTTTCCATTGGCTTCATTTTCATGCATACCACTTTCTAAAATGACTTCGATTTTTTTTTCCACTATAGGAAGCATTTCAATAGAGAGAAATGAGTATAAGTAATATATGGAAATTATTTGTGCATGTGTTATATTGCAATTTTTTTTTTATGTCTGGGCACTTTCATGTGTAGAATAGGATGCTTATTGCCATCATTTAAATGTTTTTTTCCCTTTGACATTGATTGTAAAAAACATTTTATTTGTTTTGTAGTTGATAATCTTTATTGCATTATTAATTTGAAGAAGTGAGTATCAATGGACATGTCATCCTATGGAGTTCTATCTAAGGAATTGAGGAATTAATAAGTACAACAATTTCATAGTAGAAAAACAAGTTTATGTGCAACAAATAAGAACATCAGAATTTAGTATTCGTTGTATCTATTTTAAAACGATGCGCTTATTTACATTTTTCAACAACATAGAAATTATTCTATTTCATATATATGATATAATATGTGATTTTATGTCAAAAAAAAATTATGAGTGATATGTAATAGCATGCTATGTATTTTGCTATTGAAATATCATGTATAGAGCTAAAATTAATAGATATAAGTCTTACGCAATATATTATTATAGAAAAACATGCATTTTTATTTGACTCAATATCCTCATATTTCACTAATACTATAGTTTTTTAAAGTCTTTAAAAATATAGAAAATATGGCTAAAATGCTCTCTATTGTGGAGGAAGCTGATGTAAAGGAAACACATGTAAATTTATGATCAAATATATTTAGAAATATGATAACCAAGAGAACACATATTAATGCTAGACTTTCTATTCAAATACATATGGTCTACATAACATTCTAATTAAATTAGATATCAAAGTATAATAATTTTATATTATATGTTGCTTGTATATCATAATTTTTATTCATTTGGTATACTTACACATTAAAAAATTAATATAAATGCATGACATAACATATATATTATGATCTATTTAATCAATGAATACAAAACATCTTATAATATATAGATAACCTTTAGTTAGAAATTAAAAATATGCATTTTTATTTTACTCAACATCCTCATATTCTACTAATACTACAATTTTTTAAAGTCTTTCATAAAAATAGGAAATATGGCCAAAATGCTCTCTATTATGGAGGAAGCTGATGCAAAGGAAGCGAATTTCAAATTTATGATTAAATATATTCAGAAATATGATAACCATGAGAACACATATTAATGCTATATTTTCTACTCAAATACACATGGTTTACATGGCTATCTAATTAAATTAGATATCAAAGTATAATAATTAAATATTACATGTTGCCTATACATTATAATTTATATTCATTTGGTATACTTATACATAAAAAAATTAATATAAATGCATAAGATAACATATATATTATGATCTATTTAATCAATGAATACAAAACATCTTATAATATATACATAACCTTTAGTTAGAAAATAAAAAAAAAATCAATTATATAAATATTCTATTATAATATGTAATTTCAAAAAAATTTATTATTTGTACATTTTCTTTAGTAGTATATTCTTATAAAGGGTAAGTATCACATTTGATACCCTTACTTTGCCTATTTTTGTAATTAATTACTTAAAGTTTCAAATTGTTAATTTACTACTTGAACTTTGCATATTTTCCCAATAAACTACCTGAATTTTGCCCCTTATTACAATTAACTACCTAAACTTTATTTATTTTTATAACTAACCACTTTGTTTAGATATTATAAATGATCTTAAAAGGTTTGTAGGTAGTAAATTAATGCTTTTAAACTTCAGGTAGTTAATTACAAAATAAATAAAGTTTATGTACCAAATGTTACATTAACTCATACCTTTTGATTATTGTAACAATTTTAATAACTTACAACTTTTCATTATTAGTTTCTTCTAACCATTATTTTTTTTTCAACTACAAATTTCGAACATGTGTCATTTGAGTAAATAATGGCAATTGCAACTCTACATGTCTTAATAAAAAATGACTTTACTCGAGGCATCTCTAAAGAGTTATAAATTTTCGAATTGACAAAAAATTTATATATAAATATAAAAAGACCATCAATGATCATATAAAACTAGTAATTTGACCATAAATATGTACATATTTTAAATTAAAATTTTCCCATGGCATGGGACTTTAACTAGTTCTTCTATACTTTTGGAGAGTATTTAAGCGCACTAGATTTCTCCCTTTATACAGTAGTATGTGTAGAGAGCTAAAATGGTTTTCAGGCTTTAAACCTAGTAATGACTTAACTTTAACTCTTTCGGCTAAAGTGACAAGGCCTATAAAGTCACATCCATGAATTTGGGATGACTTCAGGAGATTTGGTTTGGTGAGCTTAGAGTAAGGATCGTTGGATTGGCTTATTCACTTTCAACATTCCTTAGGAAAGCTCATGCACTTAGAGACTCTTTCCATGAGCTTAGAATTAGAAGAGCCTATAGTAAGATCCATTAATAGGATGACTCATTTATGTTGTTGAATATTCATGTGATTTGATGAACGTCATCAATGGCTTAAATATTTAAATACCTACATGCTTATCCTCATTTGACATAATTTCGAGATTAGAGAAATATTGTTATGTTGTTAGATAGTCATTCTAAAAGATAAAATAGAGTTTAGAATAAAGAACACACCACCTCCATTCAAGAGTAACAGGGTTGATGCTCTATAGCTATTCTACTTATCACGTGTGTGTTCAAGCTCGTTGAGATTTTCTGCTCTTCCTTTCTCTCCAACTCATCTATATAGGTCATCTCACATTACTCCTTTAAGGATACATGAAGTACAAGTCGTACACTATACATATGTGACCACTGCAATTGGATTACCGCATTATAGGATGCTAATAATGACAATGAAATCATGCAGTTTCTATTGAGATAAATACACTAAAAGTCCTCTATGAATGTATGAAATTTAATTAAGCCCTCTCTTTATATTTAAGCAAAAATCAACTATATAAGTTTTGTGATTTTACACTATATAAGTTCCTTTATCAATAGCTCCCATTATTTAAGAACTAAACATAGTGGATTTAATTGATGATATGATGCAAACTTAGAGAACTTAAATAACTATCTTAAAACACATATGGTTTAATTGCATTCTATCATAAATATAGACAATTTTTTTCCACAAAAAATAATATTATTTATTCATTAAAAAATGGTTACATCAATTTTTTATACGAGGCAACTCTTTTTTATCTAAAAGTATTAGACCTCTACATATCGCATCTAAATGAAAGAAATTAGATGTTATCAAACTTGTGTTGGTCTTTCTTGCTCTGTTTACTAGGTGATTTGTTCCTTATTTGCTTCTCTATAAATATGAGAGATCGATGCTTCCATTTCCTTCATTAGCATTTTTATGTTTTACATGGTATAAAACAAATTCCATGGAATGTTAACACCATCTTCAATCCATTTTACTGCTATTTTGGAGTTCGCTTCTATTATGATCTAACATATCTTGTATTGTTGACAAAGTATCAAGCCATGTTCTATAGCCAAGATCTCTACTTGTGTTATGTTGTCAAATGTTAATGTGCAACCAAAAGCGAATCTAATGTGTCCATGTTCATTGTTGGGTAAACCTCCTCCCACTATACATCCATTTGAAAAGGATGCATCTATATTGAGTTTTATCTTTTATACTTATGGTCTGGTCCATGTAACTTCAATTGGTTTCTTACATTTGATTTTACTTTCAGAAAGTGGAAAAATCCGAAAGGCCAGTAAGCTTTCTGCTATAACTCTTCCAATTGCCCAATTTAAATTCACTACTCCTCTATGTTTTTGTTCTAGTCTTAGTCTCCAAAAAAACCACAGAAGATAAGCAATCACTGTATTTACCTTTTCATTTTCTTCTTTGTATCTTGTGGACCACCATAGTATGAAATGTCATATGGATCTAAATTTGCTTATAGGAGGTAGGTTGAATATCCTAGAAAGTTGCTTTCAATATTTTGTGACAATTTGCATGCAAAGAAACAATGTTCAACTAAATCCCTTTCCTTTTTACAATTTCAACAACGAGAAACTATCTAAATTCCTCTCTTCATTAGTGCATCATCTATAGGAACTGCTTTTTCTTTTAACTTCCATAGAAATATAGAAATTTTCGTAGGGATTCTACTATTCTAATAATGATGATTTTGTGAAGATGAAGAGTCTTGTAATTCCTTTATAGAACTCCATGTCTATTTGTTTAAGAACTTCCCATCCTTTGCTAGCTTCCATAAAATGCAATTTGGAGTGGATGAATCACACAAGATTTTTGATAAATTAGATGCATGTTCTTAACCTAAGTGTTGTTGTAATAATTCCAAATTCCATCCATCTTCAAATCTATAATCACTTACTTTTTCCATACAATATTCTTGTGATGGTGTTAAATGATGAAGATTACAGGATTCATACTAGTTGTCAATCCAAAAATTACTATTTCTAGTTTGGATGCCAAAAAATATATGATTCTCAGTCTCCGATCTAGCTCTAATAATTTTCTTCCAAATAGGTGAATCGGACTTTTTTCCTTTACTAAGCATGAGTGTGAGTCATGCACATACTTAGTGTTAAAGTAGTTTGCAAACAAAGAGTCTCCCGATCTCAACCACCACTATAACTTCATGTCTTGTACTTTGACTATATCCTCTAGCTTACGAATACCTAAGCCTCCTTATTCTATGGGATTACAAACCTTCTTCCATTTCAGCTAATCAATACTTTTTGGTTTTCTGATGTATTCCAAATTTTTTGCAAAGCATCTTTCGAGGTCCTTAATGATAGATATGGGAAGTTTCTATGCTTGTAACACATATAAAGGCACGGAATTTAGAATACTTCTAATTAAAACCAATCCACCTCCTTTAGATAACTAGTAGTTAGTCTAATTTTCAACTCTATTTTTAAGTCTTTAGACTAAATCAAAGAATATGTGTTTCCTTTTTCTCCCAATAACCAAAGGACATCCCACATAAAGTAAAGGAGATTCTCCTCTTTGAAATCCTAACATTTTCCTTGCTCTTACTACTAAAGGAGAATTATCTTCGTTATAGTAAAAAAAAAAAACACTTTTATTTCTGTTTATTTTTTGACCTGAAATGTTCTCATACCAACCTAAAAATGAATGCATCTTTTTTATTAATGTGGTGCATCCATAAATGAAGAGAGTGCAATCATTTTCAACTTTGGTTTTTAAGTCTTAAGATTAAATCAAAGAATATTTGTTTCCTTTTTCTCCCAACAACCAAAGGACATCCCACATAATGTAAAGGAGATTCTCCTCTTTGAAATCCTAACATTTTCCTTGCTCTTACTACTAAAGGAGAATTATCTTCCCCTACAATAAAAAAAAAAACACTTTTTTTTTTGTTTATTTTTGGACCTAAAATGTTCTCATACCAACCTAAAAATGAATGTATCTTTTTTATTAATTTAGTGCATCCATAAATGGAGTGTAATAGTCTGCAAATGCCAAATGAGATATGCACATAGGGTTACCTACTTGATAAGTCATTGTAGACACCCCATTTTTGGCTTTGTTTAGAAAAAAAAAAAGCTGAGTTTATAAAATAATAATAATAAAAGAACTAAACAAAAATGAAATGAAAAATTATAATAAAAGAGTGACAAAATGACATAAAAATAATAAAAATAAAAAATATAAAAAATCTATATATATTATTTTTAAGAAAAACTAGAAAAAGAGAGTCTTTGAATTAAATCTAGGCACTTCAATTTATAAAAGACCAACCCAGCTATTTAATTGCAATAGAAAATTGAGAAAAATGGCTAGCTCAGTGGGTCTTTATGTTGCCCTTGTGCATGCATGGAGAGGCTTCAATCATGGGTTCGATAACTATAGGCATTGTGTCTTGTTTTCTTTATTTTTGCTAATGGTTGCCATGTGGTAGCGTGCGATTGGCCAAGAGAAATCATGTGCCATCTACAAGATCATTTCCTTCCTTAGACAACACATGAACAACACAAGTTTGAACCAATCCATGTGAAACAAACCATTTTTTATCAAATCTCCTTGTAATCTTATAAAAAAAAAACAAGGATTAATGTCTATCTTTAACCAAAAAAAAAAAAAATTAAATCAAGGATATAAAATTAAGGTTTACTTGCATATCACAAATCCAATTCGAATCAAACAAAGCTTATCTAAATCAATTAAACGCGCGCCTATAAATACATAAGAATGTCTTGAGTTGGAGAGAGGGAGAAAAAAAAAAGTTTAGATGATTAGAAACCCTCGACCATGAGCTTTCTCTCTGTAGGAATTCCTAAACCCACTATCCACCTTCTCCCTAGGATAGCTCACATCACACACTACGTCGGAATCAATTAGGGGTATTGGAGGACTCCTTATGACTTGAGGATTCAGAAAAGCTTTACTTTTGCACTCAATAACACCTAGTTTAGAGAAATCGAGAAAACCACCACAACCACTCCGTTGACTGCCCATTGAACCACTACCTAGGCTAGTCTTTAGGCGAAAACACCACCACCAACAAGCTCTACACCTTCAAAAAATCCAAGACCAACTCATCAGCCATTGTTGACGATGTCCAAAGCCGCTTAGAGTACCTCCCTATCGTCACAGTTGTCTTCTTCGAAACTCGACCTGTGATTCAGCCTGCAATCTAACCCGCGACCCATAGACCCGACTTAAGTGCTTAGTTAGTGGTTTAGTGTTTATTTATTTACTTTTTTTCCTTTTTTGGTTCCATTTCTAATACCTTTTTTTTTTTTTTTGTCTTTAGCTTATGGTAGTTTAGAAAATTAATTAAAATGTTAAGTTTAGAAAAAAAAATAATGAAATAATAATAATTGCAATAATATAATATAAATTTTTATTTTTTAGTACTCGTCGAATTGTCATGGTGTATACCATCACTCAATGGCGAATGATAAAATAATAATAAAATAAAATAAAAATAGATAAAAATCTTTAATATAAGAAAAATGATAAAATAAAATAAAAATCTTTAGCATAAGAATAAAAATAAAAATTAAATTAAATTAAATAAAGTAATAAACCTTTAGTATAAGTAGGGATTTTAAAAATATATAAAAATGAAAAATATTGAAAATAAAATTAAATATAATAAGTAAAAGTTTTAGTATAAATAAAATTTTAGGAACAAAAATATAATAAAAAAAAAAAGACGAAAAAATCTATAAAAGTTTCTTTTTAGTATAAAATTTTTAAAATTTTAGGAATAGAATTAAAAAATTATATAATAAACATAATAAATATAATAGAAAAAGCTTTTTATCAAAATCTAGTATCTTAGGATTTTATCACATAGATTTTTTTTTTCTAAAAATGAAAATCTAATATGATTTTTTTTCCAAACTTAGGATACCTTAGGTTTCTTTTAAAATTATCACATAACAACCTAAGTTATCTTAGGTATTTTCTTAATAAAATTAAAATGATTAAATAACATAAACCCGATATTTTTATTAAATAATTAATTAAAAAATTAAGATTTTATAAAAAAAAAAAAAAAAACTACGGATGCTTTGATCCCAGCTAGTAGGTATGTAAGCATCTTCAAGGCAACCATAATAAAAATAAAATTGTAGGTTTACTTTAGAAAAATTAACATAATAAAATAAAAACTTTAGAGTAGGAAAAATTACCATAATAAAATAAAAACCTTAGAAAAATTAAATAAGATAAAAAAACTTTAGAAAAATTAAATAAAATCAAAACTTAAAAAAATAAATAAATAAAGACTTTAGATTATTAACATAAACAAAATAAAAACTTTAGGTTATTAGCATACTAAAATTCAAACTTTAGTTTTTTTAGCATCAATTCATAATCATAAGAGAAAATATAAAAAACATAAAACTATAACAATAATAACATTAGAAATAGTATAAAATAATACGCAGTAGCAAGAAAAATAAAGATAAAAATATAAAGGCTTTTTAATAAATATTCTTGAAGATTTTACATGGTAACCGTTTAGATTTTAATAGGTTAGCCCATGAATCCAACATTTCTTGTTAAATATTTGTTTGAAATATTTGCAGATTATAGCTAGTTAAGGTTAATCCACTCAATTAATCTTAACTTATTTTCCAACTTACATTAGTGGTGACTCCTTTTAAAAATGAATTTTCCTTAATTTAGTTAAGTAATCTATATTAAATAGATAGGATTTATTATAGATTATAATTAAAGAAAATGATTAAAAACTAGACTCGACAATCATCATTGGGTTCTTTTTTATTAAATCATTAAGATCTCTTGATAATACTTTTAAGGAAATAACAAATCAATTAAAGCATATAAAAATTAATAGAGCTTTCACACAAATATAGAGATCTTCTAATAAAGTTGCCATGATTTCTATAAGATGTATATGTACAATATGTCTACGCTTTGTATCTTGAATAGGAATATGATTACTAATCTACCTTCATATACAAGATAGGAAATACACGACTCATGCCCCCTTAATCTTATGACACAAATGTCAACATTAGAACGGAGTAATGATGGTTAAAGATGCAGGACATTGGTAAATTTTTTGGTAGGACATTCACTCTCTCGTTGTTGTGTGGGGGATATACCGAACCAAAAATTGTCTAGAAAATGCCTTATTATTATTATTATTATTATATGAAGTGAACGTTAACATGTTCAATGCAACCACATTGCATTTGGAGCTAATGAATAGAAAGGTAATACCAAGATTGTTGTAAAACCAGATGATAAGACGATGATTGGTAATTAAGGGTGGATGTGATTTGGTTTGGTGTGGATTTCCTTCTAAATTAAACCAAACTATAAAATATGATTCAGTTTTTTATAGCTTTAAGCTAGAACACTCGATTTACATTATAAATTTTTTTGAACCATAATGCTTTAGTTTGATTTGGCTCGATTTATGGATTGAATTTGTAAGAGCCGAAAGTAAAAAGAAATAAAATAAGTTATAAAACAATCACAAAAAAATAATGAAGAGTTAAGTGTAAGGGTATTTTGGTCTTTTGCTTAAGAGACTAAAATCCCACATTATGCTATTTTGACCCTTTTCTCTCTCTTTGCATACCAATCTCTCACAAAAACTTTCTCTCCAATAGATTCTTGTCATCAATTTGCAGAAATGGTAAGCATAACGACTCTTTAATCACTATGTTTCTTTAACTATAGTTGAATAGGTTTCGTTTTGGGTTGTAGGTTGGCATAACGTACAAGAATTGTAAGGGTTGTGAGCAATTGACACAATTTTGGACAATCTAAGTAGGTAAACAAATGAATATGTGAGTGATTTACTTGTTTTGGGAGTTAAGTTGTTGTAAAAAGGAGTGGTGAATGAAAATTTGGGCTTTTTTGTATGAACTTGGGAAAGAAGGGAGATCATAGATAAGGTACATGGATAGAACCAGACCTATGTTCCACCCATGAACCTCTAGTGATGTCCTATCATGTTCTTCTCTTTTGTCTTAGCTTTCTAATGTTATTACTATCTATTAAATGAATACAAATAGGTAGATTAACGTTAGTTAGGGTTCTTAAAATAGTTGTTCATACAATTTGTGATCAGGTGTTAGATTTCATAGAATTTGTTACCACACAAATAGCATGGTTTTAGGCGTGTGTTTACTTTGTTTATTACTTGTGTTTATCAGTTTAGTCTATTGAATGAACTTAACATGTATTGGAATTAATTTTATAAGTGGCTAGTGTATGGCTCAACTTTTGAGCTAAAGGTAGTGGATTCTTAAGGGGCACCCTAATGATCAATATGTGACATTATCCTTAATAGAGTTATGTGCCGAAATGATCTAGGGTCAATTTAGGGATATTGGGGCTAGAAGTAGTAGTTACTAATACCATTTAAAAAGTTGGGGCTAAAGGTGGTAATTCCCAACCTAAGACCTATATATAAATGTGTGTGTGTGAGTGTGTGTGTGTGTGTGTGCATATGTGTTGTTTATTAGCTAAATCAATGATAATTAATGAAATAATTGTGATTTTATGACGTCCTAAAACCCGAGTTGCGCTATTGCCCGCCATGTGTCCTTATCTCATAAGAACACGTTAAGGCTTTGAAACAATTCTAATACTTTTTAACCTATAACATTTATAATAAAAGCATTTTATTTATCTCCAAAGTTTCAATTAATAACTTAAACCATATCAAACGTTTAACATAGCGAAAGTCTTTAAACATCAAAAATAACAATTCTCAATAGATACTATCCACTACAGTTAAACATAAAAAATTTCCCCTAAAACTTAATCACCATAATAATGATGGTACTCTTCATCTTCCTCTCTTTATGGTTCACCTAAATCCAAGTCATCTTCTGGGTTCTCATCTTCCACAACACCTGCATCTAAAAATGATTCCCCGAAGGGTGAGCTAATGCCCAGTCTGTATAACACAAACACATACACATGAATAAACATAAACAAGTATCACACACATCATGCAAAACTTAAACACTAACAATCATTTCTTAATATAATTTACGTCTACAAGCAAACAATAGGGTACTCATGACCCTCTTAACACACTTAACACATTGGAGCATGTCTTAGTAATGAGAACTACCACTATGGTCCCATACCCATGTCTACTTAAATACTTAAACTTGGTGATGGGAATTGCCACTACGGGCCCCATACCCATGTATACTTAACCACTTGAACAACATCTAACTCAGATTATTTCTAAGCACGACTCCACTAGGGACAACGTCACACAATAATCATTGGGGTGCTCCCTACAAGCCTTACCACTATGGGCCCTTAGGCCGAGCCAAGCACATACAACATATCACTTGAAACACCTAAATCGAATCATTCACTTAATCAATTTCAAATACATGTACTATCTTAAATAAACACAGAACAACACACAAGTTACGCGTACCTTGGATCCTAGCCTTAAGCACTTTCTGGTCTTGGACTTAACCTAATTGGAAATCTATACACATTAACATGCTCTTCTGAGTATTCAATCTAAGATCAATATCATTCTTAATCTCTTTAATCCTATTCATTTAATTTCTCTAAGACCTTACTAGTTATCTAGGTTATGTGGAAATTAGTTTAAATCGAAGTTAAACAAACATATAATTATGTTATACTTTATTCAACACAGTCATGTTGGGGACCGTGTTACTCAACACAAGCTAAAGCATGACCGTATTAAGGGTCATGTATCTCTTGATGAAAAACTTAGTTTCAACATAATCTAAACACAACCGTGTTGGGAGGCCATGTTACCCTTGCTTAACATAGTCGAAACACGACTGTATTGGGTGCCATGTATTTCTCGGTACACCTTTCCATTTCAACACGATCGAAACAAAATCGTGGTGGGAGGCCGTGTATCTCTCGGTGCACCTTTCCATTTCAAGACGGTCAAAACACAACCATGTTGGGAGGCCGTGTTACCGTAAAAAATTCCACGAACCCTATTTCTATTACTTCAATTCCTCCAAAACCTAATCCTTTCTATTCCTAAGCTTAACTAAATTTCTAAAACATGTAATTATGAATAAATTACACATATTAGATTACTTACTTCAAATTCCCTACGAGTTGAATCCTCTCGGATCGCCGATTCTCTACTCTCTTTTGTCCCTTCACAACCTCATTTTTCTGCACGAAAAAATCGACACTTATAACCACAATTTCCATTAATACTCAACCGAATCGATACAAGATCCCTTACCTTCAGAATTGGAATTAAGTCACGCCGTCTCCTTTTGTCACCTTAGGTTTTGTTAAGAGAGTGCTTCTGTCTGCTATGTTACTGTGAAGAGGGAAAAGGAGGAATGTTAGGTCATTTGAGAATAAATACTCCCCATCGTGAAATGTCCAAATTGCCCTTTCAACTTTTATAATTTCCATCCTCGCCCTTAGCTCTTTATAATAATACTTATATTACATAATTAAATAAATAGAAAAAAAATCATGTATTACAAATTTGTTTGTTGCATTTTGGGTGTATACTATGATTGTTGTAACACACGCATATTTATGTATTGCTCATGTACTAGGCTTAGGCTCATTCTTCTTCTTTTTTAGATATAGGTAGATAGACAAATATGCTGAATGTAATGAATTAGGGAATGTTTATTATAATTATCAAGATGGTGATAGTGGAGATTTTTATTATTACTATGATGATGAGTATTAAGAAATAAGTGGAAGTTAGTAATCATATTAATAGGCCTATTGGAGATTACAGTTTGTTTACACTTCTTTAGTTGTTACTCTTCTATATGCTATGGAGACGAGTTCAATAAATGTTGGTGAAGATTCTAATTCCTATTGACAGTTGTGACTATGTTTAGTTCTTCTAAATATTTTAATAACAATTGTGGTTGGAATGACTCGTTTGTGAGCTATTCGTTCTATTAAGAAAGAGGTTATTGTTGGATTAAAGATTGAAGTTGAATAGGTTTTAGAGTCTGCAAATGTGCAAATGAGCCTTTGTGTGTCACTAGATAGTAGTGACATGTAGTAGGTTGTAGCATTTGAGAAATTGAGGTGTCAAAGAATCATAATATGCAATCTAAGAAAAATTAAACACATGACGTGTAATATCACATCACAAGTACTAAATTCTTATAATAGTAATATGGATTGGTACAATTTAATAGGTTAATAGGGTTATTTGTGTAATGAAGGAATTTTGAAAGTGTTGTTAAGACTTTTTAGGCATGGACCCATAAGGAATAATCCATCCTGTTTAGGCTAATGTTTGAGCTTTAAAGGCCAAAACTGACCTCTAATAGACCAATACATCTTAGAGCATTGGTTCCTATCGACATGTTCAAGCTTAAGGTCAAGTTGTGAATGCACTTGCCATGTTAAGTAAATAAGGAAAGATCTCGATTAAAGATTCATCTTTTACACAATATTTGAAGCAGATCTCAAGGTTGTGAATGCACTTGTCATATGAAGCCTAGTTTCATTCCTTATAAATAGGGGATGAGACTATAGGGTAAAGGATTCTAATCTCTCCCATTTTTCAGGCATATATTATACTTTATTGCCTTTTAAACTTTTATGCTGACTTAGGCATAGGAGTGGTCATGCTAAAATAACTTTTAACACCCCCCATAGTCGAATTCTTTCCTTTTGGCAAGTGATTCAATTGCCCTAGAAATTTACAACTCAACATTTGGCACCATCTTCATGGCAGACTCACAACCAAACATGCCTCCATTTTTTTTTTAAAAAAAAAAAATCTAAGGAAATAATGGACTTGCTAGCTATGGATCAAACTATCCACGACAATGCGTCTAACCAACCTAACCCAAGCACTTAAATAATTGATCCACAAAGATTCCTAGATTTGCAGAATCTGTACAAGACTCAAGCTGCATAGAAAGAAACCATAAAGGTAGATAACACTAATTGTAAGTTTGAGTGGCTGAACTCAAGTAACTTAATAATATGTTGGAGTTAGAGAATATGTCTACACACTCTCTAAAGCATGGGTGTAATAACCCTCCACTGCTACCACCGGTAGTAAATGCACCAAGATAAATTCACGAAGCATGATCTACGAAACTTCACAACCAAGCTCTTGCTAAACCAATTTGTTAGTAGTGTCATTAGAACAAGCTCGCTCCCCACCAATTTGCTAACAACATCATATAGCCACAATGATCCTGTAGCTTTGAATACTTAACCCAAGCCATCTAATGTTTGGACATGAGCCAACTATCAAGTCAATGACATGGATATAAATCAAATTGATGACTATATCAAGCGACTTTTTTACTTGAAGGGAGCAAAAAGGAAAATCCCTCTTTTACGTTTTCCATCAACAAAAAACCTTTTATGTAGACAATATAGGAGAGGTCTTACCTCCCTCCTAATTTTATCCCTTCTTTTGTTAAGCTCACTCATTAATTCTAGCAACATTTCTTGGCCAACAAGCTACTAGTGATGGACACGTCAACCCTTAATCTCATTAAACAAGGCTCCAACGAGTCAATAATAGATTATTTAGCTCGCTTTAACACCACAATGTTGGAGATTTCCAATGTCGACAAGGACATAGCCTTGAATGTTGTCCTTCAAGGCGTAAAACTATCTGGTGACTTCTTTAAATCCATGGCCAAGAAGAAGTTAGAAATTTTTGAAGAGTTTACAAGAAGGCTAGGAAGTACATCTTGTAAGATGACCATATCCAAGCCAAGAGGCAATCCAACCAAAGCAGGTTGAATAGGAAAAAAGATAAGGACAAAGGGTCCATCAAGGGTCGTCTTAGCCCTAAAAATGATCAGGAGTCATCTCGGGATAACAACATAAAAGATCAAAAGTATGCTATGCCAAGCTCCACCACCTACACCACATTAAATTGGCCATTAGGAGACATATTTATAGAAGTCTACAACATAAGCATTTTACCCAAGCTGACAAGACTATGAGGTAATCTAAACATGAGAAACTCTAATAAGTATTGTAATTTCCACAATTATTAGGATCACAATATTGACAAGTGCTACCAACTCAAGAATGCTCTTGAAGACCTTGTTTAGCGTGGGTACCTTTGGGAGTATATAATTGACTCGAATAATTTCATCATGCAACCTACTTAAAGATGGTGGGTTGAGCAAAGTCACAATGAAGTGGACAACAATAATAACAACTAAAATCAATCCCCTAATGGTGTCATTAAGATAATTGTTGGAGGCCTTTAGATTAGAGGCTAGCCAAATTCTATAAGCTTGGTTAACACCTTTAATAGCTAATAGGTTATGAGCTTATATAGAAAAAGATTGAGCATAGACACATCTATCTCATTTGCAAATGAAGACCTAGAGGGGGAACAAACCCCTCATGACGATGTCCTGATGATTAGTGCAAGGATTGCCAAATTTGAAGTAAAGAAGATTTTAGTTGATACAGAAACTCACCTAATATCATTTTCAAGCATAATAATGACCAAATGCAGCCCAAGCTCAAGAATAAAATGAAGCCTACTATAACCTGTATATGTTCAACAACCAACCTATTCAGGCTATGGGTATTGTTACCCTTTCTATGGAGCTTAGGGACAATGAGGTCATTGCCTAATAGCAAATTAACTTCTTGGTGCTAGACTATTGGTCACCCTAAAATGTAATTTTAAGGCAACCATGCCATAATCCTTTAAGATATCCTTAATGCCATACTTGAAAGCTAAATTTTTTAACCCTAATGGAGTTAGTGTCTACTAAGGAGATCAAGAGCAGGCAATGAGCTTGTACTTGAAGGTCTTAAAAAGGGAAGAGGCCTTCAATATAGAGACTGGGCTTGATGAAAAGATCAAATCTAAGGGAGGATTGGCTAAAAAGACTTAAGAGATCTAGCTCGATAGCAGCATTAAGCAAACCACACATGTAAGAATGTCATTGCTCGCAAAGCTCAAGCAACAACTCATTAACTTCCTCACCATCTAACATGCTAAGCATCTCCCTAGAACTCATGACACATTACCTTAACATCGATAGCAACACCAAAGTCTTCAAACAGAAGAAAGGACACTTTGCTCTGGAACAACAAGCTATCGAAGAAAAGATGTAGAAGCTGCTAAAGGTAAGGTTCATTAGGGAGGAACGTTACCCAACTTGACTAGCTAATTGTGTGCTAGTCTAGAAGTTTAATAGGAAGTGACAATGTATAGATTAAATTGATCTCAATAAAGCTTACCTAAAGGACTATTTTCCCCTCCCAAGAATCGACCAACTTGTTGATTTTACCTCAATCTATGCTTAGTTAAGTTTCATAGATGCCTTTTTAGGTTATATTCAAATCAAGATGGAGCTAGAGGATGAAGTGTATACGTCTTTTGTCATAAGCTTCAAGACATATTGCTATGAGGTGTTGCCCTTTGGGTTTAAAAATGTTAAGGGTACATATTAAAGGTCGATGGTGGAGATGTTTAAAGCTCATATTAAGCATAATGTTGAAGTCTACGTTAATGACATGATTGACAAATGTAGAAAGCCAGGAGACCATCCCTAAGACTTATAAGAAATGTTTGATACTCTAAGGCAGTTTGACATGAAGCTCAACCCCTAAAAGTGTGTCTTTAGGAGGGCCTCAGGCAAGTTCTTATGATACATGGTCACATAGCGCAACATCAAGGTAAACCTTGAGAAGACCTAAGTCGTCTTGAACATGTAACCCTTGAGAATGATAAAGGAAGTCCAGTAATAGAGAAGGAGGACTGTCACAATAAATGAGTTTGTTTCCAAAAGTGTTGACAAATGCTTGAAGTTCTTCAAATTTTTAAAGAACCCATTCAACTTCTAGTAGACCAAACAATGTCATGCAACATTCGATAAGTTAAAGCTATTTTTGACAAACACCACCCACATTGTCAAAGCTTGTCACAGGAGAAGACTTATTTCTTTACCTATCAATGAGTGACTACACTTTTTTCTTGATATTGGTTTAAGCTAAAGGAAGGGAACATCAACTAATGCGTTATGTTAATCATGTCCTCCAGGGACCTAAGATACAATATTTAAAAGTGGAGAAATTTACCCTAGTAGTGATGACCTTAACCAAACAGCTTAGACCACACTTTAAAGCCCATTAAGTCATAGTCCTGACCAACCAACCAACCACTACAAAATATATGGCAAAAGCCTGACACATGGAGACTAATGGTAAAGTACACACTGGAGCTCAGCGCTTATGAAGACTAGTATCAACCTCACAAGGCAATCAAAGCATAAGTCCTTATAGACTTTATCACTGAATACCCAGTAGAAGAAGAAGCGTCGAACTACAACAATAAACTAGTGTAGACTTTCCATGTTAATGGCTCATCCACTCATGAGGATAGTAAAGTAAGACATATGTTACATGGACTGCATGGGACAAAGGTATCTTATGCACTTAAGTTTAGATTCTCTGCCAGTATCAACAAAGTAGAGTACGAGACATTAATCGTTAACCTCACTAGATACCTTTAAGTTGTACACTCCATCGCCTCAAAGTTTTCCTCCTAAACTATCACCAAGATTCCCTAAGCTAAAAACTCAGAGGTAGACAAACTATTTAAGTTAGCCTCCATCAGTATTCTGACATCGACAAGCAAGATAAGAAGGTCTTCATCAAGTATCTCCTGGATAAAAGCATCAATAAACATCAAGCTCAAGTCTTAGAAATACGACCAATAGAGCCATGCTGGTTGGACCTGATACTTGACTACCTAAAGAATGGAACTAACCTTAAAGATAAGAAGAAAGTGAGAAAGCTCACGTACAAGGTAGCTAATTACACGCATATTAATGATCTCTTATACAAATAAGGTCTAAGTATTCCTCCTTGCCTTCACCAACTTTACATTCAAGCTCTTCAACTTAGCTACTATTGACCAACCATGAGGGAAGATTTTGAGCAACTTATTTAGAATTACATGTAGTGCCAAAAGCATGCATCCGTAGAGCATGTACTGAGAAACTATCTTCAATCCCTCACTAGTCCTCATCCTTATAGCAACTGCATCAAGAGTAGAGAACTTTACATTTATGCTCTCTAACTCGGCTACTATTGACCAACTATGAGGGAAGATTTTGAGTAACTTATTTAGAAATACATGCATGGCCAAAAGCATTCATCCATAAAGCATATACTAAGCAACTATCTTCAATCCCTCACTAGTCCTTAGCTCTTCACCTAGTGGAGAATCGACATCTTAGGTCCTTTTCCCAAAACTTCAGTCAACGACAATACATTATGGTAGCCATCAACTACTTCATTAAGTGGGTGGAGGTTGAAGTTGTAGCTAAAATTACTAAGAAGAGCATTAAAGCCTTTGTCTTCAACTCAATAATGAGCAAGTACGGAGTTCCCTACATTCTCATCATGGAAAATGAAACCTAATTTAACAACTAAAAATTTTGAGACTTTTGTGAGAAGCATAAAATCAAAATCCGCTACAACTCAATTGCAGAATCCCAATCCAACAGGTAAGTCAAAGTAGTAAACAAGATAATGCTCAATAGTAGGTTAACGAGCTTCTAACCATCTTATAAGGGTATTAAACTACTCACAGAACCTTCATAGAAGAAATGCCATTTTGACTTGCATTTAGCTTAGAAACGATTCTCCTTATCAAGTTGGAACTCCCAAATATTCGCACTTAGAGTCTTGATATGATGGCTAATCGGATTGGGCTCTAACCAAACCTTAACACCATTAAAGGGATTCATGAAACAGCCATCTCAAGTAACAACATATCAACATAAAGCAGCTTGCTACTACGATAAAAAGGTCAAGCATAAGGTTTTTTCGACTAGAAGACCTAGTGTGTAAGAAGTTAGAGGCCACTAAGTCTTAAGAAGAACAAGGGAAGCTTGCACCTAACTAGGAAGACTCTATGAAAGTGCAAGAGGCAATAGAGCCTACATATTAGAAAGTCTATATGGTTAGGCCATCCCTCGAACATAGAATGTTAACAACCTAAAGCTTTACTTTGATTAGATCTTAACTAGCTTGTGCAATATTTAAAATTTAATGAAAGTTATAATTCTTTTTACAAGTTGAGTTGTGGTCATTTGTTATATGTTTATACTTTTAAATTATTTTGATTAAAAGCCCTAAGTCCTAACCTCATCCAAAGTGAACTAACTCCTATAAATATCAATTCCCAACCTCACAAAGGTAAATAGGCTCTTGATGATATCAAGTCCTTACTAACACTTAAGCAAATCAACTCTTGATAACATTAAGTCCCAGCCTCTACTAAGGTGAATGGACTCTTGAGCTCCTCAATTACTATTGTATGGTTGGAGCCCCTAACCTCTTTAGGTCAAGTCAAAGAACCCAACCTCCTTGACTTATCGAGTAACTCATTGACAAGACTTAGGTCCAGACATCCGAGAACTCCCTAACACTCGATGCTCTCAAAGGAAATAGGATAATGAATAATAATGCACAAGTAAAACAATGAAAGAAAGAGAAAAGCATGCTCAAAACACTTAGAAAATTTTTCACTCATTAACAATGTCTAATTACAATCAATTGGTTAACATATTAACTTTACAAAAGAAAAAACAAGAGCAACTTTAGCACTAGAATACACTTTAACTCTTTAGGGGAGGGGACAATTAATGCTTCACTATCTCATCAACTTCAGCAATAACAATCTATTCGATAAAGTGTGGCTTAAAGGGTGGTAGGGGATCCTCATGAGGGTTTGAAGTTAGAGGAGGGGGGAGGAACGTCTTCAGTACGATGATGGCTTAACTTTTCATCTTGGCCTATCTCTTCAGTTTAGCCTTGCTCGCCACCTTGGCCTTAGTTTAGGAGGACTGCCTCCTCTTCACCCAGTTGATCTACGATATAAATTTTAAGCTAATTTATATACATGTTCTAGTAACCTATGTAGTCATAAAAGTTATATGCATATACATTTTAAATAATAAACATTTGAATTCACTTATACTATCTTAAATAAGTGTAGTTTGGATTTTTTGGTTTAATTCAGATTACTCCTTTAAACCAATTGTATATTTTCAATTTGATTTAGATTGGCAATTTTCTGAATTAAATTTTAAAAGAAGAAGAAAGAAAGAAAGAAAGAAAGAAAGAAAACCATAATTTCATTTTAGTTTGATTCTATTTACAATCTAAGTTAATTTGGTTAGCTTTTTAGCCCACTCCTATCGGCAACCCTTGGTTTCCTAACCAATTGATGGATCTATGTGGATTTAGCTATAACACATACAAGAAGGTTGTATTTTGCTTAGATAAAGCCACAAGACATAGTAAGCCATTTTTCTCCCCTAGGATTAAGAAATGAGATTTCGCCCAAGAAGGAAGATATAACTAGTTGTTGAACAAAGAATATCTAGTCGGTCTAACCGACAAATTGACTCAAAGCAACAAGAGAACTCGTTTGACCAACTGCACATAATCAATAGTTGCACAATTGTGACCCATAATCCCATGATAGGTAATTAAGTTAAACATAGATAATTGTGGATCATTTAGCAAATTTATCTAAAATTCTTGTGCAAATTTTATTTGTGATAATTTTTTCATGACTTATGTCGAGGTCTAATTTTACTCAATAAAAAGAGTACTCCTTATATAAGGGCTCAACTTTCCTTGAATATATAAATATTTCTTTATTGATTTAAAATTAGTAATTATTCTCTAAAACAACCACAAACTCTTTTATCTTGCATGTGCCGATAGAGTAGGAAAATAGAGAAAGGGAAAAAAAAAATCTTAAACCTATACTACCTAATATAACTACTCTAAACAAGTTTGTAAATGTGGGACTAAACTTTCCTATGACATTGTGGCCCTTTTGTTCATGGTGTGAACTCATCATCCTTTGACTCAATAGTGCTACTTCTAAAATAGCTTTACCTTTTCATTATATGTGGCCCTTTTGTTTAAAGTGATTATAGATAATACCCCATCCTCTAGACCTCTTTATAGAACTATCATTGCCATTGAACTATTGATCTTTGACCTATCATACGTAACTTCATTACTAGTGGATCTCATCTCTCTATCTAACTAGTCTTTGCACAACATACTACCTTTTGCCTCTTCTATTAACAAACCGTTGTTGCCATAGATCATGCTCACCCTGAATTCATGGAGCAAAGATAGTAGAGAGCATAGCAAAATCATCAACCAATCTTCAATCTCAAGTACAACATCAATATTTGTTCAAGTTGTTAATTAGAGTCATGAAACTCGAAATATGTTATTTTACTAGTGATTCATCACCCATCTAGAGTGAATGCAATCTCTACTTCAAATCTAACTTGCTTGTAAGAGATTTCGTTATATATAGCTCTCCTAGTTTCTTTCATAACGTCCTAATTGTATTTGATGGTACCTCTTGCAAAATATTATTTATTAGACTTGGTTGGATTGCCATTAGAACCTTCTCCTTAAATTCTTCTCACTCATCTTTCATGGGTTTTGATTGCTGATCCAAGGCCTTTTCTTCACAATGAACTATAATAGGATCACTTGAGTTCACACTTGCCATAACTGTAAATTCGTGTGATCAACAACCTTCTCAATATCATACTTAATGGTAATCCCTTTAATATATATATCACAACTCCTAAAATCTTTGATATCTTAGCCTTACTTTTATATTGACATGTGGAGAAAGGATCTAGATTTTGTTACAATCACATAGTAAACAAATATAATAAGTAAAGAGAGAAAAATAGATGCATAAAAATCACAAGGAAAACTCCAAAAGAACAAGCGAATAATATTAAATCAATCTACTATAGTTTAACAACAATAATATATTAATTCTTTCACAATCTCAAGACACTTAATTCCTTTAATAAGTTCCTAATGTTTTGCTCTACATGATATACATAATATCATATATACTAAGTTATAAGAAGTCAAATTAAATTCTTATACATATAATTGAAAAATATATATATATAGAAAATAGTAAATTGACTTTTACATAACAACCCTAATTTTTCCTTTTGCCTATTTCTTTCCCAAATGCTCTTCAATGATAGATTTTTGTGTGAATTCAAGACATAGACACAACAAGCACGTTGAAATTATCTTCTAAACAATAATTACTTTTTTGAAGTGCACCAACTTTCCCCAACATTACTCCAAAGACTTTATCAAAAATTAAAAGGTCAAGAAAAAATTTGATAATCCTGTCCTTCGATTTTGTCCAAGTTTGCTGGAAAATGGGCTACACAGTTGGCCTTACAATAATCATGCTTTAAGGAGATAAACACTTCCAAATTGCTGGAGAAGATTCCTGCAAGCAAAAATCATGTTAATATAATCACCAGTTTTGGTATTTAACCACAAAGAGTTAAGCTCAATAGTGACATTCTTAAAACATCACTCAGACAGACTTTGGATTCCTACAAAGAGGCCCCACATTACAGTAAGAAAATGTCCAATCTCCCCCACATCCATTTCACTCTTCACCAAATCTCCGATGGTTCCTTGGGCATTAGTAAATCTGGGGTTTAGTTTTACCTGATCAAGGGGTGTTGTTTTGTGGCTGTAAGCCTAGAATTCTAAAGCAATCTTGTAGTCCGTAAAAGGATAGGTGAAAGCACCGACAGTAAAAGTTGATACTCTTTAGGAGTAATGAGTATGATTATTATTATATTCGGCGGAAAAGAAACAGACATGGAAAATAACTTGATGCTGTCCTCCGCATAAAAATTAGATAATTTTCATCTTATGTAACAATGTATATATAATGTTTTTTTTAGAAATACAAAATCGTTATATATTTCTACACAATTTATAGCAAAACTAGATGTTCTTATATATTCGAACAATCAATCCATTTATTATTCTCCTTTTCATCATTCTTTCCTTTTCTTTTGCAATCATCGAAATTATGTGAAATACTAGATTTATCAAATAACACATTGAAATTCTTTAACTGTATTCATTTTAATTAACATTGAATCTTAGGTGTATTGTCCTTCAAAATTTAAGTATTCCTTATCTTATATGAACTTTTTTTATAATGATTTACTCTACTGTATACGTACCATATGTATATGCGAGTATTAAATCTGATCATTGTATTAATAATGTTATTATTAGAAATGAAAAATGAAACGTATATTTTATATTTATAAATTTTAAATCATGCAAGTATGTTGCCGATATATTAAATGTGGAAACACGTAAACGTAATATTTATATTGTTTATTGATGATATCCAATTCACCCCAAAGGACAAAGCCATGCTTGCTTCCAAACATTGACTTTCCATACATTTAATCTATGTTATCTGGCCCATAATATATATATGTTATCCGTATTTATTGACACGAGGACCATCTTGATTGCTGTACGTGGCATTATGGCGAGAAATACAACCAAAAAAAAAAAAAGCGATGTATTTGCTCATAATATATGTTATACATTTTTTTTTTTCAAAATATATAAATACAAGCCATTCCTTTATATTTTTCCCATCATATTATTAACTATAATTCCACAATTAGTTGAGTTAAAAGTATAAACTTGTATATATACTATAACTTATATACCTATCAGTTAGAATTTTTTCTTGTGCATTGAAACTTTTTATTAAACTAAGTAAAAAACTTATTCAAATAGAAGCACAATAATAGCGTAGAAGTCGAATTGTAGTACATCATTAAGAGCAGCTCTAAAGAAACTGATTTAAAATTTTTAATTTATAAATATAGTACATAAATGCCAGAGATCAAGCCAATATATTATTCTATGGACTCCTTGAGAGACAGTGGTAGGATAAACTTCTAATAATGCAAGGAGTCGGTTTACTGGGTCCCTATGTATTCAGTTTATGGTCGGTAGACGTTGACAGCTTGGTCAATATCCACCTACTTTAACCTTCCTTTTAATTTCCACCATTTTGAGCAAAGTCCTCGATCCAAATATTTAATATATTGCTTTGAGTTACTAGCTAGTCAACGACTCGAACGTCCACAGTTTTGGTGGCACGGTGGGTGTACTTGTACCATCTATATTTCCACCTATATAATATATATTTTTTATAATTATGACAAAGAGAAAAAGTAAAACCTAATTCATAAATATTAATTTATACATAATTAAATTATAAAGAATTTAATTTATAATATTGTTTTGAAACCAATCAACTCTAGCTTTTCTCCATATACCAAGATTTTAATGAAAGAAGCTAGTAGAATTAAATCGGAAGATCCATCTAATTGTTTTCCTATTAACCATGATAACCGTGTGAATTATAGGTTTTATTTCCGCGGTTATTGATAAGGTGACATTCAATAAAAGGGAGAGAGAGGGAAGCAAAAGTAAACGATGAGAGAGATAAAGCATTAATAATTTCACAAGGAAAACGAAAAGACAAACACCAAATCAAAATTTGCATAATGCAGTAACCTTAAAAATAAATGAATGAAATAGATGCAAATCATGAGACCTCAAAATAAAACTTAAAATTTTACATTATTTGTTATTTTTACACTTATAGTTACTCTAGTAATTCATCTAAATTAAATATTAAAATAAATTACATTTTATATACATATGTTTTCAATTTTTACACATAGTATAGTTGTATTTTATAACTCCATCTCCATGTCATCGTTAGCTGGGGACACATGCCAACTTATTAGCCTACAGTAATTAATTTGATAGTATAATATCAAATTAATTAAATAGCATAGTAAAATTATATAAAAAAAAAAGAAAAAGAAAAAGGGGAAATCTAACCATGCTTCATCAGTCACTTAAGACCAAAGGATATAGCTAACAAGGTTGATTGAGAATGGTGGAACAACAAGTGAATCATGTGATACACTTGTGGGGGAAAAATGCAAAAATATGACCAATCATCAAACCACTAGGCTTACTCATTTTTCTTTTCTTTTCTTTTTTTTTTTTATTTTTAGTTATTGTGGATGGCCATCCACTATCTCATAGGAGCATGTCTCATTTATAGATATTGATCACCACTTATTATGTTCAATAGTTTTGGCTAACTATTCTTATATTAGAAGGTGACTCATAGCACTTCCTAGAGGTTGCGTGATCACCCTAATGGGCTCTCTTAACTTGTTCGGTGATCAAGATTAGTTAAGGTTTTTTTTAATTTTTTTATAATTTATATTATGCTTATTATATTATTAGTTAAATATATATGATACTAATATTTTATTAAATTAATTATTTTAAACCAATAAAAAACTATCATATGTTTTTTAATTAATAGGGTGAGAGATTTATAAAAAATTAGTATTGAAAATGAAAAAATAAAAACAAAAAATATGGACATGTAAATTATGATTTACCCTAAACGTTCCAATACCCAATTTAAGAAAAAATATTGATATAAATCACTGTATAAATAAAACATTTCAGATAAGAGAGAATATAAATTATTATCCGCTATGGAGCTTTTATATATATATATATATGAAAGCATGGCGATATATATGACTAGTAAATGTGGAAAAACCGACGTCTCGAGAAATGTTTATAGTCAACTAGAAAGGTCGTCACGGACGGGTGCATGAAAGGACATAAAGCCGGCGGTTCGATGCATCTCACGCGTACTTTTTTCAAAGATCGATAATGCAAACGTGACATCAACTAGATTGGTTCGAATTAAATGCTTTTCACACTTACGAGATACTCTTGTCTAGTGCACAAAAATATTTTGCGTCAATTTTCGTTTAAATTACGAGAAGCCTCTTCATCATGCTTTTGATCTTAAATTGGTATTGATGCTTATCAAGATAGTACGAGGGTGATGGAGAGAAAATGCTAGTTGATTCCATGGCTATGTTGGTTGAACGTATGGTGTAACATAATGCTTTGAGCATGGTTGACAATGGCGGGTGATAATCATGTTCTTCAGGAATCAAGATAGGGATAGTGCAAGAGCTTTATTTCGGAAAGATTCCAAATACATTACAACCAATGGAATAATAAAATAGAGAAGCAATTCCTACTTGTTATAAGAGGCCTTATGAAGAGATGTAAAATATATTTAAAAACAAATAAATATCCAAATAATAATTATTCTTCAAGTCCTATAATAAATTACAATTTTTCATTTCTTAATAAGAGCAATTCAATAGAACAATTATTCCATCAACCAAACATAAAAATAATTTTATAAATAAATGATAACTATTTTATTATACCTTATAAAGCCAATTCAACATACTATTAATATTAATTATTGAAGTTCTTGGAATATACATCTGAACAATGAATATCATAGAATAATCACTTTCCTTTATTCCAAAGAAAAAGAAATCCTGAAAATATTTCTTTTCTGTGAAAGGAAACCGATTCTCTATTTTTATAAGCGATTTATTTCGTGCTTCCATGTAAAACACTATAAAAGGAGTAAAGTAATTGAAATTTGAAACGATATTCTAAGGAATATTTTTGTGAGACGAAAACATTCTTAAATAGCCCCCCCCCCCCCAAAAAAAAAAAAAAAGAAAAAAATGCTTAAAAATGAAACTTCCTTACACCCCTCGACAAGGGATGTTCACTTTAATTTAAGGTAACTTTAATTTCACCTAAATCTAAGTGTTGTGGACGCCCATCAAAACGAAGAATAATTTTCTCCGACAGCCTACAGTTTATAGTGTTAAAAATGCTCAGAATTTCCAACCTCAAATTGTTTTTAAATTTCTTAATAAATCTATTATCAAAAGGGTAAAGTTTTTTATTTTAAAAAAGAAAAAAACCCTATCCTTTTTGGATGGCTTAACTCGTCTTTTTATGCCTTTCGGTTTCAACGAGCAATTACCAGTTAAGGGGCGATAAATTAGTCAAATTCAGACTTTCTTTTCGGTAATGAATTAAACTAATTGAGTATAATTTGATTAGTGAAAATGCGTGTTTCTCTTCAGCTTTTCAATATTGACCTTAGAATCGTGAATTTAAGTTTAATTTAAATAAATTGAAAGACACATCAGTATCAGTATGTATATTGGTTTGAGTAAGATAAGTTTATAAATTATAAAACATAGATCATCAAAATTATCAGGATAGGATTTAAAATTTCTAGAAATAGAAAACTTTGAAGAAAACAAAGAAGCAATCAAAATTAAAGGTTAAGCTATCCAAGCCAACAAAATGGTCTAGCAACTTCGAAAGCTAGTCAAAATTGGAATTCTAAGAGGTCGATCATAAACAACACTGAATCAAAATCTAGATATTTCAAAGTTCAGTCAAAAGTAGATAATTTGAAGTCATTCGCAAAAAAAAAAAAAAAAAGGCATGATTTTAGAATTCGAAGGCTCGATTTCAAAAGCTACTTCCAAAACTCACGGATGAGTCGAATTAGCTTGTTTTAGTATATGCCGCAAGTAAAAGAATCATCTCTTATTTAGGAGAGTTAATAATCTAGTTCCTTTTCCATTTTATTTTGTTTCTTTATTATGATTGGTGAAGCTTTTTTTTTTAATTTCTTTTCTAATTTGTTTCCCCCATTAGTTTAGGAAAGTTATTGTCTTGTTTCCTTTCATTTAGTTTCCTTAATAATTTTAAGGTTAAGTTTATAAAGATCATGTGACCAATGCAATAAACAAATTATTTTTTATTATTATCAAATATTACAAGTTATTTTCTCCCTCATATTTTGGTGTCCATGCTTTACACTACATTAGTTAGTATTAGAGAAAGATGGCAATTGGTGGTGGTGATGGCAACGACCTTCATGATGGTGATTGTGATGATAGGGCCCCTCTTCAAGGGAATGATGCATTGCAAAGTTTGGAGTAACATCTAGCTCAACAAATGGATCTTGGATTTTGGTGCTTTGAGGAACATTTTAGGAATTAATACTCACAACAGGCAAAATTGCAATAGAACACTCAAGGAAGATATGACCTATTGATAGATTTGCACTTGTTCATAGGTAGCACCTCTATAATGACAAAGATGAAAGGCAAACTCTTGTACTCAAGCAAATAATGTCATCTTCCAATTAGGAGGATTAGACTCAAAAGCACCAATTATTCATAACCAAGTGTACTATCAACAACAAGGTGTTCAAATTCACCATTGATAGTGGAAGTTGCAATAATATTATTAGATGATGCATGGTGAAGAGATTGAAACTCCTTATGGTGAAACATCCTACTACTTTCACATTGGAATGGGTCAAGGCAATAGCAAAAAAGGTAGAATAATTGAATGTTATAGAGTGCCATTTTCTATTAGAAAATACCATGATGAGGTTTATCTGATATAATTGATATGCATGTGGGCCAAATATTGCTCGGAAGACCATGGAAATATGATGTTGATACCTAACATTCAAGTCAAGATAACACATATAGGATAAAGGAGAATTGGGTGAAGTATATTTGGATGGCTTTGAAAGTCAAGTTGGAACCATTTAGTAAAGTTATATGTTTGAAAATCACTTTTGAAATTGATCCACAAGCTAAGGAGACACAAGAAGTACACGTAGGTAAGCAAGTTTAGATGAATGAAGTTGAATTATTGCAAGTGGGGAAGCACCTCAAAAAATTGCAACCTTTAGTGTAAGAATGTAATGAAGGCTCAACAGACACTCGATGATAATTTTCTATAGATAAGGTTAGGACTAATAAGATTTTTTATTCCATAATTGTAGAATGTGGGAGTGAAGTTTGTGAGGATGAATGGGATTGAAGATAAAAGAGAGGACGTTCATGATGGTAAGCAAGAGAATGGAGTCTTAGAGACCTCACTAATGGTTATTAAAGAAGGTAAAAATTTAAAGAAAGTGAATGCCTAAGAAAAGGTTACTAAGGAACCTATATGTGATGTTAAGGATAGTTCTATTTAGGATATAGAGGCAAAGAACATAGTGATGGTAGAGGAAAAAATATGAATTAGAATGAAAAATTTCATGTTCTTGAGTTTTTACAAGAAAATTTTTCATAGGTTCCAACAATGCATGTTATGGGATGCTTCTAGGGCATATAGTTGTTTAATAAACAAAAGAGTGTTGCAAGCTTGATCGATAAAACTCATGATGTGTGGAAAGAGTGTACATGTGAGATTGGGCTTCATGAAGATATTGAGGAAAGTCATGAGAGAGTAGAGATACTTCTTCTAAGCTTAAGTTAGAGTCATGAAGATCAAGATAAGGTAAGTTTGTATGATGAGAAGACTTTGTTATTAACTCAAGAAGACATGAATAAAGAAGTTATTAAGTCAGAACTACTCTTTTCTTTTCAAGTAAGGCAATTGTTAGACATTGGCTTTAAGGATCTATTGTTGAATGAATATTTGCTTTGAGGAGATGATTTATGTATTATGGATGATTTTATGAGGATATTATTTACGAGAAGGGTTCATTCTAAAAACTTTGCAATAATGAGAAAATACATTGCATTGATGGTATATATATAAAGTCTTTTTGTTAGACGGGTTTTGATAGGAGGTGTGATTGTAGAAATACTAGTTGTTTGGATATTACAAGTATTTTGTGACTACTATTATTTGCATGCTCTTATGCTATAGTTAAGAACACCTGATTTTGCTCCTTTGCTAGAGTCATGTATTATTAATAAGCATTATCATTCTATTGTGACTAAGAGGGCATGTGTGGAATCTTAATAGATGATTTTTCTTTTGATGGTGAATGTTTATGGAGTGATATGAAACATGCTTTTGGAAGTATAGTGTACAAAAGTTGGTTACGAACATAATTTGTTTACTACTTTATGGGCATTATGAAAGATTGAAATTTTATGGGGTATCACAAGCATATAATATTCTAGCTTCTAAGCAAGATAATTGTTTCCAAAGTGATAAGGGATTATTACTAAACATTATTCCATTGTAGGAGTTTGTTGTTTAGTTTGATCATCGGGGATTGATTGATAGAATACATGAAGATTAGATGGAAGCCATGTTATGGAATTTATGGCTTCGCCTTGTCGATTGCTCAAATTTAGGAGATGCAAAAGCTATTAAGTGAATAGATGATCAAAGAATTAATGTTGTGGGTGAGATAAGTCTATAAATTATGGAACACATAGATCATCAAAATTATCAAAAGATGACTCAAAATTATTAGAAATAGAAGATTCCCAAGCGAAGAAAGAAGTAATCAAAATTAAAAGTTAAGGTATCAAAACTAGAAAATGGTTTAGCACATTTGGAAACTAACTAAAATTGGAATTCTAAGAGGTAGGTTTGAAGTCATTCAAAAGAAGAGGAGTGATTTTAGAATTCAAAAGCATGATTCCAAAAGCTATTTTTGAAGCTTGTAAATGAGTTAAATTGGCTCATTATAGCATGTAGTGTGTTGCCAAAGAATCTTATCCTATTTAGGAAAGTTAATATTCTAGTTACTTTTCTTTCATTTTATTTTATTTCCTTATATATATATATATATATATATATATATATTCATTTCTATTTTATTTTGTTTCCTCATTAGTTTAGAAAAGTTATTCTTAGTGTCTTGTTTCCTTTTATTTAGTTTCCTTAATAATTATAAGGTTAAGTTTATAAATATCATGGGAGCAATGTAATATTACAATTCATTTCTTGGTGTTCACGCTTCATGCTACATTATTTATCATTGGAAGAATGAGAAAGATTGTCATTTGATATTGGTCTATCATACTATTCTAAGACCTATAAATAAGTGCACCTATCGATTTTATAGTATAGTAGATAATAATATTGAATGTCAATCCCATAAAGATTATCAGTACTAGTATCAACCTTTTTCCTTATTATCTAATTAACAAAACTAAATGATAAAATTAAGAAAATAACAACTTATAAAAGCGTACCCGAATATTGAATCTCCCTAGAATTATTAATACAAGTAACTAATTATTATTCAATTTTGTTATTATATTCTTAGACCATGGAGATTCTTAATCGAACTAATAATCTTTCGAGTCTACTAATTTTTAATTCTAGATTGACTAATTAGGATTTCATCCTAATTAAAGCCCCTAAAATTGCATTACTTTGATATGTGAATTCCACTATTAGGTTTGACCTTAATTCAAAAAAATTTACGTCATTATATCTCTAGAATTGCAAGCAACTTCTTTTAATTATGTTAGATCTATTCAAACATATGATCTTTTAGTATCCATGAATGAAATCAAATATTAAAGTAATATACCGATAATATTAATTTAAAAACAATCAAGCACACATAATTGGATTACAAAAATATCAATAACTTCATTGTATAATAAATCAATAATTACAAGTCCATTCTAAGGTTCATCATATCCAAGTACAAAAAAAGAAGAAGCTAACATCATATTAAAATTAAAAACAAAAGCACAAAAATAATGCATAAAGAAAAGTATCAAGAACTCAATAGCAACAATAAGATTCTAACTCTACTCTAATTCTATCACTAAAACTCTATATCTAAAGTTTTGGACTCTACCCTTATTTATATTGATCAAGTGCCTTCTATCTAAGAAAGTTGCAGTTTCCTAAAGTAGAATCGGAATCTTCATAATTGAGGAAACTTAGCTTCCATCAATAGAAAATTGAATCTTTTAAGCAAATCAAGCTTTCAAGAAGGTAATCTTCAACTCTTGCCATTAATTTGGAAAGTAATATCTTTGTGTGACACAATCATAGCAAGGTTATATAAGTACCTATGTAACTCTGGTAAACTTTTTTTTTTTTTTCAAAAACTCCCGAATAGGCTTTTATATAGCCTTGGACGTGGTTGTGTCTATGCCCATGTACCCTTGCATGGCTTTTGGCATGGCATTACTTCAAGCTTTTTCAACTTGTGCTTAACATGGCTCCCCCTTCCCAACTTTGCAACTTAATTGTTTTCCCTCTAATTCACACAAAAATTACTTGAATTTGCTTCATTTCATCTAAAGTTGCTTTTACAGACTTAAAATCAAAATATAAGTTAATTAAGTGCAATATCCATTCAAATGTGCTTATAAATTAAACTGAAACTAGGTGAAATTTAATTAATAATATGTGTTTTTCAACAATTATCACATGTCATCAATTAAAAAGAGATAAATGGCATCTAATAATCTCAATATTACTCTCAAGTTTGAGATTAACTTTAAAAGACATTTCTCACATGGTAAATTCTTAGATGAACTACAAAAATGTGAATTATATTTCTTTGCTTTTACTACATAGTGTTTTTTAATGACGTGTATTGTTTTTTGTTAATTAATTGTTATTTTTGGTTAAAAATTGCATTTGACACTTACGATTTTAAGCAAATTGAGTTAAGACCATATAGTGTTGAGCTCAAAGTTGAGCTTAATCTAAAGTTTCGAAGCTCATGCTCAACTTAAGCTCAACTAAGTTTGAAATTTCGACCTTAAGCTCAATTCAGAGTAGCATTCAATGAGTTTGAATTTGACTCATTTAAACTTGTTTAAGCTTGTAATTTATCTAAAAAATAGATTCTATTTTAAATTAAAATAATATCATTATTCAAATTGGACTTGAGCTTTAATAACATTTAAGCTTGTTTTGAGTTTGTTTAGGCTCACAAGCTAATTAAGCCAAATATCATAAAACTGAAGTTTAACTTAATAAATTACTTGAGTAGGTTAAGTACGAGATCAAAGGCGGATGTAGAAGAGAAATCTCTACTTATCATTAGATTTATAATACATCTCATATATATGAAAGGATTTTGTTAACAAATGTTTCTACAACACCTTTTGATAACAAAAAGAAAGGGAAATTAAAATAGTTCTGCAAAATAAAAAGAATAAAATTTTTACCTTTTTATTAAGGCATTATATTAATTAAAATTTAACTATCAATTTATTTCAAAAAATGGGATTAACACATAAAAGTTATGTTAAGTTTTGTTTTTAACAATAGAAAATAAAAAGATTAAACAATAATTACATGTGGAACAAAAAGAACATAACATAATATAAAGAAAAGTGTTTTGTAATTTTCTTATAATGACGTTATATAATTGATTCATTAGTTTAATTTTTTAATTTTTATTTTACTATGTTTTTACTTTTTCTTTTTTATAAAATATAAAAATCAATAAAAATGATTAAGCAATTGATTATTTCATAATACCCATTTATTTTTATAAGACCAAAGCGTGTCATTACTACTTATAATATTTTGATTAATGAATAAATAGTTTATAATGAGAATTTATTTAATTGGTTATTGTTTTTTATAAGCAAATTTTAATTTTATTAGTTATTATGGAGGAAAAATAGAACAAAAAACAGAATGAAAACTATTTATGATGAAACAAACAATAAATGCAACTCAAAACAATAAAATAACTTTAATGAGATTTGAACCCAACCTCATACTTGCAAAATATACATTTAATCACTTAACCATTTTAACTTTATAGTGTAATTTGTTTTTTAAAATATAAATATAATATTTACTTTCTTTTTTAAAAAAATTATTGATTAATTTTTTCTAGGCTTCGTGGGCTGGGGCCCCTTTTGGCTCCTCCTTGGATCTGCTGTTGTTCGAGTTTGACTAAAATGTTGTTAAGTCAAATTCAAATAAATATCATACCAAATTTGAGTTACTCGTTAACAGGTTAGACTCATTTCCTCCCACATGTTATGTGACATAGAAGTGGTCCTCCAATGGAGTTGTAAGTCATGCGATACGATATTTAAGAGTACTAATCAAACAAAACGACACTTTCTCTTTCTTGTTTTCAAACTCTATTACAAAATTGCTTATAAAGGTTAAGATCTTTTTTCGACAGAACTTGTCAAATATAATATCTATTTTTTTCCAATGTGATAACATTAATAATACTTCTTTGTTCTTTCCTCCGGGCTTTTCCCCTTGATATTTCCTCTCCGTTCTTTTTTACCTAAAAAGTCTTAAATTATGTGCGGAATCTAGGGATACTTTTGTGTAGGTTTCCACATGCGTGCATGTTCCTTCCATTTCCAGTTGCTTCTCAACCTTCCAAGATGATTTCTCGACGGGCATAATGCTTGGTGCGGCAAAGCATTATGTGGCGGTATAATTATCTTTAGACCCTAAGTACAGGCAGAAACTAGTCGTGACATGAAACCCTTAAGGCAAAAAGGGCCATAAACCCTAGCTATTTCATCATTATGGTCTGTATATAGGCCACTTCCGACCCATGACATAGTGGGGATGAGTGAAACTATAGGTGTCAATAACTGTTTAATGTCATGTGGCATAAAAGTGGGACGAATTAGTTTAGTTTCTAGTTTAGCCATGAGTGATATCTCGAAAATTATGTAGTTTTTCTTGTTTCTAATGAAAAGCACATACACCAAGTTCAGTTTGATTTTTGTTGTTCCCATTTGATCTTCTTTTTCCTGCGACAAATTGATTTCTTTTATTGAAAACATGAAGGTGCAATCGGGGAAATTTTTTTTTCCTTTTCATAGATATTTGTTCACCCTCTCTTGCCTCATGTTCACTTCACATAAATAGGGAAGAAATAATTATTTCCTTATCAAGGGTCTATTATAAATTTACAATATCTTATTGAATTGAATGGCTAAACCACGAGATGAAAAATTCTAGCCAAACAAAAAATTTTCATTTTTTAACAAAGTTGAAAACCTATTGATCGACAGGTTATTTTGGAATATGCATCTCTATACCTAGATTGGCCTAATTAATGCTAATAAGTTGCCACAAACCGAGGTGGCACAAGTCAACTTGCTCAGGCTCAAGTCAATTGATCCTACCCAAAGTTTAAATAAAGACAAGTGGAAAGAGCTTGACAAATAAGATAAGTAAATAGCCTCATGACTCCCTTGATTATTCTACACCAAATCTAGAGTCAAAAAAGATATCGTGGGACATTAATCATCTTCCTTGTCGAGCTCAACCATTCCCCTATAAATACAACATCAAAGCTCTAGGTAAAGAATTGAATTTCTATCACATTGCACCCTTACTCTCTCTATATCATTACTCAAATCCTTCAAATACTAGCTTGAGCATTCAAGTGGCCATACCAAAAACAACCTCAACACCTCCACAACCCATTCTTTTTGTCTCATGTATATTATATATATTAGCAAAGATCTCGTAACAACACTGTTTACTTATCTATTCCAATCTTAACTAATAATAGCTGTACTATATTATGGGCCTGTTCTAATGAAGTGAACATGCTTGTCTAATTAGTGACTCGACCACTTCCATTTCATATCATGGAAATCACTCATGTCAAGCTATCCGGACCATACATTATGTTTTCACATCTTTCTACAAACAAAAGATTATATAGTGATAAATGACTTGAACTCACGATTATACTCATAAATCTTGTTTTTCAAAATTTTAAAATTTTCTAGGAAAAGGTATACCAAAAAATCCTAAACCTTCAAAGTTTTTCAAATGAGTTCTAAAAATTTCAATTTTAGCAACTAAATCTTTAAATCTTCTAACAGTCACATAGTGAATCCCTAACCATATGGCTCGAATGTGGCATGTTATTTTTCTTGACATACTTCTGAAATTAAAAAAGAAAAGAAAAGAATAAATAAATAAAATATAACAAAAAGCAAATATGAGTTTAGCTTCTGATTTAAAAGTCCAATATTCCCTGTGGTCACAAGCCATAGAGGCTTAAGATACTTTATTTTTAATTTTGTATTTTAATGTTTATAATAAGCTTTTTTATTGCCAAAAATATCCTTATTAATCATATGGAAATTTTAATTCTTTTAAGGTAAAATTATGCTAATGTAACATGTCACTTTAGCACAATTTAGTAACGAATATATTATAGTAAGTTGCATTAGCGCCATATAACACGTTAGGACTTAACTTATGTTTTGAAAAATTCAAAGATTAAATTGTTAAATTGAAAATTTTAGGAATCAATTATAGAACCCTGAAAGATTAATGCTTCTAATGCAATATTTCTCAATTTTAGATAGTATCTTGATTGGCTGATCCCAATAATATTTGTTTCATGCTTGATGGATGAAGTAGCATTAATTATACATTAACTAACTTTCAATATATATATATATATAAGATTTTATTTCAAGTCAGGCTAAATATTGATTATTATCAAAACAAGTGGAAAATACCTAAACAACGGGTAAAATTTAAAATCCATATCAAATTTGTATCGGTATTCAAAATACGTAAGAGCAATTAAATATCATAAATAAATAATTAGAAAAAATTAACCTAATAACTAATTTGTTTTACATCAATTGGATTTCAGTGTCATGGTCAAATCCTGCTCTTGTTAAGTGTTTGTAGCATGACAATCGTGTATTTCGTGTCCTTAGTTTTTTCAAATTAATCGTGTATGATTCAAGCCACCTTGTATGAGAGGGATGTAAAGCCCAGCTGATCAAAAGCTGAGGCTTTGGCTAGAGAAATGCGTGTATGCATGCTTGTCTGAATTCAACGATGTAATATCTAATTATTAATCTTTAAGTCGTACTTTGTTAGGAAGGGAAGAAAAACTACCTTGAAACAGTGACTATGAGTAGGAACCCTTTTTTTTTTTTGCTAACAAATGGTATTATACCTTCTTTATAGTGTAAAAAAACGTTGGATGAATATATCAACATTTCACCGTCATTCCATCATCAATTGGAACACGAGATACCAAAGTCATCTAGGAGACATCTTTTCTATTGTTGCATCTTTGACAATTTCACCACGCCTTATTTACCCAGCATCAGCTCAATGGTGGAGTGTAAGTGAGCTAAATAATTGAGCTAAATTTACTTATAAACTACTCGGTTTTGATTCAATTAAAGCTAAGTAAAACTCTAAAGTCGAACTACTTGACTAGTTTGTGGAATTGAATTCAAGATTTATGATATTTACCTTGAGCTTATGAATCTAATAGAGCTTAAGTCAAATTTAGTGTATATTGAGTTTCAAGTTGAGTCTATAAGTTGATAACTTTATTTCAATTAGAAGAAATTTTTTTTTAATACAAAAGAGCATGATTGTGTCAAATCTAAGCTTGTCAAGTATCACTTTAAGTAGAATTTAAGCTTAAAATTTTAAACTCAATCATAAAGAAATAAAGCTTTTTTTTAAAAAAAAAAAAAAGAGTTGAACTTGAACTTAAGAATTATTATATCATCTAAACTCAACTCGTTTACATCCAATATAATACAAATTATTTGGAAAAATATTCAAGGAGGTTAATGTATATCGTGGACAAGACTTAAGAGAGGGTATGAAGGACAATTGAAATTATATAAATAGTATATGTAATTTCTCTCACACCAGAGACTAATCGACACCATAGGAAGATGCTGGTCCCAAATTTGATTCCATGGGTCCAACGTATAGAAAATGCCCAAGGAGGGTTTGTCTTTCCCCTAGTTGTTTCACTTTCTCATGTGGGGGATCTCGATCACGAAGATGTGTCTGGCTGGGGGCACAGTTTCTCAATTATGAATCAATGTGCCCCTTGATTCTCCTAATCCACGATGATTAATGGAGAGAAAGCAATGTGACAACAACAGTTCTTGTTTGTTTTGTGGTTTGTTGAGTTGAGCTGAGTCGAAGAAACAATTATTGTTGTGTCGAAAATTATGCGAGAAACAATATTATTGTGTGCACTATAAATATCGGCATATTGGCATCAAAAGCACTAAGATTCTGTCTTTCCATCACTTTTTTCTATTATCTTGCTTCCATTACACTGAAATGGTATTTAAATTTTATTTATTTTTATAATTAACTACCTAAAATTTAAATATATCGATTTACTATTTATAAATTTTTTAAAATCATTTATACTAACTTCGTTTAGATAGATCATTATACAAATATCTGTGATGGAGACAGGGGACACACGGCCTGAACACACGGCCGTGCTATAAACACACGGCCTGGACACACGGCCGTACATATAGACCGTGTATCCAATTCAGAGCCACAGACGTATACACGGCTTCCTCACACGGCTAGGAGACAACCGTGCTTCGCGACCGTGCCCTCAGACAGATTTCCACAGAAGTATACACGGCCCCACACACGGCCGTGTATCGTGACCGTGTATAACGATCGAGTATCCCACAGAGGCTGACACGGTTCCGGGCATGGCTTAGGACACGGCTTGCGGAACTTTCACAGAATCATACACGGCTTCGAGGCACGGCCGTGTATGAGACCGTGTACTAGGCTTGTCACTTGCCCAGAAGCATACACGGCCTGGAGGCACGACCGTGTATGCGACAATTTATAGACGTGTATTTTATTATTTATTTCCACGTATACGCTTAGATTTTCCCCTTTTAAATATTTTACGGGGCCATATAAATACTCTTTTGTCAGATAGATTAGGGTTACGTTTTAATATACATTTGAATACACTTTGAGAGAGAGTTTTCTCCAATTCCCGGGTTGTGCGCAACCTAATTTGCATCAAAGCGTGTGTCTTTGTTGTGTGAAACCAATCCAATTTCGGATTTGTTTCGTTTTAGCTTCCGCGCTGCGTCAGTTGGTATCAGAGCAAGGTTATTTTCTGCGGAGATGTCGGCTAACGACGGTGTTGATGGCGGTCATGTTCTTGACGGTGTTCAAGATGCGAGGTTTCAAGGGAACCATCAATGGGTTCCTAGGGCAGAGTTCGACGCAATGCATCAGAAGGTCGGGTGTATGGAACGGCGCCTTGATGAACTGATCGAGCGTTTCGATGCTCTGGTGGTTGACCCCAATAGGGTTGGAGGCGCTGGCAGAAATCCACCACGTGCGGTGGAGGAATTCGGGGGACGCGTGATCCGACCTGTCGTTGAGAACAGGTGGGGGCGTGTGGAGAGTGAAGAGTCCAGCGAAGAGAGTGATGATACGTACGGAAGTAGACCGCGGCGAGGACGTGGTGGAAGAGGCGATGGTCATCGGATGGCTCCCCATGGAAACTATCCTAGAGAAGTTGATCACAGGAGGAACCGTGGGGGTTATGATCACGGGGATGGCGGAGACTACCGGTTGAAGGTTGATATTCCTTGGCTCGATGGCAGTCTCAACATCGAAGGCGTCCTGGATTGGTTGGTGGAAGTGGACCGGTTCTTCGACTACATGGAAATTCCCGAGGACCGTCGGGTAAGGCTGGTGGCGTGTAGGTTGAAGAGTGGTGCTTCGGCATGGTGGGAGAGATTGCAAAGTAGGAGGCAGCGGGAAGGAAGGCACCCGGTAAGGTCATGGTATCGCATGAAGCAGCTGCTGCAACATGACTTCCTCCCGCCGGATTACGAGCAGATATTGTTCCAACAATATCAGCGGTGCCGCCAAGGACAACGTTCCGTGCATGAGTATACGGCGGAGTTCATGAGGCTGGCAGAACGGAATGATTTGAGGGAGAGCGAGGGTCAGCAAGTTGCGAGGTATGTAGAAGGGCTAAAATTACAAATCAAAGATAAGATTGGGGTGACGATGGTGAGAACCCTCGTTGAAGCAAAGAACTTGGCTCTCCGAGCCGAGCTTGTGTTGCAGGAGCAAGGGAGTAGATACGGGGGAGGACGGAAAGGGTATGTAGGCGAAGCTACAGGTGGTGGTAGCCGACCGATACTTGAGAAAAGTCGAGTTACACCATACAAACCAACGGAGGACATGTCTAGGAGGGAGGAGAAAAGTGAGGGGAAGAAGCCGATGGAGCCGAAAGGAGTTCAAAGACAGAACAATCCCTATGCCAAACCCATATTGGGCAAGTGTTTCCGATGCAACCAACCGGGTCATCGATCAAACGAATGCCCAGCGAGGAAGAGCGTCAACATCCTCGATAGGGAAGATGATGAGGAAATTTGCTGTGAGCCCGATGGAGAGGGAGAGTACTATGAGGAAGAAGAAGAAGCAGCGGAGCCATCATATGTAATTCGGCGTTTGATGCTCACTCCAAAACAGGAAGAGTTCATGCAGAGGCACCAATTGTTTCGTACACGGTGTACGATCATGGGAAAACTATTTGAGTTGATAGTAGACAGCGGCAATTGCGAGAACATCATAGGAAGGGAGGTTGTAACACAACTGCAGCTACCCATTGAGAAGCACCCGAATCCTTATACTATTGGTTGGATCAAGGCCGCCGAGAAAATTGAAGTTAAGGAGAGATGCAGGGTACCTTTCTCAATAGGGAAGTACCGGGATGAAGCATTCTGCGACATTGTAGACATGGATGCTTGCCACATCTTGTTTGGGAGGCCATGGCAGTTTGACGTGGACGCGCAACATGCGGGCAAAGAAAATGTCTACCGGTTGGAGAAGGAGGGTGTGAAGTACACCTTATTACCATTGAAGAGGGAAGGACGTGCTAAAGGGAAGAAGGTTGAGAGTCGCTCATTCTTAACTGTCACTCAATTCGAGAAGGAAGTGATGGACGACTTGAGGGAATCGCGAGTAGTACACGCCCTCATCGTGAAAGGAGTGACTGAAGGGGGGAGGAACTTGATAGAGAAGTGCCAGGGGCGGTGAAGGATCTTCTTGAAGAGTTCAAGGAAGTGATCCCAGACGACCTACCCGAGGGACTACCTCCTTTGAGGGATATTCAACACCAGATTGACCTGGTGCCCGGGGCTAGTCTCCCAAACCTCCCGCATTATAGAATGAGTCCTAAGGAAGCCGGGATTCTCCAGGAGAAGGTCCAAGAGCTTTTGGAAAAAGGTTTCATCCAGGATAGCCTAAGCCCATGTGCGGTTCCGGCATTGTTAACTCCCAAGAAAGATGGGAGTTGGAGGATGTGTGTTGATAGCCGAGCTATCAATAAGATTACCATAGGGTATAAATTCCCTATACCTCGCATTGAGGATATGTTGGACCGTTTGAGTGGCGCTACTATTTTCTCCAAGATAGACTTGCGGAGTGGATATCACCATATTCGAATCCGTCTGGAGACGAGTGGAAAACGGCGTTTAAGACCAAGGAGGGGCTGTATGAGTGGCTAGTGATGCCATTTGGGCTGAGTAACGCACCGAGCACCTTCATGAGAGTAATGAACCAGGTATTGAAACCTTTCAATAGTCGTTTTCTTGTAGTGTACTTTGACGATATTCTGATATACAGTAAATCCGAAGCAGAACACTTAAAACATCTAAGGTGTGTGTTATCTACATTAAAGGCGAATAAGTTGTTCGCTAATCTTAAAAAGTGCACCTTTATGTCAAGACGACTGTTGTTCCTGGGGTTTGTTGTTAGTAGTGAGGGAGTGATGGTAGATGACGAGAAGGTAAAAGCAATTAGGGAATGGCCTGTTCCAAGAACCGTAACGGAATTGAGAAGCTTCCTCGGCTTAGCCTGTTTCTACAGAAGGTTCATTAGGCATTTTAGTACTGTTGCTGCACCCTTGACCGAATGCCTAAAAAAGGGAAAGTTCCAATGGGGCGAAGAATCTAACTTGAGCTTCATGAACCTGAAGCAGAGATTGTGTAGCGCGCCTGTACTAGCTCTACCAGACTTTGAAAAATTGTTCGAAGTGGATTGCGATGCTAGTGGGGTCGGAGTAGGTGCAGTACTATCACAGGAGAAGAGACCAATAGCCTTTTATAGTGAGAAGCTGTGCGAAGCAAGGAGGACTTGGTCTACCTATGATAAAGAGTTCTACGCCGTGGTAAGGGCCCTTAAAGTGTGGGAACACTACCTGGTCGGGAAAGAGTTCATTTTGTATTCGATTATGGGGCTCTTAAACATTTGAGTGGTCAGACCCGAATTAGTAAGGATATGCACGCCAGGTGGATTGAGTTTTTGTAGAGGTTTCCTTTCAGGTTGATGCACAAGTCAGGTGTGCAAAACAAAGTCGCGGACGCCCTGAGTAGAAGAGCGAATGTCCTGCTTACTTTGAGTACAGACATTGTCGGCTTTGAAAAGCTAAAGGAACTGTACGAGAACGATGGCGACTTTAAGGACACTTGGATTAAGTGTGCCAACAAGGAACCGTGTGACGATTACCATATACATGAGGGATATTTGATGAAAGGGAACCAGTTGTGCATTCCCGAATCTTCTTTGCGGGAAAAGCTTATCAGGGACTTGCATGGTGGAGGATTGGCAGGACATATGGGTAGAGATAAGACATTAGCTGCAGTTACCGCCAGATACTTTTGGCCTCGGTTGAGGAGGGATGTGTACCGGATTGTGGAAAGGTGCTACATTTGTCAAGTGTCTAAGGGGCAATCCCAAAACACTGGTTTATACACTCCTCTCCCCGTGCCTTCAAACATTTGGAGGATTTGTCGATGGACTTCATACTGGGTTTGTCTCGTACCCAACGAGATGCTGACTCTGTGTTTGTTGTAGTTGACAGGTTCTCCAAGATGGCTCATTTCATCCCATGCAGGAAGACTGCCGACGCACGGGCTATTACATGGTTGTTCTTCAAGGAAGTGGTGCGGCTGCATGGAGTCCCAAAGTCTATCACATCAGATAGGGATAGCAAATTCCTTAGTCACTTTTGGAAGACCCTCTGGTTTATGTTTGACTCCTCCCTGAATTATAGCAGCACCGCTCATCCTCAAACTGACGGACAGACCGAGGTGACTAACAGAACCCTCAGAAACCTCATCAGAAGCATCTGCGGTGAGAAACCGGGACAGTGGGATCAAGCATTGGCTCAAGCCGAATTCGCTTACAACAGTTCTGTCCACCGAACTATTGGAAGGTCTCCATTCTCGGTGGTATACACAAAAACACCACAACATGCGCTAGACTTGCTCAAATTACCCAAGGACATGGTGGGCGATGTAGCAGCTAAACATATGGCGGAGCAACACCAAGCCACTACTAAAGAAGTTAAGCGAAAGATAGAGGAATCCAACACATGGTACAAAGGGGATGCAGATAAGCATAGACGGCAGAAGCTCTTTGCAGTTGGCGATCAGGTAATGGTTTACCTTCGGAAGGAGCGATTCCCTGTAGGGAAGTATGGGAAACTTCAACCCAGGAAGTACGGTCCCTATGAAGTTGTACGCAAGATCAATGACAACACATATGTTGTACAACTCCCGAAAGATATGAATATATCTTGCACTTTCAATGTAGCGGACTTGTCACCTTTTCATGCGATGATACTCCTCTATATCCGGATGAGAACTCGGGGTCGAGTTCTCCATTGGTGGGGGAGAATGATGGAGACAAGGGACACACGGCCTGAACACATGGCCGTGTGCACATGGCCGTGCTATAAACACACGGCCTGGACACACGGCCGTGCATATAGACCGTGTATCCAATTCAGAGCCACAGACGTATACACGGCTTCCTCACACGGCTAGGAGACAACCGTGCTTCGCGATCGTGCCCTCAGACAGATTTCCACAGAAGTATACACGGCCCCACACACGGCCGTGTATCGTGACCGTGTATAACGATCGAGTATCCCACAGAGGCTGACACGGTTCCGGGCACGGCTTGGGACACGGCTTGCGGAACTTTCACAGAATCATACACGGCTTCGAGGCACGGCCGTGTATGAGATCGTGTACTAGGCTTGTCACTTGCCCAGAAGCATACACGGCCTGGAGGCACGGTCGTGTATGCGACAATTTATAGACGTGTATTTTATTATTTATTTCCACGTGTACGCTTAGATTTTCCCCTTTTAGATATTTTACGGGGCCATATAAATACTCTTTTGTAAGATAGATTAGGGTTACGTTTTATATACATTTGAATACACTTTGAGAGAGAGTTTTCTCCATTCTCCGGGTTGTGCGCAACCTAATTTGCATCAAAGCGTGTGTCTTTGTTGTGTGAAACCAATCCAATTTCGGATTTGTTTCATTTTAGCTTCCGCGCTGCGTCAATCTGTACTAACCTTACCTAAATAGTTAATTATAAAAATATACAAATTCAAATAATTGATTGTAAAAATAAGTAAAATTCAAATAATAAATTCACACTTTTAATTTTTTTAATAGTTAATTATAAAAATAGATAAAATTCATATATTAAATGTCACATTTACTCTTTTAAATATTCAAAAATGTCAATATCAAATTAAGTATCAGTAAAGTGATCTAAGACTAAGATTGTTTAGTATATATAGACGATGATATTGACACCTTGTTATAATAATGCTAACTTTGAGTACATATAATAAAAAGCTTATGTTTGCACTAAGTACAAATAAAAATTAACATTTGCTGCGGAACATATGTTATCCTCTAATTGCAAATGAAGAATGTATATATAACAAAATTAGCACAATTATATTAAAGTCTTACAACATAAATATTTACCACATATCGTACTATTTATCCTGGGGTTTTATCACATGAAAATTACATCCTTTATTAGCTCTCAAAGGTGAATGTATACCTTCTCCACTATAATTATCGCATTAAAATAATCTTCCAACTTTCATCATCTTTTCTTTAAGCTCTCTAACGTCAAAAAAAAAAAACTAAAAATAATATATATATATATATATATATATATATAAGTTGAATTTTCTTGAATGAGCAAGCGAATTTTCCGTTATATTTGCTGTCAACTTTTATTCATGTGCTCCTAAACTTCTATTGCTTTTTCTATGTAAGTTCCCAAATTTGTAAAATTTTAGTAATATTGAATTATGGATGTCAAAGGAATATGTAGAAAATGACTTAATTGGCCTATTTTAAAATCTTTAAGGGCTTTAATTTATTTAAAAGAGAGAGAGAGAGAGAGATAGTAAACTAGGCCACTTGACCCATACTTCCACCCTCCAACAACTCTACTCCTGAGTGTCCCGACCTTTTCTTGGAAAAGTTCTTGCCCACTAATTGACAAGCACACAATGCTATGAACCAAGTCAAACCAAACTCATAAGATTCGAAGCTCCACCTGAAAATTAATGGTTGATAGTGGAGCTCTTTCGTTTTTCCCGTTCACCCGAACCAATTTACATTTTAGGTTGCAGATCATCAAAACAAGTGATAGAAGGAGAATAAACAAATTATTAAAAAGAATAACAAATAAAGAGAGTGGTAGAATTTGATGTAAGAATTTCACATATAAAACATTAAAATATGATTCAATATGAAGTGTGAACACCAAAATATGATAGAAAAATAAACTTATAATATTTAATAATAATCCTTAGTTACACTATTTATCAAGTATTTAGTATTTAAAGACTAGAAATTCTAAAACTATAAATAAAACTAAATATAATGTAATAAGAAACTAAATCAATCAAAATACACTTTCCTAATGTAAACAAAATTCTTAGATAACCTGACACACAATTAAGACATATAAATTTAACATCGAAAAGCAGAGCCAAATGGCAAAGCAATTTACACTGGCTCCTAATAGATTCAAATCAATTTTTATTGACATCTTATAGGTCTCATAACTCTACATAAAAAAAAAAAGTATGAAACTTCAAAGTTAAGCTTCCAAAATCAAGCATACTCTTTCAACAAGGAGCTTCTGACTTCTATTAGCAGTTTCTAATAGCTTTGAACTATTTCAAAACTAGACTCTGATCAACATCCTTCCAATTCTGATTTAGCCCACTTGCTTTTAAAGTTAATTGCTTCTCTCATAATTTCTAATTCTATTGATTCGTGTATTTTTTATATCGTTTTTTATGATCATATCGTTTAATTGCTTGAAATCCTATTTCATTTGCATCAAAATAATAGAGATGAAAAACTATAGACATGCTTGAGTAGATCTATTTGTGTAACAACATTTTAATAGTTCATCTAATTACACAACACAATTTCCTAAACTAAGTCCTTAAGATTTCTACAACTTTGTCTTACTCTACCTATCATATATATAAAGTTTACAAGCTAAAGGAATTTACTTAGGCATTAAAAAAAAAAAAAAGTAAAACAAAACAAAGGGAAAAAAACTAACAAATTGGTGCATGACCAATTCAATCAACTACGATGTCTAATTGATTGACTAACAACCTCTTCGATTGACTAGCAATCTATTATAGTTAACTATAACCCTTCATAATCAATTGGCCTAGTTTAGCTAACGCACCATCCTTTTCTTTGTCCATTTCTTTATCTATTGCTCCAAACTCAAGTCATGCATAAATTGAGGACATGCTTAAAAAATATCTATCTTAGCTTAAATTTACACAACTCAACAAAGACATATACACTCTAACTCTACCCATTTGCAGCTACTCTAAAGCAATCTTGTCAATCACCTACATCTATGCTAGATAGTGCGCTCCCACTAACTCATGAGACCCTATCATCCCAAACCCATGTGAGAATGCCCTTTTACTTGAAGACTAGTGCTTAGCTAGGAACTCTTGACACCAACAATATGATGCAAATTAAGAAAGAGCATAGTTGGGTTATTAATTTTCTCATATAGATTTTATTCTATTTTTTTTATTTAGGTTAGATGTAATTTTATTATTATCTTTTATTTGATTAGATTTATTTTCTTATTTCTAAAATTTGACTAGATTAGTAAACTATATTTGGGATAGCAAATATTTTAATTTCCTAAAATATTAGGTTTTATTATGCTTATAAATAGGTAAAATCTATAATCAATTTGTGATTAAGTAACTTGATGTTGGATGAAATTGTTTTGTAAGAAATTTGTGTAATGTCTTTTTTCCTCCTTAATGGTGTGATTCTATTAGATCTTTCTTGTTGATGTGAATCTGTAAGTATACGAATTATACATACATACATATATATATATATATAATATTAATAAAAATTTACCAAGCATAAAATAAGGAATAAGATGCATTAATAGGGGCACAATAGTCTTTTCATGACCTAAGTATATATGGCCTTTTTACTTAAGGTTAACACTTTTCCCTCATTTGTGCACCTCACAAAACCTTAGACACACTCTGTAGAAGCTCAAAGAAAGAAAAGGACAAACGTGTGCTACGATTCGCCAATTAGTTGAGGTGAGTACATTAATCAATAACAATTGATTGTTAATTCTATGTACATTGTAAATCAAGAATTAATGTATTAGGATTATTTACATATCAAAATTAATTCATGATATGTAAGGAACAAAACAAGCATAACAACGATTGATTAAGGATTTAAGACACAATCTAATCAAGTAAGCTCAAACCTTTGTAATGTGATACATATGATATAACTTGGAGTCACTTCAGCATAATTATTTATAGAATTAGGTTAGAGTTAGAAAGTTTAGGAATTTCAAAATTTATAAAGAGGGTTCATAGTAAACAGAGAGATACACGGTCTCCCAACATAACTATGTTGTAACCGCGTTAAAAAACTCAAAGTGAATAGAGAGATACATGGCCTCCCAATACAACTGTGTTGTAACCGTGTTAAAAACCCAAAGTATATAGAGAGATATACAACCTCCCAACATGACTATGTTGTAACCGTGTTAAAAACTTGAAGTGAACAAAGGGATATATGACTGTGTTTTGCCCATGTTGAGTTTAAAGAATTACAGAAATGTACACGACCTTTAGCACGATTGTGTACTACCTTGTACTCACCAACACGACCTCTAACATGGCCATGTTGAGTTGAAAAACTTCCTTTTCCGCTTTAGTTCATTGAAATATAATTCTAAAAGCATGTAATTAGGATTGTGTGTAGGTTTAGAGAATTTGTGAGGGTGTAGAAGTGGAAAGAAACCAAGTTTTGCAATCTAGATACGTCTATACCATGTTTGTTGCTTGTGCTTGATAGGTTAGATATTGTGTGTAGATTTAATATTAATGTATATGAACTTGATTATGTGTGCATGTTATTGTGAATTACTAGGTTCGAGAATCCCAGTGTGGGTCGGTGTTCTTAGGGTGACACCCGATGATCAATATGTAACGTTGTCTCTAGTAAAGTTGTGTACTGAAGTGATCGAGGTAGAAGGAGAACAAAAAAATTATTAAAAAGAATAATAAATAGAAAGAGTAATAGAATTTAATTAAGAATTTCACATAGAAAACATCAAAATATGGTACATCGTGAAGCATGAACGCCAAATTATGATAGAAAAATAAACTTGTAATATTTAACAATAATCCTTAGTTACACTATTTATGAAGTATTTAATATTTATAGACTCGAAACTCTAAAACTATAAATGAAACTAAATATAACATAATAAGAAACTAAATCAATCAAAATACACTTTCCTAATGTGGACAAAATTCTTAGATGACCCCACATGCAATTAAGACACATAAATTTAACATAAAAAAATGGAGCCAAATGGCAAAGCAATTTACATCAGATCCTAATAGATTCAAATCAATTTTTATTGATATCTTATAGGTCTCATAACTCTACATAAGAAAAAAGTTATGAAACTTGAGAGTTAAGCTTCCAAAATTAAGCCTACTCTTTTAGACAAGTAGCTTTCAACTTTTATTAGCAGCTTCTAATAGCTTTGAACTATTTCAAAACTAGACTCTGATCAATATCCTTTTGGTTTGATTTTGCCCACTGCTTTTAAAGTTAATTGTTTCTCTCATAGTTTCTAATTTTGTTGATTCATGTGCTTTTGATATCATTTTTTATGATCATATTGCTCAATTGCTTGAAGTCCAATTTCGTCCACTTCAAGATAATAGAGATGAAAAACCATAGACATGATTGAGTAGATCTATTTGTGTAACAAAATTTTAATAGTTCATATAACTACATAACACAATTTCCTAAACCAAGTCCTTAGGATTTCTACAACTTTGTCTTACTTTACCGATCATATATATAAAGTTTACAAGCTAAAGGAATTTACTTAGGAATTAAAAAAAAAAAAAGCAAATTGTTACATGACCAATTCAATCAACTACAAAATTCATTCAAGTAGATGTCTAATTAATTGACTAACAACCTCTTTGGTTGACTAACAATCTATTATAGTTAACTATAACCCTTTATAGTCAACTAGCCTAACTTAACACTCCATCCTTTTCTTTGTCCATTTCTTTATCTATTGCTCCAAACACAAGTCATGTATAAATTGAGGACATGCTCAAAAAATATCTATCTTAACTTAAATTTACACAACTCAACAAGGACATATACACTCTAACTCTACCCATTTGTAGCTACTCTAAAGCAATCTCGTCAATCACCTACATCTAGGCTAAATAGTGCACTCCCACTAACTTGTGAGACCCTATCATTGCAAACCCATGTGATAGTGCCCTTTCACTTGAAGACAAGTGTTTAGCTAGGAGCTCTTGACACCAACAATATGATGCAACTCAAGAAAGGGTATAGCTGGGATGTTAATTTTCTCATATATATTTTATTATTTTTTTAGGTAAGATTAATTTTATTATAATCTTTTATTTGATTAGATTTAGTTTCTTATTTCTAAAATTTGATTAGATTAGTAAACTATACTTGGGATATCAAAGCTTTTAATTTCCTAGAGTATTAGGTTTTATTTTGTTTATAAATATGTAAAATCTATAATCAATTTGTGACTAAGAGACTTGATATTGGATAAATTGTTTTATAAGAAATTTGTGTGATGTCTTTTTTCCTCTTTAATGGTGCATTCTATTAGATCTTTCTTGTTGATGTGAACCTTTCAAGAACTTGTTGGTGTAAAGGCTTCAAAAAACCTATTATTGTGTGATACTGTAACAACAAATTTAATTTGATGGTATGAGGTTACTGAATGCATCTTTTCCATGTTAATTATTTCTTTTCATTAAAAAAAACATATTTCATTTATTTCGTGGTGATTTTTTAGCCTATTTATAATAATTATCATTAGATTATGTTTTCTTAGTTAATTCTTGAGTTTTTCATAATTTTTTATTTTTTTATAATTTTTTACTTTCATTATCCTACATAAAATTTAGGTTTAGAGCAGCTCTCTCTTATCTTACACCACATTGGTACAAGAAATCTAGCCAAAAGAATAAAATAAAAAAATTGGTATTAGAGATTACCTTAGTATTCCTTTTAGAACCTAAATTTTCTATTATTTCCTTAAACCACACAATTTTCCTTTTTTCTCATACAAAATATCATCTAGCAAGGAGTATATTACCATTGATTTTCATAATGCATTTATGTCTAGGCTTGATGAAATTAAGGTTGAGTTAGACACATATACTCACCAACTTGAATACATTGACACTTGCTTTAATGCCTGAGAATTTCTTAAATTACTTGTTGGTCAGAAGAGTAATGTAAAAATATAAAGCCAATCCAACCTATCATCCAAAAAAATGACACAATGCATAATACCTTTGGAATTGAACCAAAACATGAAAATAGACACAATAGTGCACCTAAGAAATTTGTGAGTCTTTTAATCCTATTATTGAGAAAGATGCTAATGAGATTATACCACCTTCACCTATATCACTATCTTTGAGCTCCGTCAAGTCAATTCCTATTAAAACTCCTAATAACTCTAAATTTTTTTTTAAAAAAAAAGTTAATTTATATAATGAATTGTGTAAACTTCTTGTAGAAATTCATTATAGGGACTTGGAAGTATCCAGTAGAGTACATGCTAATTATGATAAAAGAAAATGAGGTCAATGGTAATTATACCTTCTCTAATTCACCTTGTTGACACTAACTAGTAAAATTAGCTCTTTAAGCACTCTAACATACTAATGTTATACTCAATATGCCAAAATAGATTTAGAATGAAATTACGATTTCGAATTTCATTCTATTTTTCATGTTTGGATGCATTATAAAAGGTTAGAATCACAATTCTAGAAACACATTATATCACATTTGATCATTGATATATAACCGCGTGATTATGTACATAAAGTCTACAAACAGATATATATCACATATTGATCATTGAGCCAGTTTGATCATGACAAACTCCAATAATGTTAGTTTAAAACACGTGTCCACCAACTACAAATTTCATGTGACCATATGGCCATGAGAGATTCATAAAATGAATGGGTCCTTGTAAGGACACTAACGTGGCTATTTGCAGGGAACAACCATTAGGGTTTTTTCTTTTCCGTAGGCCAGGATCAAACCATATTCCACCGAGCTATGGAGTATCCGACAATTTGGAAAGAAAGGGTCTAGGGGCGTTTTATGAAGAAATAAAAAAACATGAAATGACCGGATCACATTGAGATCCATCGTACCCAGTAGACGCTTAGATATGGGAAATTATTGGTTATATTGGGCCCATGCTGTTTCCAATGCTAGAGACCTTTTCAGGAGATTTAAGGTAAAATTAATTCCTAAGTTGAATCCATGTAGTCGTCGGCTTTAAATTATGTTCGGCAGATCATAGGTCGATGCCAGTAGCTCACATGGACTTTCCTTTAACAAGCACAATGCAGTCATTGTCATATTGTGTATATGGTTTTTCTTGGCCTTTGTTATATGATCATGCAACTTCGAAGTAAACATCAAATGGAATTAAATCGTTTTTGCCTTTTTATATTACGAAGAGATATTCATTGATTCATCTCCATTTCTCAAATAATATATATATATATAATATATATCATGCATATTCAAAGAAAAATAAAAAGAATATATAATTACACTATATTTAAGTCAGGATTTAATTGGACACTTTTTGTGTAAAGTGTCAAGTGAAGAAAGACGGGAGGGAGAAAGAGAAAGTAAGAGAGGGAAGAGAGAAGAAAATAAAGAGAAATGGGTTAACTAATTCTAGTCAAGTCAGGTTGCAATTGCATTTGGCATTAAATATTGTTTTCTTTTCAAAAATTAATAAAGATGTTTAAATACTCGAGATAATGAATTATTTTGTTATCATGTAAATTCATGCTTTATTTTGATGATATTCTTAACAGCAAATTCATATTGTGTCTGATGATAAATGGATTAGTCATGTTATATTATATCAACTTTAGGATTTGTGTCTATGTAATGTACACAGTTTTCTCTTTAACATGCATTATTAAAATATCTTAAGAAGAAAAAAAAAAAAAAAAAAGAGTAAACTAGTTTGGATTATATTTTTCATTGATTTAGTTAAGTGTTGTAACTGGTAAAATCATTTGCACATTCTAAATCAGCAATTCAATTTACTATTTGATGACTTGTATAACAATAGAATCATATATGGATTTCTAGTGTCGTATCATGTCCATATTTATCACATTTAAAAAATTAAAATTACGTTGACACTGAATTTAGATCGTGTGATTCCGTGTAATAATTTGTGAAATTAATTGTTTAGATATTCTATAAAATTTTATATTTTTATTATTGCGTTGATTTGTGCTATACTCCAATCATATACGTATTTGTTGCATCGTGCCACATGGATTTTAGTTTTTGCCAACCGTTTAATTACGTAACTTTTTTTTTATACGAAAAAATCAAAACATGTCATTTGAGGAAAATAATTATAATTTTTTTTTTCGCAAAAGCATGACGAGATTGAATTCGGATTGCATTTTGTGTCGAATATGTAGGAAAGTTGAAAATTCTAAAAATCGTTATAAATAAAGGTGATCAATTTTTTATATCATCAAGTTAGCTCGTGTCACATTTGGATTATCTATAGATTAGGTATGTCCATTTTATGTTATTGGGTTTTAGTGATAATTTGATAATATGCTCATATTTAAAAAAATATAGGGAGGTGAAAGCAATTTTTTTTCTAAAAATAATTAAAAATCTATTTACACTTGATCAATATATTTATAATTTACCCCATTATTATTAAATACTCTTTACTTGAACAACTTTTGAAATCAAATATAATTCCATTCGTACTATATCCATTTCAAGGAAGATAATAATAAGTTTCATTTTATATATTTTAGAGATATATATGAATGTGAACTTTGACAACAAATGTATGATTGCTTGTCGTAATTGTTGAAATGAAGTGGGTCTAGTGGATAGATTAGGTTACTAGTTGTGCAAAAACGAAAAACATGTATCAGAGCATACAAACAGACAGACAACCTTGCATCAACCTTGACTTCCAAGTTCCAACGAAATAGCTCGACAAAATTTAATGAGTGATATAAAGTAAGATGAATTCTGGTATAAATATTGTAAATTTGAAAAATACGATGCCGCAGCCTCTGAGTGTTGAATTTTTTAAATATTCGAGATATTTTTTTGTAACTCCAATACTTTGCATGCAGGTCAACTGTTGTCATCAACCAGAATTTTGGGACCATGCGTGCAGATGCATACGCAGTTATTTATAATAGATGGAGAGTTAATTATAGGATTTTACGGGTTGATAATTAAATAAAAAAATTATTTAAACAATCATGTTTTAAGAGTATTTAATCTTGAGCTACACTAATTATTTAGACCAAAAGATTCATGATTGTATGTGGAGCCAATAGAAGAAATAGTGAAAGGGACTGCCTAGCGCTAGGGCTTTTGGATGCCTCGATAAGGCATGTGCCATGTGGTCGCTAGGTCTTGTTGTGGACCATCATCAACCTCGAATGGGGAGTAATGAGATGTGTTTGGTGCAATAGGAGATAAGGACTGGCCATCCAACGTTCATATGGGACCTGTTGAGTGGACTAAGAAAAGCTATTTGAGTATTGAGAGGCACTCAAAATCAGATAACCGATTTGAATGAATGATTTTTTTTTTTTTTTTATGATACAGTCGCAGCTTGTTTAAAACGTTTTTTATTAGGAAAAAAATATAAATTTATTTAACTGTTATTTTATTTGAGTTATTAGTTTTTTTATTTTTTCTAATTAAAATTTTTATTTTTAATTTATAGAAAAATAGTAAAGAGTTAAGGATTAAATTTGCATTTTTTTTCTCATTATTATTATTATTTGCAACTTCATATTAAGAACAGGGAAAATAATTTTCTACTCTGAGTTTTGCACTAATATCTAATTGATATAATCAATAGTTTGTAAATAAAAATAAAACTAAAAATTATAAGAGTGACTTAAAATTTGCAAGCTTAGGTTTTATAAAGTGACTCATATGTCAAAAGCTAGTCATGAGTAATTTTAGTTATTTGAGATAATTCATTGTATAATATTCCATTTCCTTTAATTTATTGATATTTTCTTATGGTCAATTGTAAATACACCTTTTAAACCATTGATCAATTGCAAATGAAAAAGGTAAAATTATACTTCAATAGCTTATGACATTTATTGGCACTAAGGATGCCACAAGATAGATCATCATAGAATACCCAATCTACCTAACTCACTAATTACCATATAGGGTAATACCCTATACCTTGTAAAAGTTTTGGGATATGTTTAAATATTATTTTGAAACTTTGTAAGGTTTTTGATATGTTAGGTTTTAGAAAAAACCTAATGGAAAAAACTCAACTTGCTAAAAAAATGCTAGATAATAATCTTTTCAAACTCAAAATTCAAAAGTTAATATTGTAACCTACTAACCTGTCACATTATACTAAAGAAGCCTATTTTTTTTATCTTATTTGTTAAAGTCTGTGTATCCTTAAGCATATCTCTATTATCTAATCTCACTATTTCCACTTCTTAGCCACATTTGCATCCCTCAATTTCATATCTCTTCTAATATGTTTTATGGATTTTTTTTTTCCTCTTTACATATAGATACAAATGAGGAAAAGGATAAGTTAAACTTTAGTTAATTTTAATTAATGTTTAGAAAGAGAATGAAATGAACTTTATCTAATTTTTGAAACTTGATGAATTATGTCATAAACTTATAGGAATATGTGATTGATGAGTTGAATTTTATTTAAATTAGAATTTAGATTTTTGACAAGCACAAAAATAGAATTTAGATGAATATCTATATAGAATATTGAACTCCCTATTATAGCAACTTTCAAATATGATTTAATGAAATTCATTTCATTGAACTTCAAGTTTTTCAAGTATAATTCAATAATATCTTAATGAGATTATTTTATAAGACTTGCAATTAAAGGTAGTCTTATTTAACATGGTTGTTCACTTATAGACAATTGATACCATCAATTTAAATGAAAGTCCTGTAAGATATTAAGGTGAATCGTGAGTAGTTTTACAAAGTAGCACATCAAGTTTAAATTTTATAAAACCCCGACTCAGTAGCATTCCTAATTGACACCCAATTAGGGGTGGGTTTCTAATTATCCTAACTTTCTTGGAAATAAACTTTATAGATGCTATTAAAAAGAAAAATGAAGATGAGAGTAAATCCTCAGATTTTTTTTTTTTTTTTTTTTGGAGGGGAGCTTAATAGGCTTGGAGTCAAACTATCATGTATTAAATGGGCTTGCAGGAATTTTCATTCCAAAATCAAAATCTCTCAATCACTCACTTCTAGGACCAAATTTTGGGCTGTGATCAAGTTGAGAAATTTGTAGATTTACATTTCATCAATAAAGACTAAAGGATAAAGCCCATTATACCACCATATACCACAGAGGTCAGTTTTAGGATACTTCACTTTGGTAGGGAACATGACCAAGATTTGATTTTCAAAAGGGGAAAAATATGCTGGAGATCTGAAATTCGGCCCAGTATTTTGGGTTTTGTGTATTCCAATTATTTAATGAGGCTTTATGTTTTGAAACACAATACAAAGAAAAAACAAAGAAACAAAAAAAGAAATTCTGATCTCTTAAATCATAGTGCTTAGACAACCAAAACTTTGGAAAAAAAAAAAAACTTTTCTCCATATTTCACTATTTTTTCCTTGAATAAGTTATTTAAAAAAATCCTAAAAAAAAAGATAAAATCAAGGAAAAAATGGTTCAGTACTAATCTAAAAGTACATTTTTAAAAAATTTAAGGCTTTAAATACTCAATTTTCAAAGATAGAAGGATTAACATCATATGAAATAAACGTTAGGAGATGTATATACAATTTACCATGGAAAATATCATGAGTAGACTTCTTATTAAAATGCTTTCATATATATTGGATATACCCATACTTGAAACAATAAATAGTGTTTAGTTATGGATAATTTTAATATCAACTTAAATCAAGTAAGCTCATTTTTGCGATTTTATGGTTTTATACTTTTCTTCACCATGTAACATTTGACATTTTTCTTTTCCAAGTGGTTGTTAAAATTTGTATTCTTGCTATTTTCAGGCTATCACACGTAATACTTAATTATCATTTGCATATTTTGCCTTTTAACTTACACTAGCAAGCAATATACTCATGTTGTAAGTATAAAAATAATCACATAAAAATTTTTAGATAAAAATGACATGAATATGGTAAATATATAATACAAGTGCCTAAAAAAATAGAAAAGAATTATAACATTGAAATTTAAATATCTATTTTATCGTCAATAAAATTTTAAGTCATAAATTATATAAAAATATAAGAAATCTTATAATTATTCTTTTAAAATCAAATTATAAAAAATTTATTGTATAATTATCAATGCGATGACTTTCTCTTCCATGGTTAAAGAGACTAATTTAATGAATACAAATGTTATATCAATGTAGTTGGGAATAACGTAAAAGCTTCACTTTATTGGCATCAAATCAAGTGCCGCATGGCAGCCTCCACCAAGGTACTCGTAATGGATAATCGTATTACCAAGAGTCCTTGTTAGGCCCATGAAGTTTAATATATGGGCTAGCTCTCTATGTAGTTCATTGGCCCAGCCCACGAGCTCACTGCCTTCCCTTTTCTAATTACTAACAACAAGCTCTATATTACAGTCTACGCGTTATTAAAATATATATATATATATATATATATATATATGTGAGGAAATTTGAACTTGATTTATCCTACCAAGAAGGACATTAGCAAAAAGAAATTTACATATTTTACTTCTCAACATTTATATCCTTTCTAATTTTAATCATTAACATAAAGCTTAAATAAGTATTAAACGATATAAATATAATTAAGATATGTTCGATGGGTCATTAAAAAGCAGACTTTTGTTTGTTTTTTTTTTTTTCTTTTGCATTAAGAGAAAATTATATGCTGATGAATTCTATGTCAAGGAAACCCAACCAGAGATGGTTTGCAATCGGCCAGAGGAAGAAGCTTCTTACTATTCAAGATCGGCGGCTACAATGTGGCTTGGCTGATTCCGCTCATGTCTTCCCATCCCGTGTAGAGAAAATATCGCTGCGGACGGTGACTTTAAAAACCATGTGACCAAGTCTCCCTCCAGGGATTTCCTTTCTCTCTCTGTCTTTTTGTTTGGTGTTTGTTTGTTTCTATCCCTTCTTGTACGTTGTGAAAGCTACACATTATTGGTCTTGAATGACTAAGTGTCTAAATAAAATTGAATCCGTTCATTCATCGTAAGCATGATCACTATTATGTTAGAAGCAAAAAGACACTAAACTTGATGTTTACTATTGGTGTTTGGTGTTTAATAATATTCTCAAACACTAACCATTAGATTTGTTTTTGAAGCTTCAGAGGATGTATTATTTAGCTTTTTTTATTTTTTTATTTAAGTCATCATTGTTCGTAAAACCGTGCAAAAGAGTTCTTGTTAGTATGTTATTAGTTTTTCTATTAATTATGATGCTTGTCAATTTTTTATTCATCCACATAATTTTTATCAAATAAATAAAACAAGAAAATGTTAAATAAATTAAGGAAATTTCAAAAAATATATATATACATGTAAATATATATAATTTATTATTTTAAATAAAAAATATAATTAGTTTATTAAAAAACAATTTAGAAAAAGCTAAAAAAAAAAAAAAAAAAAAACTCCAACCACTCTCTTATCTTATGGTGGCCAAAATAGCCACTAGAAGAAGTGGGTTGCAATCCATTGGCAAGCATGGGTAGCTACCTCACCACTTTGGAGGGGAGGGGATCACTTGACCTTCCAAGTGATGGGTGGCCACTCATGACTATTCAATAAAAAAGAAAAAAAAGAAGAAAAACTTGATCAAATTTCTTTCTTTTCTTTTTTTCTTTTTCTCTTTTAACTTTAGGTGGTTATCATGGTTGTTAATGGGTCGTATTATTCACTTGGGTCTCAACACACTTCTTTAAGTGGCCATTCCGACCACCCTTTACCTTAGGGTGATTAAATATATCTATTAGTTTTTTTTACTTTATTAAACTAAATAAATATATTTAACCAAAATAATAAAAAATATATATGCAAATATATTTCTTTTTTTTTCTTTTTTTCTATTTTTAATTAATTTTCTGAAATTTCCGTTTTTTATTACTTTGTTTATTTTTTCAACATTTCCCTATATTATATATGTAATAAAGATACACAGACCAATCAAGAGGCAACACATGTTAGTGTTAATGGAAAAAACTAACATTGCATTAATGAGAAACTCTTTTGTACGGTTTTCTAAATGAGGAAGACCCAAATAGAAAAATAAATAAATAAATATTTAGAACTTAAACAAAAAAAAATACCAAACATTGAGGAATAAATATGTACTTTTCCCTTTCTTCTATTATAAGATTAATTACATAAAGTATATCTATATATTCATCATTTTTCACTTCTTTATACCCGTGTTTTAGCTTTTTGTACTTTACATGCATGTGTTTGATTTTTCTCAAAACATTAGTTAGATGTTAAAAATAAACATATGTGAATATATGTTGGGTAAAAATAATAATGACCGAAAACTGTTCTAATCAATTTTTTGTTCCTTTAATAAAATGTTTTTGGATTTTTTAATGCCACATATGTTCTACGGATCGGTTTTCAACATCTAACTATACACAAGTTTACAGTGTAAAAAAAAATCAAGATACAAGTATACAAAGTGAATATTAGTGAATGTACAAATTATATTTTTAGTACTAAAATTTATTTCAATGTGGAATTTATACCTTATTTATTTTGATCAAATGTTAAGAGGGAAAAAATGATAGAACATTTCTTTTATTACAATTAACAGGAGGTGAATATGGTTATGCTCTTAATTCAAATTTTCTTTCTGAATTTATATATTACGTACTAAATAGAAGTGATTGTAATTGTAATTTTTCCAAGCTCCCTTACGAAATTCCTATTGAAAAATCCAAAAAAAAAAAACCTATTTAGTATTAGAAAGCATAAAGGGATTATTTTATAAGTTTATTAAAATAGATATCTGGATAATTAGGACCGAATTTAAGATGATGTAAATAGTTTTGTTTTGATGGGGTCAATAAGGATCATCAAGTGGAATACATCTAATATTAATCTTTCTTATAAACTCACCAAGACCTTTGAAACACTTTTATGTTTATAAATACCTTCTCCATTAAGATTTTTGAAGCCTACTGATGGCTCTGATAAGACTTACTAGTCTTGCCGTTTGTTTCTTAAAAAGATGCAGTGGTGATTATTGATTATTAATGAAGTCATCGAAAGTTTTAAACTATAAAAGTGGGAAAATATTGAAGAATTGAATAGAAAAAATATAAAAAGAAATATCAAGTAATTAAATAAAAAATAAGTAAATATTGAGAACTATATATATATATATATATATATATATTATATTTATGATTTTCTTTGTTTAATGGTAAAGTGATGTTGACATAACAAAGTTGAGGTTATGAAAAAAAAAGCATACAAAACAAAAAGCATGAAAATTCAAGTTATTTAAATAATAATAATAATACATGTATGCAAAATTGAAAAGTGTGAAACTCATATATATATCAAATAGTATCAATATCATTAAGATATCGTCTAATAGATCGATTTTTAACCATTAATATATGCTTATTTATTCCATGTCAAGGAAACCCAACCAGAGATGGTTTGCAATCGGCCGGAGGAAGAAACTTCTTAATTACTATTCAAGATCGGTGGCTCCAATACGACTTGGCTGATTCCGCTCCTCCCTGCCCGTCGTGTGTAGGGAAAATAACGCTGCGGACGGTGACTTAAAAAGCCATATTCATATGACCAAGTCTGCCTCCAGGAATATTTTTTCCTCTCTTGTTTGTTTGCTTGTTTGTATCTCTGTGTACGTTGTGATTTGTGAAAGCTACACGTTATTTGCTTTGAATGACTAAATATCTAAATAAAAATAAATCCATGCATTTATCATTGACATGATCAGTATTATATTGAAGCAAACAGACACTAACTTTGTTGCTTACTAAAGGTGTTTAATAACACTCTCAACCACTAACCATTAGGATCTGTTTTTGAAGCTTTAAAGGATAGTATTGTTTAACTTTTCTTCTATTCTAGGTTTAATATCATAAGTATAATCATATATTCATCATTTTTCACTCTATATATCCGTACTTTAGCTTTTTATACTCGACATGCATGTGTTTGATTTTTTTTCTTTTATATTTGAAAATATTAATTAGATGTTAAAAATAAACATATTCGAATATTTTGTTAAGCAAAATTAATAATGACCAAAAATTGTTCCGATCAACATCTAATTATACACAGGTTTATGGTATAAAAAATCAAGATACAAGTATATAAAATGAAAATTAGTGAATATACAAATTATATTTCTAGTACTAACATTTCATTTCAGTGTCAAATTTATACCTTATTTATTTTGATCGAATGTTAAAAAGGAAAAATGATGAGACATTTCTTATGTAATCGTTAACAAAAGTGAGTTTTTGAATTTATATATTACGTAATGGATTAAAGTGAAATTTTCTGCCTATCTTTTAAAAGTTTTTATTAAACCAACTGTTAGAGCCATGGTTGTTAAAATCACGAGTCAATTGTACGATTCTACGAGTTTGTAATTTTATCAAATTTTTTATAATTAAAATGAAAAAAAAAATCATTTAAGTATAAACTTTTGCTATAATTATGAATTTAAATATACAATTCTACAAGTTACCGATCTTATACGATTTTAAACTATTCAATTTCAGGTAAAATCACGATTTTGACAACCATGGTTAGAGCCCTATTGACAAATTCTAGCTATAACTAAAATATAGGTAACAACTTTGGATATTAAATTGTTTTTCACGAGATATAATTGAGTGGTTTTGAAAAATTGAGATTCACTATAAATAATGTTTTCCATGACTGTAACTATAATTTTTCCAAACTCGTTTACCAAATTCCTATTGGAACAAATAAATAACCAACCTATTTAGTATTACGAAACATAAGAGGGATTATATTATAAGTTTATTAAAATAGATACTTGGATAATTAGGATCGAATTGAAGATGATGTAAATAGTTTTGTTTTGGTGGGATGAATAAGAAGCATCAAGTGTAATACATCTAATCTTAATCTTTCTCATAAGCTCACCGTTCACCTAGACCCTTTGAAACACTTTTAGGACATTTACAAGCACCTTCTCAATTAAGATTTTGGAAGCCTAATGATGGCTCTAATAAGACTTATTATTCTTGCTGTTTGTTCATTAAAAAAAAAATGTAGTGGTGGTTATTGATTATTAAACTTTACAAATATCATCTGACTCCTCTTTAATGGAATCTCAAAAATTGAATGTCAAGTTGTTATCGCACTATAGATTTGACATTGATGGATTGTAGAACTCTAGCTCTTATATCAATATACAAAATTGAAAAGATTGAATATTTTTATTTTTCAAAATTTTTTCTTTTTATCTTTAGATTAAAGGTTAAACTGGTCCTATAAAAAATATAATTATAGAAAATTCTTATTGTATATATACCATGATGGATATAAATCCCTCTCTATAGAAATATAAATCATAAAAATTTGAAATTTGAAATAAAATAGCATTACAAACCATCCTTTTTAAGTAAAGAAATTCTATTTCCACATAATTTGATATGGTATAGCCAAAAAAAAAAAACCCTTATCTCAAAATTAATTTTGCAAAATAGCAAAATCTTTTTCTTTTCATCTTCATGTTAGCAAATCAAATCTTTATCATCTTTAATATTCGAATTCGTGTTGATAATAAAGTTGTATAAAATTAAATAGATATCATAAGTAATCAATTTACAATCCTATTTATATTATAATTATATTCATCTATTGTGTATTGTATTTTGTTTGTTTCGATAACCATATCGTTAATCGCAAGATATCTATGTTGTTGATGTAAAGTCGGGAAATGCTGGTGTTAATGGGGACGTTAGCAAAACCGGGTGCTCACTCCTCCATGGTTTGTGCAAAGTCACAAAGACAAACCATGAGCCTGCTGTCTTCTTGCGCCAATGGGAAATCCAAATCCAAGATGTTTATTTTATTGATACTCTTCGGGGACATAAAGTATCATGTCGTAGAATATCCAAAGGAGCAGGAAAAGTACTTGCCCATTCTTAACTCCATTCTGAATGTTGTTGTCGTTGTTAGTTATCATTATTAGTAATTTAAACAGAAAAATAAGTGTTTAATTGCATCATTAACTTAATCAAGTTGAGGTAAGTGATCCCACAAAACCCTGCAAAAACAACGGAACTGATACCCAGGTTTCACAGTCTTTAATAATTATTCCTTTTTTTTTTTTTTGGTCGTTTTCAAACCATGGACTATTGAGTTATTCTCCCTTTTTTTTTGGGGGGGGGGGGGGGTGGGGGTTAAAGTTATTCTCCCTATTAACATAAATTAGAGAATAAGTTCTAATTGATTTTGCTAAAAGTCTAAACACCCATACTGCAAAACCTGGAAGTAGATATAACCACAAAATCATTAGAAATAAAATCAACCACAACTGTAGAACCCTTTCCACTTTAATATCCTCCTAGACTAGAATGAGTGGATACAAAGCGGATTATATAATGATCTTTACTTTATACACAAGCTTATAAATACATGTTTCAAAAATTTGGTACTAGAATTTAATTTATGATCTCCTAGAATCAAGAAAAATTTCATAATGATATACGAATACTAATAAAATTTTAATATGTAAATACTTAAATGATAGTTTTTTAAAAAACGCTTACTATTATTATTATATACTTAAATACTACTAGTACTTGCACACTGCTCATTAAAAATCATAGCATATTAATACCAATGAATCTTTTTTACTATATTCACCTTATACGTATATTTAACAAAATCTACCAATCCCAAGTATCTTTTGAAATTGGTGAATTTTGTTTTTTTTTTTTTAAGTTAGAGTATTATAGGTAATTTAAGTCCAAAATTATGTGATTCGGATTGTAGATTAATATTATTTTTAAGTGTAAATTATAATATAAACATAATAAATTTCAAAAAAGCACAAAATAATAATAAAATACAACAAATATAAACCACGATATTGAGATAAATTAGAGATTTTAAATAAACTTGAATATGTAATTGAGTATTAACATGAAATAATTTGTTATTAGTTAAGCTAATATGGCATATTACCATTATATTTATCAAAATAAATTGCATGTATTAATGATATTGCATAGGTAAGATTCACATCATCAACCTATATTGAGAAATTATAAGATATCCTTTAACTTGTAATATATAAAGTATAGGTTTTAAGTAGATTTTTGGGTGACTAATAAGTTATACCTTATACCTTAATCTATTACTACAAGTTCTCAAAAAAAAAAGAAAAAAAAAATCGAGACCTTCCCTATTAGAGATCTTATACCTAGCATAAAATCTACCTAACCATGCAATGTCCTACTGGTATCGGTTCCTAAGGTGCATCATCATAATATTCAGGAACTTTGGCATAAGTTTGGCTGTTCATCTCCTCTTGCCGGTGGAAACTTTTATCATAAACTTCAAGAAATGAGACACATTTAAGGATGTGCAATAAAGCTTTTGGTTAGTACATCAGACATTAGTGGATTGTTATGCTCGAATTCTTTATACATTTTGATCCAATATGTTTTTGAAGATGGTAAAGCCCTTTCATGAGTTATTTTTGGACTTTATTTTTTTATCTCTTATTTTCATCCACTTTGTCTATAAGTTGATTATTTTATATCTCTAACCTTTGTAGATTTTAATACAATCCTTTCTAGGATTCCATGGGGAAAACATATATTCGTAAGGGTTGCTTTGACTCCTACTTAGGGATTGAGGCAGAATCATACAATTAGGAGATTGGACTTACCTTATGTAAGTTAATATTAAAATACTTGTAGAAAATATATGCTTAATAGAACTAAAACATCTGTAATAATCACAATATAATTACTATTTATAGTATACTAATAATAAACAAATAAGAACTTAAGAGAAATTATTTGGGTAACTGTAACTTTGTGATAATGAAATTTATTATTATTAGTTATCATAAAGAAAAGGCCAAAAAAAAAGTAAAAGGGAAATGTTATAAACTATTAATAAACCATTGGCTCTTTATGAAATTTACAGTATTTAATTGTGAATTAGACTAAGAAATTTGATAATCTGTATGTTGGATATTAAAACCGGATACGTACTGGAATTCGTAAGCCGTACTTTTTTTTTTTTAATAACCAAACTAGCGGTAATACACCCGCATTATGGATACTTAAAAAACATAAAATAACTATATAATGAAAATTAAATATTTATTTTCTATTTATCTAGATTAAAATCTTTTTCTTTTTCGAAAATTTAAATTATGAATAAAATCTATTATAATCATATAATTATTTATCATTAAAGGAGGGATTTAATTTAATAATTCTATATTTTACTCCTAAACTTTACTTTTCCTTAGATAATGACATAGAATATGGATTATGGAGAACATACACGTCTTTGGTAAACCGGGCAATGGAAGATCATAACTCTACTTTGAAAAGATCGGAATAGTGAGAAGTAAGTTAAATCATGGCAGCCTCGCATTATTTGAGGGCCCACCAAGTTTCAAATCATGCTTTCTTCTTGATTGACATTCATATTGAACTTTAAAAGAGATGAAAGGCGACTTAACACTATAACTATGCCTAATAACGAAGTTTTAAGATAATAATTATGTCTTATAATTATTTAGAGTTTGGTATTCTTATCAATAATATTAAGATGAAAGCACTTCTTAGCGTCTTAAATAATTTCTTAATTCCTTTTTTTTTCCCGAAAACTACTTTTTATGCCTTACTGTCATACTAACACAGTCACAACTATTACATTTTAATTTTTAGCTTTAAACAATTTCATTTTAAAATATTACTCAAAGCACTTGTAATGCGGGTACATGAATGATTGATTATTTTAAGAATAATATATAAATAACTCTTTTAAGTTTTGCTCTTAAATTTTTAAATAATAACTCTCGAAATTTTGATAAGCTTGATAAATAAAATCACCCTTCAAACTTATAAAAATATACCTTAATATCTTTAAATTTGAACTTTAATATATTTCTTTAAACCAAAAAAATAATCATTCTTTACATTACTACTAATTTATTTAAAATTTATGAATTATTTACAATTTTTTTATTTTTAATAACTATACTTTTCAAGGCAAATTGCTTTTAAAATTTTCAATGAAAAAACAAAAACACTACGGGCCAAACTATTTTTTTTTTAAAGGAAAAATAATTGAAATTATTAAAAGAAACTTTTCTACGTGAAAAATATTATAAATATATTATGTAAATTTATTAAAATATGCCTATATAAATTTTAATTTAAAAATAAAAAATAAAAAAATAGTTATTATATAGAATATTTTAATTGACAACATAGCATTTTGAGAAAGCAAATTTTTATTCGGAGCAAGCGGATAGGAAGGAAAGGTAAAAGAAAAAGCGCACCCTGCCGATGCCCCACAACGCGTCTTAACATTAACATCCCTCAGTCCCACCACATGTCTAATCTTATCCCTTTCCTCTCTCTTCTTTCTTTATATACAAAGACTACCCCCCCGCTCCTTCCTCACCTTTCTTCTCTAAACCTCCAAACTACTAAAACTGACTTACCTTCCCTCCTCCCTCCAAACACAGAACAAAAAGAAAAAACACCAGCAACCTTAAAACCATTCTCTCTCTAAAATCCCACAAAAGCAAAAACATATCTCTCTCTCTCTCTCAAACCCATAATACAGAAGAAAAAAAACAGCTTCTCATGGCTACCAATCTCTTCCCACTCAGACCAGTACCAGTACCCATTTCCTGTTCCTCCTCGGGTCATAGGAAACCCGACTCGACCCGTAGGAAGGCCTCTCCATCCTCCGCCAACTGGTGGACCCCTATATTTGGGTGGTCTTCCGAACCGGACTACATCGAGTCTGTACCCAACACGGCCGTCAATAATGAACCGGATCTCCAGGTCGACCCCAAGCCGGCCAAGATCCGGTTCGTTCCCGGTTGCTTCACGGAGGAAAAAGCACGCCAGTTGAGGATGTTGACGTCAGAAACGGCGACCCACCATGATGCGATGTACCATTCTGCTATTGCGGAACGGCTAGCTAGGGGTTTTGGGAACCGAATCGATCAGTGAGATCCATCTGGTTCGGACCAGGAACAAATAAACCCATAATTAGTCTTTTATGTTTTTTGTTAAGACTGTTATGAATGTACTAATCTTCCTTTTTTTGTTGGATTAGTAAGGGTGTTTTTTTAATTTAGGGTCGGATCTATGGGCGATATGGTGGTGATGAACTTGTATGGGTGTGATGGGTTTATCTAGTATGGCATCGTTGGTTAATTATGTAAATATCAAGTCATCTAGATCACTTCTACTTACAAATACTGTGCAATCTTTAGTAGGAATTTTTTTATTTTTTATTACTGTTCTTTTTTTTTTGGCCAACAAAAAAATGGTAAATATTTTGAAATTTCAAATATAATGACACCATGAAAGAGACATTGGAACTTTTAAATTGTATAATGTTGGTTTTAATTAACCCCCTCTATTCAAATTAATTAAAAAAGAAAAGAAAAGGCAATAGCGGGTTAAACTTTAACGGTCATGTCATAAGCTTTAATTATTCGATTGAGGAATTTTTGAAACAAAACGTAAAGGTGAAAAAGGTATCGAAAACTTAGATCTTGTATAATCTAGGGTTTTCCTTTTATTTAGCTAAAATTTCATTCGTCAATATTAATAAAATCGTACTTTAAAAAATAATAAAAATAATATTTATGAATGATTGATTTGGTAATGCTTTAAATATATATTATTATAGGTACAGTACAAATATGGTTTGAGTGATGTAGTTATATTTGGGATTTGTTTCTATGGGTGTCAATACTAATGTGGTTTTCCTTTTCCATCTGGAGACGCATGTTATGTCAGCAAATTTTTATTTTTTAATCACAAATTACGTAAAGTAAGATGTTTACTTTTGGATAGACATAGTTTTAAATCATATTTGGTAATTATTTATTTATAGTAACATTTTACTCTGATGGAAATTTGATCAGAAGATACTTGGCATTTAACAATGGATATGTTTTGGGTTAAAAAACGTAAACAACTGATGGGCGACCAGTGGTGGGATGACACACACCAGTTATTTTTTGAAGGTGGAAACCGATATGGATAGCATTCTCTGCATTCGGACCCACCCTAGTCCCCGTGTCTAATGTTTTTACACTTTTTCAACCCTAATAATACAACGTTTGATTGTGATGGTTACTTGTCTGTCCCAATGCTTGTTTTCCTCTCAGTTCAGACTAGGGCTCTGATTTTGATCGGCAAATAATAGGTGCATAATTCAAATGCAAATGGTGGAGATTTGAATAAAAATTATAAATATTAAATATTTAAATAAAAAGATCGTAAAAGAATGACCATTCTATATTGATTTTCCTTTTGTTTTCCAATTAAATTTCTTTTATTGTTTTTGTTAAAACTCAAATATAGATTTCGTTCCTTGAAAAGGTACCGGTTGGATGGATGGTATTGAGCTACTTTTGGAAATTGCCAAGCTCAAAAGCCAAGTCGATTCATGGCTCTGGCCTAATAAACACAGTCTAGTGAATCAAGACAGGACCAATTGAGATCAAAGAATGACAAGACGGTTATGGATGAATCCAATGTACTATTGGCATCGACTCAAACTCAACCATTCCTAAGTGAGATTTTCTTCTTTTTATATTTTTCCTAAGAAACATTAATTTCATTTATCAAATATCATCAAGATACTAGTATGTATCATATAAAAATGATAAAAGTAAATTATAAGAAATAGAAATCTTATCGGCTTCTAGAAACATTGGGTAAGAACGGTAAGGACAAGAGCCATAGAGCTCATGCCTAATGACCGTCATGGGGCCGAGTTTTTTATCCATGCCTAGACTTCTGGACACGCTGGGTAAAAATTTTCTTGCGATTGTGAAATGAAAAACCCAGAACTTAATGAGGAAAAAATTTTCCATATATGGATGACCACCAAAAATAAAAAATATTAAATAACTCAAATAGAAAAATGATGCTCTAAGAAAACTTTTATTTGTTGATAGAAAATTAGTTACGAATCTTCATATCCAAATTAAAACGATCTCTTATTGTAGTAGTTATGTAGCAAAAACAGCGATGGCACCAAATGTTTTTGGGTCGGACAGTCAAATTATGATAACCGCTATTTGAAACTTACATTAGAATAAAAATCCTAGATAGAGAGAAACTTTTTAAAAATTGAGTAATGAATAAATCACTATAATATTATATTTTTTTCTCTACTAAACAAAAATCAAAGCAAATGTGAAAAATATAAAGTTGATATTTTATCAATGCAGCCTGACCCATAACCTATGTCTAAGCTAAGAGGCTGTGGACATTAATTTTTCTACCTTGAAAAATGATGAATTATATCTTAACTCACCTTTACTAGCTTTATGCTTTTTATTCACACTCAATAACCATATCATTCACAATTTGTAGTTAGCATTGTTTTAATTAATATCAAAGAATAACGTTTAACTCAATAAAAAAAAAAAAAAAAAAATCTCACATCTAAAGATCGCATATACTCATTCACCCTTGAGAAAAAAGAGAAAAAAAAAAATTCTACCTATTAACATGAAATCTCCTTTGAGATTAGATCAAGTCCAATATACTCTATACTTGAGCACCCGTACGCTTGAGTTGGATGATTTCCCCTTAGTTAGCGAGAACGACTTAGCTCTATATGTGTACTTTATGCATTTATGTTCCCTCTAAGTACGTTTTATATCTTTCGAAAGTGTTTACGATTAGTAGTTCCCACCTCGGCAACAATTCACACAAGAGGATTATCTAAGTTTTGATATGTCGAATGTTAAATATGTTGTCCCGGATTGAAGAAGGTTTTGCTCAAACGTTGAGGCTGCCCTTCTCTGTTTGGCAGCGAAGCCTTTAATTCCCATTCTGAGACCATCCATCTGTGCGTGTGCGTTTTTCTATTCTTTTCTTCTTCCTTTTTTTCATATGTTTTTGCATTTCAAATCTTGACAATTAATCTCATAATCCAAAAATATCATTAATGTTCTTCAAATGTCTCGTTCGACCATTTGATATGATAGTCACCAACTGGTAAGGACTTCCCAACTACCGCCTCACATATCCCATTTACAAGTCATAACGATAGTATCTAAAGTCCTCGCTTTTTGTATAATTGTATTTATCACTTAAATGCTTTCGAAAAAACATGTTTCATGACCAAAGCAAAAAGTAAGAAGCTACTGGAGCATCAAACTTAAATCAAACTCACTCATTAAATCAAGGTATCACTCCGAATTCATTATAAAAAGAAATGACTATAGATATGTCTTATTAATCATATCTTAAATTTTTTAAATATAAATTTTATGTTGCACAATGTTAAAAAAAAAAAAATAGTTAACTCCCAAAATATTGTCCAAATTTCGAAAACATTACTAAAAGAATCATATTTATTGATGGAATTGGGATGTTAACAAGAGTTTAATTGTCATTTACATATTTTTAAATTTTACAAGAAGATGAAATCACACTTCTAAAAGGTTTATCGGCATATCAATAATTTATAAGGTATGTTTGTTACATGATAGAAGGTTCTCTCTTCTTAAAGAGACCATGCAATGCTCAACTATTCTTAGATTTTTATTTTTACCAAAAAAATTTATGGCTAGTCAACCTTCTCATTCCTGTTTTTCCAAATTTGTTCCAATCCCATCATTTTCATTTGGATAGCCATCTTGGTGTTGCCACAATCCCTCACATGTTTTAAAGGACTAACTATTTTCACTAGTTTTAGCTTGCCATGACCTTATTAAAATATCAATATCAACTCACAACTAACTTGCTTACAATTGATCAGACTTACCCTAGGGTACACATACTCTACAACAAATTACCTTATTGATGTCACTTGCTTCGCTATAAGCCCAAATCGATCCTCCATCTTGAGTCCAAATTCATTAATTGTGACATTTTTTCCCTACCTAAATTTATGATGCTCTCTTTATTAGGTCAATATGTTGCCACTACTCTCACCCAAAAATCGCCAACCCTCCTCAACTCATTGTCAAGCTCCTCCCAAGATCATCTTCACCAAGACTTTGAGATTCCACAAGCTCCCTCTAGCTCTCACCCATTTCTCTGTCCTTAGAGACTACCACTTATTAAGTTGCTAAACAGTAGGGCAACCTATAAAAATATATTTATAAAGGGGGCACATTTTCATTACAATCTGACTTGCAATATAGCTACCCCTCTAATAATGATGCCATCCTTCTACTAACCACTCATCCTCTCAAGCTTAACCCATACGAGCCCATTTGTTAACACGAACCACCTACTCATATACATATTAGACAACATCTAGGTGGCTAGATGCAACTGAAATCTTAGCTTTGACACTACTTGTGATAGAATAGGAGGTTCTTCTCTTCAACTATCCTTAAATTTCCACTTTTATTCTAAATGGTAAGTTGGACTTCTCACTCAGGTTTGTTCGGAGTCTATCCTCCTTACTGGAAGAGCCATGATCAACTATTTTTACTGATTTGGGCCTAAGATGACCTCATAAAAAAAATAGCATCAACTCTTAATTAGCTTAATCACGGGGAACTACATTAGCATTCAAAATACACCTGTTTCTAGATGCCACTTGCTTCGTTATAAACTCAAGTTCATCTCTTCGAGTCAGCACGTGGAACACCACCGGGGCCTTCTTTTTGCCGGCGACAATAAAACAATTCTGTGCTTTTGTTTCCGGTTTGACTCTGGCAATAAAACGATTATGACATTGCAATTTCATAGGTCTTCTTAAGATATTTGCAGTCACATTTTTGTACAGCTAATAAGTTGAATATGCCAAGAGACAGCAAAGACAATTTACAAGTCCATTCCCAGAAGCCACCAGGCAAATTGCTCAAGGAGAAAAAGATAAACAAAGCCCTGTGGTCCTCAAAATCAGTAAATTCCACATTCATAGGCGTATTCACTAAGTAATGCAATGTATTGTCAACGTGCATGAATGTGGAATTTAGAGATTCTCTGCGATTTGCAATTACCAATTTATTGAATAACGTATCATGTATTTCGGATAAATATTTATTATTCTTAATTTCTTATTTTAATCGTGTCACATCAGTTATGTGTACATATTTAGATAAAATTTATTCCAACAAATCATGTATATACATGTAATTAATTAGGATACATTAAAAATAGGGATCGAAGATTGCACTCTTCTATCTGAATTTATTATTCATATTCTATGGATCTTTATCAATTTGCAAGAGTGCCAATCTTCCCGTTTCGTTTTCTTAGTGTGGACAAAAGTTTCCAATACACGTTTCAGATAGCAAGTAATGTTATATGCATTGCAAACTAAACTACGACAAATTCGTTTTGTATCCATTCATGGAATACTTAATGAGACACCAACTTGCCAAACTTAGGATAGTGTCGGCAACGAAGACGATTCCACCACCCATTGCCCAAGCCTAGTCACGGATGAACGTACTGCCCCTTGAGGTGCACCGCCATAATATACATTATTTTATCCTTTTTGATAGGGTTAATTATACTCACATGAACTTTTATGATCTCATATACTATTTGATAGGACTGATCTAACTTTTAATTATATTGTTTAGTTACTTATATTAATCTCATCATTGATCACCGTTAAATCCCTATCATTAATATATTAATGGTGAAATTAAAAATTGAATCGGTTTTTTAAAAAACACAAACGAGATCATAAAAAATTCTTAACGTACAGATAAATAATTTAAACCATAGAATTTACCTATAGACATTATTATTGTCTAATTACACTAAAACAATTGACTTTGTAAAATATAAGTTGATCCAAATAACTCAGCATAGAATTATTCAACATCCTAGTTGTGTGGAGAGTGAGTATTTTGATTTCGTTTAAAGTTATGAATAGCTAAATATTTTAAAGAACAACAAAGGTTATAAATGACATTGAAAAAAAAACCATTTAATAAAGTAAATAATGAGTGTTAAAAACACAAGGTATTTGAATATAATTTAACCTTTTTACTATGGACTAAACTCTAAACTAATAAAATTAACAATTTCAAAGCCTTGAAATCTTGTTATACAAAACAGGACATGGACAAGCTTATAAAAGAGGCATATATCCTCGTTTGTCCCTGGTCTACTTGGAGAACCACTAAATAAACTGAACTCTGCTAAAAAAAAATTATTATTTGGTATTATTGGTAGGATCTAATTAATATTCATGTCAAGAAAATGTTGTTAATTAAAAGAAATATGCTGACTAGCTACGCTTAATTGTCTGAAGGCAATCATGGCTTTTAAGGCTATTAGTGATAGTTAATCACAGCCAGAAAAAAAAAAAAAAAAAACCATAAAAATTAAGAGAAATGGAGAATGCTTCTCGTTTTTTAAAAGAGGATATTTTCTCTAATTTCATGTCAACATTTTTTTGCTTCGGTTAATAATTACAATTGCTATTGAATAAATGCTATTAAACAATATAGAATCATACATTATTATGCTCGAAACTGCTATAGTATAACATTTAGTGAAGGACCCTAAAAATCTATTTTACAATTAACACTTAAAAATTTAACTATATCAATTTATTTCCTAATTTCTAAATAAGATAATTATAAATAACTAATTATAAAAATAGATAGTTAGATAAAGTTCAAATACCAAATTAACATTTGAAAACTTTAAATAATAAATTATAAAAATAGATAAAATGTAAGTAACAAATGTGACATTTTTCCAAATCTATCCTTAAAAACCAATTGGAAGAAGATTTTGGATCCAACGTATTTACTTTATAGAGCTATAGATTACTTCACATGACAATTAAACGAATACAATACAAGATTGACATAACACAGTAAGGAAAAGTTGAACGATTTTATAGTTTCATCACTTAAAGGTGATAGCACCACGTGTAAAATCTCCTAAATTACAATAAAAACAAAATCCATTGATAATACAAAAAATTATCATTAGTCTTTATAAAGCTATTGACAGCCTTAAAAAAAAAAATAAAAACCTATCAATAGTTTCTTTTTAACAAATAAATCATCCACAAAAATAAGATTTACTAACAACAAAATAAATTGCCAATAGAAAACAGCACAATGTCGTCAACGTAGGATTCCCTAGAAAGAGTTATAGAAAAGGAAACCAAATGAACTGGAAAAGATTTTTCAGCTTCAATTTTTGGTACCTCTCGCGTAACGACTAGGAACCTGCTACAGAAGTTTGTCGAACTAGTACTTGGAGACACTAAAAAGCATTTTTATAGTAACATTAGCTCATGAGCTCTTCAAACCAAGAAAGACCAACTTCAAATGTGCAATCACAAAAACTCTTATGAAATGAAAATTTGCATTAGATACCATTACGTTGAGCTCGTGGCGACAAGATCCAAACTGATTGTAGTAACAATCGGTAAGGGAAAAAAGGGCAACTTCTGCCATTTTCTAAGCCATTGCTTGCCCCAAACTAGATCAGTGTTAGCTTCCAATGACTGCATGTTCTATGACACAAAGGCTTGCCTGATTATGGTGAATACTACATATTAGTTAAGAACTGCCTTTATGAAAAATGTAAAACAAACAAAAACCGGCGAGAGAAACAGAAACAACCCATAAGGAATTCCTCCCACTAGGAAAGATATTAAGGTTCGTTGCAGCCATTCCTCACATGGAATCCTTCTCATTATAGTTTCTCAACTCATAGTTTCATACCCCTTGGTCGATTACATCAAATCATTGTAGATCAGAGAGATCAAATTGTAAAGTTAGAAATGAAATGAACAAACACAACAAAAAAAGGCCTACTGTAAAGAGATTAAGTAGATGGATCCAAAGGTTGAAAAAAGATTTTCCAACTAAAAGAAAAAAAAGAAAAAAAAATCTCTAAATTGCTTAGTATAAGCTCATTTTGAAGCAACAGCAAAAATGTTGCACAAGAGCGTGATTTCATTGAAATAACCACACACTGAATTATAAACAACTCCAACTTTCAGAACACAACTTCGTACCTCCTGTCATTAACGGGGCAAATGTCTAATCAAAACCATCCTCAAATCTGCCAACTGATGGCATTAAATTGTTTGATCACCATTAACAAAAAGAAGAGCAACTCACCCCTGCTTTTTCTTTTCGTTTTTGGCCATCCACCACTGCTAGATCTAATCAGCTTACTGCCATAACTAATTCTTAGTAACATTCAACTTAAAACTCCCTAATATTAACCCAGCAACCGCAAGCTGCTACTGCATCTTATCAAACAACGAGTGGTCACAACTAGCACCGCTAAGATAGGCAATTAATTGCCTTGGAAAACAAAAGTAAAATCAATATAGTTCCATTTAATTACTTGGCTACCATTTCCACCACCATATAAGATTACCAAACAACTCATACTCATGAATCAGTATTAGCACAACAATCATCTGACCCTGTTTCTATGTTAGCCACAAACTAGCTGAACATAGCAAGTATTAGTGCTGCCGTCTATTCACTGCCCAGTTTAGCCCACCAAAAGACAAAACATACCAATATTCCCAAAAAAATTTCAATATGGTATAGATTTACTACAGCTTGAAAGTTTTACATTAACAACGTAAACTTGGCAAGATCCATTTATTTCTCTGACTTCATGGAATACCTTTCTAAATTATTACATAAGAAAAAAATGAAGGGGAAAGAAAAGAAAGGCTACAAGATGATCCCGCATAACATGAAGCCAAAACTGTGACCCCCAACAAGTCTCTAAAATTTACGTCATGCCAATACAGCAAGCTGGACATGTAATTGTAAACAAAAAATACATGCAAGATGCAAATTTTCAGATCCTTGATTTCCTTTACCTTCTCTTCCATATTACTTGCTCTCAGCATCGTATAAATCTGTTCTGAAAATATTTATTAAGGAAAATGAAACATATTCCAGATAAATAGTTAAGAAACATGAGATCATGATCACAATGTGAACTTAGATTTTACATAGCATGACAAAATTATAGCAGTACTTTACCAAGGCATGAATAACCAAGTCATCCTGAAAAAACAACTTGCTCGAAGATTGAGAAATTTACCAGTGATACGATATGCAAAAAATAATTTCTTCAAGCAAGCGCAAGATGACGGTTACTAACAACTTGCATGTTGCAAACTTTTTCTGGTAACAAATATCTAAAACATTTACTGCAGTTAAGAACTGCTCGCAACTTTTATCTAATTTTGGTTATATCATATTTATTTTTTTGTTTAGTAATCTAACCATGCGTAGATACTCTAAAATTTAACTGTAGGTCATATGACACCAGAAGCAGGTCCCTATATTGCAAGAGGAAAGCAAGGGCCGTGCTAACATCTACTTAGCGAATATTGCTGTTTACTATGGTGTTTGTTTGTCATATAGGTGTTCCTTGTACAGTATCATAGCTGCATACATGGGACTTGTGCTGTAAAGTATTACTTGTGTTGTGCAATGTAGGTACTACTAAGTGCTGTGATGTATAGTGTAGGTGGTCTTTTAGATTTTTTTAGAAGCTACTGTTAGTTGCTTAACACTTATGTGTAGAGTAGGAATATTATAAATAAGGGAATTCAGTTAGTAGAAGGTGAGTCTGCTATTTTTGTTTAGAGAGTGAGAGCTAGTACGAGCAGATAGTTCATGTGAAGTTGCTGCCAACAATGTACTCATTTTAATTTTCGTATTAAGAAAATTCCTCGATTTCTTGCCGTAATTGAAACCCAGGTTCTATTAGTAGGATCCTAGACAAGCTTTCATCATGTGGCTTGTGGTCCAGGAGAGATTCTGTATGGTTGACAAGCTTAAGGCAAGAGAGGTGATTGATACTAGGTATCTGTTTGGTTGCATGGCTTTTCTTCCACTAAGTTTCTGCTAAGGAAGTGCAGAAGACTGCCATTAAGAACTTTAAGTGCCCAACAAACTCCATGTACTGGAGAAACATTGTCTATGGACTGCTTTGACTGTTGGGAATAAAGCGCCACTTATCCAATGATGTAGACTGAGTTCACAAGCAGCAGTATGCAACATTTCTGGTGGGAGGAATGGTAGGAGGGTGCATGAGAATGGCTTTACTGCACATGAGACTGCTAGAAGAAACAGATTTGCAGTTTAATGCCATCTGAGCAATTAAGTTTTCTCTCACAATGCATTGGTGTTTCACTCTCACAAGTGTTGATGCTTAAAATAAGCCGTTGGTGTCAAACCATAGAGATTTCACGTGATGTACCTTCTTGGGTACTGTATTTTCTAAATTTTTCCTGCTAGCTCAAATGGGGAGACTTACATAAAAGGGGAATGCCATTCCCCAATTCTGTTATTGCTGGTGTCAGTATGTCATCTGATTGCTAACAATAAAAGCAATTTATATCAAATGCTTGAAAATTCAAATAATGAGAATCCTGCAGCTTCTGGCAACAACATATGTTATGATTCTTGAGCAAGATCCTCTAGGATCAAATCAACAGTACCCTAAAATAATATTGCTTGTTCATTGAAACTTAACCTCAATTTTAGAGGATCCTAAGAATTTCATATTCTCTTCTCAAATTCTAGGAATTTCAGTATGCTAATTTCACTTAACAATGCTAGCAAAGTGGCCTCAATATAATTTCAAATGCTTCATTCAGCTGCAGCACCAGGAAGGAAAGCTGTGATTCTACGCCCAAGGGTTGACCTAGAGGTTGAAAGTACTAGGACTAACAAGACAAATTGCATAAGCATCTGGAATCTATTCCCATGCAAGCAATCACTGTTCACAACTCTTACAGATCGTTTGGTGCTTGGAGGTGGGTGAACCAATTACAGATAGTCCCCTTTGTTTGAAAAGAAAATTGCCACTCTAATTGTCATGTACCTGCTTATTTCCCCTTTCAGCTAATCAGTACCCAACCCTTAACACCACACTCAACCTTTATAATAAAATTATCCATCCACTAAATTCTTAATTATATAAATTAACATTGATAAATTCTATGTTAGACTATCACAACATTCTACCTATATAATAGCAACAATTGCAGCTTATACCTAGCAAGTAGCACAATTAACTAACACTCTCAAGTCTCAAATCTAATATTCAAAATGTTGCTTAATAGAAAAACATAATGCATAAATTAAGCACAAAAACACAAGTAGCAATTGAAATAGACAAAAACAAGAAGGATACACCAAATAGAAGCCATGAGCAAATGCCCCAGCCAAAACAAGAGTGAACAGACGGTCTCTCACCACTGGCTTGTGCCGCAAAGAAATCCGAACTGAAAATAAACAAAAACCCACAAACCAAAATTAGACAGTAGAACAAAACCAGCTGGGGACAAGCGAAGCTGTTGAAGATATCTTACTTAGAGGAAGCACGGGGGCATATATAAGAGGAACCAAGAACTTAAATGGTGGTCCTGTTTTTTGCTGCTTCTTCACTAAAGGACTGTCCTTTCTACAGAAACACAAACATTACATCAAAACCCTCTTCAAAGAAATCCTAACAAAACACAAAGAAAAGTACCCTCCTTTCCACAAAATAATATCAAACCACTTCATGAATTCACAACATAAATGTGAAAAACTTTATTAGAGGACCTTCCTTCCTATCATATACATCGAACTCAATTCATGAATTTAAAAGAAAAATATATGAAACTTTATCCAAGGAGCTTCCTTTCCACAAAACACCTGCATTTCTTCCAGCCCGATTCATGAAACATAAGAGAACTTCATCACGGAACCTCCTTCCCACACAATACCAACATTATATCAAACCCAATTCAATAAATTCACAACAAAAACATTAAAAAATTTTCCTTATAGGATCCTTCTTTCCATAAATCACCAAAGTTAGATCAAACCCAGTTCATGAATTCACAAACATAAGAAAGCTTCGCTAAAGAACCCTCCTTTATATAAATACCCCTGTTGTACCAAACCCAATTCAAATATTCACAACAAAGGCAAAAGATAGCAACCTCTTTTTGGGTCCTTTCAAAAGAACTTGTTGTGTTAAATCAAACTTACCGATGGTAGGGGTCGGATGTGGAGGCCATTGGCGGTCCAAAAATGCGGCGGCGGATCGGAGAGATTGAGGTCTGAAGAAAATGAGAAAAAAAAAGTCGGTGTTTTTGCACTTAGTCGTGCTGATTTGCTTTTTCTGGTGGCGCGGACAGCGGTTTTAAGGCTAAAACTATGCCAATCTGTATGATACTGTTTCTCTTACGCCCTGTCAGGTAAATTTTAATAAAGAAGAAATGATAAGAAATAAATAAAAAAAGAAAAGGAAGAAACGGGAAATATTAAAAATAGAATAGGGTGTAATTTTTATTTTATATTTAATAATTTATAAAAAATAAAAAGTTCGTAATTAATAAAATTATTGAAAATTGCTATAAAAAATAATTTTATAATTATATTTTATTTATACTCGTTTCAATTCATCTTTTCTAATTTTTAAAAGAAAAAAAACAGTAAATTTTAAAGTGGAAATTCTTTCACCCATTTTCTTTATTTTCTAACCATTTTTACTATTACTTGAATTTGTTAAATATGTAATTTCTATTTATTTTCTTCCATTTCCTCCTTTTTTTTTCTGTGCATCCAAACACGGTGTTAGTTGTTTTTTACAAGTGTCCGACACTTTAAGATAGATAGAGGTGTCAGCAAAATTCAAATCGTAATTGCCCTCTTATTAATTATATTGCATCGTGCTAGGAAGTAAAAAAAAAGGATAAATTATTAAATATATTAATTACACAAATGACTGTACGGTTTCCGTCATAAAAACTAGTACATAACCGTGAAAATAACTTCTCTCCACTACCCTTTTAATTATAATCGTAGCAGATAATTATTTTATTCTAAAAAGTATAAATATAGGACACTAAACCCTTTCAAATACTTTAATATAATGGGTTAGAAGTAATATATCCACCATACAAATGCTTAAAAATATTTTTTAATTATAAAAAATTATTTTAACATATCAAATTGCATAAAAAATTTTAAAATTCAAATTATGATTATGCATAACTATTCTATAATTATCTATTTTTCGGGGTAAGAGTTAAATTTATAACTTTATATGTTATACCAAAAGCTACATTCCCCTTAAATAATATATATATTTGAAAAGCAATAAGCAACTTTAATATATTGATTACAAACAATTTTATGATGCAATCACTCAAAGTAACTATTCACTTTTTTATTATTAATTGGGCTTTATTTCTTATAATTTGGAATGATTTACCATTTTAAAAAAAATGCTACTCTTTTACTATTGCTGGGTCTTATTCAACTATAATTCAGGAGATTTAACTATAATTAGGAGAATAATTGTACTATAAAATTCCCCTTCAATTACAAATATCATAAGAACAAACCATGTATTAAATATGTAAAATGTTCCTACTTATTAATAAAATCCTTTTTCTTAATTAAATAGGCTCTCTCTCTTTTCTTTTCTTTTTATTCTTTTCCCCTTTGTTCTCAATACCAAATGAGAGTGCATTCACAATGTGTGTACCTTAAAGAAATGAAAATATCTTGATTGGTTTGTTTCATGGAAATATGCAGTAATGGTAAAACTACCAATATCCTCCATTTACCTATATTCTCTATATTTTTTTCCTTCAAAGATCATATATTATCTAGTGACTTGATAATGTAAATGCAAATATTTCTTTTCTCGTTGTAGAATTATACAAAAATTTATTATGATACTAGTGGATATTTGAATACAATTAGACATGATCGCTAGGCAAGTTTGTCTCTAGAGGTGTTCATGATCCAGTTTAGTTTAAATCCTTAATAAATCTAACCATAATAGTTTAGAGTTTTGAACCAAACCGCTTCAAATGTGGTTCGGGTTGGTTTGGTTAGGTTCAAACCAATTTTAAAAGGACCTTATTTTACTTAATAATATTAATATGCATCAAAGTTTTTAACTAATTATTAATATTCAAATTAAAAATATATCATATAAGAATTTAAAACATATAATATTACATTACAGTAATATTGCATCTTATATTAAAGGCACAAGTATGCTTGAGAGATAAGAGGCGAAAGTGATGCAAATGAAGTAAATTATAGAGGTTAAGAGTGAGATGAAAGACAAGAAAAAAGAAAAGATAAATATGGTTCGATTAAACTGTCAATAGGGTCTAAAACAAAAAAATATCACTTATTTTTTATTTTTAATAGAAATGGTTTAGTTCAAATTCAAGTGATTAGGTTCAATTTGACCTTATAAATCGAACTGCAAATAATTTTGATCCTCTTTAGATTGAATTGCAAAACTGTACTAAAATATAAAAGAATTACATTTTATGATTTGGTATGGTTCAACTTGATTTGATAAATAAACTTATTTATCTCTTGCATCAACCAAGGCATGTACGCATTGGTCTAAATACCTTGATTTTTATTTATCTCTTGCATCAACCAAGGCATGTACCCATTGTTCTAAATACCTTGATTGAGTCCAGTGCGATCTCTTAGCAAAAGCAAACAAAGGGGAAAGAAAAAAGGGGGATAAATCTTGGCTTCAAAATTGCAAGCTCCATCAAAGTTAATGGAACCTTCAAAAAAGTGATGGCACAACACGATTAAAAAAAAAAAAAAAGAACTTTGAATTTGAAATGCTACTCAATTCATCTATCAATAGGATGATTCGGTCAATTTCTCATTCACTTTTTACACAAACACAACGCTTTTGAGAAGTCGTGTATATTTTTCTGCCTTCTCATTCAGTACATGTCATATATTAATATTTTCTATATATTCTTAAATTTTGCAACTTAGCAGTATATGTATTGCAATATACTTTGGTATCTCTTTTTGTGGTGCTATTTATACTGTCCTCCTTAAAGTTATAAGATGTTCAAATAGGTAAATGACACCAAGTAAAGCATACAGGTCACGAATTCAAGAAAAGAAGAAAATAATGATTACATTGTTGATTTCACTTCCCGCATTGTATATTATTGTAAACTTAAAAAATGCATGAATATTATTCAAATCTACATATGAATTATGACCATTATTGCTATCTCTTTTAGTAGTGTTCCATTATATAGGTTCAATATAAGTGTGCATTGTTTCTATCTTTCATGAATTAATTCCTTTCTAATCTGTACCAGCTTAGTCACTTGCTCAAACATATATACTATATATGAAAGACTACACTGATGTTGAAGTTCAAGTAAATGAACAAAAGAGAATTATGTGGGAAATAATTAGTGGAAGATGGAAACACCGATTATTTATATCTACATTTTTCATGCATATCTCTATAATTTCAAGTACTTTATAGCTCTAGTATTAAAATCAATGAAGCATTAAAGTAATCATTAACTTCATCCGTCTCTAAATTTTTTACCTCTTTATGTCACTTGATATCAATCACTTATTTTAACATTACTGGATTTTAAGAAAGATGAGCTAGCGATTTCTTTAATCTAATATGTATGAATAGTACCACATAAAGAGATATTAATGGTGATTACAATATAAGTTACAAAGCTATTTGTAATATATATATATAATATATATATATATATATATTAACATTATAAAATAGTAACAATTTTTAAAATTTTAGTGAATTTGTTGTTTTTCTTTCTTATAATTTCCTATAAGGGTAGTAGTATAATAATACCTTATTTATTTTTGGTATTATATTTTCTCATAAAGAAAGTAATACTCTTATGTGCATTTTTTCTTTTCGAAAAAGAAATAAATGAAAAAATTGATTGATTTCACTTAAGTGGAAAAATACCAACTAATCAATTATTAATTTATATTACTTAATGTGCTCTTACTTGAATATTACATGGGAAACCTGTGACAAAATCGTCAAGACAAATAATAATAATATAATAATAATAACAATCGCGATCCCACATATCCGTCGTCCATCCAAAATCATGGGACCCAAAGTGTCTTACGACTCATCACGGTCACAAGGGACAAGCTAACTTCGAGTTGTCATTTTATAGATCCATAAGCCGTCGGATATAAGCGGGTCGGGTCAATCTACGCTCTGTGCCTATGTCCAAAAATAGATGTTAACTAACAGGATAACCATGATTAAAGTACTTTAGTGTGGGACTAAATTTAATAAAGCATCGAATAATTCCTTTTTATTAAAACCGGTTTTGCCTAGGAACTTTCGAAGGTTTTTCAAAGTATCTCTATATAAATTTCATCGAGTCAATTCTTTTTGTCCATTTAAATAGATTGTATCTAATCTCGATAATTATAAGCAATCTAAATGCATAATAATAATAATAAAAAACAAAATTATTGTAAAAGAGATGGGTCTTATGACTCGACTACTTGGTGCCATGTACATCCCCAATCTATCTAGGGTTGCATCTCAATCAACATGCCTTGTTTTTTTTTTTTTCTTTTTTATTCCTACTAATTAGATTAAAATCACAATTCTCGGATGAAGGTTTAGAGACTGGAATATTAGTACACCATAGGGAACGTCTTCTAGAATTTTGCTTTTGTTGAGTTAAGACTTTTGAAAACATTGGAACAATTTATTTCAATTATTACCTTATGTTATAACCAATCTCATGCTTTATCTTTATATACTTGAAATTGTTTATCAATAGTGCTTTACAGTTCAAGTTTCTGTAAATAAACTTGGTTATTCCTTTGAAGAAAAGTTTTAATGGTATTAACATGATATGTAAATTAATAAGTAGTATATAAGTATCGATAAAATTTTAACACGTAAAAATATAAATAATAATAGTTTCATTAGTAATTACTATTACTAACATGTGTATAAATATCATTTATGCAAATACATGGCATATTAATGTGAAGAAATCTTTTTTCTAATCCCAATATTATATCCAATTTTGATTACACCCCAGAATGGGGTGACTTACGAAAATCAACAGGTACTACAATAAGGGATTTCTTGTTTGAAGCTCGATTTTGCAGCAAGGAAAGTTCGTCTATATGGCGTCTTATATACTTTTTGAATGAGTCCAAGGAGAAGGTTGATTACTAGTGAAAAGAGCTTTGTTTCCTTGCTCTTACAAACCAAAAGTTATTGCAAGTATTTTCAACTTGTTTTGAATATGAAAACCAGCCTTACAATTTTATCATAGGTAAATAACAAGGAAACTATTTGATGTGCTGAATAATGACCTGGGCCCTGTGGATAAAAAGCAAATGGAAAAGTGACAAATGAATGCACAAAACCCTACAAAAATCATATGATACCATTGGTTTGACAATGATTTACATAGCAAAAAAAAAAGCTTGGTCCATTCATCGGTTCTCAAATAATAATCATTTATCTATAGTTGGGATGCTTAGTCTAGCAATTTGAATACCAGAAGTAATAATAAACTAGGTTTCTCTCGTCCATTTGCATTGCAAGAGAGTATGATCAATAGTCTCTTCTTGGTGACGAAAGGGATATCTCAAGTCCTGTTTCACCTTTCTCGGTACAAATTCTTCGAAGAAAATGCATTATTTTCGGCATGCAATCCATTTCATATATTAACTTCCGAACTCTATCATCCACTACATTTGACCTATTCGTTTGCAATAAGTCTTTCTTCGTTGTAATTCTATAATAAAAAGTTTTCACATGGTAGGCACCAAACCTCTCCTAAGATCAAGTCAATGTAACTTCTTGCTCATTTTAGACCTTGGGTGCCGCTGGAGTAGTCAATTTCTCACCCTTTTTAAATAGTTAATCGATGGGTTGCAAGTTCTAGCATCTTTCCTCGTTATTACATATCAAATTGTGCTTGATTAGGATTAAACTCAACGTCTTCTCTTAACCCAAGTTTACAGTTTTTTACATTTGGAATTCAGGGATCTTTATATAACCTTTGTTACACTTGAGGATCGTTGGGATACTATGACTTCACCACATATCCTAATACTTAGTAAGGACATACAAGACTTAAGGATATATTGCTACAATCCACAATATATGAGTATAACAAATCATTTAGTTTCAACTTTCAAACACTGGAATGTGTCTCCAAATTAAAAATCATATTAAATTGTAATTCATAGAAATTAAGAAATCCTAAGTATTATATCTTCCAAAAAAAAAAACTCTAAAAATAATTCAATTAAAAGCAATGATTCTTAGAACTCTAAACTAATGTTTGCTATAGCTCAAAGTCATAGTTTGTCCTACCATCATTCTCATTCTCACACTAGAAATCATACTCAATGTAGTAATAAGTATCAACATCAGTAATGAAAAAATTGCATGCTAAACACATACATATGACACATCACATGCAAATCTAAACAAAAATGTCCTAATGCACAAACAAGTTATCTTCTTCATGTGAGGGTGTTAGCAAACCAAAGATTTGAGATATTCCTAATTGATTACTAGAGATAGGGATAAAGTTTTTGTGTAAGTAAAGAAGAATGAAGCAGTAGATGAAGAAAAACAAAATTGCAGCAACAAAGTTTGTTAATATAGCTTTCCGAAAGTATATTTTCTTGTATTGTAATATTTGGAATACAATTAGTTATTTAGTTGTGTAGACTTGCTATTCATATCTATTCTAGTGGCACTATGTTGTAAATATTAAACAACTACTTATTTTAAATAATCTATTACTTTTACTGTATAATATTGTATTTATCTTATTAAAATATTAACATCTCCTCCTCAAGTTGGACATGGGACAAGTCTTAACTTGGAAATCAAATACTTTAGTTGGACATATGCAAGTGCCTTAGTCATCATATCTGCAACTTGATTAGTTGTTGAAACATGTGAGATCTTTAAAAAACCGCTATCAATATGATGTCTTGTAAAATGAACATCCACTTCAATATGTTTAGTCCAATTGTGAAGGCATGGATTTTTTGCTATGAGTTGGGCAAATCTACTGTCAGAATATAATGTGATGGGCAACTTCATAGGAATATTGAAATCTCACAACAAGTAAGAAATCAAAAGTAACTCTTCTGTTGTTGATGCCATACTTCTATGTTCAACTTCTGTGGAAGACATTAACATTGTGATATGCTTCTTCATCTTCTAGGATATTAGTGATGTTCCAAGAAAAATATAGAAGCCCGTGAGGGATTTTTGATCCACGGCACTAGCTCCCTAGTCTGCATCCGAATACCCAACTAAAGACAATGTGGAGGATCCGACATAGAATAAACCTTTATCAAAAGTTCCTTTCAAATATTCTAAAACATGATCTATTGCTTGCATATGTGGTGTCCAAGATTTATTAACAAATTGACTAAGTTGTCGAACTGCAATGCTTATATCTGGTATTGTAATTGTGAGATACAATAATCTCCCAATAATTCTTCTATAAACAATTGGATCTTGAATTAATGCACTTGTTTCATGATCAAGCTTCAAATGTTGTGGAAATGGTATCTTTATTGGCTTTGTTTCCGTTAAACCGGTGTCTTGTAATATGTCCAATAAAAACTTTCTTTGGTTGATCATGAATCCATGTTCTATTCTGCATACTTTGATTCTTAGTAAAAAACGCACTTCACTAAGATCTTTTATTGTAAAAGCATTATGTAAAGCACTTTTAACTTTCTCAATTGCAGATACGAAATTTCTTACTATTAGAACATCATCAACATACACGATAACTGCAAGAAATTCATTATTCTAACTCCTAGTAAACAAAGAATAATCATTTTTAGATTGCAAGAAACTAAGAGATGAAATAAATTGTGTAAACTCCATGTTCCATTGTCGAAAAGACTATTTTAAACCGTATAACGATCTTATTAATCTACATACTTTTCTTAGAGTTGAATTATTATATCCTTTAAGAAGCTCTATATAAATTTCTTCATCTAGGAAACCATATGAGAAAGTGATGAGGATCAGCTAGCATAAAAAAGGAAGGAACCAAAATCTCATAATCCATTACATAGTATTAGAGGCCCGATGACCCGAGCTAGAGCTAAGAAGATGAACGAAGCTCTACAAGAACTAGTCATGAACTTAAAAGCTACACTAAAAGAGAACATATATATGTTAACTTGATTCACGTGACCATGGAAGGATGAAATAATTTAGAGACATTAAATATTTTTAATGAACCTCTACAATAGAGACACTTTTGGTTTGTGTTGATTTTTATTTATTGGTTTGTAGTTCATATTATTTAGTTGCCTACTTGGTTACATAAGGACAATGATAGATTAGGCAACTTAGGATTTCCATATTGTGTTAGGTTTTCCATATTGTATTTGTATACTATATATGTTGTGCAAGGGGGGCGACTAAAAAGAGATTATTATTGAATGAAAAAAACATCCTTTTTTCATGAGAATTACGAAAACCCTTTTTGTTTTTTTGCAAAAGAATTTTTTTCATAAGAATTCTTAACCGAATTGCTAGAAATACCCTTTTGATAACTTAGGTTTCAATCAACATGTATGATTAGGGTCTAGTTACGCTTTGCTTATTCAAGACGATCATTGGGGTAATTGAATCCAATAGTGACGTTGGGGTTCTAGGTTTAATATATCTAGGGTTTCACACATCTGAAGGCATTGTTCGCATCAAGTTGGTGAACGTACTATGATTTAGCTAGTGCTAATGCTAATACTAGTCGAATTGTTGTTAACTTTGCAATGAATGAAAAGGTGTGTGTATAATCAATTCCTTCAATTTGATTATACCCTTTTGCCACTAATCTTGTTTTGTATCTTTCTATAGATCCATATGCTTTATATCTGATTTTGTATACCCATTTAGACCCAATGGTTTTCTTACCTTTCGGTAAATCTACTATCTCTCAAGTTTGATTAGCTTCTAATGCTAAGATTTCCTTGTCCATGGCCTCTACTCATTTAGGATTAGTCTTAGCTTCTTGATAGTTACATGGCTCATGGATTGCTAATACATTTGCTAATGAAGCTATATAATCCTTAGGAAGTTTGTTTAAGAAATTTTCATTATAAAGAGGATACAATATGCTAGAGTTTACTGTCGAAGGAGTTGTACTTACATTATGTACAAAATCAGAAAGCTAATTTTTCTTTATTTAGAAGATCTCCTAGTTTAATTAAAATTTGTATCATTATTTTGATTTGTAGTATTAGTTTGCTTAATTATAGTTGGAGATATGTCTAAATCATTTTTATCAGAATATTCTTCAAATGGAAATTGCATAACAGAATCAATATTTTCATTCAAAACTTTCTCCTTGAATGGAAAAATATTTTCAACAAAATAAACATCTCTACTAATGAACAAGACTTTATTTGTAAGATTAAACTTATATCCTTTTTTATTATGTAGATATCTTAAAAATATACATTTCTTTCCTTTAGGATCAAATTTATCTTCTGATTTATTTGTTACAATTGCATAACATAAACATCTTATTGTTTTAAGTTTAGAATATGAAGGTATTTTATTAAATAAAATCTAGTATGGGGACTTCCAACCTAACTTTTGTGTAGGCATCTTATTTATCAAATATGTTGCAGCAAGAATACACTCCCCCTAATTTTTTTTTTGGCAAATTAGCATGTAATCTAATAGCTTTTGCAGTTTCAACTAAATGTCTATATTTCCTTTCCACTACACCATTTTGTTGAGGGTATATGTGGTTGTTCTTTGATGAACTATTCCATTATTCTTAAAACATTCTTGACATTCAAGCGACAGAAATCCACTACCATTATCACTATGTATATATTTAGTATTAATACCAAAATGATTTTTAACATAAGATAAAAAAAATTTAAGTGTGGGAAAAACTTTATGTTTATTTTGTGTTAGATAAGTTCAAGTTAATCTACTTTTATCATCTACTATTGTTAAAAAAAATATTTTGTACTTGTGATTAATGGAGTATTATAGGGTCCCTAAACATCAATATGACTAAGCTAAAAAAAATTGAGAAGAATGAGAAACACTAATAGAGAATGGCAATCAATGAGATTTTTCCATTCTACAAGCATCACAACAAAAATCATCATTATTGATTGGAGGACAATCTGGAATGTGTTTTAATTTTGAAACATAAATGTGTCCTAATCTAGAGTGTAAAAGTTCTAATGATAAATTTTTTAAAGCATTACATGAGGAAGTCATGTTAATAAGATCCAACTTTAGTTTTGTTTTCATGACATATAATCCTCTCCTAGCATCTACTTGAGTAAGGATCTTTCTAGTTTTATGGACCTTAAATATACAATTATTTGAGTATAATGAAACAACTATATCACTTCCAGATATCAATTTACTAACTGATAACAAATTGCAGTGGAAATCTAGAACATAAAGTACATTGCTAAGGACAATTTGTTTATTCAAACACACGTTGCCTATCACAGAAACTTCCTTAATGCTTCCATCTGGTAATTTAATATGTATAGGATTTTAAAGAGTTTTCTTATTAACTAAAATATTAGCAAAAGATGTCATATGATTAGATGCACTGGTATCAACAATCCATTCGCATTTTACATTATTGGTTCGATAAAGGGATGCAATGAAAGAACTGGAATTAGATGCACATTTTACATTTTCAGTTCGATAAAAATATGCAATGAAAGAACTGGAATCAGAAGCTAAACAAGAATCAATGGAAGAACTAGAATCAGTTACTAAATTGGAATCAACGAAAGAGCCGAAATAAGAAAATAAACTGGAATTAGAAACTTGACCTACAAAATTTACATATGAGAATTCCATAATTTCTGTTCTTGACATCGTATTTTTTCCCTTCATCATCCGAACGACCTCATGACTTATTTTTGAGATCAATTCGTTTTCTTTTATCTCCTAATTTCCTCTGTTTGTATCAGCATTAAAATCTAGTGGATTATTCGATTCTTGGTTGGCATGACTTGTGAATTTTGTGTTTTTCTTTTCTTTATTGCCTTTGTACCATTCTGGATAGCCAATAACCTCGAAGCATGAATCAACTAAATGCTTAGATTTTTTACAATATGAGCATACTACTTTTGTTCTTGATTTAAACTTCTTTTTCCTTCTATCATTTTCATTATGTTTCTGTTAGACTTTTGCAAGACATGTTGATGCTTCATCACTTTAGATCAGGCTACCAAAGATTTGTTTTTGTTTCTCTACTTGAAAGATCAAGTAGTATGCCTTACTGATAAATGGTAACAACTCCAAAGACAATATGTGATTCCTTATGTTTTCATATGCTTCATTTAATCTCATCAAGAACTGCAATAACCTGTTTCTATTTTCCATTTCGACAAATTTGACACAACATTGTAAGAACAATCACTCAATGCTCTACACATACATTATGGAATTATGTTTATGCTATTTAACTTACCCCAAAGCTTTTTTAATTTGTTGTAATAAACCGTGAGAGAATTGTTTCTTTGGTTGAGTGCGTGTACATAAATCCCTCTGACAATTCTTTTATCACTGAATTGAGTATCCAGTAGTAGATCATGTAATCACAACGAGTCCACCTTTATGGGTCAATAGAATCTTCTACAGGTTTGATACACATCCCTTCTAAGAAGATGAGTTTTGATTTTCCACCTAGAGTCAATTTTATCGATCTACTTTAGCCCAAGAAGTTCGTACCATTAAAGATTATACTTGCCATTATGGAACCTAGATTATCTAATCCTAATAGATAAAGCGGATCATTATAATTGTACTCTATTTGTTGATTTGGAATATTTCCATTCAACATATTGATGTTTGACATCAAGAATTTGTATCAAGATTCATTCTTGTTTATTGACAGAAGAAAAAAACTCTAAGACTTCAAAAATTATTGCTCTGATACCATGTTAGCAAACCAAAGATTTGAGATATTCTTGATTGATTACTAAAGATAGGAATGAAGTTTTTGTGTGTTGTAACAATAAAGAAGAATGAAGCAGCAAATGAAGAAAAACAGAGTTGCAGCAACAGAGTCTGTCGATACAACTTTCCGAAAGTATATTTTCTTATATTGGACTGTTTAGAATACAATTAATTATTTAGTTGTGTAGACTTGCTATTTATATTTATTCTAGTGGCACTATGTTGTAAATATTAAATAACTACTTATTTTAAATAATCTATTACTTTTACTATATAATACTGTATTTATTTTATCAAAATATTAACAAAGGGATAGTAGGCACAAGTAAACTCAACTTTCTAGGCTTGGATTGTAGACCCATGGAGTTCATGACTCAAATTGTCTTATATTTAGTACACCACTCATATCAGCTACTAATTAACCAGTCCTCAACGGCTATCTGCAATAGTATTTGATACTATTAATGTGATATAGCCATAAGTTCTCTCTAAAAAGTTTGATCCATATGTTGACAATTACATACCCACATGTGGTGGTTCAACGCTTAATACAACTAACCACTTCATTTGAATGCATGATCCTCAATGAGTGATGAACACCTAGTCCATACCCATCTTTCCAATGGGTTACAACTTCAAGACATGCATAAACACCTGAAAATAATTCAAAGTCAAATAGTTATTAGATTCATAATTTAATCTTACACTTACAAGCATTAAATAATTGCAATCCATTTACTTGGAATTTGCTCATTAATTTAAAAATAACTCGATGAAAACCCTATAATTATATATAAAATAATCAATTAAAATCTTAATTACACTAAAAAAAAAAAAACCTCTCTAGCGAATTGATGAGAGGGACAATCTCTTTGCCCTAGTGTGATCTTATTTAAAAAATAATTATAATAACAATAGCTTGAAATTGTCATATAATTGAGGCGTGTGGGAAGACTAGGGTCAAATTACATTTATCGAAATAGGAAGCCAACCAAATAATTCTCTCTTTGACCATAGACTTTATTAGAATTCCAATTTCAAAAATAATATTTGTTTTCTCTTTCTTCCCATTAGGCCATATGATTAGTTGAAGCATTAAACAAAAGAGATATATGTCCACGACAACCTTGAGTTGAGGAGTCTTGTCTTACGTTATTTAAAAGGAGAGGTTTTAGTATATGTACATGTATTGGCAAAGAATATTACTTACGTATACAATTTAAATTAATAAATATAGCTCCAATGGGACTCCTAAAAAGTTTCCAAGTTCATTTGGGCAGCTTTTGTTGTTCTAATACAACTCTTTTCTCTTCTTTTTTATTTTACGTCGCGGGGATTTTATTATGGTCTTCTGGATATGTAATTTAACTCGAGGGATCGAAACCAAAATGACATTCAAGATTTAGATTTTTTTTTCTTTTTCTTTTTCTACATTTTTTAAATAAAAGTGATTTCAAGATTCTACAAAATATATAAGTAAATAGCCTTTCATGAAAGATCGATATAACTAAGGCGAAAATTAAATTAGCAAAAGCAAGCAAATGCATATATAATGTCTAAGAAAAATATGGTATCACCTATTTGATACTTTGCGTTCGATTCTTCAATAAATTGGTTTAATTTTGTCCTCTCTTGTGAAAATTGCTTGTCAAGATAACCTATTTCTAAAATCTAAATGAATCATTTTAACATCTAAGATGAAAGTAAATTAGTAAGAATATTTCATAAAATTCAATAAAACAAAATATTCTATAACAGGTTTTACCATAGTTAGTTTATCTTTTAAATTCACCTTTTAATAAATTTTTTATTTACATCTGTAATTGCTACTTTATATCCTTATGTTACATTCTAATCCAATCTCATCGTCCCTTTCTCTTAAAAAAGCAATACTTTTGTTTCAAATTTTGAAACCACAGCTTCAAGCTTCCTCTTCAGCTTTCTTTTTCTTTTTCCTCAAAATGAGGCTTAAAAGCAAGAGCCACCTAAAGTAAACCTGCCGTCGAAACAACCTTAAAGCATGTTATTATAGCCAAAACCTTAATGATAAGTGGTTGGCAATTTATGGACTAATGGTTTGGTTGGATTTGATTTAACTAATACTTTCACATTATCCATTAAATCGATAAATTAAGTACTGGCTTTATGTTTGCAATAATGGAATTTTTATTTATTTCTTTTTTATTGCAGTGACTTCTTTAATGGTTAAAGTCATTAATTATGCTGCTTAAAGACATACTCCAATTTCTAAGTCGCAATCCTAGATTATATATGGCGCTGTTAATTCAATATGAAAATTGAACATTAGAAATTCAAATAGTAGCTCCTTTTCAATTGAATATGCTAATATAATTATATTGCACATGGGATAAATATATTTTTAATCTTCAACGTTTTAATGTTTTTCTATTTGAGTCTTAAAACTTTTTCTTCCCTATTTGACTTTTCAACGTTAATAAACCTTACAAAATTAAACTTTTTGTGATGCCGTTAAATTTTTTGTTAGTATTTTCTATGTGTCGGCTTGTAATTGGCTAAAGTAATCAATTAAATCAAATAGTATCATTATATATAATAAATTAATTAATTAAAAAATAAAATTGTGAACATAGGGCAGATCTATACAAAAAATGTATGAATAATTGTGAGCTTAAAGACACTGGTTCTGTTAAACTAGCTTTCACGTGGTCTAACATGTGCAAAACACATGAGGGACTTAATTACAATTAGAATTGATAGGGCCTAGTTTTAATGCTAAATGGAGGAATTTTTTTCCCAAAGGCCTAGCTGTTAACTTAATGAGTCATGAATACAATCTAAAAATTCTTGAAGAAAAATCAAAGAAGAAAAGTTTGTTTCATGATGCTCAAGTTCATCCCTTTGTTTTGTCAAAAACTGACTATTTATATGTACAACAACTAACTATTATACAATACAATAGACTTACTAATCATAAAATGACATGTGGACTAACTATAAATACAACTAAACTATCATTTACATCACACCTCAAGTTGGAGCCTCTTGAAGGCTCAACTTGGAACATAAAAATTGAATCTGCTTTTCTGATAAAACTTTAGTTAAAATATCAGCCAATTGCAATTGAGAGGAGATGTACTTAGGAAAAATTGAGCCAGAATGTATATGATTGTGAACAAAATGGATGTCAATATCAATGTGTTTTGCACCCATGTAAGCACAAATTACTAGCAATAAGCAAAGTGGACTTATTATCATAGTGTAATTGAATAGAGAACGAAACAAAAATACTAAAGTCTCGCAAAATATAAGAAATCCACAACACTTCTTTAATAGCAATAGCTAAACTCTAATACTTCATCTCAGTAGTGGAAGTGGAGATTGTGGATTGTTTCTTTGTTTTTTAAGAAACAAGATTACCTCCTAACATAATGTAAAACCTTATCATAGATTTCCTATCCACACAATAAGATCACCATAGAAAAATCACTAGAAGAGGAATAAAAAATTCCTAAAGAAGAAGTGCCTTTAAGATAGTGCAAAAAGGTGAAACAGAGCACTCAAATGAGGCAGTCTTGGATGAAATAAGAATTGACTCAATCGATGTACAGCAAATGAAATATCAGGTCGAGTAAAGGTAAGAAACAATAACCTTTTAACCGGTCGTTGTAAATTGTGGGATCTGCAAATAACTCCCTTATCTCATTGTTAAGTTGCAGCCTAGATTGCATAGGAGAAGACACTAGCTTTGTTGTTGTTAGGCCAACATCAAGGAGTATATCGATAAGAAATTTCCTTTGATTTACAAGTGTGCCTGTAGAAGTTTGACGTAACTTGAGTCCAAGGAAAAACCGAGCCAAGCCTAAATCTTTGATGGTAAAAGCTGCGTGAAACTTCTGTTTTAAATTATCAATAAGCTCAACATTTGAACCAGTTATAAGTATGTTAGCCACATACAAAAGAACTGTAACAAAACCAATAGAATCACTATAGGTAAACAAGGAGTGAATGTGTTTAGACTAAAGAAATCCATCATTCGTAAGAAAATTAGAAATCTCTAAGTTCCATTGACGTGAAGCCTGTTTCAATCCATAAAGGGACCTTTTAAGTTTACACATTTGGTTAAGCAAAGCTTTAGTATATTCCTCACGTGGAACCATATAAATCTCCTCATCTAGCTGTTCATGGAGAAAAGTATTATTCACATCAATTTGAAATAAAAGCCAATCAAAAGAAGTAGTGATGGCAATAAAAATCCAAACTGTACTAAGTTTAGCAACTGGAGAAAAAGTATCATAGTAATCAACTCCTTGTTGTGTGTATCCTTTAGCGACTAAACGCGCTTTATACTTTTCAACACTACCATCAAGCTGAAACTTTATCTTATATACCCATTTTGAACCAACAACCTTCTAGTCTTTAGGTAATAATGTCAATTCCCAATTACTCTCAAGGGCAATTAACTCATTTTGCATAGCATCAACCCATTCCTTATGTTTTGTAGCTTCTAAGCAATTACAAGACATAAGTTAAAGAGGCTACATAGTCATAGGACAATTGGTTAAAAGTTTTGGAATCAACAAAGGGTATTGTACTGCTGAAGAAGAAATAACAGGGGAAATAGTAGAAGCTTTGGACTAAAATGTGCATACAAAATCATTAAGACATTTTGGTGTATTCTTATCTTGTGTAGATTTACGTAAATTGTGCTTTGGTGAGGAAACGTTAGGCCCATTTGTCCTAGACTAAAATTGATGACCAGGAAGAATATGAGAAAGTGGAGGAATTGTATGGGACTGATCAACAAAAGATTGATCAGTAGAATATGATGACTCAAACAAAACATGATTTTTGGGAAATAACTCTAATGGATTGGGAAAAATGGATGAAGCTTGTCTAAAAGGAAAAACATAATCATAAAAAACGATATCTCGAGAAACAACAATCTAGTTATGAGCAAGATAAAAAAACTTTGTATCCTTTTTGACCATGCACATAGCCTAGAAAAACACCATTTACTTTTCTCAAATCAAATTTGCCTGTAGGTCGAGGTTGTTTAGCAATATAACATATAAAACCCATTACTATCAAATGTGTGTAATCTAGTGGTGAACCAAATAACATCTCTAAATGGGTTTTCCAACCTAATTTTGCCATTGGCATTCTATTTATGAGGTATGTTGCAAAAAGAATACACTCCCCCCCAAAGTGTTTAGGTAAATTTGCATGCAACCTTAATGCTCTAGAAACATCAAGAAGATGCCTATCTTTTTCACTCTACTCTCCCATTTTGTTGAGAAGTATACACCATGGCTTTTTAATGAACAATGCCTAAACTATGAAACATGGATTGACATGTAAAGGATAAAAAATCTGTCCCATTACCTGTTTGAATGGACTTAAGAACTATAGAAATATTATTAGAGACATAACAAAGAAAATGATCTAAGATAGAATGAACTTGACACTTATGGCTAAGTAGGTGTATCCAAGTGGAGTGAGAAAAATTGTCCACAATAAAAAAAATACTTAGCATTAGATATAGATTCAATAGAATAAGGTCCCCAAACATCAATATGAATAGAAAAAAAAAATACTAGATGAGTAATGTGAACTTCAAGGAAAAAGAAGCCAATGAAATTTGGCTTCATGACATGCATCACAAATGAAATCTTGAAATGGTAGGTTTTTACAAAATGACAAACATTGTAATGTAGAAGTAGAAGCATGACCCATTCTTGCATGAATCAAATGAAGTAAAGTCAAATATTTACAACTTGCAGTATTACAAGATAGCACAATATTATTTCTACTATTTAAGGACTCTACACCTCTATCGCTTTTGATTGGAATATGTTCAATCCAGACAAAGCTTGTGTAGTTGCCACTGTGTTCTCAATTTTCTGGTCTTGGAAAACACATGCAAAGGTATCAATGATAGCAACTAGATGATGATCAATGATCAACTTGTGTACCAAAAGAAGGTTATGGGAAAACTGTAGAACAAAAAAAAAAAACATTGTGTATGGTCAAGAAAGAATTAATCTTTGCAAACCTTATCTTGGTTACTGATACTATATTATTATTTGGCAATTTTATGATGATTAGTTTACTTAATTCATGAACTTTCTTAAGTAAAGATTCAAAAGGAGTCATATGATCTGCAGCCCCTGTGTCTACAATATAAGAATCTATATTATTACTTGTAGAACTAAAACAAAGAGTTGGGATCAAAGTACCTACACAATGAATCATATTAACCATTGCCTTGTCTTTAGAACTCATCATTCTATACACTTCTTCGCAAACATTCTTGAAAAGTTACTTATCAAAATGATTCTCCTCTTGTCGACATTCACTTATAACTAGGTTAGCACATTGATCAAAAGGAGTGGTTGCCAAAGTAACAAAACTAGACTCTATTCTGTTTATCGAAGCAACAATGAGATTTACACTCTTCCCTTTCATGACTTTCTTGCCCTTATACTAGTTCAGATAACCTATAATCTAGAAGCAAATCTCAATAGAACGTCCTTCTTGCTTACAATGTTTAGAAACCCTACCATCTTTAGTCTATCCATTGACCAAATGAAAAGTAGAGCCTTCGTAATCAAATGCTATAGGAGAAGTAACCTATCATTGCTTTTCAACTTGTTGCACTAAATAGAATGCTCGATTGACTGTTAGTAGAGGTTCTAGCGATAAGATCTAATTTCTCACCCCTTCATAGACTTCCCTTAATCCCATTAAAAATTGCATGAGCTTACTTTAGGGCTCAAATTCAACAATTCTCTCTCTGAGAGCACAGGCACAATAATCAAGTCTACCATAAGTGCATGATGGATAAGTATGTAACCATTGTAACTCATCCCAAACCTTTTTAGCTTATTATAATAAGCTCCTACACTAGGATTTCCTTGTTGTAAATTGCTAATTTCATGCTGTATTTGAAAAATTAACAACCTATTCGCTATTCCATGCTATTCCATTATTTTGCACCATAGTTTATATGCTAAATAAGTATATACGAAACTTTGAACTAAATTTGGAACTATAAAATTGAGAATCCAACATCGAACCATGTAACCATATCTTATCCATCTAGCTAGATCTTGTGAATTTTTCGCAGGCTTCTCTATTGAGTCATTTATAAACCTTAGTTTCATTTTTGCACCCAACCCTAATTTTACTGATTTACTTCAGCTAAGATAATTGTTGCCATTGAAGATCAATGTTCTAATTGACATAGAAGGATTATCAAATCTAGATAAGTAGAATGGATCAACAATCAATAAATCCCCTACAATCGTTAAAGATCAATGCTTTTTTCGCTTTGATATCGTGTTAACTTGATGAATCATGAATATAATATGAAAGTTCTTGAAGAAAAACTAAAGAAGAAAAGTCTATTTCTTGGTGTTCAAGTTCAACCCTTTGTTATGTCAAAAACTAACTATTTATATATACAACAACTAATTATTATTCAATACAACAGACTTACTAATCATAAAATGACACATGGACTAACTATAAATACAACTAAACTATCCTTTACACTAACTTTTTCATCTTATTCATTCCTAATTTGACCATGGACCAACTCTCCTTAACACTCACCCATTGTTTTGGCAAAGAAAGAGGGGCGATAGGCTCGTTTCAGTGCATATGGCTTAAACATCTTGGGTTTAAGGATTTTGTGCAATAGAACTAGATTTACTTGGACTTTGATTTTAGTAGAGATTCAAACATTTTTAAAAGCAAACTAAGAGAATGTAATAAGAAGTTTTTTAGTATTATCCTAATTAGAAAGAAACATATTGGAATTCTGTTAGCTAACCAGGAAAGAGAATTTGATTATAAGCCCTTATAAGAAACTTTGAACTAGATTGATTGGATAAAAATGGAACTGAATGGAATTTTGAGAAATGAAGAATTGTTGTATCGTAGTAAAGCTAGAGTTAATTAAATCATTAAGGGGTAGAGAAATACGTGTTTCCTTCATCTTTCAACAAGAATTGTGGGAATGCAAGATAATATTGGAAATCGGTCAATTGAAAGTGATCAAGTAATGAAATATGTGATTAGCTACTTTTCCAATTTGTTTATGTTAGAGAAGGAATGTTGTCCTGTTATTGGTTTTATGTAAAACCTTAGAGGAAGAAAGTTGAATGAGGAAATGCACAAATTGGTGGAACCTATTACTAGCAGTGAGATTAAGAATGTTGTTTAGAGTATAGTTATGCATAAATTTCCTAGGTTGGATGGTTTCCATGTAGGGTTTTATTAAAATTACTAGGATGTTATAGGTAAGATGGTTAAGGATGGGGTCTTAAGGACTTTTAGTACCCATCGGGTTAAAGAAGACCTAAATAGAATTCTATTAGTTCTGATTCCAAAGAAAGTGGGAGCAAACTCATTGAAGGACTATAGACCAATTATTCTTTGCACCACTATTTATAAAGTAATCTCAAAACTATTGGTGAGAAGATTAAGACTTTTTTAGATAAGTTAATTAACTTTGCCTAGGTGAGTTTCATACCAAGAAGATGCATAAGGGATAATGTGGTGATTTTATAGGACATTATGAATTGATTTTCTAAAAAGAAAGGAAAAGTAAGCTAGATAATGTAGAAGTTGGACTTGGAAAAGGCATATAATAGATTAGAATGGGACTTTATAATTATGGCCTTGCATATGATGAATTTTCTTAAAGTGTGAGTTAAATTGATTAGATCCTGCTTGCCCACCACTTCGTTTGTGGTATTAGTTAATGGATCAAAGATTGAGGAGTTTACAACCTTAAGAGGAATTTAGCAAGGAGATCCCTTATGTCTCTATACGTTTATTTTGGCAATGGAAATGTTTAGTAGGTGGATATAAGGGTATGTTAAGCTTTGATGGTGGAAACCAACTTAGATTAAAGGAGTAAATATATTGCTTTCACATTTGTATTTTTCAGATGATATTCATTTGTTAAGGGAAGCGATTGAAGAAAATGCGTAGGTAATTATGGAAGTTATGAATTGGTTTGGGAGGCTAGCTAGAGAGAAGGTCAATATGGATAAATCAAAAATAGTATTTTCAAAAATGTAGAAGAAGATAAGAAAGCTAAGATTACATAGTTAATGGGCTTCAAGTTAATTAATGAGATAGGTTTTTATCTAGAGCATCCAATTGTTAAGAATCATAATGCAAAAGGGAGTGATGTGGCTTTTATTTTAAAAAAGTTGCCGAGAAAATTAACTAGTTGGAAAGCTAGCCTCCTAAGTACAGTTAGGCGTCAGGTACTTATTAAATTAGTGTTGGAGAGGGTTTTGAGTTACTATATGTAGGCCATGAAACTACTAAATAGTACACTATTGAATGCCAAGAGATTGATTAAGAGTTTCTTTTGGGGGTCTTTCTCTAAAGAAAGGAAATTTCATGGGGTTAGGTGGGATATGATGGCTTAACCTAAACATTTATGAGGAGTTAGAATATGGAATCCAAGGCAACGAAATATATCCTGCCTAGCTAAGCTAGCATGGAGGCTAAAGATAAAGGAATTTATTTTGGACAGACCTTCTTACAAAAACAAAGGGAAGTTGTAAGGAGAAATAAGGATGATCAATAGAAGGGAGGAACCATTCTAACTAGGAAATGCTGAAGTTGAAGAGTTAAATCAATGAGAATTGTGTGGTAAGGCCTAAATGTAACACTCCAAAACTTAGAACGCTACAACTCATCATGTGTCTTTATTAGATAGCAACATGTTAAGGCTCTCTATCACCCTTGCAACACACTAAGGCACTCTATCATCTTTGCAACTTCAAACCTGTTTAACTCTATTATGCATAAAATATTTGTAACTCTAATAATATGTACAAATGACTTACAAGCGAGTCATTTCAACAACTGTTAATTAAAGATAACCACAATCTTCAATTCAGTTGTACTTTTTAAACTTCCATTATATACAAAAAAAGATAAGTAATCAAGAATGAAAGTATCAAACAGATTCTAAACTCCCCATTTAACATCTCCAATTTTCAAAATCCTTCAAATACTCTATCATTGCTTATCTTTATAATAGTAATGGTAATCTCTCTCATTCTTGTCTTGGTAATAATAATATATGTTTCTATACTCATTATACTCAGTATATTCATCATACCCATTTACTACTTAAAAAGAAATAGGATGAGCTTAAGCACAGTACGTGAGTACCACACAGACATATGTGTGCCACATTAATTATAGTATGAACACACATAAATGCAGCGAATATACATATCACAATCATCAAATTATTTATTTTTGATTTAGCTAACAAACAACACGATGATACCCATGACCTCGTCACATTATATAATATTTATATATATAGAGAGAGAGGTTGGGAACTGCTACTGTGGGCCTCATCTAACCCTAAATCTATCCTAGATCATTTTGGAATAAGATTCCATTAGGGACAATGTCGTATACTAATCATTTAGGTGCCCCTTAGGATCAACCATTACGGGCTCCTAAGTTAAGCAAAGCACTAACATACGCATTTCGGTCAACTAACCTGTAAGTTCCTTAAACAAATTACATTATCAAACACAATCAACAAACAAGGTAAACACATACTTGGAGAAGTGGTCACCAACTAGCTTTTACATAACTATAAAAGGTATACTAACTTGTTAATTATCAAAGACTAAGTTTTGTACTATCCTATGACATAATCTAAGTTTACTAAATGGTTAATGATATCTTAGTTGTGTATTTCTATTCCTTGTGCATGAATCTTGGTTTAGAATTGCAAAAAAAAAATGAAATAAAAGTAAAATATGGGTGTTCCAAAACAAGACGGTCGTATATGTAGCAATGCAAAAAAGAATACGAGAATACGACCATGTGAATAGCCGTGTACCTTTCAGTGCATAAAGACCTTCCAACACACCCATGTATACAATCATGTACTTGGCCGTGTACTTAAACACGGGTAGGTACACACTCATGTACTGTACCATGTAGCCCTTATAACATTAAAATCCCATCTCCACTCAACATAGTAAAGATACACGTTCGTATACCTGACCTTATACCCTCTTTTTTCAAAAATCCTCCTCTTCCTCTTTTTCAATTAACTTCCCAACCCTAATTTCTATTAATCCAAATCAAATTGATTAATTAAATTGTAAATTCTACCACGTTATATGAAATATGAATACTTACTTACTTACTTCGATTTGTGATTAGGATCCCTAGATTGCTTGATCCCATGTCTATGCTTGTTCCGTCTCACCCTTTGTTTCAAATTCTAACAATACATCACCAAAATTATTTGAACCTACAAATCTAGAATTAGGATACATATCTTAATGATCAAAGCCTTTATTTAGTGAAAGCGAGTTGATCTTGTAGAATTTCGTTAAGCTACCTTATATGTGTTTAAGAGTGTTTCTATGTTTTCAATTGCGAAAATGGGAAAAGATGAGTCAATAGGTCGATTGAGGGTTTAAATACCTTGACCGTAAAAAGATTAATTTGCCCCTATACTTAAACCTTATTACTTTTTTTGCCCTTTTGTTAAATTATTTATTTGTATATATTTTCATATCCTCCCCCCTTATAGAAACTTTTATTCTTGAAAATTACTTGAGTTTATGATACGATTCCAAGAGCTAAGATACGAGCACTAAAGAAATCCAAGTCAATCCGAGCTTTAGGTGGTAGTACGGGATCCAAAAAAGGAAGACATAGGCGTCAGGAGGACCCAAGGTGAAGTTTGGCCAGCTTTAAGCCGGCCTTGAATAAAGGCCGGCCAAATTGAAAATCAATTCTCAATATTCAAGAATCCCAAAGAGGATTCACACACATGCTTAAAGTATTTGCTTACAACTAAAAATGACATTCTGTCTCGAATAAACCCTAAAGACGACTATTTATATCATCTTAAAAACAATTGTGCGAGGCCATTCAAGGCCAGTGGCCTAAATACATAGGTCGGCACCAAAGGCTGGTGGCCTACTTATATATACGCCAGCACCAAGGCCGGCGGCCTTGGAACTAATTTGGCCGGCCTTTATTCAAGGCCGGCTTAAGGCTGGCCTATCTAGCACAAATCTGCGTCTCATCAACCTTTTCATCAAAGCCCATGAACGCACTTTCTCCTCATCCACCCTACATCTCTCAATTTGTAGTTTATCCCACCACAGACTAGCATATTCAAAAAATGTTAGAGACACCATTTTCACCTTCATGCGCTCATCCCACTCATAGCAGTCAAACACCTTCTCAACCCGAGGCATCCAGTCTAGGAATTCCTCTGGTTTACTACTACCAGTGAAAGGTGGAATTTTCAGCTTTATGTTTTCAATCCCCTTACGCCTGTCATCATTGTTTCCTCTCCTACTCCTTTCACTACCAACACTTCCTTCGCATATTTTCTCCTAGCTTTCATGTTGCTTCATGTTTTGTTTGATTTGTTTATTATACTTTAACGTAGGGAATTTTAAAGGAAAGGAATAGAAGAGTATTTAATTGGAGCAATAATGATGTTTTCAATTTGGGAATGTGCAAAGTGAATGTAATGAAGTTTTGGACAATTGGGAAAAGAGGAAAAATGGGCTACTTTCTACGGGGAATGACACATAAAGTCCACCAGTTAAAGGATGGTTTATATTAAAATGTGAGGCATTGGTAAAGGAAGGATTGAGAAGTGTAAGCATTAGATGAGTTTGAGATATGATGAAGGAAGATTTTTAAGGGGGTTTTGTTAAAAAAAATGCATATGACTTCTCCTTTTGAAGTAGGAAGTTAGGGGATCTACTAAGGATTGAAATTTGCATAAAAGAGAAATGTTGAGAAAATCATTATGGAAACAACTGTTGAAAGGCTTACAATGGGATAAACAAACAAATGGATTATGTGTTTATGCCTAATATTATACTTTTGTGTGGGGAATTGATCTAGATGTAAAATTACAGTAGACGAACATGAGCTGTAATGTAGTTGCTCATGAGCTTGCTAATACTTAGTGGCAACTCTAGCGTGAAGAATGTTTTAATTAATTTTTATTTAATAGTTGTAAAGAAGTTTTGTTATCTACACCTAGTTGTGGATTGTTGTTAAAGTCCATTTAAATGCTACTACTCTTTGCTTATAGCTTAAAACTGTAGATGACTGTGGTTGTAATAATTTCATTTTTGCATTAAATAAACATAAATTACAAATACGTGTTTTTATAGAGAATAAGCTCCTTGGATAAAATAGTAATCTATACTAAATCTATAAGAATGATAAGAAATAATCCACTAAATAAGCTAATAGATCGAAATAGATAGTAAAGCCTTGAATTAGAGAATAAATATAGAACATAGTAAAAGATATATCTTTCTAATATCTTAATATATAGTATAGAGTGAGTGAACATAAATTATTTTGAATTAAATAATGAAATATAGAAAATCTAAACGTAGTTACTAAAATTTTGATACCACTACTGTTTTGTCTCAACATCATGATTTCTGAAAATGACGTTAATCTGAATGGCTAATATTGTGAAATTTTTATTCAAAGATAGGTCTCAATTACAATAACTTATATATATATATATATATATATAAGAGGCTCACTATTAATAAAAAAAATTATCAACAGCCTTAAGGAAAATTGCCGACAATCTTCATAAAAAAATTTAATGATTTTATAAGAGTTTTCGATAATTTATTTTCATTTATAAATAACGTCAAATTATAGCAAACAAGCTCATTGATAGTTAAAAAAATAATTATATTATATAACTAGTTTAAGTGATTATATTATAAAATTCATACTTTAAATGAGATAAAATTTGAAAATGCTATAAGATAATATTCTCTATAGAACTTTTCTTTTAGTACAAAACAACACGAACAAATGCTTTGCTATGATAAGAAATTAGATCACCCCATTAAACGTTAACTTCATTTTATCTCAATCACGTAGCAAGATAGCTTCAAATAAGCTTGTTAAGTAGCACGTTGCATAAAAATAAAATAAAATAAAATAACGAGATTTGGATGCTTTAAAAATTTACAATCTCTCAATCTTCTTTAATTTATTCCTAAAAACTACAATTTATAATATGCTAATCATATATTTGACCAAGCAACAAGTAGTGAAAACTATTATTTTATAAAAAAAAATGCTAAAACACATGCGAATACAATGTTAGTAAAATCATTTTAATTTTCGATGTCAAGATATGCAGAATAAGTGCTTAAAGATAAAAGAGTTAAATAAAAGATTAAAAAATTGGTGGCTTAAGGATAATAGATATATAGAATAAGTGCTTGTATTGTGGGGAAGATTAGTAATAAATCCTTTTAATCTAATCTAATATATTAATAATATTTCAACAAATCATAAATTAAACAAAAGTGCACTTAAGATTAAGCACTTTGAGATAAAACCGAAGGTATATATATATATATATATATATATTTTATATAATGTTTCGTTTCCAAACTTTCTAAAATTTTATTTAATTTCTAAACCTGTTCCAACTTGGAAATCAAACAAATAAGAAGGAACTTTAATTTCACTAACAGGCAGATTGAACAAAGCACATCAACCCAACAAGAAGTAAACGACAGAGCAGCAAATTGTCTCTACAATCACACCCTTTCCTTCCTTCAATCTAGAAAAAGAAAAAGGTAAGTGAATTAATTTGGAATTTTCTCTTTTTCCTTTTTTTTTTCTTTTTTTTTTTGTATTGATTTCTTGTTTAATCTCTGTCATTATGATGTAAATTTGTGTTTTTGAATTAGACCCGGTACAGATATCTTCATTTGATTATGATTTCTGCAGAAAAGTTCATATTTTGATGGTTGGTTAGTCCAATTTCTTTGACTCTGTTTGGTTCCTAAGAAAGTGGGTGATGGTAAAAAAATACAGAGAAAATTGCACCTTGTCCTGTGCTTTGATGTTTGAATTTTCTAAAGACCCTTCTTTAGTTTAAGTTCTGTTATGATTAGTGGGGTATAAAGTTTGAAGCTTCAGAAGAATTACATGTTTTCTCGGTTTTGCATTTTAATTACAATTATCATAGGCTTGTGTTCATCTTTTGCTGTTTAATTTTCTTCGATCAAACTTCTGAGAAAAACTGTTACTTCTTTTTTGTATTTATTCCTGTATGAGTATTAAAACTTCATGTTTACGTTAAGTTCTTTAGTTGGATTTTCTGTTTGGCTTCTGGGAAAAGGAATGAGAAAGTTCGGAATCAAAACTTTATTGATATTAAGAAGGGAAACTAGGCAAAATTTTGGCTCAGGTTGTAATTTTTATTCGTTAAGTTTGTGTTATTTTTATCCAATTTGCTTCTCCATAGAATTTGTGAGGTTTTTTCTTTCTTATTTTTTATTTTTTTTATTTTTTTGGTGTGTGTGTGTTGATTCAGTGGATCAAACCATTTCAATCTTTACTTGTTATTGCAGTGGACTTTATGATCATTTAATAGCTAGTCATAATTTTCTTCGATCTGCATACCCTTGTATTTAATTGGACACTTCCAAATTGTAAAAATAGAATCTAAAATCTTTTGAGTCGGGGGAAAAAAACGAGAAAAAAAAGAAGAAGCTCTTTTGAATACGTATGCCTCAAAAATATGTCAAGATTCAATACGGTTTCGATTTTGGATTTGATTCTGTGAGATATGCCATTATTTATGCAGAGATTGGTTATATGATGGTTTTCTTGCATTTCTTTTGTTTCTGGTTTACTAAAATTTTTCAGTTTTTGTAGGTTTTTGCACCTTTATTGGAGGGACAATAACTTCTGGTCATCGGGATTGAGGAGCAACATTAGAAGACATGATATACAAAAGAGGTACTAAAGTGGAAGTGTTGACGAAAAAGGACCAGCCCTTTGGCTGCTGGCATTGTGCAGAGATTGTGTCAGGGGATGGCCACAACTATATGGTTCGGTATTATGGTCAGAGAGGTGCTGCTGGCAAGAATACTCTGGGTAGGGTATCTAATAAGGTCATCAGGCCTCCTGCACCATTAGTGCAAATGACAAGAACTTGGCTTCCTGGTGATATTGTAGAGGTTTTTGATAACTTCTCATGGAAGATGGCAACCATTTGCAAGGTCTTGGAGAAAAGTATGTATTTGGTCAGATTGACTGGATTTTCTCAGCAATTTAGAGTTGATAGTTCTGAGATTCGGATTAGACAGGCTTGGCACATTGGAAAATGGAGTGTTATTGGACAGGTAATGGGACCTATTACTAGCTTATGTCTTAACTTTATCCATATAGCATTAATTTACAATAGTACGCATCTTAAAATTTTTCTCACATGGCATTTGTTTATGATGATATGATATCTACGTTTTTTATGACCTTTCTGTTTCAGAGTTCTCATGTACATGCTAAGGTTGTTTACAGCAATCTTTAGATGTTATGTCATAACTCAGAAGTTTTTAGTAGCATACAGTATCTTGAGCATCTCCGTCTAAAGAGAATAAATTAAACGTGAATTAACTATCTCTCTATAGATGTGCTGTTTTTATGAAGGAGAATTGATGTTAAATATTTTTTAAGAATTGCAGAAAGGAAAAGCAAGAAATTAAGTGGAATTTTGTTTGTTTATTATAATGAGCATTTGTTTATATTTCTTTCCCTTCTTAATGTAGATTCCTGACATTTATGAGGAACGAAAGCACCGTGAATTTTCAGAATCAGAGCACAATGGGATCATCCGATCTCAGTCATCATATATTCGAAAAAACATATCTGCCAGAAATCACTGTCCTTTTACGAACAAGTTGGATTTACAGAAATCCCGTGCTGTCACCCAAGCTATAAAAAATGTTTCCTTTAATCGCTGCCCTGACTCTGAAGCAAACTTTTCAGCTATGAAGAAGCGTAAATTAATTCAAAGAGAGGAAATGTTTCACCCGGCTGCAAGCGGGAGGCAACTTAAAATGGCAACACGGGTGGCTGATGTTGCGATTCAGAGAGAGATGCTGCCTGAAAATGCTATGCGTGCTTCTGTAAATTTCTTTGATGAGTTGGTTATGGAGAGAGTCAAAGCCACTAATGAAGTGAGCTGTTCCTTAGCTTCACACTCAGAATTGAATGATCGTGATACTGTCACTTGTTCAGTTGGTAGTTGTAGCATCAATGCCCATGGTAATATTAAATTGCAATCTACCTTTAACATCACTCCCGAAGATAGTGGTGATTGTGCTAGTGATGCTGAGTCATCTTGTCATGACTATGATCATTACAAGTTAGGAAATTCTCACCTCTCTGCAAGAAAGGAATTAGATGCTGAAATCCACACATTAGAGCTGCATGCATACCGTTGCACTATGGAGGCATTACATGCATCAGGAACATTAAGTTGGGAACAAGAGGCATTGGTGACTAACCTTCGCCTTTCACTCAATATATCAAATGATGAACATTTGATGCAGCTGAAAAACTTTACTGATACTAGCATCCCAATAAGCTGATGAAAATTTGATTGGTTTATGATCTTAGGTTTTAGAAGAGCAGATCATTGTTTACTAGGTCATTGTTTCTATTGTAAGAAGGATTTGATCTTTTGTTGCTTTTCAATTTATAATGTGAGATCCAGTTAACTATTCTCATACTAACTTGAGAACTTTTCTATGGCATGGGCCAGGTTCTAGTACTTTCTAATTTGTATTTCTAATATACATTTTTTTTATGAAATCTAGCCACGGATGTTTCATCTTTATGAGATTAGTTAGGGGCATTGTTTGATATCCGTTGCATCTTCAAAGATTTGCATTGTGAAAAATATGGGGAATCAATGAGTTTGGAAATCTCCAAGTTTTGAATTAATGTGATTATGTTAGATTTTCTAGAACTCAATAGATCTATGATTAGTTTCCCCTACTGCAGTATATACCTTTGCCTCCGGATGGATGGATGGATGGAAATTTTCCTTTTTAAATATTATTACTGGTAAGGCAGATGCACAGACATATCTTCACATTTTTATTTGATATGATATCTTGTTATTAATGTTGGGTTTACTTTAATACAAGATGGCTGTTATGTTTCTTGTCTTGGGCCACTATTGAGGTTTTGCATGCATTTTCAGGGCTGAAGCTGAAAGCTCGACATGTCATAAAAGGATAGGTATAGATTTTGAGATGATGTGCCACCTACACTGTTCGTCTGTGGAGATGCAACATCTTTTGCTCTAATCCTTCTTTGAGCCTTAGATTTGCTTGAGGATGCCAAACAGAGATCTCTGGATCATACAGAAGGACATGAATGTGGGTGGTATATTATACACAGCTTTTCTTTCTGCTTACAAATGAGCATGTTGAATTGCGGGCTTCCTAATGGAAGGTTTGGTTTTGGAAATTCATCTCACATATATTCTTGGTGATGCTTTTCCCTGCTAAGCTTGCACATCGAATATATTGGTCTTTTAATTCTAGGTTGGTAGGATGTACCACTTTTGTTACTTTGTATTCCTATTATCACCTTACACATATCTCCATTTGCTACTTTCATGAGATGCGTCTCCATACCTCAAGTTGCAGCTTCCTTTATTTCTATACCCCCAGCTTGGCCTTTCACCATTTTGTGTGTATCTCATACACATTTTTCAGAGGCCAGTCTTCCGAAGAAAAAGAAAAAAAGGAAATCCCTTTGTTGATTTAGACACACTGTTCGTATGATCAACTTGCTATTTCATTTGCAACAAAATTCTTCATTGATGGCCAGAAAATGGCAAAACTTTATGATCTCTGTGACTAGTGCACCTTTGACACTGTAGATTTGAATCTCCTTGGTACCTGAATTGTGGTTCCTGGGGTTATTATCGCAAAACGCTAGAATTAGATAATTCTAACTCTAGGAAGATGCTTATGATTTTCAACCATATACCCTGCATAAATGAAGAAGGCTATAGTGTTTAATAAATGATCTTATTGGCTTGCCAAGGCTGGATTAGAACATAGAGACAAATACATGCAAAAATTGACTGCATTATGGCCTGGTGTCTTCCAAAAGGAGAATTAATTTCTGATATCTTATGCCTTATTTGTCCTATGGATATCAAGGACGATTGGACACTAGGTATGTTTTTCTGTCTTCCTTGAAGTACAGTGTCTTTGTTCTTTGAATATTGAAATTGTTACCTAGAGAAATAAAGGGTGGACGATTAGTTCAGAGAGATGTACAATCATTGTGGCCTGGTTACAAGTGTCATCAAGTCTGAAAAGCCTTTTACAATTACATTACGGATTATATTGATTTTCCCAGCTATGTTTTATGCCTATCTTGATCAAACCCTCTTCTCCATGTTGCATTAAATGAGCAATCTATTCATGCTATGGGTTTATTCACAATGAGAAGTTTGTAGCTTCGGTTCCTCTGAAAGATTCAGGAAGGTTTCTTTGGTGTATCATTGCTGATTTTCTTGTTATCTTGTCTGAAGCTGGTTTTCTCTCAATGTTAGCGACAAACATCCTTCAGTTTTTAACTCTGAGAAGTTATCATGCCTTGGAGGTATGCTTAATTGGGTTGTTAATTGTATGCAAACTTGCATCTTGTGAATACTTTCTGTGTACCCTGGTGTAGCGAAGCTCCACTTCAGCCAGGTGGGGGCATAGATGAGGGAGTTTGCATGTGTCTGCAGTCATGTCCTTATCTCAAGAGGCTGTTTCAGTGCCTTGGACCTGTTTCACATCATTTTTCCTGGAGATATAATGACCTTACTATTACGTCTGACTGCATCTTTCTCGTCTTTTTTGGAGATATAATGTCATTATCTCAATGCTTCGGGCTGCAATCAAGTCACCTGCTTTAAATTCTACAATCATGCATTGAAATTCAGCATGTGTATGAGCACCTCAGGCATAAAAGCCAATTGTTGTCAGAGGTTTTGGCGTGCGACATTGTTACTATTCTCGTAATCATCTTAACCTACTGTTGAAAATCCAAAATAGATACTCTTTTCCATGGAGCAGAGCTTCTGGTTTGCAATCATATATTTTGGCTTGATCAAATGCAGCCAGGACGAATTTTGCTGGTGGCCAAATCTCTGGGCCCTGATAGTTTCCTATCGTCCAGACGGTTGTGGTTCTTCATTCAAAAAGGCTTTGCAACTTGCAAATGATATTGATATTTGTGGCTACATCCCACATAAGAAGTTGTTGACTCACTGGCCACATTAATCCATGATGTTAAGCATAGGTTGCATCAATCTAATCAAATTCGTACTTTGTTTGCTACTTTACTTTTGAATTATGATGTTTTTATGATCAAGCAATAATATACTGACTTAATGAAAACCGCTAGGTGACGACCAAGTGTTGAAGAACTATCACTGTTTACATAAGTAGTTTCAAGCTTTAATGAGGAAAGTGCTTAACCCATTCTTGTTGGGGCATTGATGGTAGTGCAGTGACCCCAAAAAACGTGGATTTTGGAAACCAAATGGATTTGGGAAGCTACATAGGAAGCCCCTTTGATCAATAAAAGTGAAGTACGACTCTACAGCCTTATCTTTTATGGCATATATATATATTTAAAGGATAGTTGTTGGGATTGGTCCATTTAACCATATAAGGTACCGTTGATAGTATGTTTCTCGTCATAAATTAGATACAGGTGAAATGGAAGTATAAGGTTACATGTTAAAAAAAAAAAAAACCAATAGATTGTAGTAAAAACAATCCAAATAGAGCTTAATTTTGTTGATAATATAATTAAAGCTAATGGAAAGACATTCTAATAAAATGTATACATCAATCTCAACTAGGTATCTCCACATTTCATGTTTGCAATCAAATGAAATAAAAGAATTTTTCTGGTTCAGTAAATGCACAGTATGAGGAAAAACATTAATAACGTATGTTTTTGTCAGAACTAAGAAAACAACAAAAGCATGGTACCAATGAGATTTGCATTATTTTGTTTGACTAAATTCTGCAATTGAATGTGCAATCAGCCAAGCCTAGCAGATTTGACCAAAAACAGTATCAAGATAATTTAAGCGTAATGATTAGGAAAGCAGAAGAAGAAGGAAAGCCCTGTTTGATGTGTAAAGTATATGTGAATAATGCAACACTAGCATTATTATGACTGCAAGCTATAATGTAACATCTGCATTATTCATACTTGGATATGTCCTGAGAGTGTGAATCTCCTGTGTTCTCTCTTTGTCATGTTTTGATTCTCTGTACTCTGCTTTCATGTCTCATCTGAAGCAAAATTCACACCCAAGTGATAACTTTATGAGACAGTAAAGAAAAGGAATTCAAACAGGTACACTTGTCCCTTGATTCACCAACAAAGTTCCACCCTGTCATTCCTACTTCTGTGTGCACATCGACATTTTGATAGATTTTTAATTACCACACACCATGATTCAATAGTTCTTTCAAATGCTTTTATTTTTTAAACAGATAATTATAATTCTTTTTTTGTCAAACAAATAATTAAATAAGTAGAGGTTGATTTGAGTTTTTCCTTTCTTTATCGCTAAAAGTTGTGAATGATGGTTAGGAAGGCTACAACTAAATTTGTGCATTTATGTGGCTCCACCAAATCCACAGCTACTGTCTCATTAGAGCATCTTTTCATGATTGGTGCTGCCATGTGATCATGCCCCTCCCCTCTTTCTCACTTTCTCTATCTCATGCTCATCCAAAAGCACACTTATACATGTGTAGTTTTGTTTTGGCTCCTCTAATAATTGCGGAGAAATATTTAGAAATTATTCAACTTGATGATGTAACTTATTGAGTTTGTGTCTTAAATTTATACTAGATTCGATTTTTGGAGCATTAATGGATAAGTACATAAGCAAGAGTTGACTAAAGGGAGTGTAAAACCACTTCTTATTTTAGGTATTGGAGTTTGGGTTCTTAGCAATATTGCATATATGAGCTACTAAGTACATTAGCTAATGTATGAGAGAACATAAAACTCTATGGATTTATTAAAGGAACAAAGTGCTAAGATTTTATGAGAATCACTATACTGTTATTGTTAAGTTATAGTGGATTGATTCAATCTTATCTATAATTTATTATCAATATTTTCTTGATGTGTTTCATGTTAAGTTTATGTGTCTTTCTTTCTTCCTTTAATTGTTGTTTATCTTATAATTGTGTGATTTGTTATTTATAATCAATAATCTAGGTTTGACTCTAATACAATATATAAGTACAAAGAAGCTGTCCTTGATAAACGTCAAGTGCTAATCTTTCCATCTTGAAAAGAAAAGAGAATTGGTACATATCACAACCATACAAAAGTGATAATAAAGTATTCTTTTAATTTTAAGATATAGAAAAGAAGCATTTATATGACAATAGAAAGCAGGAACTCCAAGAAGTTTTGTAAATGAAATTTAAGAAAATTTGGTTGACTTCTTGGATCTATTGGCTTCTCTCAAAAGTGACGTTGAGCTGGAAAAATGTCTTAGACAATTATAAGCCTATAATGTGAATCATGTGTAAATCATTTACTTACATCTTCATCAAATTTCCCATGATGTCACGTTTACAGACATAATCATTTTTTACGAAGCCAGTAAACAATTCCTTTTTTTTTTTTTTTTAATTTTCTAATTTTACTTTTCAAAAAGTTTGCTCAAAGCCTTAAACTGACTATTTTGATGGAATCTTGAGTACAATAAGCAACTAAAATCTGATCTTACATTGTCTTTTCACTTGTGTTTGCCATGATATATCAGTTGTTACTCTGTAGCTTGTGTCAAATCCTTTTGAAAGCTTAACCTGAAAGCCAATTCCAGACACGTTGTCATGCTTGAAACCATGACTATACATACGGAAACATTTCACAAAGATTTTCGGAATTAAAAAAAAAAAAAAAGAAAGACAAAGATGAAAGGAAGAGAGATTTAGGACTGAGAATTACAAATTATTCATTATGTTTTGTTGATTTTATTATAATTATAACTAATCTCACATGTACAATATGTGTGATATGGAAAGTAAAGTTCTCAATGGTAAATTTTTTTTACTTCATTAATATAAGTCCTAAATTCTCATTACTATAATTATATTTTTTTTATAAGATTTTAAAAATGAAATAAGATAAATAAAAATCTACAATGTGAACATAATATTAATTATCTAAATTCTTTCATTTTATGTTGTTTATTAGGTTTTTTATCCACTTTTTTCAATAATTACTTTTTGATAACATGAGTAGCTTCCTATCAAATCTTGTAGCCTTATAGGTGGTTGATGACCATCCACTACCATGGATGGATCATGAGACCTACTAGCTTTGTACCCTCTTGTTAATCATTGAAGGATAGGAGGAGTGGCCTTGGGAAGGCTAGTAAGGGGCCTTAGATTTTATTATGTTTTTTTTTTTACTTTTTTTTTGCATTTTTCTTTTTTCTTTTTATAATTTTTATTATTTTATTAAACATATTTAATAATATTATTTCATTAAATTAATTTTTTAAAATAATTAGAAGCTAACACATATTCCTAACTAACATCAACAAATAAATATAAAATGCAGGTCATATATTCATAAAAAAGAATTGAAAAATCTAAATAATTTTTTTCCAAATATCCAAAAATGTATATATATAAAGGTTGATTATTATCTAAACCATATAAACTTATCATATGATTAGATAATTATGTCTGTAAATGTTATCTCATGAGTTGCATGGAATTTTCTCAAACATGGTTGGTTGATATTCACTAAATTAAGTCTATAGAGGGAAATTCTCTTACACACATTTGTGTGATGTGTTCAATTATCACCAATTGCTAGTATTTGGCTGTGGATTTGTGATGGGCTAGGGCACTTTCTGGCATCATCAATAAAAAATTAGAAGTTCCCTCGGCAATGTATTTATTATGTCATAAGGTTTGTATGGATCTTTTAAAGTAATTAGTTGACATATTACATTTGGAAGCTTCACAAAGAGAAATGTTTTTGCATAGTGCTAGAAAGAGGAGTGCTAACCCAAGCCATGCAATACAATGTAATAAAACTAATAAGAAATTTCTTATTACATAATAAAATAAAGCTTTGAATTTAGTGGTTTACATTGCCAAAGGAGGAGGAAAACTAAAAAAAAAAAAAGAGGAAAAAATATACCGATTTATTAAAAAAAATGCACAATTTGATCATTCTTTTATAGCTTGTTTACTTCACTAAATGGAATAACACTGTAATGGAATTATAATTACCATTGAATGGAATAAAGTTGCAATTCATATTACCGTGTTTACTATATTGTCATTAAATTAATATTATTATGTTTAGTTGGATGGATTAAAAATCGAATGAATCTTGCTTAGTTAATGTAAAGATGAAAATGTCCCTTATATTAAAATGCAAAAAAAGAAAGAAAAGAAACCTGCAACTGATGATTTGCATGGAATCTTGTTGTGATCTAGTTGACGATGATGATGACAAGAGACACTCTACAACGACGACGCTTCGATCTGCATGGAATCTAGCTAGGTGATGGTTTAAATGAAGGCACCTAGCGAGGTGGCAAGGTTGTGACAACAAAGATCTAGCAACGGTGGTGAGCTTGCGATGATGAAGATCCAAAAATGAAAACATATGACAATGCTTGATGTCCTAGCAACGGTGACAATGGATTCGATGTGCACTAATGCATGGATGGTGTGCAGAGATGACAACCCATAGTTCCCAACAACAAGACGCAGTTGAAGACGCAAGGCTAATTTTGGAAGAAAAAAATTAAGGAGGATTGGGCGAAGAGGTTGTGATGACGAAGTTCTAGCAATGGCAGTGAGGTTGTGACGATGGAGATCTAGCAATGGCGGTGAGGTGGTGAGGTTGCGAGGTTGCAATGATAGAGATCTAAAAACGGAAACACACGATGGTGCCTAATGTCTCAATAATAGTGGCGATGGATCTGGTGTGCACTAATAGACGATGACTCATAGTTCCACAAATGGACGGCATGTATGAACTATGACCTACAGTTCCCAACAACAAGACACAATTGAAGATAGTTGAAGACGCGAAACTACTTTTAGAAGAAAAAATCTATAATACCTATGTAATAGCAATTTTGAGGTTTTCAAATGTAATTGCAATTTAGTATTTTACCGCATTTTAATTTCTCACCGAATACATATTCCATGATGAAAACCAGCTAAACATCGTAATTCCTATCTTGTATGAAATAGAATTGTAATAGAATTGCTAAATATGATCTTAATATCTTTTAAATATTCGTTAAGTTTCTAAAAACCTTTTATGTATAAATGTGAATGTATTGATTTTTAATACAACATATAATGAATATATCGCAAATTATATTTTCTTACAATAAACGACTCAATAGAGGCAGTTGCGAAACTAGGATGTCACCAATCCATACATCGCCATTCCTAGCTGTGGAAATATTCGAAAATCACACTTAAAAAAGTCTTTAAAAAAGTACCTCTTCATTTGCAATTGTCTATGGCTGAAATCCTGGATCTAATGCTGTGATAGGAGTGAAACAGCTTATGATATGACTAGTGGTGGAACAAGACCATTAAAAATGTAACACGTGACATCATTTTCATTCATGATCATAGTTTTTCAAAACATACGTGTTACATTTTCATTAATTAGTGCCTATTGCTCGTCACGGTCACAAATTTATTCTTTTTTTTTTCTTTGAATTTGTTAAAAAATTGAAAAGAGGAAAAAAAAAACATTTTTTACATTTTAATGCACTGATATTCTCTCGAAACTTGGTTATTGGTATTATATAAATCTTAGTTTTATTTTCATTAAAAAAAAAAACCTTAACAAGTGAGACAAAGTTGATAAAACCGATCAAGCAACACCTAAACCTTAAAAGAGGCCACATATGAAATTAATCATAGAAAAAGCCTACAAGTTCCTTGCCCTTTGCTGTTCTGATCCTTGATAGACCGACAAGGTTGCATTAATCAAGGACAGACAATTAGCCAGCTCAAGTACCTTGGCATTTGTGCAACAAGAGGAGACATTTGGGATTAATTTACTGTGCCTGCATTTAAATCTTGTGGTCTCTCTCTCTCTCTATTCACAAGAACAGATTTTTTTTCCTTTTTTCTAAGCTTGGCTTATTAGCATCATGAGCTGTCCACCATGAACGAAGAATCCATGGGAAATTCTTCAATTCCTAGCAACTATATAACTTCCATTGACAAATTAAAAGCTTAGTGTTATCAGGATGCTCCTTGCCATATATATTATTTTTATTCTTAATCACATGTTTGATTATTTATACTCTCTCTAACATTTCTTCATCAAGCTCCTCGTATTTAAGATGTTCCTTCATGCTTAATTCATTGGTTGACCTATTTCAACAAGTTATAGTAGGCATGTGAAGCTCATTTATATATATATATTCGGTGGATAGATAAGGGAGAGATGAATAATTACCCACAGTGTGTTAAATATAATAGAATTTATACTCGTCAGGAAGACTTATAAATAAAAAACATCACTCCTTATTTTGCTATCCATGAGATTTGAATAGGGATATTTTGATATTTTAAATTAAAGTCTTACTACTAAAGTACACTCTTATGGATGAATTGAGATAATAACTATGTAATTTGCCCCTGCATCAATTGTTAATAAATTTTATATTATGCGGTGCACAAGGCTGTCAATATTAGGTGATTCCCATTGTTAATCTCGTCTACCCAATTCAAATAATGTTATATGTTTTTTGAACTTTGGATCCGGTGTAGCTCTATAAACATACCAATGTCATTTGATTGGGCTCAAGATCGTCAATTATTAACCAAAAAGGAAAAAAAAATTATATTGATGCCAGAGAAAATGATAGTACTTTTATAAATTTCTTGAAAATAAATCAATAATAATGTCCCAATTAACTCAAATAATTAATTTGAATTTGGTTATGTTTGCACTTATTTTAATGGGATCCCTTGCCATAATTTTGCTGATTGAACATTGATGGGATATCGTCAATGAGGTGATAGATAATATATTTAATAAATAAAAATTTGATTAAATATGATATTTATTTTAAATTTTTAATATAAAATTGAATTGAAATATGGTATTTTTGCTGCCCCTTTTTATTATTATTATTTTTTATTTTTCATCTAACATATTTGATTTATTTATTTTTAACATGAAGTAGAAAAGAATATCTATACTATACAGGCCACAAGAATTTTCTCTGTACACAAACTGCAGGCCAAAAGCAAAAATGTGATTCCATTTCTTTGCAGCATGGCTTTCTGACTCACACATGTTAATTTAATTTATTTTTTTTAAGTTATATAAGCTTTACCTTTAGATTAATCCATTGGAATGTTGATTTTTGTCGTTTAGTGGGAACAGGAGACAATGCCTAGGTGTTAATGAGGAAGCTTAAAAAGGACAAAGCACAAAGGAACAGAATCCTCTAATGCAAGGAAGAAGTTATTATAATACTAATAAGATTAGGACATTGATTGCTGTTTATATTGAGAAATGTATTGTATCATTAAAATAAAAAATGGATCAAATGGTAAATAGAAACTACCTTGTTTTATGCGTTTGGGGTGGTCCTTGAATAAATTATGCCCCTTCTGGTGCCATGACTTATGAAAAATTATTACTAAATCAACAAGAATCAATGCCTATTAACTAAGATTACAACAATGATTTTCACTTTTATTATCGCACCTAGGTTAGTAGGCTAGCATGTCTATCGAGATCAGAGCAGCGATAAGGAAGAATAATTCAATTTATTATCATCATTTGAGACATTAACATCACATATGTCTCCAGTGATGTTTTAAAGAGAGCAAGGACTTGGGTGAAAAAAGAAAGGGGAAAATTATAAAATCATTACCCGTATTTTGCAAAATTATGATATGTGTTTTATTATTTTTTAGAAAAATACATAATTTGTGTTTCTTTACCATGTGCTAATATTATTTAGAGGACATGTGTCATCTTATGATTGGATCATAATGATTATTCTAATAAAGCAATATAACTAAGTAAATTTAATTAAAAATATAATAAAAAATAACTACCAATTATAGAAAAGAAAGAGGGAAAAAGTAACATAAAATAAAAATAAAAAAACAAATCGGTAAAATACCTAGCTCACTTGGCCAACTACCCCAAGAACAGGGTAAAATAATAATAATAATAAAGAAGAAGAATCTAAATAGTTATTATCATTTAAGACACTAAGATCATAAATATCTCTAACGATGTTTTAAAGGGAGAAAAGCCATGTCATGGAGTTAGGGTAAAAGTAAAAAAATTAAATTAAAATAACGTATGTTTCTAATATGGTAATTATAGAAGACACCTCCCGTCACATGACTCATGGCATGCTTTGATGCCTTTAACAAAAGCTAAAACACAGGAAAGGGGATTACCCCAACCACATGCTGCTTCATGGGGACCATCAATCAAAATTTTAGACCTCCCCAAGGAGCATGAGAAGATCCCAAAAAGCAACACAAGTAAAGTAAAAAAAGGAAGTGTTTGATTTTCTCAATGACACTTCTCTTACAACACCATGCTACAACATATACATATATATAATTATATATTATGCCTCAAAACCCCATAAACGATAAGGCATTAAAAAGTGCATTTGCATGCTGGATTGCAATCACTTTTGCTTCCAAAGAACATTTCATGCCTTGGGCTTTGCAAGTGTTTCTGCCCATTATTTTAATTTTCCGCAGTGAAAAAAGCTTGTTTGGATAGCCACTGTTCTTTACTAGAGGGTCACTTCCAAAGAGAAGCGGTTCAGCTTTATTTAACAGACTAGTAAAGTTGAACTATGCTAGCTTTCTTTCATATGATTATACGACAGGTGTGAAGAAGAGAAGCTATGGGAATTACATAGAGGCTCCAATGTTAGCTCCAGACAGTGGCCACTACACTTCAGCTTTTACATTAAATGGATATGAAACTAAATTTGATATGGTATTGGGGATGTTTATTTCGAACTCTACACCATTATTGTGATCCTATTTAATTAATTGGTTCATTTGATGAGTTTCATTTTATATTACTAACCCATAAATGATGGGAAATGTTAAATATAATATGTAAAAACCACACACCAATCTTCATGCTTAAACTTATATGTTAATAGATGCCATTGAACTGTTTTTAATATGGATAACATGTTTCTATATTTGTCGAGTCAAATAATTTTCAATTTTAATAAGTGCTTTAAAGAATGTTTTAAATCAGTCAAAATAAGTTTTCTTTTTAATAATAAATTTTTGAGAAAGTGGTACCGTAATAGCATCTAAAATCTCCATTTAGAGAATTAGACTTTTCTAACTACCTAAAAGAAGTTGAATATATATGTATTTGTATTATTAGACACTTGTACTTAATATACAACACTAATGAGAAAAGTGTTATAGTAAAAAATAAAAAATAAAAATTGAGTGTAATGTTCTAGGCTAAAAGCAGTCAATGACAAAACCAAGAAGTGATTAACAAAAATTTTCAATCATCAAGTCAAAAATTTTTTAGTTAACATTAACTTGATATTCATTATCCTATTATGTATATTGGGAGAAAAAGTGACAACCGTACATAAATACTAGGAAATTGATAGTGAAGGAAGAGTCATTCTTTATATTTTGCTTTTGGAGTTTTCTATGTTAAAATTTCCTATGTCAATTGTTTTCCTTTTATCCACAATCTCTTGTTAACGCGTGCCTTAACCGAAATTCAGATTCAATCATAACAAATTGGTATTAGTCTATTGGGGATGCACAAGTGCTCACAACACATCCTACTATGGTTTTGTGGACAAAGAAACTTAACATTATAATTCCTTTACTTTGACGGATGGAAGCATAAAGAGACAATTCATGTTTCTATTAAAATTTGAGCAAATTGACTAGACTTTTCTCTTATGTACCAAGGTACAAATTGCGTGACTTATGTAATTTAAGGACCAACATGAGCTATATGTAGTGATCATGTGGTACTCAAAAGGTTGTAAGAAGGGTTTACATTACATGTGGTTTTCTTTTTTCTCCAATCTCAAAAATTTGGATACTGTAACCAAGGCAATATGTTGCTTCCACCAAACTCAACTATGCTTCTCATAGTTAGAAACACCAAGCTCATAAATGTTGACACACAATCACATAGAGATTGCTTAATGATGCATGTTGTTGTTGGGTCACGTGGAAGAGAGATTACATTACCAAACCATCACTCCGTTCAATGGGTAAATAAATAAAAGCTTCACAAAATCCAAGCAATCACTTTCATAATTTGAAGCTTCTTTTAACATACTTTCTACCATTTCTTTTCTCGACAGACCATACTTTCATGCGAAATTTGATACCAAGGTGGTCCTTTCTCATCCTTCCGCAGTGTTCCTAATACGGGGTTTCCGAATTCCCTTGCCTAAGGACACATAGGGACCTAACTCTCTTCTCTAGGGCTTCGCAATCTCTTAACTGGTAACCACTAAAATCATAAATTTATAACAAATGGACTTGAAGCAACACCCCCACGAAATAAGAAAAAAACTTTGACTTTGTATTGGTAATTGCACCACCACATTCTCAATGCTCTTTCCCTAAAGACACGGGTCGATGAGTTTCCTGTTCCGTAGGATGCTCCGATTGCACATGAATTTGCCTATAATTGTTTTGTCTTGCCCTATTTTGATGCCCCACCGTTATTAATGAATCATCGACTACTTCATATTTTCATAGTATTCGATTACTGTTTGGAAATAGTAGTATCAGTTTTGGGACAAATTGTCGGAGCACGAATCTGTCAGAAGGGTTTGGAAGATTTCTAAATCTTATGATATCGATGTTCAATTTATATTGGAAAGGATAACGATTGCAAAAGATTTATAGATTTCACGTAATTAATCCGCATATAAATTAAGCTAATTTTGTTCATAGCTAATATTATGTTAGTACTTAAAAACCCATTCTTATTGTAGACTTCCGAGGTGAGTTCCTTGAATTGGCTTGTAGAAATTACAAGAACTTCCTCTTTCAAGGATTCTTCACTTCACACATGTGAACTTTATTATTAAATCTAATCATAATAAAATTAGTCATAGCCTTAAAATTTGAAAAAAGATGCTGGACTTGGAAAATTTGGTCCTTCTACAAGGACCGGTAATGTTTAAGGGATCTTTTTAATTAGTTAGATAGTTACATCAAAGGTATCTAACACTTGAATTTCTAATTAGAAAAACCAATAACAATCTTCCAACTTGTTGGTTTGGGATGAGCATGATTAAAGCAAGCACATTTATTGCAGAATCATGACAAAATTGAAAGTGTGGTGTGAGAGAGAGAAAACACGCAAAGAGGGAGGTATAGAGTAGAGCAATGGGATCCATTGAGATTCATGAAAGAAAATATACTATTACAAAAATGCTTGGCACTTGTGCAAAATATACATTACATACACATGAGAGAGAGGAGGGTCCTATTTGTTAGACATTTCCCAAAAGAGCCCTAATAACTGAAAATAAGATCACATGCCAGGGCAAACATCTCTTTTTAAAATAAAAACCTTGGTCATGGGGAGGGTTAGAGATCCAAAGATAGGTAATACTTGAAGGGCAACATTTCTTTCTTTTTTTTCTTTTTTTTTTCTCACCATTTTCCCCTGCTTCTTCTGCTATATAAAATTCCAAAACAATTAAAACAATCATACATGCACACATGTCACTCCATCTAAATAAACATTGATACTTTTTTTTTTTAAATTTCCCTCTTCTTTTTTTTTTTTTTCCTTTTAGTGCATACATGCTGATTTTTTTTTTCCTCTCAATTTTCGAACTTAACTAGCTCGGGAGATCGGTTAGACGTTTAAAAATGATTGGCGCACCATGTTGCGGGTATAGCAACATGAGGACAGTGGGTGCATGGATATAGGTTGGTGCCAGGTGAAATGTGAAGCTTTGCAATATGATGGAGAGGGCTAATTTGGCTTGCAAGATGGCTAGGTTTTGGCCGATGCAAGTACGGAACCCAAGACCAAATGGAATGAAGGCTGCAGGATGTTTAGCAGCCCTGGCCACACCCTCTGAGAACCTGGCTGGATTGAATTCATTGACATCACTTCCCCATGTGGCTTGATCATGATGAACGGCCAAGATCGGTATCAAAAGCTCGGTCCCACGTGGGATCTTGTACCCACCCAGCTCTGCGTCAAATTTGGCCCGTCTGATCATCGCGATCACCGGTGGATAAAGCCTTAGGGATTCATTCACTATCATGGTCAGCTGCACATCAGATCACATGTTATAAAGTGTTAGCATAGAAAGGGATTTAAAAAAAAAAACACAATGATTCCGTACACTCATGTGTATTTTTTTTTAATATAAAAAATCAAGTCCAAATATAATCTCATTTATTTTTTCATATACAGATTCGAAAATTTCACATGTTAAATAATATAACTCAGTAAAAAAAAATTGTTTAATTTTACATGTTAATTTTTTTTACTTAATTGTTTTATTTTATATATAGAAATATGCAAAAATGGGGAAAATATAGAGCTAGGGTTTTTATTTTTTATTTTTTTGGTCTTAATATGAATATGAGGCCAGAAGTCTTAGCATACCGTCTTAAGTTTGACAATATCGTCTTTGGTAGGGATAGCACGTGATCCACACACCCTCAAGACCTCCTCACGTGCCAGCTGTTGCCAACGTGGGTGCATCGCCAAGAGGACGGTCGTCCACGTCAGCAAGTTTGACGTGGAGTGTTTCCCAGCGAAGAAGAACCCTTTGCACTCCTCGACGATGTCGTTTATGGATACGCTGGTGCCAGCGTTTGAGGCCTTAATCATTAGCCCAAGTAAATCCTTCGGACCCTCATCTTCCTCCAATCCTACGTCGTTTTCGCTTTTCTCTTTCCTTTTCTCGATCAGCTTCATTAACGATTTGTTTATTTGCCTGTCCAACTTCCAAGAATAGATGTTCCTCTTTGTGGGAAAAAACCTGCAAAATACCAAAGTTACTTTAACTACCCTTTTAAAAATAATCCTTCCCCCTTCTATACATCCTAAATATATATATAATTAATTCTTCATTTTCTATATTATAAGTGATTTTTATATAAGTGAAACAATTTTTCAGTTTCATCATCTATTCATTTTTATGATTAGATGATAGGTCGATCGATTTTATTAATTAAATTATATCTCTAAAAAATGGAGATTCAAACCCCTTTCCATTTTACTGAGCTATAACTAAATTAGGGACAGATGGAATGCTACAAGATCATTAAAGGCCAAATAGATCATTTTATCAAATTTTGTTAAATAATTTTTCTGGGTTGAGAACATATTTTCCCGAGTTTTGCCATGGCTTATAGTGTGAATCTCTTGACTAATGGTGCATGATTAAATTGTACAATAATAAAAAAATAGGAATTAAAGGAGTGGCGTAAAGATAACCAAATGTTGTAACATGATATAACAAAATAAACGAAGACAATCATTACGTGGTGTTTGCTTTATGTGAAATTCTAACGTTGGGACACATGAGAGGGCTTTGTTAGTGAAGTGACGAAACTATAGAAGTTGACATCTATGGATTAAAGTATTAGTTAATTTAATTTAATTAATTAATTAATTAATTTTTTTTATAAAATTAGATAAAATCGACTTGTGGCCAGTGCCTAATACGTAATATTTTTACTATAATATTACATGAGTCAACTGGTTAAATATATAATCAGAAATTAAATAATAATTACCTATAACCGGGGATGAAAACTTTTTGAAAGGCATCCGCAGCTATGATCATCTGTTGAGCTTGAAGACGGAAAATGGCTTTACCATCTTCATAGCTTGTGCCGAATGCAGTTCTCGTGAGCACCTCTTCTGTTAGGGTTTGAAAACATTCTGAAACCTCAATTTCGACCTCTCCCGATTTAGATGACATTGCCGTCCACTGGTCTAGCATGTTCATCACACTACTTGCAACGACCGGAACTAGAAGCTGCACGGAATAATATAATTTAACAAAAAATAAGGAAATAAATAAATAAGAATGTAGGAGAGTTCCTGCATTGAGTATTTCAAGATTATTTAATAATATATATTTAAAAAAAATGTTTATAATTTTAAGACTAATGGTGATTAAATGTTAGACAAAACAAAAGGGTATTATTAAAAAATTACGTACCTTAAGATTTTCCATATGGAATGTTGGCGTAATGATTTTCTTATGGTGAGCCCATTTTTCACCTTTGAGACTTAGGAGACCATCACCTTCGAGTTGCTTGATGAGAGGGTGCGGTTCATTTTTCTCATAAAATTCGGACTTGGAAGTAAGAATTTCCCGAATAAGGTCCGGTTCGGAGACCGTTAGGCGAACCGTGGGTCCGAACCACACAAGAAATGTCGAACCTGTTGACAAAATATATAATATATATATATGATTGATCATATCCATGGTTAAATGGAATTTAAACTAGGTAGGAAGCCAATAATTACTAACGTACTAGCTATCACATGCATTAACGTTGGTAGAAAAAGAGATGTGTAAACATTGGGAGAAGGTTTTTTACACATGGGAAGAACTACCACAAAGCCTCAAGTAGTAAGTATGAAGTTTGCTAAAAGCGGAAGGAGATAAAAAAAGAGGACACCCATTTATTCACAGAGCATGGATAGTGTAGGGCCCCTACTAGTTTATAAGAGAGAGAATGAAATTTCAAATTATTTCATTAACAAATACATTGCACTTTATAGTATCAAAATTCAAGTTTAATCTAATCCTAGTACCTAGGAGGGAAAAAAAGAAGAAGAATTTTTGAATTGTATGGAGCAGTATTATAATATAAGTAGTGAAAAGATTAATTTAGATAAATTTCATTGCATGAAAAATAGGATGTAAGAATTATCTCTGGCTTTGAGATAAAAACATAAGTAAATATAGTTTTTTTGGAAGAGTAAAAGGAATTTGCATATGGAAGGTGAAGGTCATGAGAATGAGGACAAAGAAATGAAAGACGAAACGTAAAATTCAAAAAAAAAAAAAAAAAGAAGAAGAAGAAGAAGACAATTAGTTGTGAAATGGTCCAATATTACAACTTCAACATCAAGGTATCAAACTCAGGAAAAGCCTGAAAAAAGTCGTAAGAAAGGAAATTCACCCCCTCAGAAACTTTCAAAACTCACCCAAAGAGAGAAGGAAAGGAAAAACCAAAAGAAAAGACAAGAAAACAAGCATCATATAGATGCAACGCCTTAAAAAGGATGTCATTACAAAGTGCATTTATAATAACAATCCGATGTATATCATGTTAATTACTATAATAAGAACAACGATATTAGCGATGGTAATAAGAATTTTGGTATATAAATGAAACTATTAAACTATAATGACACGAATAAACAGGACCATAACGTACCGTAAATCTTCTTCCAATGATGGTAGAAAGAAAGAACACGAGGGAGGATATTATGAGAGAAAGGCATAGGTTGTGAAGAGGCCTTCATCATCATACCCACAAGTTCTTTCACATTCCCAATGAAGAACCTATAAGGAGGTCCCCTTATGCCTTGTTTGGAGAAATGTTCTTCAATTTTCCTTGGTCTCCACCATAACATCACACCAATCTTCAACACGAAGAAAGCCAACGCCAAACTTATTGATAGCAATTTGAACCACTCTATAAAAGAGAGCTCATCATGATCAATCAACTCATCCTCCATACCGCTGTATAGATTATTAATTTGATGAGCTTATATATTATATGAAAATATATAAAAATATAAGCTTCCAAAATGATAATACACTATGATTATGGTAATAACAATAATACTAACACATAAGGCCTTTTCCTGTCTTTTCTTCTCTCTCTTTTTTTTTCCTCTTCTTTGTGTGTGTGTGTGTGAGTTTTCTCTCTTTTTTTCTATGCTAGATAGCTTGTAAGGCTTCTGTTTGTTCACTTGTTAGGGTGTCTTGGCTGGCTTTTAACATTGCACACAGGAGAGAGAGAGAGAGACATCGGCGTAGGGGCCGCCATTGGAATTCTAAGGGTCAACGAATTAGGTGTTTTTTTAATCTATCAACACAGTTTCAAGGACAATATTGCCCTTGTATTTTTCTTTCTTTCTTTCTTCTTCTTATTATTTTTTGGGTTGTATTGTACTTGTTGTTATCCACAGCAGAACAGGTAATACGTGTTTGTATTTATTAGACTAGGGTAATTTTTTTTTCAGAATATTCTGTTTCTCTCTCCTCACAACGAACTATTTATGAATTTAGTCATTTTATGAACAGCTTGGTACGAATTTACGGTCCTTTTTTTTTTTTTAAAAAAAAAAATCTGGGTGAGGATATAGTTTAAGAATGCGTTATAACCTTAATTAACAGGTCGGCAAGGATTATAAATCAGTTTGATAATTTCCTCAAGAAAATGCTCTCAAATCTAGAGTTGAATATCTAATTTCTTTGATTTAAAATGATTTTTAGACTTTAGGTGATTAGATGAGTTTAAGAGTGTCCGATGAATTTTAAGAAAGATATCTGGAATTTGAATTCTTAGAACTTGTGCGCGCAAAGTAATTCTCTTTTGTTAGGTGTATTGTCGAACATGGAATCACTTAGCATCTGTATGTGCTCTTGTACTCTCCTCACAATCATAGCATACATACGACTTGATGGTATCAAAAGAATGCGAATTAAAAAAAGAAAGAAAGAAAGAAAGATACCCCATTTCATTAATGTAAACCATAATTTTAAATAGTTTACATTAGAAACATCAATCGAAGACCTATGTCTTATCCAACTTAAATATCTTCTTTTTGAACTTAATCCAAGTTTGTTAAGGGTAGAGATGAAATAAAAATAAATAAAATTCCTAAAATAAAACTTACATGCAATTTTTGATAATAATGGCTAAAATATACTACAATTTCTAAAACCTTTTTTTTGAAAAAAAAAAGAAAACAAGTTTTAAAATTTTTATAATTTGTTCACTTTAATGAATAGAGGAAAATAACTATTATATTTCGCTTTCACTCCTCAAAACATGCATAATATTGTATTTTCCGTTGGCATGTATTACTATTATGAAAAAAGTGAATTTTCTTGCTAAACAATGGATAACATTAGCACAATCCTATGAATATTGGCATTCCTCCTCTATTCATTTTCACATTCCGTATCTAACCCTAACTTATGGAAACCTTTGCAATATAATCACAACCTAACCATACCACCACAATAACCATTAAACACTCCCACTCATAAACCCACTCACTAATCCCCACACCTAGGTTCATTCAAACCCTTCCTTTTGCGGATTATCCCACCAAACCTTGAGTTTGCATGAAATCATTGCTTCTTGACCTAAGTTTGGTTGTAACATACCATGGTTCATGACATGGGAAGGCTTTGAGTTATGTTGTTTGTTAAAATGGAAATTGGGGTTTAGGTTGGGAATGATGGCTAGAGCCTTCTAAAAAGCATTGGTTGTATAACTAGTCCTATTGTATTATCAATTTATTCCTAAGTGTTTTTAGTCTAATTGAACAACATAATTAGGCTATTACAGTTTCATTCCACTCCAAGTGAATAAAGATCTATCATAGATTTATTATATTTGATAAAGTGAACGTGCATTAAGTTACAGCGAGCAATCGGGTCTTAAATATCTGCAAAATAGAGCAATCAAATCCTACTTATCTCATATGGAATATTTCTTACTTTTTTATATAACATGTCATTGACTTAGTATGAATTAATGAAATAAAAAAGGAGAAAAAAAAAGGGTATATTAAAATACTTAATTTCTTTTTGGACAAGGATTAAAATACTTCAATTTAACTGTACCCATTAGTCCATAGTAAAGTTGTATACATAAATTGTGTGTTTATGAAAAGGTTGAAATGAGGTTTTATCAACACTTGCATTCGGTGGTTCTGGCAATTTTACCTATATCTTTAGTTGGCTTAAAAAGATATTTATGTCTTTATAGAGGTGGGAAAAAAGAAAAATAAAAGATGGAGGTCACACAATGGACATATTTTGACGTGCCTTACGTATTTTTTTTCATATGGGCGCCCATTTGACGTGACAAATAGTAACAGCATGTGATGTGAGTTAACTACAAAATGTAATCATTATACCTGCAGGGCATAGCATATGCTGTATACTTTCAAGAAGAAATGGATCTATTTTATTTTTGTTATAGGTAATTTCAACATACTCTTAATAAAGAGGAAGGGTATGTCTCAAAGTCTCAGTGGGGTCCCTCGTTAATTACATGGATCTTCCTCCTGTAACACATGAGAGCGTTTACTGTGAAGCAAATCCATATGATTGAGCAACTAATTAATTTTCCATGTGAATGTTAGGGGTAATTTTGTCACTCGATAATAAACTTCAACAAATTAAGGCATGAATGAAGTGGCAACAGATGAGCGTCTCGTGTAACACTCTATAAACATTCTGAAGGTTTTTCTGTCATATGATTGATAGTGTGCATTTGTAGATTTTAGGAAACAGGTCGATCCATCAAACTTAGTGTTTTTTATATTGAGAATTGACTTTTATTGAGTAGAATGTAGGTCTCCCAATTTCCAAAATGCTTTCTCCTGTATTTTAGCTTGGCCATTGAAGGGTCCGAAACGTCTCCTAGATCTCATTTTACTTAGGTAATTTAAGTAACTCCCAATGAAAGATAAAAATAGAAAAAATGAAGGGAAAAAAAAATCCACAATTGCTTCTTCCCGCAAAAAGAATAAAAAAATAAGAAGGAAAAACTCTGACTTTATTTAGACTTATTAGAAAAGTACTTACATCATGCATATTTTTATAACCTTTTTTCTACCATGTATCAATTAAGGAATCAATAAATTAAATTGCATCAATATCAAACTTGAACCCAATTTAAAAATTCAAATTTCAAGTTTGATTGAATTTAAATTTTTTGCTTGAGCTCTACTCAAAGTTTTACTTAACAAACTCATATTTGACAAATTAAACTTATTGAAACTTGACTATTTAGTAAATAGATTTTCCTCTTAGTTAAATTTATATTAAAACTTAAATTTAACTTGAGTTCAATAAAACTTGATATATAAAGTATGCTTGGTTTAAGCTTAATTAGGCTTACAAACTGATTGAGTCAAAAAGTTTCAAGCTTGATATTAGTTTGATAAACTACCCAACTTGCAAGTTGAAATTGATTCATTTGAATACTAACATCAATCAATAGCTTTTCTTGAGTAGGTATATGGTATAATAAGTAGGTAGGAAGCTTTACTTATATCTCAAGGGATATAATATTAAAAAGTGTTATTTTTTTTTAAATTTCGAAATATTATACTTATAAAAATTATTCTAAAAATAGGTTTCGAAGGTGTGGACTTGGTATGCATATTCAGTTTTGTCAATTTTTGTAAAATTAAAAGCACAAATGTAGTTTGCACCTCAGTACAATTGCTTAAAGGCATGGACCGTAATTTTTTTTTCACCATTCGCCTATGCAAAAAATAGCAATTTGACCCCTAGGAAAATACCAAATGGCAACGCATTTGATCTCAATTATATTATACTCAAATAAGTCTTTTTGGATATATTATGAGCTTCGTAACTTCAAACGATAAAAAAGTTATAACCTTTCAAAATTGAAAAAAATTGATACTAATGGAATTTTCTTTTCGAACTTTGATGGGTCATAACTTTTTACCTGTCTATAGTTATGGAATTCATAATATATAAAAAAAGACTGATTTGAGTGTACTATAGTTAAGCCAAACAACATTATCGTTTGGTATTTTCTTAAGAGTCAAATTGCTATTTTTTGCATGGCTAAATGGTAAAAAAAAAAAAAATTACACTAAAGGTGCAAATGGCATCCACACCTTCAAACAATTTGCTTGAGTGCGTGGATTCCATTTGCATCTTTAGTATAATTTTTTTTTAGCCATGCAAAAATAACAATTTGACCTTCAGACAAATACTAAACGATAACGTGATTTAGTCTCAAATATAGTATACTCAAATAAGTTTTTTTTTTTATATATTATAAACTTTGTAATTCTAAATGAGTAAAAAGTTATGATCCTTCAAAATTGAGAAAGCAAATACCATTAATATCAATTTTTTTTCAGCTTTGGAGGGTTATATCTTTTTGCTCATTTGAAGTTATTAAGCATGTAATATGTAAAAAAAGATCGATTTGAGTATACTATAGCTAAAATCAAATGCGTTGCTGTTTGGTAATTTTATGAGAGTCAAATTGTTATTTTTTGCATGGCCGAATGGTAAAAAAAAAAAAATTATATTAAAGACATGGACAAGGTTTGCACTCTTAGTAGAAAATTGTTTGCGTTTTCAGTTTTGCAAAAGTTGACAAAACTGAAGGTGCATATCGAGTTCGTGCCTTTGAAACCTATTTTTGGAATAATTTTTGTGAGTACAATATTTTAGAAATTAAAAAAAAAAATATTTAAGTGTTTACCCCTATATCCCAAACCATACTTTTGAAACCAAAATCAAGTTATATCTTATTGGAACTTACAATTAGAAAAATTTATAGGTTAAAAGGTATTCCTCGGTACTTATGAATTTTGTATTTTGTAATTATAAGATTACTAAGTATATGTTAATATCTGAATATGAAAGCACTCACTTCTAGAATTCTAATATTCACATTACAAAAACAATAGCACTTAAAGATATAATGAATTTTGAATAGACAAATGCTAAATGACAATTTAGAAAAAAAGAAGAAGCTTAAACTATAATACAAATTCAATTAGGATGTATGTGTTGAGAGTTCAGTAAGTTTGCTTAGATTTTTCATATTTGTTGAATACTAAGTTTGGTTGATTTTATCTTATGTAAGTAGTGTGGAATAGTTATTCCTTCTTTGTGAAACTATTATTACGTTTGTTTTTCCTAAACAACCAATATAGTTCCTATAATTACTAAATAAAGCAATGCTATTCTTTCTTAGGATCAAAGGGATAATTATTTTTTGTCTATCTTACATTTTTAATAACCTAACTGTATGATTTTAGCCTAATAATAAAGTTTATAGATAGAGGTAAGGGTATATTGATATTTTTATAAATATTCCTAATCTATTATTAATGTTATTTTTAGTACAACTAAACAAAATAATAGCCAAAATCTCTCTATTTAATTTCTTAAAATTTGTAATTTTATTTCTATTTTACCCTAATTTTCCAACCAACTGTGCCATAAGAATACTATACATTTATTTATATTTTACTTTATCCAACTTTATAGAAAAGAATAATAAAATAAATGAATGCTTTTAAAATATATTTCTTAAGCATCTTATCCTAATAATACATGAACTTTCATATATCAAATCACAATTCCCCAATGACCATATTCACCATAACTATAATAAGATATATATAATACATGTGTGTAAAACTAGTTGTCCTAACATTTTTAAAACCAAGATATATTAGAAATAAATCATATAATTTTCTAAGTGTCAGATTTTTAGCATATATAGATATGTACAAATAAGATACAAACAAAATAAAGACAATTAAAAAAAAAAACCCGAAAATGGCTATAGATTTCCACAAGATTTTAGGACAAATAAAGCTAAATACCTCGTGGCCTACTATATGAAATTAGGTTATATAAAACTACCTAACCATGTAAGCCAACAAATTTTAATTCTGAGCGGATTAAAATCTTTAAGTGCAATTAATTTATAAAGTCACACCCTTTCAAATCTTCTACAAATAATTTTACCCGAAAACGAAAAAGGAAAAAAAAATTAAAAAAACACATGTTGTGATTTGTCAACTCATGAATCATGATCTCAGCATTGGGGGGGAAGACTGGTATATTATAATTTAACTAATGCATGAACCATGAGGCAAAGACTATAATTGTCTAATTGTAAAATGACCATGATCACACCACTATTCATAGCACGATTTTGATTAGGACCAAAAGAGCTACAACAGACAACATTAACGCGTATGACGACAGATGTGGACTGAAAAATACACCTGTTATTTATAAAAATAGACAACGTATATAATAATTTCATACTTGCTTTGCATTTCTGATATGAACCATGCACATACACAAAAACATCCTACAAAGCTTTACTATTTTATGGGAATGGCCTCTCATTGAGAACTCTTTTTCTTTTTTTGTATTTTTTTGGTGGGAATATTACTCCCCGAGAGAGTGAGATGTAAGAGCTTTGGCCTTCCAATTCAAATCTTATTTATAGGATTAACATTTGTCGAATATGTAAATAGGGTCTTATCGCGCATTAAAATAGTATGATTCGTGCTTTATTATGTAATAATAAGTAATAATTATAATTGTAAGTGTGTATAAAATAAGGCAAACAAATATATCTTCTACTTGTTAATATGAATATTCCTAATCTAATTTGAAATTCTTCATGCAAATTTTCAAGCTGCCATAACCTTTTGACTCCAGAAGGAGAAGCGTGTATGCTTTTTACACATAAATTTGAAGATGGGAAGTCAAGAGTGGACATAAACCGTTTGGAAACTTTCTTTGCAATTTTCGTATTGTACCAGAGTCGTTTCATTCCTACACATACATGTATCCTTCTCAAATAAACGAATCAAGCGACAGAAGTTGCCACTTTTGACTTCAAATTAGAAACATTTTCTAAGGTGGAAAACCCAAAGGGGAAAAAACTACAGTTTCGTAGCTGAGAATTTGGACTCGAGTTTTACTAGGAATACTTTTTATTGAAATATAAGACAAAAGATAATGGAGAACAATGCCAATGTTATATTTCTCACGTCTTTTGAAGCTTTAAACCATAGTGGTGAGATTAAGACATAAGAAGAAAATAAATATTTGAATTAAAAGTTATTGTTCCCAAAAGGATGATTTTTCGCAAAAAATGGGCACAAAGGACGTTCACATTTTGGAGTGTCGCTCTTAAATTTGATGCACATGGGAACAAGGCTGTCTATTTAAGGGTTCATTTCTGTGCTTGAAGTGGGGAATTATGCCCTACTTGACCCAACAAATGGGTGCCCACCCGAAGGCACCCTCGCTAATCTTTGTCCTAATGGTCCCAGGACATCCTGGGGGCCTTGTGCCCTTCATGGGTCCTACTAAAATTAAATTCTTCCCAGCCTCGACGGTTATACAAACTTTCAAATTCGTTTTAGTATGGCCTAGAATGTCTTAATCCGAAGTGATAAATTTAATTTTGAAAACGTAAATCGATTGATACTGAAAGTTGATTAGACAAAGTGTGGCGTATGTAATGTGATTTCAGTTGTCTTTGTTTCTCGGACCTTTTCCAGCACTAGTCTTAAGAGATTGCAATCTCTAGTTAATTATGATGATAAGTGATGATAGAATATGATAATTATGATTGAGAATGGGAAAATGATTTGTTGTTTTTAAAAATTAATATCCTTCATTTTTTTTGGTTGAAATTTAATGATGCTTAACTACCACCATGTGACCATTGATAGCAACTTTCACCTCCCCAAAATTAGTTAACTCAGTGTAATATCTTGGGATTATTTTGATAATATGGACAATTCCGAGTATTCATTACAAAACAAACGCATCCATGTAATTGTCAATGTAATTCATTTGCACTTTTATGGTTTTTGATTCTAATGATGATGTTGGATTTAGTTCTCATGCTTTGTATGTTTGTTAAGTGGTTCCTTTCCTTTTTCTCTCATTAGATAAGACATGACTTTGTCTTTTTTATATTCACATTTTTGCGCCTGTGGTTTCTGTTCTGACGAGTTGTTCGTCCATCGCCTTGTTAAATCTATGTCTTATATGATCAGTCAGATAAGGCCAATCGATGCATCAGATTGGAACTTTGGAAAAGGGGAAATATTGCGAATCTAAACATCAGACTCCTGAACTAATAGCATGAGCTATCTCTTCTTTTTCTTTTTTTTTCTTTTTTCTTTCTTTTTGTTTTGTTTTTGTTTTCTCTCTCTCTCCCTATCATCATCGTTATTATTATCATTATTTATAGTTTGAAAGGATAAAGAACACAAATAATAATATTGTGTGCAATCACGTCGTGGAATTTTCGAAAATGATCAAAATACATCAAAGAAAGAAAAGCCTGGTAGCTCTAGTACCTGATGAATGATGATCCACTGAAGTGTCCTTTTTCTCCCTCTTCCTCTCCCTTTTTCTTTCTGAATTTTTGTCTTCTTCCCTAGACAATTGATTAATCATGTGAAATGAAATTTGAAAGAGAATTCAAGAAAGACTAAGGCGTTTGGATTACATAAAATAAAGGTCAATGTCCATTTGTAAAGAGCTATAATCAAGTTAGTTAATGGGTTGGAAGCTAGGCTTTTAATTTGTTTAATAGGAATAATTACATAACACCTTTTAAAAATATTCGTCATTTCGAAATATGCCACACTTCATCTTTCTAGAACTCCAATAAATTAACCCAAAAAAATCTTAAGAAAAAACCTTATCACCCCATTTTCAAGAATTTTATAATAAAAAAAAAACACCAATTCAAGTTTCAAATACTGTCTCATATAAGTAATAAAATTTTAGTCAAGTCATCGTCAACCTAAAAAGAAAAATAATATATATCTTAACTCGCAAATGCCATTAAAGAAAATTAATAGCTGAATGGATATATAAATTGCCGAAAATTAAGCACTAATGTTAAATTTAAGTTTAACTTAAGTTCGCATAAAACGAATTAAAAGGTGGTCTCAAGAGGTAAATTTGCCAGCGAATTTTTTGTGCCTATAATAATATATATTCCACCAACCAAGTACATGCAAGCATTGGCATACTGTCCTCAGAACCTTAGAAATCGCTGGAGTATTTACAAATATGCTTTACTGTACAGCCTACTAATTTCATCTACAAGCAAATATCGTACACATACGTTATATTAACTTATGTTTGTCCCACATGCATAATGTGTACGACCAAAAATTAATATAAGCAACGAACCACCTTTGTTACTTACCCTAAAAAACAAACCACCTTTGTTTGTGGACTTTAATTTATTTAATCATTCGAGAAATCTACCATTTAGAAGTATGTATCTCAATTTTTTTTCTTTTTTTTGGAGCTAAAGCTACAAGTTTGACATCTGTTAAAAGTGGTGCAATTGGAGCCTTTTATTTTTGTCAAGCATTCCAACTTAGTCGAGCGAATTCTCCATTAAGATAAGTATTTAAGACATACTACTACCTTCTTAGTAATTTGAAGATTAGGAATTTGTGTAAATTGAAGTGATTAAATACAGTAAGTTTCTTTTAAAATAATGAATGATTGACGGTTGGTATCAATAGAGCTGAAAATGAGGGTGATTGGCTTTATTCTTGTGCTTATTGCTTATATCTTTGCGTTATTTTTCTCTTTAGGTGGAATAGAGGCATTGTATTAACAACTAAAGAGCTGATTAAAGTGCTCAATTACAAAAATTTGGCACTTGGCTAAAAGAAAGTCCACAAGGAGTTTTATAGTCTCTAAAATAAGCATAATTATAAATATTATTAAGCCAAAGATTCATCATAGCCACTAATGGTAGCTTAAAAAAAAAAAAGCATAAACAAACTCTTTTCCTTCTCTTGGTGCCCATGTGGTTTGCCACTGCATTTAGCTCCTTGGGGTTTAGTTCAATCTTGAGGTCATTTAACATCCTCACCTTTTCCTTGTAAGTCATTAAAATGTTATCAAATTTACTTTTGCAATTGATATTGTTCTTTAGTACTGCAATTGCCATAGAAAAATGATGTTTACTTCAAACTTTTTACATCCCATGTTGATACAATACTCAACCCCCCAAATATAATTCACAAAGTTTAGTGGTTAGAATATCTAGCTTTTCTAACTTCCTGCTAAAACCCATAATCTAGTGCCCTAATTCATCTCCATCCCACTTTCTAAATTGTGACATAGCTTAAAGGTTGAATTATAAATCCATATGTATTCATCTTCACCCAACCAAATCTTAGTGGCTACCAATTCAACCTACCTTTTAGACCCTATGCAATTATTTAGTATGACTTATAAAAGTTTGAAATTCTTTCATTTTGACCTTTGTTTATTTAGATGAGTTGGATTTATAAAAGATTTGTTGAAAAGCCTATCATTTCTATGATAGCAAAGAAGAAAGCATTTGTTGGTTATATTTTGTTTAACCAAATAATATCTCCAATTTAATGAAAGCCAAAGATCACAAGTAAAATCTAAAAAGCATGAAATACTTTTCAAACAAAAATTTATAATCAGTCTCCACACACCTACTCCCCCTTGTATTACTATTTTAAAATGGACTTTAGATGTAATTTGTAACAAGTGTTAAATTTTAGTCGCTTATGAGAAAAACCTAATTGTATCTCTCCTTACTTTCATGTCAATCATATCCCATAATGACTTCCTTCTAGCCATTTTCTTTTTACCAAGTCTTTTTTCATACCTTTTTACACACTCACATGAGTTTGCTCGGATAGTATTTGAGATTGAACACAATAAGTTTTTTATCTCTATTATATAACTCATGTTACATCTTGAAACTCACATTGTGCTCGGTTTACTGGAATGAAATAAAATTATAAAGGTATTTGGTTTTGTAGAATGTAATAAGGTTAGAAAAAAAATATCCATAGGTGTTATTTAATAATTTTGTAATCGGTGATATTTTTGGAATAAAAGTTACGCTCCATAATGATGTAGCAATTTCTTTAGTGAAGGGAAGAAATAGGATTTTCTTATCTATTATACATTATAAGGAATTATGGTATAGCTTTTACAAATCAAATAAGAAAATAGCTATTCCATAAGTAATAAAATACATGGAGTAACAATTCTATTCCATGAACTAAACTCAAGAGTGCAACAACTTCGCCACATATTCATACTATAATATGAGCATGCAATGCTAAAAGCACAACTATTATCTACAAACTCGAAATAACATAATTTTATAAACTCTTAAATAGAAGGTAACATTACATAATTCAAAGAAAATGATGAGAGCTCAAATCAAGCTAACCACAATAAATATTTTACATCAATAGAAAATAACTATATCTTTGACTAGTAACTGTCATAATCACATCTTCCAATCTAATCATTAGTATGCTCCAATTTACTATCGTTTAATCCACTCTCATAAAACAAGTTACAACTTAAGTCATCATAAGGGTCCTTGTAGATCTTAAATATGCAACCTAGAAATGGGGAGGGGGAGTTGATTGTCTTGAAAATCAAGTTCAACTTTTCAAATTATCACCTTTCAAAAATTGTATTGCATAAGCACATTAAAATACTCAAAGTTTAAGCATAATTGCTCAAAAGTACTTGCTTGAATATGCAAGTCAAGTATGAGGAACGATAATTGATAACAGTAAAGTGAATAATGAGAGAAGGGTAAGAGAGATTAAGCTTAGATATATAGAGTTTCAGCTTTTTACTTACGTCTTCTCTACTAGCATTATCAATTTAACTGCTACAAGTCTATTGTGTCTTTTCAAGGTCAACTACAAGTAAACCTTGTAATCAAAACAACTCCAAGAGCACCTAGTAGAAACTATGGTTCTTGTTTCCTTCATGGTTTCCTCTAACCTTAACCCACTTCTCATAGAATCCCTTCATTCATTGAACTAGTGTTGGAATCAAAATCTCCAATTACAATAGAAAAACTTAGTATAACAAACTATCGACACTCAAGAAACTTGATTTGAAAAGATTACAACAGAAACACCAATAATTGAAAATTTCCTAAGAGCTTTACTAGTAGAATCTCGAAATTCTAAATGTCTCTCAACAAGTTTTGCTAACAAATGTCAATTACACCTTCTTAAACTTCATCTTCATCATATAGAGGTTGAGCTTCATTCAAACAAGGAAAGATGCACTAATACTACAATATAAAGATGATTTTTGTAACATTTAGAAATTTTGATTTTTAGTGACCTACAGTTAAATATAATGTTCATGGAAACCTCTTTGATGTGTAAAAGATTTTCTCATTTAATATAATAAATTCTTTTGAGAGGGATTTTAAAAATATTTTGAAAATAGCTCTTCCTTATAGAGATAATCTTTTATAGAAGCCGACAAAACCATTTTCCATATAATAGATCTTCACTTACCAAGCTCATTTAAAAACATTTTGACTTTCCTTATATTAGAGAGGTTCCTTATAAAAACACTTGTAAATAATTAACATTCTAGCTAAATCAATTACTCTCATAGAAAAAAAATATAAAAGAAAATACTCTTTATAAGATCAAGATTAATCTAAAAAATTAGTCATGGCGAATTTATAAAATTTACTCCATTTTTGTTTATGCAAATATTGATACAATATTAAAGTAAATAAGTTAAATGATGAATCTTAATTTTAACAGCTTCAAATGATGTGAGATCATTAGTAATTACTAGGTATTGTAACTAGATCTACTTGATTCTCTTAGGTAGCTTCTAGCTTCTTCTTTTTTATCAACACTTGAAAACTCTTATTATCACAATAATATACTTCATTAATAACCAGGTTAATTATAATCGTGATAAAAAATTGCACTAGTATCTAAAATATGAAACCCCTGCACTGGTTATTAACAACACCTAATACATTAGCCTTTAAAAACCAAACACAAATGTCATGTAAAAAATCACCTACATACTTACGTCTAAATGCGTCAAACATTAATTTAATTATCTTATTTTAGGTGTAGCAAATAACAAAACCTTGATGTCCTAAGACTTGGAAAAGCTAAGACTCCTCAGTAGACATATATTATAAACATCTATTAAATCTTAAATTTGCCTCATCCCTGAGTCTCAATTGGTGTCAACTGCTAATGTAACTGGTCTAACATAACCATTACAATGTTGTCTCATTCCCATTGTGACCCAGTTGCCATTTCTTCTTAAAGGACCAACCCATATTAGAATAACTAGTTAGTCCATAATTGAGTTACCTACACATGGTGATTTAGCATCTACTACTAAGCATCACACTAGCCTAGATTATTGCCCCAAATGACACCACAATTACCAATTTGTGAGCATTGCTTCTGATATCCTAGTACTCCTCACATAGGTGCAAGCATATATAGCAAAACAATTTTAAGGGTTTTGATAATTTTAAGTTCATTTCACTCTCATAATTAACATAACATATTATGTACCTAGTGTCCACTAAATGCTTTTAGGGTAATTGATTAGATGCTCCTAAAGTGAAATGTATAGCAACTTGTTAAAATCTTAGTCAAGCTTAACAGATTAAATTCCTAGGATACTACTAATTTATGTTGCTTAAGGGATTAATCCAATTGAAATTACATCATTGGAGTCTCACCAAAACTCAACTATGTTGACCCCATTTAAAAAATCATTGAATCATGTTTGCAGGGAAAAAATTCGATCCATCACATTTAAATTCTATCGGTCGAATTTGGAATTTGATCAACCTACATGAATTTTGGTCAATCAAAATTCCTTCTCTAGAGTTAGTCGACTTAAATCATTTTCTATCGGCCAAATTAGTAAATTTTTTGACTGTTTTTCCTAGTTCTTACCACTTCCTATCCTTCCTTCTTAATTTAACCCTTTATCTTTTTTAATCCATATTAATCACAGTCTCAATCAATTCAAACCCTCAACTTCATACTTTAGTTAAAACAATTTTGATAAAGCCATGCTTTTACAAGCCTAATCAAACTTCTACAACCACAAATTAACAATAACCACATCCTAATCACTAACTATTAAACAAAATTAAAGTAAATCCTAATAATGATAAAACCCTAATTCTTATGCTAATTCTTGCATCTTGATCAATTCCTACAATTACAATCAAGAGGAAAAACTGATAATAAAAGAAATAAGATTATCACCTCATATAACCTTTTTTTTTTTGTTCATTTTGTCTTTATTCTCATCTTTTGCTTCATTTCTTGGCTTACTTGAAGTGTTTGGGATATAACCTAGCCCAAACGTCCTAACTTGCTCCTTGCTTTTGCTTATTTATGAGGGATTATCACTTGGCCCATTAGCCATATAGACATAAATGATTTGGAGCCTTTGCTCATTAGATTATTTAGTGCCTAGCAATCTCTTTAGAGGTTACATAACGTTGTTCTCTTTATAGTGAAATCTTAATTATGCCTCCACGTTATTTTCATTTAATAGCCATTCTCTATTCATACCTTATTCCACATAGTGATGTAAGTGCAACCATATTCATTTGCTTGACATAGAGTATCCATGCCATTAGTATTGATTGGTATTACTTTTAGAATTTAACAAATTTCAAAGAGATAAATTTATAGCTTTTCAATTTTTAGTAGTTTAGGTTATAAATGAATTAAATGGGATCAAATATATTGAGCTTTGAGCTTGGGTCAAAAATTCAAAACTAAAGTTTAACTAACTTGAATGTTTTAGCTTGAGTTAGGTCAACTAAGACATCATTAAGCTTGATTATTTAAAAAGTCTTATATTGCTTTTAATTCAAGCCAAACCTCTAACTTGATTTGACTTTAATAAAACTTGATATAAATTTAAGTTCAGTTCAAATCAGATTTGAGAACTGATTGAGCCAAATAAATTGAAACTTAAACTTTGTTCTATTATAATCTAATCACATTCTAAGGCAATGTAAATTGAGTTTGAGCAAATGATTGAAACTCAATAAAGTATTTAAAATATATGCCATAAGAATGATTGAACACAAACTAAGGCATTATCTCATAATACTTCTTCCCCATTCAATAGCGGACATAATGAATTGAAATTAATTTTATAAGTCCAATAGAGACGGCCAAGTTGAGGAGAGCAATACAAGGGATATGCACATAAGATTACCTAACAAATCCCATCCTAAACTCTCACTATCATATCTTCTTCAATTGATTAGCTTAGACCACCCTATTTTACCCTACTATTAGAGATTAATGATTGCATCATTCTTTAACTACATATTTTAAAATACGTTTCCATCCGTCATTCCATTTAGGGTATAACTTAAACTTTTCAATTCCTTTGAGAGATCAACTTTTGACCTTTGTGTGAAAGGCCTTAGAGATCTACATCAACTCGGTGCTAAATCAATCACGACAATCAATTTTCCTAATTTTTCGTCAAAGGAATGATGGCAACGATTTGTTTAAAAATCTTTTTCTTTTGGGCCAAACATTCCTTTAGTGATTGAAGTAACTATAACATGGGAAATAGACACTTAGGATCTGAAGTCAATGGATTAAGAGATTTCAATTTCAGTTTCCTTCGCTGCCCACATTTCCATTGTTTTTATATAAGCGTGTTTTACTCCGAGACTATCTTGCAAAATCTCACCGATGATTTTGCAAAGATACGTCTCAAGATTTGCTTGTAGTGATAAAAGATTTGGAGATATTCTTTCCATTAATGAAGAAATTTTATAAATCTTTCTTTTCTATACATTCTGCATCATTATGAATAAGAAAAAAAGAAGTGCAATTTGTATATTCATGAAATCTCATAAAAATGAAATCCACTATTTTTCCTCAACTAAATATCAAATTAATATATCCTATGAGGAGATATATGTTGATGCCATTTAACTAGAATGGCTTTGACCAATCAAACTCAATTTGTATACATGTACAACAAAGATACATCTAGAGTGCAATTTGCATATTGTGTATTGATTGGGATATAAATACCATCACTACAACATCATCATAAATTTAATAGTACCATTTTTAACTCCACACCTAACTACGTACCGATATTATTATTGTCATCATAGCCACTATTACACCGTTGTCTTAGTAGAAGTGAATTGGTAGTGATGATGGCGGCATGTTTGTTTGAGTTTGGAGTAGTAGGGGGATAGCAAGAGTAGGAAGGCTGCGTTGGTTGTGTATGGAATTTTTAAGGTGGCCATGGCGAAGTTATGGTGACCAATATGGTACTGTAACGTTTAGATTTGTCGTATACGATAGTAGGATTTTTTTTTTTTTTTTTCAGTACTCAAGTCTCTTTAATTTACAAGGTATAACTTGCTTTCTTCTATCTAATATCTTAAAATGTCATAAGCCTAATGCGATACTATGGGCTTGTATTAATGTATATGGAACAGATTTTTGCACATCCATACTTATTATATGCAACACCTTGTAAAAATAAAAAATTAATAGTATAAATGTGCAAATATCACGTTAGGATATGTAAATATCACATGTATTTATATTCTTTTGCCCATAGAAAAAACTAGATAGGGGTGAGTATATCTATTGTTTGGGTAAGGTTGTTACCTTATTCTATATGTTATCTTATAAGTATATGTTCTAAAAATTTAGTAGAATCTAGTCCTTAATTTTTTGGAATTATCTTGAGACTTGTATCATATAAAATTTATAGGCTCTACAGAATTTAATGAAAGTTATTAATTTTTTTTAGCTTTTTTCCATTTAAAATATTATTGTTATTTGTATCCAAAATTATGACATTGAAATTGGAAGCCAATATTGTTCTTAAATACAAATTACTAACAATGCACACATAATATGTTTAATAAAAAAATGAAATAAAAATAATATGCAATATAAATAAGCCATCTACCAACTTAAATTGGTGATGTGATATGGGACTATTTAATTGCAACAATATTGATCTAAAATAATGGATTATAAGTAAAACCAACTTAATTAGTTGGATTTTCTCAATGTTTGTCAAATTTATTTACTTGTATTAGTAGTATTCTATATATGGATACATGATGGCTTACACATAATTATAAAGCACCCTTTAATACCAATATGTGATATAGATGTCATTTATCATAGATATGTGATTTTATGGGGGCATAAGGTTACAATTTGTATTTTATCCTTTAGGGATATAGATACTAAAAGTTTGGAATCTGAATATATGTTGTGACATATTGCATAAATCTTAAAATCTATCGAACTGTATAAGATTCAACGGTTTTAAAAATTTGATTTATTTGTACACTTATGTTTGGATACCGGATTCTAGCAACGTGAAAACAAAACTCTTGTAACTTGGACAACGAATTCTGGCAATGTAAAACAAGATGCGCAGCTCTTATGAATGGTTCCGTCATACTCAGTTGATGGAAAATAAGGAAGAAGAGGAAGAAAGGAAAGCACGACAAGCAAAAGAAACAAGAAAATTTGTCTGTGATTGCATACAATGCAGCATATCTTCCACATGTAGTTACTATCATCTAGCAGAGAATAACTCAAAGACCAGCTTTCGTCCACGCAATCAAAGGTGTGATAGATCCTACTAGTACACTGAGCTCTTCGCTGTCTTTTATGGGCATTGTGTGCTGTTCCTTTGCCATGTCTAATCATGTTACACCACTTGTCAGCCAATCATTTACGTTTCTGGCTGTTTTGTCCTGATCCTTAGGCCCTGTCGTCGTCGTTACATCAATTTTCATTCCTTTGCTTTAATTTTCCGATCGCCATTCCACCACTTATAACCAACTTTTTGGTTTCTACACGCTTTCAAAAATTCGGATCCTTGGAAATGGACCTTACTTCTATTTTTTTTTAAAAAAAGAAATATATTTGAAATCTTGAATGTTTATAACAAAATTTAATTGAATTGTTTATATTATAATTGAGTTATTTAAATGTTTATAGCAAAATTTAATTGAATTATTTATATTTTAATTGAACTGTTTAATTTTTTCCCACACATTTGATGATAAATAATTTGGCTCATAGTATATTGTTTTCAATGGAATTGAGTATTTGAACTTATATAGGCCAAAACCTGATGAAGTCTATATTATTTGGCTAGATTTTGTAATACTCATTAGAATTATCTACTATGTTTAAATTTTAAATTCTTGAAATGGCTTTTTACAAAATACAATATTGGGCATGGTTTTAACTTTCCTTCAAAATCACAAAAGCTTAATGTCATAACTCTAAAATTTTATTACTTTACAATAGACATCTATTGTGTTAAGTATTAATAATAACAATAATAATTTTCAATAAATTGGATTATATGTTTGTAAATAATCATTTTGATAATTGGGCTTTTGGTCCAATTTAATATCATGAATTGGTTTTTTGAGCTATTGATAATGTTAAGGAAACCAAGCCTAATTAAACATGTCATAAGAAGTTTTAGCTTAATAGACTTAAAATAGAGATCTTTAAATCAAAATTTTTACCCTTAACTTTACTGATTTATCTCATGCACGACAATAGACTAAAAAGTTGTCTTTTTTTAGCTCATTTGAGCCTTGTTTGGTTTTCATAGATTTTAAGAAGGGTTAAATAAGCCTAGGCTTATTTATAATAGAAATAGACTTCTTTTAATTCTTATGACTCTTTAGGCTATCTAAGCTCATATCTAAACCCACGAAGACTAAAGGAAAAAAAGAAAGATTTAATGACAACCGTTATATCCTCAAAATAATCACTTGTAATGCTTGATCTAGATATGAACACTAGCTTTTTAATAGGATTGACCAAATTTAATTCCCTACATATTGTAACACATAATATAGTTGACAATATATATATATATATATAGGTTTTGTTTAGAGGTCATAGAATCTTATGCAATAAAACATAAATTCTTGGTCCAAACTTTTGAAACCTGCTCATATAAAATGTGGTAGAAGAAATGGCTTAATGTTTTACGACCTAGTAGATGGTCACTCCTAATTTCAGACATGGTTTTAAGTGTATGAACGATTAATCACCGATCGATGACTATCTTGATAGCATTATTAATATTATTCCAATTTGTTCTTTCCACAAAATGATTGGATCAAATTAGTTTGATTAATCTAATAATATGGAAAATCCATTCAATTGGTAGTTTAAGTAATTGTCCAACCCAAAATGATTTGTAAGTTATCAAAGTCGAACTAAATCAATTCCATTGCTTAAAATAAAGTGTTCCAGTCCAAGAATATAAAGTTGATATATTAGAATCTCTGATCTGCCTTCTAATCATAGATAGAAAAATTATACACCAAATGATGAACATAAAAATAAACTTCAAATCTATAATGAAATTATATAATAATTCAAGTATAGGATGAGCATTATATAATAAGATAGATATGGTCAATGTCAAGCATCTAATTATACAAGTTATATTTTGATAGCGTAGCAGGTAAATACTCATTATGATATTGACGTGATGTCGTTTTCCTCTTTTTCCCTCTAGTGCAGATTAATCAAAATTCCTTTGGTACAAGCAAATGTTTTTCCCTCGGTATTTCTTTGTACAACAGTTGTCAAACCAAATGCCGCGTTTGGTACAAACATAAAACAAAACAGAAAATATAAACTACCTTACATCTTCCTACATGTACCATTGACGACCATTCATTTATGCCGGAGAGTAAAACAAATGTGTTGTCGTTATGAGTGATCAACATCCAATTTTCCATCAATTAGCAGTAATAATGACCATTCTACCTCTCCTCAGCTGGAGTCAAACTTTTTTGCCTACGACTAGGGATAGTGAAATGGATTGGCATAGTCAATATAACGTTAAAAAATTGTAAAATAAATTGTGAGAATAAAAATATAATTATTTTTCTAGGAGATATTAATAACAAAATTGCAACGAAAAATATAAAAAAAAATTGCCCAAATATTTCCCGAGAACATTATAGAAAAATAATAATATACTTTAAGAATGGTGAAAATAAAGCAAAAAACAATAATACATATAAATAATAAAAACAAATTAGATCAACGAAGATATGCGAAGGTATATAGAATAATTAAAAAAAAAAAAGTAGAGTGCATAATTATATTTGGAATCCCCCCCACAAAAATAATAATAATAATAATAATTTTCCACAATAAAGAAGCCTTACGGCCAAACTTCATATTCTCAGACTTTTATTGTGTGTATCAAGCCGTAACCTCTATTTTTTCCCTCGATAATAATAAAATCTTCTCTTATTTCCAATAATGTTCAAGTGTCCGTTAGTATATTTATAAGTGAGATTTATTTTGAAGACCCAAGTCGCAAAATTGGTAATATATATACTCACAAGGATTATTTAAGACACCAATCTCATAAAAGACTTATATTCACAAGGTTTGACAAAATTCTATCACAAGCTCTGCTATTTTGTTCATACGCAAGTTCTACGGCTACCTCTGGAAAGTCTCTCAAGAAATCTAAGCATGCAGATTCACTGGATTTTTTTTTTCTTTTTTGAAATCTAAGATAGTGTTTTTTCGAAAATTATATAAAAGAATTTTGAAAAGAAATAATTAGATTTCTTATAGTTTCGTTTCAATATGGAACAAATCCTTAAAATTTACTTCCTAATATATAATAAGACTTCTTTTCACAAAAATAGTGTTTAAATTGAATAAATAATTTTATAAATTGACTAGTGATAATATAGCTCAGTAGCATGAATACCAAACTTTCAATAAGATGAACTAAATTTATTTCCTCCTCACTTAATTGTTTAACGGTAGTTGGCCCAAAACAATTTTCTAAATTGCAGCTGGACATTTATCAAAAACGAAGTTGATATTTTATCCTATGATCATTTTGGTATAGCAAAAGCACAAATCAAATCAATTTTGAAAGGCAACTAGTTTTCGAATTAATACAATAAATGGACGGATTCTACACATATTTTGCATCGGATTATCCGACCATTACTAAAGAAGATTCCCCTAATTGATATGAATAAAATCTATGTAAGAAGACAATCAAAACTCTTTTAATATATAACAAGGGGGACATGCATGCGAACTAGTACGATGTACGAAGCCTATAAGTAAAGCTTTCGAGTCTTGGTTGCGGCAAAATTCGAAGACAACATTGTGAAGTATCAAGAAGCAGCTATGTTTCTTTGAGCAAGATATTTAGAGTCACATTTCAAATCTTTATAGATATTACTCTCTTTTGTACATTTCTTTATTTTATACTACTATTGATATGCTTGCCAAACTAAGGGAAAACTTCTATGTGGAATTGAAAGATAATATCTTCTATAAGCTATCGGAGATTTTGTAACTTTTATACGGTATTAGAGGAAATTAATTTCTACGTGGCATCAAAATGGATCGTAACTTCTAAGGAATCTTTAAATAGTGTATGATATTTGGTTGGGTGTAGAACTAGAAGAAAGGAAAATAGATAAGGACGGTCGAAAATTTTCATATATCTTTGTATTATCTTCTTATTCTTACTCTCTTTACTTTTTGCAGAATTTACTATTGTATTCAGCTTCGATGTGCACTTATCCTTGGATCCTTGACATAAAATGCAAATAAGATAAAAAAAAAAAAGGTTAAGTTTTTAAGCTTACTAAAATATACTTAAACCACTTTAAAATTTTGCTTCCTTTTTGCCTTTTAGTGTTTCTATGGTGGTATATGCTTCTTTATTAGTGTCATCCTTAAAGGACTTGTGTTCTTCTTCGAACTTCTAATAGATTAGCCAAAATACTAAGTTTGTTTAATTTTCATTTCATTAATCTTATTAGTAACTAACGTTATGGATTAGCACCTACGCTTTCTATTCTTTTTTATACAACCCCAACTTCTTTTGTAACTTCTTCTTTAAATCTTTGTCTATACTCTCGAGTCACGGGTTGATAGGTTATGATTGTAGTCCTTCTTTTAGTTATGTTTTTTTGCTAAGTAATGGATATCCATATCTCCAGTATATCTCGGTTGATTGCACTCATAGCATGTTGGTTCTTCTTTAGATCTCCTGAGTGCTTATAGATACTCCATTCGGTACCCTCTTCAGATATCTTACCATCTGTCTCGTTGCATGAAATGTAAATTCCTTTTTGTTATCAAAATTTCTAAACTTTCAAGAGATTTTAGCTGTATCTTGTCTTCTTTTTCAAAGGTTTAACATCCTTCGCTTTTAATGTAATGTTTCTCTTACAATTTCATCTCATTCTTTTTTCAGTTTCATATATCATCAAAGAGGGTTACGGATTTTCGAGGGAAAAGGCATTAAGACCATTCTTTTTGCATCCCAAGAACGTGGAAAATATCCCAAAATTTTCATAACGGTTTCTTCATCATTAAATGCCTTTCCCCTAGATATCTTAGTCATTAGCAATGTCAATTAATCAATCATATATTTATTGTATCTTCTCTCAACATAGCTCATTTTAAATATTTCATAATCTTGAAAATAGTATAGTGATCTTGCTTTCTTTTACACTTAAGTCACCCTTTGATCAAGTAAAAAATTTTATAATTTGGTTCGATCACTGTCTCCAAGCTCTAGGGGCAGCATGATGAGACCTGTGGCCTTGGTAGGCTAGTTTTTGAAGATAATATTTATGAAGCTTTTGTTGTCAACTAGGACCTTGTGCACTTCATAGTACACAATTCAAGCTCGAATCACCAAAGCATCATTGTGAGGAGTGATTACCCCATTGAGGTCTTTATCAGAGAAGCAGATAAAGGAATCAATTTTAAACCTATTGTTGTAGAGGCTAAAGATTTGCTGAAAGTGACAAGATCTAGCATAAACTTTATGCTAGGAGGCCTAGTGTTTGCCAACGACTGACCTTCCTACTATTGTGTAAATGATCCCATTGGTTTTACTTTAATCCACACCTAAAGGCTTAGCATATTGGTCTCTTGGATGACTGCACTTGTTTTTGCTATCCCCTTCAGTAATGCTTTCTTTCTGATAGCCCCATCGGATCAAGTTTTCCAGGGCATTCTTCAATTGGAGGCAATTGTTAGTATGATGTCCCCTTTCCTTATTGAAGGGGCAATATTTGTTAGGATCCCTTCTTGTTGAGCTCTCCCATATCTTTTTAGGTCAAGGGAGGATTCCTCTATCTTTGACCTCCATTAGCACCTCACCTTAGGGTTTGATGAGGAAGGTATGCTACTAAAAAAAAAGGGATTGGCCACTTGTGTGAGGATCCACAATCATTTGTTTGATTGAACCGACCTTTCCCATGGTGAGGATTGATCTTATCCCTTATGAACGACCTATCATGTGGTGGCTTTATGTTGGAGCCAAGGGTTTGGTTTGTAGGTTGAGCTATAGCAATCGTGTCTTCATGATTGATGTACTTGGCTACCTTCTCGTAAAATTTCTAGAAAGTTAGGGGGTGATTGTTCATAGTTAAGATGCTCATTTAGGTTGGAGGTGCCACCATAAAACTCCAACTATGGTATCTTGATGCCTTAAGGCAGGGTCTTCTCATGGATTTCCTTAGAGAAGGGGGATTGCTCCAAATTGAACGAATCCTTGGGATCTATCTACTTACTTTCCTTAATATCAACACGCTTCTTAATGAGGTTTTCAATCTCCTTGATGGGTGTGTTTCTTAACACCTATTGGGAATGTGTTTTAGAGGGCTGGACCACCTTGTCTAGTAGCATGTGCTCCCGAAAGCACTAGGTCTAAATGGGGGAGTGCTCCCTTCTAGGTGGGGACTAGGAGCTCTTGCTATGAGAGAGCTACTCACGATCCTCGACCTCCTCCTTATCATCTAGCCATTCATGTGTGTTTTGTGCTTGCCAAAGTTGTTGGACCTCATTGTTGAGGTTGTTATTATCTACCTAGGGCTCGTTTATGTGCTGTTCCAAGTGATTAAACTACTCTAAAAGCTAAATGTAATCCACAGGTTGAGGCATCAACTAGTTGATTTCAAAGGGTCCATGAGTCTGAAGTTGGAGGTTAGTTCTTACACTACAAGGCATTGTATGTGGAGGTATGTAGGGTGTTAGGCCCATGATGGGCACCAAAATGTTAACACATAACTTTTGCTTCCTATATGTTTAGTCTAGCTCCCTTGTGGTACTTAAGTCTTGGGGGATGATAAGTGTTTAATTACACTTGTATATTATTGATTTTTATAGTGCCTTTATAGATTTTTTGTGTGTTTTTTTTAATGATTTTGATAATTATTTGCATTACATTTTGGTTTTAAGCATTGATGAGTTAGTTTAGACTAAAAGGAATGAATTCACATTGGTGAGTTAGTTTGGACTAAAAGGAGTGAATTCCAACAAGTTCTAGGTAATTTAGAGTTGAGATGAGGAAGATACGAAGCTTGAAGGAAGAACATGATCACAAACATGATCGTATTAGTGATGTGTATCTCTCGTAAAACAATTCCTAAAGAAACATGCCTATGTTTGGTACCTATATAGGAGTATACGACTATGTTGAGGTTGTGTTGGACTTGTGTTCCTCTCATATTATGTTATTTATTGAAGAGTTAAAGTAAAAAAGATATACGAGGGAAGCACACACCTATGTTGAAGGTGTGTTGAGCATATTTAGTTTTGAAAATTGAAAATATAAAAGGATTTGAAGGCCAAACTTAGGAGATCACTTTTCATTCATGTAAGAGAGACTTTTAGGGCTTTAAAAGGTAGGAAAAGTGAAATTCTTCCGATCAAGAGTGCAAGGATTAAAAAGGGTTTTCTCATCATGTTTTGTTTTCAATTTGTTTTAATGATCTTTTAAACATGATGATAGCTTGATTTTTTTTGTATCTCAATATTGAGGAATGATAAGTGTTAAAAAAAACTTATGATTATTTGATTGTGATGTTACAATTAATTTACTTATATTTTGATTTAGGTCCTTAAAAGTAGCTTTGAATTAGAAGAAACAAAGTCATGCAAGTTCTACACGAATTGTTGTAGAAATGAACAAGTTGCAGGATTTGGAAGGATTGACATGATCACTAACTTGCTCATGTTGGTGTCGTATACTGCTTATAGAAAAAAGCAAGTTAAAGTACCTAGATACATAATTGTCCTAAGTGATTGTGTAGAAGTACACAAGCATGTGCACAATTGTGTAGAAGACCATGTTGTCAGACAAATTTTAATATATGTTGAAGATTAATTTCTAAGAGTTATACAAGTAAATATACGGTTGTGTTGAGGCCGTATCACAAAGATATTACTTTCCTATTCAATCATAGTTGAAGAAGATATACTTTCTTGGTTTTCAAACAATAGTGAAGATGCAATTTCTTGCCCGATAAAGTCTAATTTTCTAGTTCATGGAGACTCAATTCCCATTATAGGAAGATATAACTTTCCTAGTTGGGAGGCACTTGATCATTATAGAAAGAGTACAGAGTCCAAGCAACAGAGGTATAGAGAATTTTAGAGTTTGTTGAGATTATTAAGGTGTAGGACTATAGTTTAGAGATTTTCTTTAAGTTTTATAATGTTCTTGTTGTTTTGTCATTATGATGTGCTATTCTTATATTGTTGATTTTGTTTTCATAATTTTTTTAGCAACTTGTCTTTTAGGATCGCAGAGCATTCTTCATTAAGAGTAGCTATTGAGATCTCCAATTTCCTTTTGTTTAAGAGCAAGTCTTATAAAAATTTTTACTTTGAAATTTGTGATAAGACCTCAACAAAAGGTAAATTAATGTTTTGCTAAGTAGACTGAATGGACCTCTATATACTCATATGGCACATCATGTACATAAGGTTGGATGTTTCTTCCTCAAAGGTGGTGGATGAGTAAGCTGGCAGTGGTGATATGTCTTGCTCTTCCTCTTTGGCTGCTACTATTGGGGCAAAAGGGGTATCCCAAGGAACAATCCCTATGGCCAGTAATGACTCAATCCGTATTAGGGTCATTTGGCATGCTAGCTACATGGGTGGTATTCTTTAGAATATGCCTATCTACTTTATCAATCTTGTGATATACGGGCTAACACTGATGGAACCAACCCATGCATCATGTGATTGATGTCTAATGAAAATGATATTGGTCTATCCTATTATCCTAAAACCTATAGACAAATACATCTATTAATTTTATATATAGTGAATAATAATATCAAATATCAATCCCATAAGAACAATGATTACTAATAATTACCTTTTCTTCTATTATTTAATTGATAAAATTGAATAAGAAAATTAGCAAGTGAATTAAGAAAATAAAAAACTATGAAAACATACCTAAATATTGAATCATCTTAAAATTACTAATGCAATTAACTAATTATTATTTGATTTCATTATTATATTCTTAGACCATGAGAATTCTTAAATTAAACTAAAAGCTCTCTCAAAACTACTAATTCTTAATTCTATGTTAATTAATTGGGATTCATTTCTAATTAAAACCTCTAAAATTGCATTACTTTCAATATGTGAATTCCACTATTAGGTTTGACTATAATCCGGAAGATTTATGACGTCTTATCTCTAGAATTGCATGTAACTCTTTTCAAATACATGATCTCTTGATCTCTATATTTAAAATCAAATTTCAAACTAATATACTAACAATATAAATTTGAAAACATTAAAGTACACATAATTGAATTACATGAATATTAATAATTTCATTGAATAATAAATTAGAAATTACTTTTTCATTTTAAGGTTTATCATACCTGAGTACAAGAGAAAATTAAACTAGCTTCATATTGAAATTAACAGCAAAAGTGTAAAAACAAAGTATAAAGAGAAATATAAAAAATTCAATAGCAACAATGAAGTAAAATTCTATCAATTCTCTAATCCTAACACTAAAATTCTATATCTTTAAAGCTTGGACTCCGTTCCTTTTATATTGAGCAAATGCTTCACATTTAAAAAAGTTGTAGTTTCCTATAGTTGAATCATAATCTTTGTAATTGAGGAAAATAAACTTTATTAGATAAGAAATTGCATCTATATGGATTAGGAAACTTGGCTTCAACAAAAAGTAAATTAAATCTTTTGGATTAATCACACTTCAGGAAGGCAATCATGAGCTTTTGCAATTGTTTTGGAAAGTAATATCTTCATGTGAATAGCACAGTTGTACAAATACCCGTATAACTCTCATCTTGAAATTTTTTTGAAAATATTTAAAAATAAACCTCAACACAACCTTAGACACCACATGTCTATACCCATGTACCCTTGTGCGGCTTCTAGCACAATCTTCCTTTAGGCTTTATAAGTTTATGTTCAACATGGCTTGCAACACGATTAAGTTGGAGACCAAGTCACCCATTCTTACTCTACAACTTCATCATCTTTTACTTTGATTCACATGAAAATTGTGCAAATAGAAAATGTTAGAAGTACATACCATGGCAAAGTTGTGCCCTCGCTTGCTTAATGTGTGTGCTAGTAGCTAGTGCAGGTATTGATGGGCTTGATTATGCAAGGCTAACACCTTGGATTTTTTGGGGGTCATAAGTCATTTCCTTATTGATTTGTTACCAGTAATTTCCTTCATTGATGCCTTGTGAAATGTTGGTCAAGAGTGCAGCATAAGCATCATTTCTAATGATCTCCTCATCATACAATCCCATCATCACCGAAAACCAAGTTGTGCTCATCTAGTACATGTCTCTATTCACCTTGAAATGGATGCCATTATTGATCCCCTAAGAGACATGATCTTTGTCCAAGGAAAATGTTATCATGAACTCCAGTGTGAGCTCCATGTACATCGACTCTTCTATCTCAAAAAGTCTATACCATCCCCTAAAACCAATAAGCTCACACACTTGATCATCTAGGCTTGCCCATTCCAATGCCTCCTAATCTATGTAGCATGCATGTTGAAACAACCTATCTTAGAGTTATTCGAAACACTTTTTGTGTGCTAGAGTATTGAATTGAAACATTAGTTGTTGGTGGGGGTAATAGGTTAGTTTTCATTCTTTATTGGTGTACTAGGGTTAACGGCATCAATCTGTTAGCTCTTCTTGGATGGTTGGTACATGCAATTCTTAGGCATGATGTCCCACAAGAATAACTTCACCACCCTTAGAATCGAATAATACATGTCAATAACAAAGTGTGTAGGAAATTATTAACATGAGACACAAGCACTAAAATCTAGCAAATCTACCTAAAAGCATGCATAAAATTAGATCTACTTACATGGGTTATATGTTAAAGTACTGACATTATAACATAAAGGAAGTTTTCACTAGGACTTATGCACGTTTTACATAGTTTATGAAAGTCAACCATCAATCATAGGAATATAATACCATAATAGGAAATATAACATAAAATTTGAGTTTTTATTCATTCTTATGATGAGTAACATACAAATACTATGTTCTAGCAATTGTGTGTGTATGAACATAAACTACTCTAAGTAAAAATACATAGATGCCCATGAAGAAATAAAGCAAGTAAAGAGAGAAACATACCTTGTCGGTGATGATGACAACCAAGAGAGTGCTAGATCATAAGAAAAAGTGTGAGAGGTGAGCATGGGAGAACCAATGTTAAGACCTTTTGTGTGTGGGAAAAGGTTTTTCAAAAAGACAAAATAAAGTAAAAGAGAGAGATAAGGGAAATAAAACTGGAATTTAAAGTGCAAGAACAACAACATAGGTCCCAACACGGTCATATAGATGCCCATGTTGCCTTTTGATAATATCAAGCATGTCAAATTTCTAGGTAACACGACCATCTGCATCATTGTGCACATGATTGCGTTACTTTCTATGCATGTTCATACTTACCTAGATTTAGGTCAACATGGGGGTCTACACGACCATGTAGACCCCCATGTAGGTCTTATACTTCATTCGTTTGATTTCCTTATTGCAGTGGCATAACTAAGTAGATGACTATGTATTTGGTTATGTATCTCTTATAGCAATTAAGTCCATTTCCTTCTTAAATTCAACAAGGCTATGTTGAGCGGCATGTGGATAACACGGCCATAGGCATGGTTGTGTAGATGGTCATGTTCTCCTCTATTTTAAAGTTCTCTTATTAACATATTTGTGCAAGTGGCTATGTGAGGGTACATGGAAGACTACACAGTTGTGCTGTTGATCATATATCTCTCAACAATTTCCATACTTAGCTAATTCTTACCCTATTTTTTACTCCTGCAAAACATAACTCTTTCCAACTGAAGCTAAGTGCAAAATAAACAATATAACCACAAATGACTAGGTGAAAACTAAATTAAAAGTGGAAACACAAAAAAAAAAAAACTAAAGTACACTTGGGTTGCCTCTCAAGAAGCGCTCTTGTTTAACATCATTAGCTCGATAGATGTTACCTCAATTACTATTCAATGGGATGGAGAGTAAACTCCTCTTGCATGCCTTAATTGAACTCACCACCTAGATAGGTCTTTAATCTTTGGCCATTGACTTTGAACATATCTTTCTTTGGGCATGTAACCTTGACTGCTCTATAAGGATAGATTTTTGTGATGTGAATGGCTTAGACCGCCTAGACTTAAGCTTACCAAGAAATAACCATAAGCAAGAATTATATAGCAACACTTGATCACCTTCCTGGAACTACTTATTTTGCTTTATCCTTTGATCGTGATATTGCTTCATCCATTCCTTATAAATTTTTAAGTTCTCATATGCTATTGTGTGCCACTCATTAAGCTCATTCAGTTAGACTTTCCTCTTCATAGCTACTAAATGAAGGTTAAAATACGTAAGTTTAAGAACCCAATAAACTTTCTATTCAATTTTGATGAGTAAGTGGCAAGCTTTCCTATACACTTGCCTATAAGATGTAGCAACTAAGAGATAGTTTTAAAGTCCCTATTAACTACTTTCAATTAGCCACTCATTAGAGGATGAAAAGGGGTAGCTATCCTATGAGTGACTCCATACTTTTTAAGAACTTTTTCAAACTGCATATTGTAAAATGTGTACCCCTATCACTAATTATTACCTTAAGTGTGCCAAATCATGAAAACAACTTTTTTTAGGAACCTAGTAACCACTCTAACATTGTTTGAGGCTAAAGCCTAAGCTTCAACCCACTTGGATACATAATTGATTGCTACTAGAATATATTTGTTGCCAAAAGAACTTGGGAAAGGCCCCATGAAACCAATACCTCAAATATCAAATACCTCACAAACAAGAATAAAGTTCTAGGGAATTTCATCTTGATGAGATATGTTACTTGCTCTTCAACAATTATCTCACAATTCAACATACATGTGATTTATCTTTAAATAGAGTTGGCCAATTAAAATTTGATTCTAAGACTTTTTGAGCTATCATATTGCATTAGGGTGTCCTTCAATTGGCCTTGCATGACAATGTTCCAAAATTTGCTATATTTTGGTATGGAAAACACACCTCTTGATAATCTGATTTGTACATACTAAAAACTGATATGGGTCTCTCAAAAGTAGTGTGAACACCCCATTTTTTCCCTAATAATCAATAATAATCATTTTTCAATTTTTTACATTTTTTTCTAATTTAGCAAAAATAGGAAAAACATTCAAAAAATAAAATAAATAGGAAAAATACATCAATTTTGGAAAATAATTATAGAAATAGTAATAAAAGGGATTAAATAATTTTTACAAATTTTTGGAATTTCAAAAAATACAAAAATAATAAAAAATCGCATTGCATATATGCAAATTGCGAAAATAGAAAAAACCGAGAATTGAGTCGGCTCTACTAGTTCCCATGTCTGCTCGAAAACGCACGAAAGGCTTGAGGTCCCGAGTTCGAATCCGTCTGCAAGCACTTTGTGCAATTTTTTTTGCTTTTGCCTCAAGCTGCCACGTGGCAGCGTATGATTGGCTAGGAAGAGTCACGCGCCTCACACGTGATCATCTCCTTCGCCCGAACAGACGAGAGAGGAAGCCGAAGCAGGTCCGATGGAGGTGGAATTGTTCGTTTTTTCTCAAATCTTTTGGATTACTGTTGATTTTAAGCCAATCCATCAGATAAATCACAGAAAATCAATGGATTGACATCAAATCTCCGAGATAAGGCTGAATCCAAAACAAAAAAAAGATGGGTTTAACCAAACGGCAGATTTGAGCTTATCTAGAGGGGCTTTTGAGCGTCTATAAATAGGAATCAAAGGGAGGAAGCAGAAGCAGGGATCAGAAGTGAGAAAAAGAGAGAAAAGGAGAGAAAATCGAATCTTCGCCGGAGTTCCCAAGCCGCGACCGCCGATCAAGCATCGAACCACCACCAGGAGGCGTTTTTGAAAAAATCCACAGCCACAACTGAGTTCCTTACCCCCGAAAACCTAGGAAACGACACCTCAACCTCCTTGAAAGGCCGCCGGAACGTCATCAACGAGCACCCCCAGCCGCCGTGATTGATCGACCCGACCCGACCATCCCACTTCGACTCGATTCGACCAGACAGACCTGACCCGCGCATCGACTCGGATCCAGGTAAGTAAGATTTTTCGATTTTTTTTGTATTTATTTAGTTATTTTATTTATTTTTTTGAATTTATTTATTTCTTTGTTATTTATAATTCAAAAATAGAAAAATATTAGAATGTAGATTAGTTTTGTTTTAGGATTTAATTTAGGATGAGTAATAGAAAATAAAAAAATAATAATAATAAATTATAAAAATATAAAATAAAAAAAATGATAAAGATATATTAGAAAAATGATAAATTTTAGATTTTTAGTTTAGGGTAGATAAATAATATAGGAGAAAATTTTTCAATAGAAATTAATAAAAGTTAATAAAAATTAATAAAAATTATAAAAAATTGATAACAATTATAAAAATTAATAAAAACTTATAATAATAGAGGTAAGTTGAAAAATAGGGAGATAATTTTTTTTTTATCACTTAGAAAAATCATTTTCTTAAATAAACCCAAAATTGGTTTTTTTTTTCCTTAAAATTATTATTTTTCAGAAAATCAAATGATCAAGCTTAGGCTTAGATTTTTCCAGAAAAAGTACTAAAATGATAAAAACGTAAACCAAAAGTAATTTCATAGTTAAAAATCACAAAAACATTAAAGTGTTTCAGGAAATGCGAACTACAGCCCGTTTGATCCTCAGTAGCAGGTACGTAGGCACCCATTTGGGGCAACTCTAAAAAGAATAAAAAATCATTTTCTTAGAATAACTTATTCAAAAACACAATAAAATGATAACAAAAAATAAAATAAAAGACATTAGAAAAATGTTTAGATTTTAGGAGAATAGGGTGGTAACCTTAAGGTTTTAATAGGTTAGCCTCTGAACCCAGAAACTCTGGTTTTCCCTTTCCTCTTTTCACAAAAATGAAAAGAGGAAATTTCGCTAACTAGTGGTCTAAATTAGGATTAATCTGCTCAATTAGTCCTAATTTAATCTTTCCCAACCACAGTTGGGTGGCGACTCCAAAATAAAATGAAATTCCTAACTCAAGTCGAGAGTCTACATTAGATGAGCATATGGTCTAGTATAGATCGGATTAGGAATGGAAAATCAAAAATTAGACTCGACAAGTAGTATTTTAAATTTTAAAAAAAAATCTTTTTTTGTTGATAAGAAAACCCTTTTGGTAGGACTTTAGCAAGCAAATAGTTTGCAACATCAACAAACTAAGGAAGTTTAGGTTCCTTTACCTCTTGAAGGTTGTAGAGTCACTCTTCTAGTAATTTGTCATTAATATTCTTTTTATCCAATTGTTCCAAATTTGGATTCTCTAGGTGAGATAGGTGGTTTACTGCTTGGTTCTCTACTCCTTTCTTATCTCTAATTTTGAAGTCAGATTCTTGCAACAACAAAATCCACCAAATAAGTCAAAGGTTAGCATATGACTTTTTTAGCAAATATCATAGAGCAGAATGGTCAATGTAAACAACAACTTTAAAAAAAACTACGTCAGATTGAAAATTTTCAAAAGTAAAGACTATTACTAGCAAGGAACCCTAAGAGAACTATATAACTTTATTTTTCTTTCAATTCAATGAAGTATTTGTTTTCTTAAGATACAATTATGTGTTCTTTTATTTTCTTTGAATGAATATTTCTAGAGTATTGATTCAATTATTCGATTTTGATGTATAGAGATCAAGAAATCTTGTGTATGAATAGATTTGTATAACTAGGAGTTACACGCAATCCTAAAATTAGTACAATGTAAATCCTTTGAATTAAGACCAAACTTACTAGTGGAATTTATAAAAATGAATAATGCAATTCTAGGAGTTTTAACTAGGAAGAGATTTTAATTAATCAATATAGAGTTAAATATTAATATTCTTGAAAAAATTATTAATATAATATAAGAATTTCCACAGTCCAACAATATGAAAATTCAATTGAACTATAATTAATTGGTTACATAGGTAATTTTAGGAAGAATCAATGTCTCAATATAGTGTTTTGCGTGTTTTCAATTATCATTTATTCTATATTCTATTTATTTAATTTTATTTATTTAGGTTTTAGTTTATTATTTTATTAGTTTCTAATTTCAACACTTTAATTGATCGATTAGATAATAAGGGAAAGAGACGGTACTAGTAATTGTAAACCTTATGGGAATGACACTCGACATTAGTATTGACTATGTTATAGAATCAATAGATGTACTTACTTAAATGGTCTTAGAATAATTGGTTTGACAATAGGGTAGTATCAAAGGGTTAATGGGCCTATAATGATGAACACATGAGAGCTATTAAGGGGCATCAAAGGGAACTTCGACACAACCACTTTAATGTTTAAATTAGAGATGTATAGGGGTGTTTAGAGATTATGGTGACAACATTTAAGAGAGAGAGAGAGTATGTGTTCAAGTGGGACTTATCTAGGCTTTTGTAATCCCCAAGTGTCCTACTTGTCCTAATGAGGGATCCTTAAATTAAATAAGTGTGCCTTAAAAGTTGTTTTATAGGCCTTCAAACTTGATACCTAGCTATCTATTCCTACATGGAAGACCCATCACCAACCTACCAGAAAGCTCTTTTCATCAAGTGATCTTTTTCATGCAAAATGCTTACTCTTGGAATCCCAAGATCCACAAGATACCCATAAGAAAGAAGACTAAGGGAAATAGATACTTTTAAGTATGCATACCAAAAGGGCATTATCATTTATGTGAGCCCTCCAAGCAAGTTTGATGAGGAGAATCAAGTTAAAAGCATTCAAATGCTTCTAACCTAAAGTTCCTTTGGACTTTTGAAGGACAACCTTATCCTAACTTTGTCAGTCATCATTTGTTTGGCCCTTACCAATATTGGGCTACCATAGAATTTACCTCCTTATACCACTTTACTAATTAGAAACTTGAGACAACTAATGGAGTATGTCAAAATCACACTAGCCACTACCTTTATGAGAATTTCCTTATCTATAATAAAAAGCAAGCATCTCTTCTAATTCTTCAACTTGGATCCAATCTTATATAATTACCTAGAATAGTGAAATAGGAATAACCAACACATCATAAATCTCACTCATTCTTGCTAGTGAAGCATTTTTTGCTAAAACATATGTTCAATTTCTACAAGTTAATCATCTAGCCTAAAGCCTTGAAATAATCTTGAATTGAAATCTTCAAAACATGTACATTAACAGCATTAGCCTCAACAAAGAACAGAGACTCATTAGCAAACAACAAAAGTGACATAGGTAGTGCAAGTGTGCTTAGTTTTTAACCCAATAAGACATTCGGCCTCAACTACTTTTTCAATACTCCTTGATAATACATTTATTGATAAAATAAACAAGTAAAACAACAAAGGATTGTTCTATCTAAGACCTTTAGCAGGTTGAATCTGACCTGCTACCTTTCCGTTAACTTTGGCATTATAGAACACTAGCGTGACAAACTCTATCACCTAATTAATCCAGTTATCATGAAAGTCAAGTTTTATAAGCCCATTCAATTTGGTCATAAGCTTTATTTATATCAAGTTTTAACACATTGCATTTTATTACCAATTCACTTAGTTTTCAGGAAAGTGGAATGCTCTTATGCTACAATAAGTTATCACGAATCAAATGACTTGAAAGAAATGCTTTTTAAGGCTCCCACAGAAGACTCCATAACATTGACCTTAAATGGTTTATAAGTACTCTAAAGATTATTTAAAATTGAAGGGGTCATAGTTTTTTATATAAGTGCATATTAGTGAGACTGACACATAAGAGGATAGCATCTAAACTAGGGATGTAAGCGGGACGGGTTTGGGTCGGGTTTAGCAATCTCGTTACCCATTTTGTTATCCTATAGGGATTCCCAAACTCGGCCCAAACTCTATAGTTTTTTTTTTTCATGACATACCTACTACCCATCTCAAACACTATAGGATTATAATAGGTAACCCGAAACTCGTCAGAAACCTGTTAGAATTTTTTTTTTTAAAAAAATATATTATTAGTTTAAAATCTTTACTTATTCATTATGATTATTTTTATAAATTTAGCTTATGTTTTTTGAAATAAATAATATTTGCACTGTCAACATATTTAATCATATATATTTTAATATTATTCAAAAATCTGCATGTTGGTAAATAAAATTGTTGACGTAAAAACATTTTTAACTATAATAAAATAAAATTATTGAACCAATCATATAACTTAATAAATAACACACAAAAAATATAGTTAACAAGTCTTAATAGAAAGAGAAAAATTCTAAAACATATAACAAATGCATTAATCTTATATTTTTTGGAATTTTTACTTGACAATTGACTCTCATAGTCTTCAAATCCCATCTTCTTCATCATCTATCTTTAAACTTATCGAAAGGGGGAAAAAAACTCATAAAACACATTAGAGTAGATTGCAATAAGTGACTACTTGACTAAATAGTATTCCACTCGTGCAATAGGTATATGGGCTAGCCCCCTCCTGTTACAATGGTGTAGGGGTTAAAGGCTGTTGCCCCATGGCCAAGTAGAAGGAAGTTCGATGCAAAGTTTTTTTGTTGTTAAGTTATAACGGCACAAAGATATACCGACCATGGGCATCTGACTGGTAATCATCAGATATCAACAGTCATCTTCTAAGATTACCGACCTTTACTTTAAATATCGAGTTTTCATAAATTTAACATAATATAAAAAAGCTCCTTTTATCATTTGAAATAACTTGATTTCCGACCTCTTAACTATTAATCTAAACCCAATTAGATTATTAGAACAAAGAATAGAAAAATAAATAAATCTTTAAACTGAATTGGGAGAGTGAGAGTGAGATCTAAGCTTACCACCACCGAGAGATGAAAGACATCAGACAATGATGGAGACGAAGGAGACAATGGAGACAACTGAGACGACGGAGACAATGGAGGCAATGGATGGACGGAGACAACGACTGAGACGATGGAGGCGATAGAGATGACCGAAACGATGAAGACAACGCTAAGACAATGGAGGTGACAGAGATGACCGAGATGATGAAGATAACGATTAAGACGATGGAGGCAATGGAGATGATGAAGACAACGATTGAGACGATAGAGATAACGATTGAGACGATCGAGACAACAATCGAGATGATGACCACGAGATGATAGACGAGCCGGACGACGATAAATGATGAGTGACTAACGGTAGATTGCATAGCTGAGATCGAGACAATGCGTGACCGACGAGCGACGGTAGCTTGCACAGGAGGAGGAGGATGACGAGATCGAGTGAGACAAAGACGATGAGTAACCAAGGGTTTCATTGTTTGTAGCTTCTTTTGATTTTTTTTTTTTTTTAAACTGTTGTGCTCTATGTGGACGTCCTTGCAGTTTGACTATTTGAGTATTTTAGTTTGATGATTGACGAGGGACTGAAGGAGTTAGAGTTTGAAAAGTGAGTAAATGTGTTACCGTGAGCAGTATAATTATAAAATTAGAATGGACATTGGATTATGACTTGATTTGATTTTTTTTTTCAAATTTTTTTATTAAATATATAATAATATTTATTAACTAAATTATAATATATATATATATATATATATATGTTAACGGGTTTGAGTTCTCAATGAGTTTAACATTTGTCCAATTATCTTTCTCAAATCCTATAGGGTTTTTTAAAAAATATCCATAACCTATCCCAAACCCTATAGGGTTTTTAGTAAGACGAGTGGATCGAGAATCTGACAATATCGTCCCGCTTACATCTCTAATTTAAACTAAAGATAGATTAGTATCAACCATGCTCTCACCAACGATAAGCAAACAACACTAGTAAAAGACTCGGAGGAAGCCATCGACGTCAGGAGCTTTTAGAGCTGGATGCTAACAAGTTGCGCACTTTATCTATTATAATAAAGACGTGACATGGAGAACGGATTTATTGACAAGGCGTACGCAGGCAGTGGCACAAATATTGATTCGAGATGGATTATTAAGTTTGATTTTTTTTTAATAGTTGTAATATATAGTTATTTGAAAGAAAAAAAAAAGTAGATATATTGATGTGAAAATACTAATTGAATTGTACAAACACAAGTTTTGATTTGCTACGTGCTTATCCGACAAATTGATACCGTATTATTCCCAATAGACAAAATTCAAGGATTTATCATGTGAGGGCCATTTGAATTATCGAAATTTCTTTATGGCTATTTTTTCTTTTAAAAAACAATTCGAATAAACAATAGGTGACTGGATTCATGACTGAAATAAAGTTACATCGATTCATAACTCATCATAATCAATTGAAATCGATTTGTATGTAGGAGAGAGCAATTAAATAATATAAAAAGATGGCACGATAATAATAGTAATATACATGTTCACATGACAACTTCACATGAAACATCGAAAGTTAAATTCCCAATCATCTATTATCTTACCATAACCAAGGTACTATATCAAATGCAATTGACTAAGTTTAATCATATCATGAATTCATCTACAAGAACTTAAGCTATTGACACCCATTCTAACCCACGCAAACTAAAATAGGATTTACGAGTCATTACAAAACATGTGCCACTTTTTTTTTATTATAATATGGGAGAAAATTTTAAATTTCTTCGATTCTAGTATGCTATTAAACTAGAAAGATTTTTTACTATCTGCCACGTTTATTACGTATTACACACAATATACCTCTTAAACCATTTTACTCGTAAGTATGCCAATGTAATAATCTAGGTGCTTGGAGACTTTATGCGATAGAGCAACAAGATATATATATATATATATATGTTTAACATACCTATTAAATCTTCTTCACCCATGTAAAGAAAGTAGTCTCCATAAAAGTTAGAATGCTATCGGATCGAATTTGGGATAAGTTTTATAAAACTTAAATTCAATTTGTTATCTTTTAAGACCATCTAGAACCCATCTCAAAATCCTATAGGGTTTTTATTTAATACCCATAACTCATTCCATTAAGCATATTACAAACCTGTGACTTAACTTGCCGCCCCACAACTAAAATTTATGCGAAACACCTTCATACAAAATAAAGATATAGAATGTTATCAAGACTTTTATAATTTATTTTTACCATTTATAGAAACATATATTAAGAGTAAAGTAATAACATGTTATATGATGACACAAATTATTCATAGGAGAATAGCTATACTAAATGTGTTCATCTATAATTGCGATTCTCATAAAATAATCTTATATAGATAATATTGAATCACACCTAAAAACTTGAAATTCAACTAAATGAACTTTATTAAATCTTACTTAAAAGCTACTATAATAGGAAGTTTCATATGCACGTTCATTTAAATTTTAAATTAAATAAATTTTAACTCACCAATCATATATTCCTACAAATTTATGACATAATGCACCAAATTTCACAATTTAACTAAAATCAATCACATCCTTTTCTTAAACATTCATCAAAATTAACTAAAATTCAACTCATCCTCTTTCTCAATTATCTCATATCTACAAAGAAGAAAAACATTTCATATAATAGACTTGAAGAGACATAAGACTGAGGGATGAAAATGTGATTAGAAAGTTAGAATAGTGGGATTAGAGAATAGTGATATAACTAGGTTTTCTTGAAATTTATCAAATAAAAAAAAATCATCTTTGGTGCAATGTAACAAATTAGTATAATACAATCTTTAAGTTTTGAAATTTGAGTTCAAAAATATTATTACCTAACATTTTTTTAGCAGATTGGGTTTTTCCAACATTTTTTTTTCTTGAAATCAAAAACCATATAGGGTTTTAAAGTAATACCCAAAACCCTATAGGGTAAATAGGATAATTAATAGGTCGGACGAATTGAGTATCCTATAATGACCCATTTGATGGCATCTTTAATGAAAGCAACTATGTTATGCTTATGCTACCTAGCAGAAGTGTGGCTATCAGAAGTGGATTCTTTCTTTTCTAGTAGATGTTCAACCCACTACCTCATTGACTAAGAAGGAGGCAATTGCAACAGCTACATAAACCCCTTCCTTTTTGTTGTTGACAATGCTTTTCGGCATCAAGTTAGGATTCTAGTTCTTTGTCACTTTATTTTAGGTTTACCGAAGAGTGCAAAATTGCACATACATACATACATACATAATGGATGTGGAGAAGCCAAATTTACCATCGGAAAAAATTAGGGACGATTACAAATACACCTCCTAAATTATTGATCAGATATGAATAGACCCACTAAACCTTTAAAGTATAGTTTCATCTACACATAAGTTCAAAATGTCCAAACAATTTTACGTAGAGGATTCAACAATAATTTATGGGGGATTTGCACATTTAAAAGTTATAGGGAGGTAAAATCATACTTTAATAGATTAAGGAGTTTGTTTACACATGACCAATAGTTTAGAAGCAGTATTTGCAATCTACTCCAAAGTTGTCTTCTAATTTAATTATTTTGTTCCCTTTTGTAGGGCTAGTGATGCTTTTGAGGTTATGTGCACATTATTGAAAGTTATAGGGAGGTGAAGTTACACTTTGAAAGTTTATAGTATCTATTCACATTTAACCATTAATTTAGATGGTGTATTTGCAATTTCCCCAAAGATTATTTTCTCATTTTTCTTTTAATTCTCCTTTTAATTTAACAACAACAAAATAGGCTATGTAAAAAAAATATTGTTGTGCTTAAATTCTACTGGCACTCACCATTTGTACAAACACATAGTTGGTAATACCTATTAGATCTTTTTTCCAATAAGTGCTACCATTTAAGAAAAAAAAAAGATTCATTAATACTAATATGTCACATATTTAGATGAGTTGCATGTAAGTACCAATAATATTTAAATATGTAATAGTGATAATAGGTGTCATAATTGCAAAAGTTGGATTTTACATCTTTTAGGCTTCGTGTAGTTTTAGTCATTGGATCCACTTCACAAGGTGGGTAATACCCATTAAATCTTTTTTTCCCAATAAGTTCTACCATTTAAATTTGTTGGTTTCATAATTGCAAAAGCCAAATTTTACAACTTTTAGGCTATGTGTAGTTTTTGTCATTTAATCCACTTCGTAAAGTATCCTTCCAAGAATCTAATGCATGGAAATTTAATTAGCCATCCATTTTCTTGATAACATATAAAAAATGAATATAGAATGCTATTAGTTTAAAGTGAATGTTAGAACTATAAATAAAAGAGATCGATACATACTAAAAGAAAAAAGGATTAATGTCGCAAATGCTATTTGAACTTTCCCTGAATTGTCAATTAAGTACTTAAACTTTGAAATGTTCAATTTAGTATCTGAATAAACTTTTCGTGGTCATTCACTCTACCTGCACTAACTTTGTTAACATCTATTGGCAAACATGGAATTAGTGGCCAATCGAGTTGTGACACGTGGATTGCAATACTCATGGAAATCAAAACAAGTCCACATAAGTGAAAAAGTGGACTAGACTAGGGAAAAAAATGACACACAAGGAAAAAATAAAACATGTTAGCCAACCAACTCTAACCCATATTCACTTGTTTAATAAAAGCCCCCCTTTCTCGTTTCTCAATTCAGTCGACTAACCCTATACCCCCAAAATAGAAAAAGCGAAACCCTAACCTAGTAAAAAAATCTTAAGGAATTGATAAAATCCATGAAGAAGACATAGATTTTTTTTTCCCCTAATCAACAAGATTTGTGTACAAATTAGGAGAGGGATGGAAGAGATTTACAAGAAATAACTAGTGCCATGAGAAACTAAACCCTAAGCGAACTTTAAACCGACCATTAATGATACTCGAAGTGAGTATTTAAAAGAACAAAGTGGAACCCACCTGTGTGTGAAGGAAAAAAAGCTTTTGTCTTTGTAAAGTGAATGTAAGAAATTGTTTTATAGACATCTTGGTTGGAAATGAGGTGTTTGTCCTATAAGATGACAACTTGATAAAGAATCTCACATGAAAGATGGCCATGTGGTCCAGACACAAGTGGTAGAATGGAGTTTAGAAAAAGATTAGATTTATAATCTTATTAGAAGAGCTATGTATTTTAGCATTTGATACAATTATAATAGAATGAGAAATGGAATGAGATTCTATAGGTTTTTAAGAAATCAAAATCTTAACCTATATCTATTGTCAAGCGATAAAATTCGATTCCTATATAATTAGAATCCTATATCTAATAAACCAAACAAGTTCTTCTTAATAAAGTGAGTAGGTTGTATGGCTTCTATTTCTAACGTAGGATAACTAGATACTTCCAATTGAAATATGCCATGGTAAAAATGGCACAATCAACTGAGTGTACAACATAAAGAAAAAATAATTAAGCTCTCGAATAGGTCTAACTAATTAACGAAACCCATGTTACAATGTCATAGAAATTAACGATTTTGCAAAGTGATGAAAGAGAAAAATATTTTTAAAGAAAATAAAAAAGACATCGGGTGACTCAACTTACGTCTAGTGAAATGCCATTGCATATGCATTCCCATGGTACCAAAATTACTGTATAAGCTGAAGACATAGCAATTTTGTGTCAGCCCAAAAATCTAAAACATGTCAGATTTATTGTAACTCTCAAGTGAAAGTAGAGTTTGCATTAAAGCATGAGAAATCCAGATCATTACAACCAGCTAGCAAGCAAAATTTCTCAATTGAAAGAGAGAGAGAGAGAGAGAGAACCTTCCAGTCTAGTCGATTCCCTTTGCAATATATTCAGGTTCCCTAATTCTCATACTTTAACCATCAATAGCTGCAATATGGCATAGACAAGGACACTTGCTTCTGACCGTACCATTTATGCTTCTTTCGTTTATGTGTAAGCACATGCTTTCCTTCAGAACATGTCTTGTTCAACTTTACATGAAGTGGGGATTGTATTGTTGCGGCATATTTATAATTAGGATTTTGTTATCTAGTGGGCTTGGGACAGTCAATTAAAAACACTATAGGAAGACATTGTATTAGGTTTTAATTATTTTTCTTAGGTATTCCTGTAGTAACACATTAGCATCAAGATGAAGCATACCTATGAACAATGAACATGGCATGTTGAAATCTTGTAACCTAATTGAGGTTAACTTCTGTTTTCTATAAGAATGGATTGGATTCAATTTATATTTTTCCATCCTTTGTGATAATATATAATTAAAAAAAAAAAAATTGGAGACAAGACCCAAACCCCCCACTAGGATGCAGAAAATTGCAGATAAAACAAACTGTTCTTCTAGTTTCATAACATTTTGTAATTAGAAGTGCCCGTGATAATTCGACTTTTTGGGTTAAATTTTCAAACTAGATTTTTCCACATCTAGATCTCTCTGACGATCAACAAGTCGTTCCACGAAAAAAATATTTTAAGCTTCTTTTCATATTTTTCAATTTACTCCATACAATCATCATCAATTAGTCTTATTACTAATCTCAAGGGTTAGTAGTGGCAATTGCATTTGCCTCTCACCATCTTTTATGCTAAGGGCCACTACTTACCCCAGCCTATTGAGGTCGAGTTGTTATGTTATTATTTGATATTTACAAATATTTGATTGTAAGAATATGAGAAAATATCATTGGAAATTTTAAACTTTTTGTATTTTGTCAATTTAGTTATAAACCATTAAACGTGCACCTAAACCCTAAGGGATTCAAAGTTTTATCTGTCGTGTCTTAAATTTCCTAAAGGTAAACTTAAATCTTAAAGGGTTTTTTGAAAACTTTAATGAAGTCATAAAAACGTTTTTAAAAATCAACGATTTTGCTCATTTAACATCTTTTTAAGAACACCTATGACTTAACTACATATTTAGAAAATTTTAGTACTTAATTGATAAATAGAAAAAGATTTAAACCTTTAATGTATCTTTAAAAAGAGTTATGATTCAATCAATATAACTTAAAAATATTTAGAACGTTGCTAAAAATATTGAGAAAAGTGTAAAAACATTTTATAAGAACCTAACATTTTCATAAATTGGAGTTAATTGGCGGAATGAAAACTTTAACATAAGTAGGGATAAGCAGGTAATCATATTATATAAGGTATCTATCCATACTTTATTCAATCAGGTAGGTTTCGAATAAGTATTAAAGGTCATAGGGTAACTTTTGAATATAGATTTTCTAAAACCATCTCTCATAAGGTGGGTACAAGCATGAAATCTTCCTATCTTATACTTATCTTAGAACCTATACTCTAAGGTATATGAAGTATAGATTTTAGAATATCTTATATTTACCTTATAATATATTATCATATAATATTAATCAATAAATAGTAAATGATAATATTATAATTTTTTAACAATAATTGTTTTAGTTAAAAAGAAAAAGTTCCTAAGTCCATATGTTAATAATCTTAAATGGTTAAATAAAATAATGTTCCTTTTTTTTTTCTTATTCTTTCCCATTTTCCTTTTTAACTGTAAGTTTTCGATTGTTTCGCCTTATTCTTTTCCATTTTTTTAATGGAAAAATCATAAAACATGAAATATTTAAGGCCAATTTTTTTAAATTTCACATATTTAATTACAAGTTCCATAAAATTTATATATTAAGAATTTATAATTCACATATAATTTTTTTTAATATCACATAAAATTAAATTTTATAAGAAGAAAAATAAAATTTACAAGTTTTATAAGATAGCCTATACCTTATTGGTTTTTCAAAGTATAGGTTATAGGGTAATTTCATAGTGCTATAAGATAAGCTTCGGTTTCAAAAATTAAGAATTTATACCTTATAGGATATAATACACATAGAATCCAATACTCTACTCATCTTATACCTATTTACCCCCAAACTTAAGTTTCTTTCAAAATATACAAACTCAACCTTATATTCAACTTTGATAACTTGATGGAATGGGAAGCAGTGCTGTTGCAATTAACAATGAAGGATTTTTGGCTCAAATGGGTTTGGATGATTGATGATTAATTAAATCATTAATTTCTTTTGAATAATTAGTCTTTTTTGGTAATTTGAGTTTAACTTTAAAATTCTAATTATTCATATAAAAATGTATAATAAATGTTATTGAAGTTGCATTTTGATAATTATGTATAATACTTTTTTAATTAAGTATGGCTATTAAGTGATTAGGAAACATTCACCTTGACAAATATATATATATATATAGCGTGTGTGTGTGTGTTTTTCCCATCGACATCATCATGGTGTGTGTGTTTTTCTCATCGACATCATCATGGCACACCTTACTCCTTATACCCTACCATGAGACACTCCAAAGGCAAAAACCCTAACTCCCTTTCACCAATTTCGTATCTTCACATGATGGGCCATGTGATGTCTAGTCCGCATCTCTAATTTAGCTCTCTCTCTCTCTCTCTCTCTATTTCTTCTTCCTCTTTATCTTCCCACTCAAAATTAAATAAATATAGTATATACATCTTATTAAATAAGATAGTCACAATACATGCATAGGTTTCCCATCTCTCAGTTTTCAAGACTCGCGATCATACTGAAAACCATATCCATGTGATGATATGACCCTTGTCGCAGTTGATGGCATTTATCACGCTAAAGGACATACTAATTTTACCCAAAAAAAAAAAAGGAATATCTAGTTGCACACAAATAAGACAACTGCATGTATTATATGCACAAACATAATTAAGTTATATGTATAATTAATTATTAATCTTAAAGATATTAAATTCATTAGATATTGTATTGTAAACGTAATGGGATTTTTCTTCTGAAAAATAATAATAATATAAAAGAAACTTGGGCTATGAATAGGCATTTCACCAAAAAGGATGTATGACAGGAGGGTCATGGCAAACTGAGAGTTACTCAGGATAATAGCAAAAAGATGATGACACTACAAAACGTGAGAATGGAAAGAGAAAGAGATAATAAGGAGAGCGTTTTTCCTTTATTTCTTTTTCTTTTTTTTTTCTTCCTTTAAATTTACATTAATATGTCGAACAAAGACAACAATAAGTGTTGGTAGATTATATTCGTGTTAATTATCAAAATACATGAACTTAAAATAAAAATTTTTAAAAATAATTAATTTATATTGCAATTGTATTTATCATATCTCACCTGTCGTGCCGTATTCATATTTGAGTCTATAGATATATGTTTGATCATACCGTATCAGAAATTATGAGAGAAAATGAAAAATGCCAAAATTGCGACCATCCACCGACAGTGAAACTCACTCGCTATTGTCGCTGCCTTTGTGCATGAATTACACCTAGCCCTTTTTAATTTTTCAAAAGAAATGGGAGGGGTGGGGGCTGGGGCCTTTATGGTTAGATGGGTGCGAATCACCCCAGAAAATTTGGACAGTGTCCTTATAGGCCCAACCCCACAATGTATAAACATGCTGGCAAGAGCTAAGACTAGGTTTTCGTGCCCCCCACATTTTGGTTGGAACGATATAGATGGTTAGTCGGCAAGAACAGCATGGCCGGTCCAAATGGACAGTGTTAGATAAGCCGACACCGATAGAGACATAACCATAGGAAGCACTCAGGGAGGGCCCCAAACTAGGCTAAACCGGGCCGGTCGAACCGACCGAGCACGGGTAAAGCAACCAAGACATAGGCAAGTGGGTTTGCATGTACGTAGGGAAACTCTTGCATCTAAGTCATGTGGAATCACATGTTATTTATTGATTGCTGAGGTGGTCTTAGAACCACTCAGCTATCCATATTCCTATCTTGTTTCTATGTATGGTACATAAGATAAATTGTTGTTGTGTAATATGCTGGGTTTGCCCTATCAGAAAGTCAGACAACAACGGTGAATGGAGCCCAAGTTTTAGGAAGCAAGAAGGAGGCAAATCAATTGTATATTTTGTCATTACACTAGTTTGGAAAAAATAAAAAATAAAACAAAGGAAGAAAGGAGAACTCCATAGTCCTAATTTAATCATTGAAAGCTAGCTGTGACTAGTGACTAACCATGAAACACAATTAGAATTTCTATGTATAACTTGAAATTTTGAATTGTCTTAGTCTAAAATTCTTTGGTAGACATAGTATGGGCCACATAACGGGCTTAGATCTAAATGTTTTAAGCTGCACACTTCTAAATCAAGCAGGCCGAAAAAATTAGTCCTTATATTTGCATTATATATATATATATATATAGTCTCCTTACTTTCATTTATATCTTTAAATCTTTAAAATAAATAAAAAAATTTCTTTCGTATATTTATATGAGCATATTAACCTGAATAAAAATAACAAAAGAAAAATGGCACAATATCATTAAAAGAGCGACATAGAGAGAGTGAGAGATCTTTTTTCTTTTTTTAATTTTAGTTCTTGATTATTTTATCGTAATTTTTAATAATGGGCAAAATAATCACAGTAGTTTGAAAGCATTTTTTTTTTAAGATTTAAAAATCAAAATAGTCAATCTGAAAGATAAAAATGTTAAATTATATGAAGTAAATATGAAAAGGTTTTTGTAATTCAAAAGAATATATATATTGAATGATTTTGAGTGAATAACTTTATAAGTACAATTTTTTTTTCAATTATTTGAGGATTTATATTATTGTTACATTCAAATCAAAAGTTTAAATCACATTTCAATGTCCTAAATAAGATACTATCATATATCAATCGTTTATCGAGGAATCATGTTGAGCTCTATACAATTCTTATGTCCATTTGTATATTGCAACTTTTAGAAGTTTCTGTAAAGTGAAAAAATTTTATGGTGCCATGAATCTATTTCAAGGCATTTACTTGAGGTGAAAATTCCTAAAGTATGGTTGATAAAATTGTTAAAGTATAATCATTAAATATTACAAGTACTAAAAAAAGAATGAAGTTAATTTGTCTTTACTGGCTGTCTAGTCAATTGTTGTGACCACGTGATACATTGGTGTTGGTAAGTTACTCTCATGCCCAAGTGGCCCAAATGGACAAACAAAAAAAATAAATAAATAAGTGGGTGAAGACCCACCAATCGGATCAACTTTAAATTAAAATAAATAAATAAGTTGTTTTGCTTTCAAATGAAAAATATATCATTTTTATGCAAAGTCAAAATAGTTTAGATTTCATTTTTCATGTCAAGGAGTGATGATTGGTAGTTTATCTTCCCCATAACATCGCCATAACTTCATGGTAAGTGGCAGTTTCATCCACTATCAATTGATGGGCTGCATAACTCATTATCATGAAAAAATTTTATGATTGCATTTATATTTTTAGTAAGGTTGATCTAATTTTTAATTTCAATATTAATTTATATATTAACAATAGAGATTTAATAATAATCAATAATAAAAATTCAACATATATAATTGAATGGTAAAATTAAAGGCTAAATCTATTCTATTAAAATAATAAACAAGATCGTAAAAAGTCCCTATTATCATAGTGGATTTCAAGAATTTTTTTTTCTTCTTTTTTTCATACACCATTTAGTGAATTATAGTGATAAATCACCAACATCAATAAATCACATACTCATTCATCAATTGGTTAATAACCACCATAGTTAGCCACACAAACAAGCCTAAAAGTAGCTTGGTTACACTCTTTTTCCTTTTAAATTTTTTTAATATATTTCATTAATTAATATTGAAAAAAATAATTATGCTGATGTGGCATTGCCTATGTGGCATATGTAAGAAAATTTATGTAAAAACACATAACGATTACTAATTTTGCTCATTGGATCGCAGCCTTCATCTGTTTCACATTCTTCTTATATCTCAAAAGAGTTCATAAATATTTTGCAAAATGCTTAGAGAGCTTGTAATTGTATTTACGATTTTTATGCATTTACATCTAAAATAGTTCACAAAAGTTCTAATATATCGTAAAAGTGCTCACAATTGTTTATAAATTACAATTTCACATATTTACTCTAAGGAATCTATATTTCTACTTCAAATTGCATCGGTTTGTCTAATATCACATATTTATGCATGACCATTAGACTTATCTTAAAACTTTACGATTTTTATGCATTTACATCTAAAATAGTTCACAAAAGTTCTAATATATCGTAAAAGTGCTCACAATTGTTTATAAATTACAATTTCACATATTTACTCTAAGGAATCTATATTTCTACTTCAAATTGCATCGGTTTGTCTAATATCACATATTTATGCATGACCATTAGACTTATCTTAAAACTTATACATCATAAAATCTATAGGTTTTAAGGTACCATGTGAAGCATGTGATTTTTTAACCTTCTTTTAAGTTAAAATATTATTAATTACTAATGTTTGAAATCATGATATTCAAATATTTTCTATTGCAAGTATAGGTAATAACACATAATGAATTTCAATAAAAGACAAAATAATTACAAAATATAACTAATATTGACCACCACATCAACTTAAATTAGAGATTAAAATTGGCTATCCGACAAAGTGTTGACCTAAAATGAAGAACTATAAGTTGGTTAACATGGTCGAATTTTAGCTATATATGTCAGTTAAATTATCTGTATTTGCTACGTTGTACAAATTGAGATTATAGTACCTACATACATCGAAAAATTACAAAGTATTTTTAAACTTAGAACTTGTCATATTGTGGATTGTAGGTTCTATGTAGGTTCTAAGCTATGTACAAAGTCATGCTCTCTACTCTACTCATGAGTATGAGTTATAAAAATTTGAAACAAAAGCCTAATTTATGACATCTAATACCTTTAGAGCCCCATTGACCCTTTCAACCACAATGAATAGGCTTAATGTAGTTAGATTCACCTCAAAACCACTACAAGTGATTGATAAAGTTTACAAGGCCTTTATAAACTTAATTGCATTTTGAGTAACCTAGCAAGTGAAACGTTTTGAAAGTTGAGATTACAATCCAGAAGATGCACTGAAACAACAACAACTATAGGCATAAGAAAAAGTTTGTGTGCATTCTTTCTACTGCTTCACCCATGCATAATATGTTGTTTAAGGTTTTGCTGAAGTCCCAAAATGAGTAAAATTTCCATGTCATTAGTAAAGCTTTGGGTTGTCTATAGTCACCTCATCAATGGTCCAAGTGTACCAATAAATAAGCCCATCAATGGAAAAGCTAAAAAGAAATAACAAGAGCATATAAATAAGGATCATCAACACTTTGATCAAGTTAGTGCTAAGCATGACTTAGATATCATGTGTCATTATGGTTATTAAAATTGCGAATTAATTTCTATCATTTTATAAACATACAATTTTATAAAGTTTTTTCTTGCTGAAATGAATATAAATTCATTTAAGTATAAACTTTGGATAGAATTAAAGTTTTAAGTATATGATTTTATAAGTTTATATTATTTTTTTATATTTTTATTTTATATAGTTTTTGTAAGTACACGAATTATATATATATATCTAAGTAATATTAATAAAAATGTAGCTAAGGATAAGATGGTAATTAAAATAACAACACAGGATCAATGCAGTCATTTTACGATCAAGGTATATAAGCCCTTTATGACTTAGGGTTACACCTTTCTTCCCTTTGACGGTTGTAAGTTGTGAGACTCTCTCACAAAACCTGCAGAACAACCTAAGAGAAATCTAACAAGAGAGCAATAGAAACAAGACACTTTCAATAAGATAAGGGTTCCCATCACTAGATACATGTATGTAATTGTGGATTCATAGCCCTAAGATGGTTTGACGATGTATGAGTAGGAATGAGGAATTGGAGCGAGGAGCGAGATGAAACGTGCATAAGAAGGACGACTCGAGGAGCTATATTGCAATCTATAACAAGTGAGTACCCAAAATCCCTTGTAAAATAATAGGAATAGCATAATTTGGAGTCAATTTGACATGCTTATTTAAAAAAATTAGGTTAGGGTTAGAAAGAACGAGGAATTTCAAATTGGAAAAAGAAAGTATGTGATAAACAGTAAGATAAACAGTCTCCTAACACAACCATGTCATATCCCGTGTTAAAACCCATAACATATAGAAAAGCACATGGCCTCCTAAGACGATCGTGTGTTATGCCCCATGTTAAAACCTAGACTAGACAGAGAGATATATGACCTCTCAACATTGTTGTGCTTATCTCGTGTTGAACCTAAACTACATAGAAAGATGCACACCTCTCAACATGGTTATGTCTCAACCCGTGTCAAACTACAAAACAAACAAAAAGATGCACGGCTTCTAGCATGGTCATATACTATCCCCGTGTTGATTTACATGGCCTCCAACATGGCCGTGTTGAACTCAAACACACCTTATATGTTTTACTTTGTTAAGATAAAATTCTAAGAGTATATAATTGGAATTATGCATAGGTTTAGAGTAACTGCGAGATTGTAGAAGTGTGAGGAAATCAAATCTTCCAATCCAGGTACGTGTATAACTTGTGTGTTGTTTATGCTTATTAAGTTAGATATTGTATGTGGATTAATTATTATTGTAATTGAACTTGCTTGTGTGCACATGAGTTTGTAATTTTCTAAGTCCGAGAAACTGAGTGTGGGTTGGTGTTCTTGGGATAACACCTCGATGATCAGTATGTGATGTTGTCCCTAGTAGAGTCATGTATTGAAATGATCCGAGTAGTATATAAAAGGATGTTGTGAAAGGACTCATGTTTGTGAATGGACTCTTGAACTCATAGACAGTAGGGAGTATCTATTGTCATATATATATATATATAATACTATTACGTATAGAATAGACTCATGAACAAAAGAGGAATACCTTTTGTCATACATATTATTGTTTATGGAAGGATTGTGTGAATTTGTGTAAGATTGTGTAATGTTAATGTAATTAGGTGCTGGTTAAATACTGAGAAAGATGAATTAATTGTGTATATGTTGCATTATGTATGTGATGATATGTTGGGCATGGCATGTGTATGTATGTGTAGGTATGCATTATACTGAACATTAGCTCAACCCTCATAGGACTTTTTTGTAGTTGCAGATGACAAATCAAGATAACGAGGATAATGTAAAATACATTTATTGTGATGATTAGTAGTTAGATTAAGAAAAACCATATGTTGGAATTATTTGTTAAGTGGTTATGGATAGTTTCTGTTGTAACTGAATGTTATACACTTTTGCTGAATAATTTAAGAAGATTGTTGAAGATTTAGTATTAAGTATGGAAATTCTTGTTAATCTTTGGTATGTAGTTGATGATTTTTAATTATTATCAAGAGTACATGAATATAAGTATTGAAGAATTGTTGTGATTAAACCTTTGTGTATCTTCATCTAGTGAACACATGTGGTAGGCCGTAGTATTCCTAGGTTCTAGGGTGTTATAGCTTAGGTGGTATCAAAGCATAGTTTGATGATCCCTAAGAGCTTAGGTTTTAATTAAAAGAATATAGGTTTGTGATCTTTAGAGCCTAGGTTGATGGATTTATAGACTGCTTAGGTGATAATCCTTAGAATTAAGATGATAATATGTAATGAGAGTGGATAGAAAATGAGAATAATATTATTGATTAGTGAACCTCTTTAGTAATATTCAAAATGTTAATTTTAAATATTCTATACTCTGAAGAATGTAGAATTCTTATACCGTTCCTCACTGTTGTATTTTATTTTATAGAATGCTTAGGGGAAGTTTAGGACCAAGATCATCCTCAAGAGCTGGAGGTGATGCTCCTGATAACAAAATGCCATCTAGACCTCCTCAACATGGATAGAGAGGAAATGAAGTTAATGCTGCACAGATGTTAGAGGCTATTAATACTCTAACTAGAAGTGGTGGCGCAACAACAATAGCAAATACAAAAGATGTAAGTGCTAAATATAAGACAAGCATAGATGATGAGGGAGATTAGAGAGAAGCCAATTGGGGAAGTGGGTCTGGACCATTTTTTCATAACGATCAGGGAATTCATGCTTGAGGTTGATGATCCACTGATTGCTGAGTAGTGGGTTAATCAGTTAGAGAAGACTTTTGAAGCACCGGGAACACCTAAACACAAGAAAGTGAAATATGCAGTATAACTATTGAGGGGCTCCACTTCTGAATGGTAGTTGAGTGCTTCCAAACTCATTGTGGGAGTGATTACATGAGGTAGGTTTAAGGAGATAGTATATAAGCAGTATTTCCCAAGCACTATTAAAGAAAGGATGCATGTAGCATATTATAGTTGCTATTAGGGGAAAAGATCCGTAGATGACTATGAGACAAAACTCAACTATCTAATGAAATTTATGCCACCTACCTTCAAAGCTAATGAGAAGTTAATGGCTCATCGGTTTATATTAGGGCTCGAACATACCCTTCCAACCAAAAACTTACTCTGAAGCTGTGAGCAAAGCTAAACTCCTAGAATAAAGTCACAAAAGGACTAATAAGACAAGGACTCTGAGAACTAGAATGGTATTAGGGAAAAGACCTACCTAAGGTGTTACATTTCAAGAGAGGGGCAAGAGACTCCACACAGTGTAGACTAGACCTGTGGTCATTGCACCTCCTCTCAGGCTAAGACCTCATATGTGAGTCAGGGTAATAGATGTGGAAAATGCTATAGGCCACACTAATTGAATTATTGCAAATGGCTAGAAGGTGCCTGTTTTTCATGTGCGAAAATGGAACATAGTCGCAAGATTTAATGAGAGAGATCAATACCCTTGATATTTTACTTCTCATGCAAACAGAGGGGTCATAGAATGGTGGACTGCCCAAATAATAAAGGACATAATGTGCAATCAACACCAGCAAGAAGAAATTAGGTTAGTAATAATGGTGGCAGACCCTAACAAAGAGAGCCAAGACATAGGGCACCAGCATAAGTGTTCATACTACAAAGGCAGGACACTCCAGATATAGAAACTTTGGCAAGTATGCTATTAGTAAATTTTACTAAAGTATATGTGTTATTTGACACTAGTGCATTACATTTATGTATATCTGATGCATTTAGAAGTAAATATGATGTATGTAACTGAAGTGTTGAATGTTGTATTGAGTTTGAGTACATTTATGAGTGTGTATAGAGGACTTAATAAAATATGTAGAAAAGTTTGTATAGAAGTGCAGGGTAAAGTGTTGGTTGCAGATCTTCTAGTGTTAGATATGACTGATTTTGATGTATTTCTAGAAGTGGATTGGTTGATCAGACATCATGCAATAATGGATTGTCATTATATGACCATTTATTTCAACACATTAGAAGGAAAGTAGTTTAGTTTCAAATTAGAAGCACATAGGCCAACAAGATTGCCAACATATGAACTATAGGGTAAAAGTATAATGGCATCAGGAGTAGTTAAGGCTGAAGATGTGATGAAAATTGATAGAGTAAGGGTAATGAAGGAGTTTATGGCAGTATTTCCAGATGATCTATCAAGTTTATCCCCAACAAGGGATATTGAGTTCATAATAGATAAAGTACTTAGTACAGCTCCTATATCAAAGCCGTACATATGACACCTAAAGAGTTGAAAGAATTGAGAGATTAGATACAAGAACTACTAGATAAGAAGTTCATCAGACAAAATGTTTCACCTTAAGGCATACCTATACTATTTATGAAGAAGAAAGACAACAACATGCGATTATGCATTGATTACTAGAAGTTAAATAGGGTCACCATTAAAATAAATACCCTCTCTTGAGGATTGATAAGTTATTTGGTCAATTGCAAGGAGCTCAAGTTTTCTAAAAAAAATAAACTTGAGATCTAAGTACCATCAATTAAGAATCAAGGGGGAAGATATCTAAAAGACCATATTCAAAAATAAATATGGGCATTATGAGTTCCAAGTAATGTCGTTTGGACTCATAAATGCATTCACAGCATTCATGGACTCAATGAACTAGATATTCAGGGAATATTTGGATAAGTTTGTCATTGTATTCATAAATGACATTCTGATATACTCTAGGAGTAAGGAAGATCATGAGCAGCACTTAAGAGTAGTACTGAGCAAATTGCATGTAGAGAAGTTGTATGGCAAATTTAAGAATTGTGAATTCTAGCTAAAGCAAGTAAACTTTTTGGGACATATGTTTAATAAAGATGGGTTAGTTGTAGATCTTAAGAAGATCAGGGCTGTGAATGAATGGCTCAAGCCAAAGGCCATAACAAAAATTAAAAGCTTCTTGGGGTTAACAGGATACTACAAAAGGTTTGTAGAAGGATTCTCCAAACCGATAACCTCTTTAACCAAGTTAACTAAAAAAGGGGTAAAGTTTGTATAGGATAATTAATGCGAAGTAAGCTTCATAGAACTAAAACAAAAATTGACTTTTACACTAGTGCTTGCATACCAGTTAGTGGTGTACAGTGATGTTTCCATTTAAGGACTTAGGTGTATATTAATGCAAAAAGAGAGAGTGATAGCATATGCCTCTAGAGAGTTGGAGCCTTATGAGAAGAACTACTTAACACATGATATGGAATTAGCAACAATGATATTTGCACTCAAATTATGGAGACATTACTTATATGGAGAGAAGTGCAAAGTATTCATAGATCACAAGAGTCTTAAGTATCTCTTTACCCGTAAGGAGCTAAATATGAGGCAAAAATGCTGGCTAGAACTGATAAAGGACTACAATTTAGACATTTAGTACCATCTTAGGAAGGTAAACGTAGTTGCTAATGCACTCAATAGGAAGAAGCATGGTAATTTGGCAACTTTGATCACAACTCAAAAGAAAATATTGGAAGATATGCATAAATTAAATCTGAGATTGTGACTCAAGAGATCGAGGCTAGATTCACTAGCTTACGAATATAGCCAGTATTAATAGACATAATAAAAACTGCACAAGATGATGATATGAGGGTGCAGGAGATTAAGTAAAGAATGGAAGAGGGAAGAGTTGTAGAATTTAATGAAGATGAAGAGGAAGTATTAAGGTATAGTCATAGGTTGTATGTGTCGAGTATAGATGAAATCAAGAATGAAATACTTAAAGAGTCACATTATTCTAGGTACTCTATTCACCTTGAGAGTATCAAGATATATAAGGATCTGAAGTGTCATTACTGGTGAAGGAACATGAAGAGAGAAATTGCGAAGTATGTATCAAAGTGCTTAACATGCTAACAAATAAAATAGAACATCAAAAACCCGCTAACATGTTACAACCTCTATTTATACCAGAGTGGAAATGGGAGTATGTGACCATAGACTTTGTCACATCATTACCCAGATCTGTGACTAAGTTGGACACTTTATGGGTGATTATAAATCGGCTTACAAAATCTATTTCACTTTATACCTATAGACACTGGGTAGAAACTTGAAAAGCTGGCAAAAATCTACATCAAAGAGATTATAAGGTTACATGAGATACTTATCTCCATAGTATCAGATAAAGATATCTGATTTGTAGGGCGGTTTTGGAACAGTTTGCACAGAGCTCTAGGGAGAAAGTTACAATTCGATATAGTTTTTCATCCATAGATGAATGGCCAGCTAAAGCGAACTATTAAGATATTAGAGGACATGTTGAGCGCATGTACACTAGATTTTGGTGGAAACTAAGATGAACACCTGCCCATAGTAGAATTCGCCTACAATAGCAATTATCAAGCTACCATCCAAATGGCATCATATGAAGCACTATATGGGAGAAAGTGTCGATCGCCTTTACATTGGGATGAAGTGGGTGAGAAACAGGTATTATGACCTAATCTAGTACAAAATGCAATTGATAAGGTAAAGTTGATTAGGCAAAGAATGCAGTCAACTCAAAATCTTCAAAAGTCATATGTAGACAAGAGAAGATGCTCATTAGAGTTCCAGGTTGGAAACCATGTGTTGCTGAAAATCTCACCTACAAAGGGAGTGATAAGGTTTAGACTTAGAGGGAAACTGAATCCCAGATATGTGGGACCCTTCAAAGTCCTCAAGAGAATCAAACCAACGGCATACAAATTGGCGTTACCACCAAACCCGGCTAGGGAACACAATATATTCCACATTTCCATGCTTAAGAAATACGTACCCAACCTAGACCAGATTACTACACTAGAACCACTACAAGTGCAGCTAAACCTCACAACAATAGGGAAACATATCAAAATTGTAGATACTAAAGAGCAAATTCTAAGAAGATGAGTTATTAAATATGTTAAAGTGCAATGGAGTAACCAAACAAAGAGATAGGCAACTTAAGAGTTAGAAGAGGAGATGAGAAGAAGATATCCAGAACTCTTCTATGATCTAAGTAATTTTCAAGGATGAAAATTTTTATAAGAAGGAAATGATGTAAATACATGATATATATATATAAATGCAACCAGAGATAAACTGATAAGTAAAGTAACAAGATGGGGTCAATGTGGTCATTTCACAGTCAAGGTATATAAACCTTTTTATAACTTAAGGTTACACCTTTCTTCCTTTTAACAGTTGTAAGTTGTGAAACTCTCTCATAGAACCTGCAAAACAACCTAAGAGAAATCTAATAGGAGAGCAACAAAACCGAGAAATTTTCAATAAGGTAAGGATTCCCATCACTAGATACATGTATGTAATTATGGATTCATAGCCCTAAGATGGTTTGATGATGTATGAATAGGAATTAAGAGTTGGAGCGAGAAGCGAAATGAAACGTGCATAGGAAGGATAACTTAAGGAGCTATATTACAATCTATAACAAGTGAGTACCCAAAATCCTTTGTTATATAATAGGAATAGCATAATTTGGAGTCAATTCGACGTGTTTATTTTAAAATATTATGTTAAGGTTAAAAAGAACGAGGAATTTCAAATTGGAAAAAAAAAAGAGTTTGTGATGAACAATAAGATACATGGCCATGGTTAAAACCTATAGCATAAAAAAGGTACATGGCCTCTCAATATGATCGTGTCGTGTCTCGTGTTGAAACACAGACTATACAGAGAGATACACAATCTCCTAACATAGTTGTTTTATCTCCTATATTGAAACCTAAACCATATGGAGAGATACATAGCCTCCCAACACAGTCATGTCTTGTCTAGTGTTGAACCCAGGCTACATAGAAAGATACACAGTCATGTCTTGCCCATGTCAAACTACAAAAAAAACAAAAAACAAAACAAAAAGGTACACGACCTCTAGAACAACCATATACTATCCCGTGTTGACTTACAAGACTACCAACATGATTGTGTTGAACTCAAACATACTTTATATGTTTTACTTTGTTAAGATAAAATTCTAAGAGTATGTAATTGGAATTATGTACAAGTTTAAGGGAATTGTGAGATTGTAAAAGTATGAGGAAATCAAATCTTGCAATCTAGGTACATGTATACCTTGTGTGTTGTTTGTGCTTATTAAGTTAGATATCGTGTGTTGATTAATATTGTTGTAATTGAACTTGATTGTGTGTGCATGTGTTTATGATTTGTTGGGTCTGAGAAACTGAGTGTGGGTCGATATTCTTAAGGTGGCACCCAGATGATCGGTATGTGACGTTGTCCCTAGTGGAGTTATATATCGAAATGATCCAAGTAGTATGTGGAAGGATGTTGTGAAAGGACTCGTGTTTATAAAATAATGTTGTGAAAGGACTCATGTTTGTAGAAGGATGTTGTGAAAAGACTCATATTTGTTAAAGGACTCTTAGACTCATGAAAGGTAGAGAATACCCACTATCATATATATATGGGATAAACTCATATACTATATGTACTATTATGTACTATATATATAATTGTTTATGGAAGGATTGTGTGAATTTGTGTAAGATTGTGTGATGTGGGTGTAATTAGGTGCTGGTTAAATACCGTGAAAGATGAATAAATTGTATACATGTTTGCATTATGTATGTGATGATATGTTTGGCATAACATACATGTGTGTGTGTAGGTATGCATTGTACTAGGCATTAACTCACCCTTCGTGAAACTTTTTTTTTTAGTTGCAAATGCCACAAGAGAAATTGTAGAATATGATGAAACCCTAGTGGACAAATCAAGATCAAGATAACAAGAAGAGTGTAGAATACATCTATTATGATGATTAGTAGTTAGATTAAGGAAAAACATGTATTGGAATTATTTGTTAAGTGGTTGTGGAGAATTTCTGTTGCAACTGAATGTTATACACTTCTACTGAATAATTTAAGAAGACTGTTGATGATTTAGTATTGAGTAGGAAATTCTTGTTAATCTTTGGTATGTAGTAGATGATTTTTAGTTATTATCAAGAGTACATGAATATAAGTATTGGAAAATTTTAATGACTGAGCCTTTATATGTCTTCGTTTAGTGAGGACACGTGGCGAGCCATAGCGTTCTTAGGTTTCGGAGCGTTATAGTTTTACTGATTTTATATGCTTCAATTATAATTGGAATGATGAGTTTGACAACTTAGGCAAAGGTTTTTTTATCCAAAAAAAAAAAAACACTTGTAAGTGTCGAAGCTCTCTCAAGCCTTTTATATTTATATTAGGGATCAAAATCTTCCTTTTACTACTACGTTTTTTATAAAAGTAAAGGATGGATGTTGAGAATCATCTACAAGTGGTATTGTATATAAGAGAAGGGCTTCGTTTAGGAGTGTTTAGATCATCTAACTAGAAGAACTTTTATTATGTTTTTTCAATCGATTGTTGCTCAATTGCTTATAGTATCATACTAAGGATAATGAAATCCTTATCAACAATTTCCTTGTTTACATCACTTTTCTCAATTGTTTGATCCCTCTAAATAATTCTTGAAGATTCAAATGCATGTCAAAATCCCTTCTTGACCTCTTTATTACATAGATTTTGTTTTGAATTGATTTATAGAATCCTATAGTTCTCTATGCCCTGAAATTTATCAATCATCTTTATAACATGAAGAGATGGTTTTCTACATGAGGCTAAAGTTTTGTGAATACTTTTTTCCTCCCAAGAGACTTGACATTTTGACTTTAAGGTTAAGTAAAAATAGGAAAATTTCAGCCTAAAATATTTCTCAAGTGCAAGTACACCTTTAATTTCTAAAATATTGTTTTATCTCTTTAGAACTTTTAAATATGTATATTTAAAATTATAGGGAACATCCTCAATGATAAATTCCAAAGTTAACTTACTATCCTGATAACTTTTGTAATTATATGGATGTTCTCAACTTTTTTTTAATTATGTACTTACCCCTTATTTAATGGTATGAATTGCACAACTTTTGTAGCAATTAGTTATCACATGATCGATGCTCTAATATAGAACTTTAAAAAATACAAAAGAACAAATGAATCATGTAAAATTTGTAATTCTTAACCTAAACAAAATGTAAATGTTGTAAGAATCTAGATTTCTCTCCTTAGATTTCTTTACCTTACATATGAGAATAGCAAGTATGTTGGCAAAAGTGATTACATGGTATAATCACTTTCCTGATTACAGTAAAATCTCTCGAATTATAGTAAAAATAAAGTCTATTCATAATAAAAAAGGTTATGGATAATCTTTGAAAATCTATCGACAACCTCTATAGAAGTTATTGACTTTTTTTTAACGGTAAATCACCTAAAATTATACTAATAACAGCAAAAAAAAAATTAACTGTACCATAGGGTCACCTTTGAATGATGGTATCGTAGAATTATCCTCAATATCATGATAATTTCAAATGTTTATAGGATTGGTTAGTGTTATTTATAGTGAATTTTAACTTAACTTTAATCCTTCTCATTCTTCTCCACCTCTTGGCCCTAAAAAATAAAAATAAAAATTCTTCTCTTCTTTAAATCACAATTAATACACATTGAATGATGCATTACATAATTGAAAAGAGCTTTCTCCATATTAATTGCTTGAATAGGTTGCATTTAACTCAATAACCTAGTTTTTTTTTTTTTTCATATGTTGTGCTTTACATTATAAGTTAAAGTAAATTGAACTAAACTAAACTATTTCTTTATATTTACCAAAAAAAAAAAAAGCTCTTTATGGTTAAAAAAACATAAATAGACAGTTTAGGATGATTAAAAAAAACAAAAATTTTGTGTCAATTCATGTGCAAATTATGATGCGGTTTATTTAAGAAGGAAACCAAATTAAATTGAACTAAACTCTATCTATCACACTAAGGTGATAGTAACATGTCCAATATTTTGCACATATGACAACTATTAGGTTCCCTCTAAATGTTTTGATGATAATAAAATGAGCTAAATGATTCTAATAAGTTTATTAAATGTACAAGAATGCTTATGTTTATAATAACTTAATAAAAAGTTGGAAATCAGAAATTAATTGAGGAAAAGTTAAGTGAGCTTTGATGACTCAAGGGATAAGTCAAAAGGTGTTGAGTATAAGAAATAATAGGAACTCCAAGAGTAAGTCAAATGGTGCTGCTGTTACGAATTAAACAAGAACATAATAGATTTTATACACAGTTTAAGTTAGATAATTATTAAATGTGAAAGCTTAGCTCCACTTATTGGACATATTTGGATAATATGTTCAATACGTTCCACTTAAGTAGGATTTAAATCCATGGAGATTTTTTAAGATTTTCATAAATATCTCAAGTTGCAGAATTTTTATATTGATGAAGATGAGATTGCAAAGATGATTTAATTGAAGCTATGCTTGGTATATTTATAAATGAAATTAAGTTGTTCAAGATATGGAAGAAGCTGCTATAGACATATAAAGAGTTGAAGTGAGGAATAAGTAGATAAGGATAAATAGTTTTTTTAAACAACCTTCTCTCCAATAATTAGTTAGTAGAACTATTTGAGATTTTGAATTCAAATTTGATGATTTTGTACTAATCAAGTTATAAGAGATTAAATTATATCAAGCTTTCAACTATTTTTTCAAAAATTAACCAAGTCAACAACAAGCATCTAGATTCAAATTCAAATTCAATAGCCATATAGAGGATCTTGTGCAACCACTTATCTATTTTGAAGACCAAGATATCAAGAAGATCTTATCAAATAAATTCAAATCAGCATGTAGCCATTGAACATAAAATAATATATATAGCAACAATTCAAAAATTCAAAACACATAACAACTTATTAGTACAACATTCTACTATTAAAAAAGAGTATTATTGACACTCAAAGATTAACTCAAATGCTATAACATCATCTAGACCCTTTTTTTAGTTTTTGCTCAAACTGAATTATAGAGGATACTAATTCTTCTTTCCTCAACTGCTTTTGATATTCTTTAAGAGCTAAGACTTGTGTTAGTGAGAAGATTACATTGTGTCTTTGTAGTTCTGTATATAGCCTTAGAGGTAGGTTAGAAAAGTAGAGCAAAGTCATTGAAGCTAAGGCGTTGGCAAATTGATTGTAATTTCTTAAATTCATTTTTATTGGATTAGTACAATAATATCGGTATGGGAGATCAAGTTCCCAGTAGTGGAGCTGAAAGAGAAAATTGATATATATGGCAAAACCTTATAATTCGATTGCCCAATTCTCTTCTCTATCTCTTTAATTTTTGCACTTTTATCTATTTCATTCCTATTGTTTTCACTCCATACATTAATTTAAGTAGTCATGTGGGCTATTTTATAAGCAAAAATTTCGAAAAATCTACAAGTAATTAATTCACCCTACCCTTTTGATTACTCAATACGGGACCAACAACAACTAGTAATTACTAATTCCCCATCCTAGAATGAACCTACGAGAGTAAATTCAATGTAATCTGTGTTTCTTGAAGGACAATAATCTCTCCATACAGTTTAAAGCATTTCAATCTTAATTGGTATGCACAATGATGCCACTAATTTCTTTTCTTTTATTTCCATAATGATTCTTAGCATATCCAGATGAACTGAAAACATGGCAAAGAAAACTATTGTGTAATACGCACCGAGACGAGGCTGACAAATCTCTTGCAATGCTATGCAGGACATGTTTCACGCTGTCCCTGACAATTCTTTGCTTGGATGGGAGAAAAGCCAAAGAATGAAAAGACAAAAGAGAACAACAACTGGAATCAAGTGAACAGCTTTCTCTCCTGAAGGCTTGTCAATGGAAGCAGAATATTCCTTCTCGTCTGAATCAGGATTTGGAGAATACACTGGCAAGGCAGCATTTTCCTGGGATGATGGCGAGCTCATGGCTGGGAACTTATAGATCGAGAACCTCTTCAAGTCTCGCGTCGAGCTCGATAACCTTTGCATAGTGATCAAGTTAAGAAAACTAGGTTTCGGCTACCTGGTTTTATACAGGATTTGGAAGGTTACTGACTTTCGAATGACTTTGTGAGAAAAGCCTTGAGTAATGGAGAAATAAAATGTGGCTTTCTTTGTGGATAAAGAGCTTGTGCGCTAGATAAGGAGCCTTAATCAATGCCCATCTGGCTACTGGGACTTGGACTATCAAACGCGTTAACTTGGGTTACAACTTACCATTGCAGCTTATGGAGCAGTTCAAGGAAGCATGTGCTTAGATGCAGAATTCTAGCGCAAGAGTCTTCTATCTCGGTCTAAGCACCATCATGAGTATGCAGCTTCAACTTGCTGAAGTAGGCTTTTTTCTTAAGTATTTGCCCATGGCCGATGCACAGTATGGCACATCCATGTAAAAGGATAACAATACAGGATCTATTCGTTTCAAAAATAAGAGCAAATAAGAATGTATGCTGCATAATAAATATAATCATTAAAAATTTGAATATTAAAAATTTTGGATTTATTATAAAATGACCGTTCTTGTGTAATAAATTAGTATTTTAAATTGTATTAGCAACTCATTCAATCATCATTTTGTACTTTTATTTCTCAACTCACAGATTTAGAGATTCCCTACCTTATAACATCATGGAATGATCTTCGAGTTGACTATCCTTCAAATTATCAATTCTATTTTCTTTTTGGTCATATCGGAACAACTTATTACTGGCTGAAAATTTTACTGATAATATATTCTTAATAGAATCAACCCTCTCTTGTTTGACATCGTAGAGCCATAGTATTAGACGAAAAGCTAGGTTCCATTCAAAATTCTCTTTAAAGAAATATGCTACACAAACATTACATTCCATTCTCAAGTCATATGTATGACCTGGAGTATGTAGTTATAAAATGGATAAGGTATAAGATCTCATCTCTAACTCACCAATCTTAACTAACTTTGTAATATATAGAAACAACCCTAAAATCTAACCTTATAAAAACTACAAAGTATAGAGTAATTGTAAAACTTGTGAAGTTTGTTATTACATTTTTATAATGTAGAATTTTTTAGAAATTGTCTAACAACCTATCAATTTTTCAACGTATTTGTAATTAGAACATTCATCGATTTAATAATTTTTAACAATTCAATCACACAATTTTCAATCATATATTTCAAATAAAAGCATATGAATGAACCTAATAAGATAACTCCGAATAATTTTTATTGAGTGCTATCACAAAGTAGTAATGAATCCTAAAGTTTAAGTTCATTTGTTTAAAACCACAACACAATATTTCTACTAATACAAGAACATCTGTTAGATTACATAATATAACAATATAAATTGAACTTCAAAAAATTTCAACTTGAACACAATCATTCTTCTTCAATAGGCAAATGGACTCAAACCTTGAGCATGTGTTAAGTTAAACATATTATATGTTGTTATGTTCAATATTATTATTAATTAAAAATTTTTAGAGGATTGATAAAGGATATCCTCAAACCCCGAAACCTAAAATATAGGTTCTGCAATGGTATAAAGACACTATGTTATGTATCGTATACACTTAGAAGAGCAGGTTTTAAAAAATTGAAATCAAAATTTACTTTGACTTTTAATATCCACACGATACTCACCCAACCATGTATAATACAATAAGTTTCAAGTAGCTTATCCCTATATATATTACAACACAAATGCAATTGGACACCCAAATTGGATACTTCCGTATTGGGTGTGCCCAACAATCCATGATGGCATCTAAAGACAAATAAACTTACAACTTCCAAACCCATAAAATCACTTCCCTCTTGATACCTACATTTTCGGCTTATAGTCCACGATACCAAAAACAAAGAGCCTCGATCGATGAATAACAAGTTCTGAGTTCGCGAATCATGGAAGCATACATTGATTGAACACGTTTGATCGATCAAGGTCATGTAAGGTGGAAGAGTTTTAATTTACCAAATAAACTCCTAAAAATAGTGAGTTTAAGCATCAGATATATCATATGCTAGTTCGTACAACGCGTCATCTAAATCGTGTAAAACACCAAAACAATCTTAGACAAAGCTTTAACAGAATGAATCCTCTCTCACATGTCGGACTTCGTAAAGTCACTAGCAATTGATGAATAACCTAATGCAACGACAAGCATCAACTGAAAGTTTCATATTAAGGAAAATCATACAGCCGATTTATATCTGGACTTAGACAAAACCCAGGAAAATTCATCTAAAACGCAAACCTTTGCCGTGCAGGAAAATTGATCAGTGTGGACATTAACCAACCAACAGAACCTTTACAAATACTCAAAAACATATTTGATCTATTCCATAAGCTCAAACAACAACACAACTATGGAGTTACCCATTATAAAGTAAACCATGCATCTTTTGCAGCAAGAGAACCATTTACAGATTCTGATTTCTGCAGCAGAAATTAAGCAGAAAAATTGTAAGCAAATGAGAACTTTATTACTCAAGTGAAATTACATCATTTCATATGACAACAATACAAAACTAACAAAAAATCAATCGCATAGTCCCAAAATCTCCAAAAGAGATTTAAGCTTGGATTTGTTAACTGGGTATAGAAGAATGTCACCAGGTTGAAAGGAGAATAGCTCAAAACGCTGAAAACAAAGAAAAAGGTCTAGAGTTACAGTTACACTTTCAGAAAAAACCCAGTACACGAATAATATTACATTTCCCATCCAACGTCTAACTGGAAAGAAACAGCAGAGCAGAAGCTAGGGTAGCAATGTAGCAACAATAATATCATGACTCCACTTGGAAATTAGTTGAGTTTTATGACAACCATTGTGTTTGACACAATCTATAAATAAAAAGCCCCAGTATTGTCTTCTGTTCTTTGCATTAGTGGCCAATAATAATGTCTGTTTCTCATCTGCAGGAGAAACAGAGCAGTTACTGAAAAACAGAACAAAAAACAGCAACATTAAGGTATAATTTAATTTTCTTTTTCAAAGACAATAACATGGCAATTTTATAAAGACTTCAATTTTAGAAATTGCAAAGCCAATTTTCTAATCACATCATTTACAGAAATTTCTAACAAAAAAGACTTACCTGCACTAAATCCTTATACGCTTTCTCTCCCTTGTCTCACTCTAGGTAAAACTTGTTCCTAAAAGGCTGAAGAAGCTCACCAGAAGCCCTCCTTATTTCACAACCCAGCTCAATCTCCATTAATCGATGGTTTTCCTTGGTACGAGCCATTGAGAAAGAAACATTTATATTATCCCCATCAACTAGATTAATTGGAGGATGTAAAAGGAACACCTACAGGGTAAAAAAAGAGCATACAGAAGATAAACATAAAATTAAAAACAAAAAGAATAAGTGTGAGAAAAGCTTAAAAGCATCATGCCACATTGCTTACATCCACACAGGGCATTAACAACCCTAGTACTGCACAATGCATATATAAAAATGCAGCTACACTATGACAATGGGAGTGTTTTGTTAATTTCATGGTTGGATATGAAATCTAACACTAAAGTACGCCATTCAGCACATGAAATTGTCAGTATAGAGTAATTGTAATTACCTATCAGCAAGCAAAGGGTACTCCCATATATCTAGTAATATGAATGATGATCTAGTGGACCACATAAAACAGAGTATATTGACTACTGCTCCACTGATGCCTAATATCCTTGCTAACATTTAAAAGTAAATATTCTGCTAGCCGTACATAGCAAGGCAGAAAAACCAAAAAGTTAATCTGATAGTGTGGCCATATAGTAAAAGCTGCAAGTCATCCATTACAGACCTGCTGTCCCCAATGAGTGCCCTTATCAAGACTAGGTGCAGTAGTCAATTCAACCTCGTTCTGAGCTGGATCATCCCTCCTTCCCTGTTGTACCAGGGGGAAAAAATCCATGTCTATTATGTAATATCAGCAGGGAAGGAACTATATATGAATAAAAACCTCAATGTAAAGGATGCAAGTATCGACTTACACGAAAGTGGACATCAAACCATCCACCAAAACCACAAAGCCTCATCTTGCCTGAGCTTGCTAAAGATGAAAAATTTGATCTGACCTCTATGATATCATCCAGTGTAGCCGTCAAACAATCAATCTCCTTCACAGTGGCAGGCTTCCCTATGACTTGATGTGGATGAAGGTTGTTCCAAAGAGAAGTCTACATAATGTGTTGCAATCAATATAATAATCAGACATATAAATAAAAACAGCATACCCAGTTACAGCGAAGCATTTCCCCAGCCAGGCAGGGGAAGGAAAGCCTTAACCTTGCATTTTGCAATGAGGCTGTTTCTGCACCCTTGACCTTTTGGTCACCAAAGGAGCAACTTAACTAGTTGCACCAAGCTCATCGTCTGATAGGACATATAAATGGACAGGTAATATATCTACCAACTTTTAAGTACATGGACAAATCATCTTGTGAACTATATATATATATAATGGAAATGGTCCAGAGCAATAAAATTTCATATTCTAATTAGATGCAATCATTTTGCAAATTCAACAATCAGCTAGAAGGTTAACAAGAAAACAACAGCATATAAATCAACTCTAACTCATTTATGGGCATTGAGATACTTCACAAATGCATGAAAAACTACATGGCTAGATTAATAAGAAACTCCTGTTGAATCTCAAATGCTTGAGACTGAAGCATAAGAAAAATGACCAAGAAGTGGAAGAAATCACAATAAAGGGGGAGAGTGATTTCACTGTCTATTTACGTATGTAACCAGCGTGAGCAACTATATAATTGCATAAAGACTGTTCCGAAAGTTCAAAGCATCAAACTAACTTATGAAATGAAAACACCCCAGACTGAAATTCCTTGAGCAATCAATAGTCACGCACCTGGAGATAGTATTTTTTATGCTCTTCAGAGAAAGGCTTCGTCAGAATTTCCATATCAACACCATAGTATGTTTTCATTTCATCTACAAAAAGATACCAATCTTCCATAGCTCCTTCATAGTCGTTCATTTTTCGATCCACCAATCCTGATCTGATAGGTGCCATCCACATTCGTGCATGACTAGGATACCTGTGAAACAAATGCCTATTTCCTCAACCAAGACAATGGTTGTCAAAATCAAGATTTTACCCGCTATTAAAACTTATAGAATCGTATAAAACTGACAAAATCACTAACTTGTAAAATTGTACACTTAAATTTATAATTCTATCAAGGTTTTGCACTTAAATAAAAACCTTATATAAAATTTTAAACTTGTAAAATCATATAATTAACTCATAATTTTAATAGCTATTGAAAGACATATCAATAAATTTGGACATCCCAGTGGAAAAGTTAAATCAAATGACAAATTTTTACTAAAAGAACAAAAGAAAATGATATGATGTGCATTCCACCAGAAAAATTCGCTGATTGTGTCCAAAGTAGTAATTGCATTAGAGATGGCTAAGAGTATTTATAAAAAACAAAAAAAAAAAAAAGCACTCCTCTTATTATAATTTTCTTCTTCCTTTTGTTGTTGTCGTCGTCTTTTTTTACTTTTTTTTTGGGTAAAACTTTGTTCTATAAAATATGGATGCTTATTTACAAAGATCCTTGTATCTCTTCCAACTTAGCTAAGAGATGGGTAGCGGTCTCGAGGAAGTTTTCCTCTATCACCATTGCTTTGGCTTAGTGTTTAAGAGACAGCTCTATGTGCATGTTTTAGGCACCCATATGTTTGGTTTCCTTCATTAGGTGCAGATTGTAATGTCATGGCATTAACAGGGTGTCCATGGATATGAATTACCTACGTAGGTAGAGGTCCTAGATATAAAAATGATTAGACTTCCACTCCTTTTTTAAGGTAATTTTTATAATATTTAAAGACCTCAAGTTACAATTAATATTTTTCTGAATGTGATGCCATAGATTGAAAGCATTCACAATTTTTTGTTTGAGATTTAGTTTCTTGCAAGCCTCAAGCATAATGGCATGAAAGTTTACAGACATAATTATTCAGAGTCACTGATTACAATTACATGATAGAACAGGGAAATCCACTTTCCCCAGCAATGACATTTGGATTCATTGAAAAACTTACATGACTCCAGTTGGCTTTAGCCAACGATCACGTGCACATATCACTGAGTCGAACATTGATTCTCGTAGAAGAAAGTATCCCATCCACTCAGATATAATCACATCAACTGCCCATTGATTGAACTTATTGTAAGCTTTCAAACTGCTTTTAATTTATTTGGCATATAGTGAACAAGTAAGCTGATTGTCTAAGGAGATGCAACATATACCAAGATTCAAGCTCATGACACAACTGGTTTTGCTAACCTTTTTCAGGAAGGATAACATCCTCTATGGAGCCCTCAATCACTTCAATAATATCTTCCAGACGATTCGCTTTGACAAGAGCACGGGCATGCTCCACCATCTTTGTTGCTTCCACGGCATAAACCTTTCTTGCACCAGCTTGAGCCGACCAAATTGCAAGTATACCACTCCCAGTTCCTACATCAAGCACAACCTTCTCCACCAAATTCACCAACTCAGAACCACATAAACATCACCAGATGTTTCATTCTTATCAGCATGTTGAGTGCAAAACTAAAGAGAAAAAAACATGAGACTAGCATAACATGGGTTTGTCTACTTTCAAGTATATAGGAAAACAACTTTTGAAAGGATACTAGAAAAGCTATTGACCGTCAGCACACCCCATCATTAAAGGCTCCATTCCCATTATATCCTCCATACTTCAATCACTAACATTGTTTCATAGACTTACTTTTAACTGCCCAAAAAAAAAAAAAGAAAGAGACACAGAAGCACCAGCAACTACCACCAATTAAACTTGGTAACAACATTGACATTAAAATACACACAAGGGTCAACCCTACATGAATACGAAGATCAAATCAGATTAAATGTAACTCATAAATCACTGATTCACAAACATACACAAGTTTTTGTTCCCTGCCTCCAGCCCTCAGAAAATTCTTCTAAAAACTACAGTGCACTAATGGATGAATCGCAAAAACCAAGTACAAAGGCAACAACTTTTACTTGCCCGACCACAAGGTCTACTTTCAAGTAAACTATCCCAGATTACAACTCCTTTGTCTACACACATTTTAACATATTTCAAAAAAGACAAGCTTAAATCATCACATTTTCTTTTCCCATCTTCCAGTCACCCGTTATCGTTTTTCATGATATAATAATAAGAGCATAGCATATATTAAGTAAAGATTATACCTTTCCAATAAAACGGTGATTCTCATAAGCTTCCCGATGATAGAAAACATTCCATTACAAAATACAAATATTAATATACGAAACGTGTTAATTAGTGGCTAAGACAAGTCCAAAGCAACAACTTCTCACATTTCCAAGGATAGTTACACGTTTGACGAAAAAGAAACTACATGCAAAGCAAAGCTTCTTGTTTTTACCTCTTAACGAGTGATTCAGGCACCCATTATTATTTTCCTTGATATAATGGTACGAAGCATAGCATAATCTGTATCAAGGTAATACCTTTCCATTAAAATGGTGCTTGTTGAGGAAGATGGAGTTGAAGTAAGCATCCATACGAACTCGATCCGAGAGCATTTCCTTCTGGTGGTATAAGAAAGCGTAGGTGCAGAAGTAGTTCGCGAAATCCACACCTTTATCCACCGCCCCTGTGGCCATGGCTCCACCGCCGGCGACGCCATTCCCGGAGCTCCGCATTCCAGTCACCGTGTTATGTAAAGAACAGAGAAGCAGAGAGTGAAGGCGCAGATACAATGAAGTAAGAGAAAAAATAGGTCGGTTTTGGGATTTAGGGCAAAGCCGGGGAAATTACTACTCGAATGGTAATTTAGTGGTAAAAGTTTTATTTACAAAAAGTTTAGTATTATTTTTAGTAAATAAAAATTTAGTATTTAATAAAACATTACTATATTTGATAACTTATTTTCAAATATACCAAATTTTTAAATATAAAACTTTAAGTACTAACATTTATTTGAGATGAAAAAAGAAAAATAGAATAAAAGAATATGAAAGAAAAAAAATTATAAGAATATTATTTAATTCCATTCATATATTTGGATAATGAAGGAAAGAGAAAGGGATTGAATGTTAAGTTATAATGTAAAATTATTAATATTTTTTATAAAAAAGTTAAAAGAAAAAAAAAAGAAATGGCAAATTTATAAATGCACCACTCCTTTATCTTTCCAGTGGGTGGGTTTGAGGAAGAATTCCATCCATTTTCATTTTCTCCTAACTTTTTTTTTCAATACCAAACAATGGACTTACAATTTTTTTTCTACCCATTTTCTTCTCTCCTTATTTTTTTTCCTTCCTTTTCCTCATCCCAAACATAGTGTAAATTATTTAAATTTAAAAGTAAAAATACTTTGTATACCTTTAGAAATTATTAAAATTTTAAATCCTTCGACTTTCTCTAATGAAAGCAATAATGTCAAGTTTTATTATTACATAAGAATAATTTGAAATACAGTCCCCAATTTTGATTTTATTTCAATGATTCATATTTAAATTGAACACAATAATATGAAATGGAAGCCTCCTATTGTTTATATATTATACTCAATCAGATAGGTTTCATATTGAAAGGTTACATGTGGTTTCTATGCCATTTTTCTAAACCTACTCTAGAGACATGAGTAGGCACCCCTATATTATAAGATATATATACTATAGGTTCTATGTAATCAAAACAACCTAAAAACATTATTAAATGATAATAATAATAAATGTAAAATAATATTATATCTATACTTTTTAAGAGCAACTTTAATGGAGTTGCTTGTGATAGAACCCAAGGTAAAGCAACTTTATACCACTAATAACCTTGATTCCTTAACACAAGAACCAAGGTGGGAGTTGCTTGCCAGGTAACTTTAAAACAAGTTGCTTATGATTCTCTTTTTTTTTTTTCATTTTACTTATAAAAAAGGGGACCCACAAAAATTAAAAAAAAATTAAGGAATTCTCTTGAGAAACTTATTAATAAAGTGAAGAGATACTTAATAGAGAGAGTTGCTTTATATAGAGATGCAGACGAGTAGATCCTTGTCGAGTACTTGACTAGTTATAAAGCCCTTAACGGGTTTTGGGAGGAATTTTCAAACCCAATAATAATCGGGTTGAGTTTTGGGTTTAAATTGAAAACCTAATAAGAAGGTAGTAGTAGCTAGCTATACTCCACTTTCCTATTCTCTTCATGTCCTCTCTAAAAGTAAAGCTTCAAAATCCACAAACCCCATATAGTACTCACTACTCAATAGACTCTACCCACTTTACAATCTACTGTTTAAGTCTTTGGCCAAAAGAAATAAGAAGACTCCAATGTCCTTTGTCCATTCATCAATTTCAATATCTTGACTCTCACTTATGCACTTAGGTCTAGGCTCAAGCACTTGCATGCACTCTACAGTAGCTCTCGCACTCAAGTTGAAGCACTTAGCACAAAGGCACTTGGCTGTCGCTTTTGTAGACTTGACTCAAGCACTTGCACACACTCAACTATTGCTCTCAAGTCTCACTATCTCACACTAGGCTCTAACCTCTCGACAATCGATACTCGGATATTAGATTGGAAGGAAGACTTAGACTCCCACTAGCCATTACAAGCGCTACTCATAAGTAGACTCTACCCACTCCACTATCTTTAATCCAAAAAAAAAAAAAATCAAAGAAAAGATTTGCTATTCTTCATCTAGCTCTCGCATAGAATAGTTACATTTGGCTTAACCTCAAACACTCTACACACATACTCAGCTATCTATCCTTTGTCTAGCTCTCCCATAGTCACACTTAACTCAACCTTAACCACTTTACACTTGTAATTGATTCTCACTGTTGCTATCTTAGACTCGGCTCTCGGTCTTACACTCAGTTGTCGCTGTCTCACACTCGACTCAACCTCACTAGTTAGATTGTAGGTTGGTTTAAAGACATCCTTTTTAAACTTCATTTTACATACATTGTTGTAGTTCTTATTGCATCTACAAATCTAGTCATTATCTTCTTAGTTTTTTTTTAATTAATTCTTTTGTTCTACTTAAGAGATAAAAGCATACCATGTCATTATATTCATCAATTCTCCTTGTCATTAGTTGGCCTAATTTCAAGCAAAGGTTGTTGCCATTGCTTCTGTTATGTGTGTGGGATAGCATTTAGCAAAAAATCACATATAAGAAAGCTATTTGGAAGAATCATGCTTTATAGGATTGGGAAGTATTAACTATAGGGGAAAACATGATAGAAGTAAACTATCCATTGCACCCTACTAGCATATGTGAAAAAAATTTTCTTGAATTATCATAGATGACGTCTATTTTGTGATAATGTGCTATGAATTCAACAATAATGATCAAACTTCAAAGTAATCCTTCATGTACTGTGTGCTTGATCAATTCGACATGCTAACTCTAAGTCTCTATATTTATTAATTATCCCTAATTTACATGCTTAAATCTTATTTCACATTGAAGATTATATATAGGCTTACAATGAAACAAATCCATTTATATCAATGGCTAAATGCTTTTATTGAGGAAGTTTACTTGTAAATAAGAGAGCAATAATTATATTTCACTACCAATGTTAAAGTGCATACTATTTGATGCTTTCAATCTTTAAGGAAGATGCTCTTGTTGAGTATCGAGGAATAAAAAATATATATGTGTTTGTCTTATTGTGTTCTATTAAATAAAATAAATGACTTTCCATTATTTGATGTAGGAAATATGCTTTTTAACATATTGTGCTTAGACCCTTTTTTTTTGTGTAATGGCCTACAAAAAATGGATTTAGATGAATTTAAGATTGGCTTGGATGTCAATGTCAATGACGTAAAGGATATTGAAATTTCAAAAACTAGATCTAAAAAGGAAGCACCATCAAGAAAAACATCAACTACATCAAGTTTTGAAGTTTCAAGCAATACAGATCAAAGTGACAATCCTAATAAACGTAAGTTAACTTCTACTATATGGAATGACGTGGTGAAGAAAACAATAAATGGGTGGATTATGTTGTATGCAATCATTGTAATAGAAAATTGAAAGCAAGTAGTGTAAATGGAACAAAGCATTTGTACAGCTATTTAGCAAGTTATTTACAAAGAAAAAATTAAAGGAACATAAGGCAATATATTTTATCCATTAAAAAAAAAAAGAAAAGAAAAAAGAAAAAGAAAGTGAGAGTGGAGGTAGCTTAACCATAGGAAATTGATCCTTTAATCAAGAAACTTCTAGGCAAAAACTTGTAAGAGTAATTATTATCCATGATATCCTATTTCAATTGTTGAGCATGAGTATTTTAAAGAGTATATCAATAGCATTCAACCCTTTATTAATCATGTAAGTCGAACCACTAAGAAGTAAGAAATTATGAGCATCTATTAAGGGGAGAAGGAAAAATTGAGAATACGATTAAAAAGAATTCATGGACATAAATCAAAAAAATAAATACATAACTATCACAGCACACTTTAAAGTCAATTCTTAGAGTAAGTTTTTTTGCTAGTGTATTTTTTTTTATTTAATCTAATGGAAAACTTTTTTTAAACTATATTTAATTTTTTTACGCAATTTTGTGTTTGTTTCAACTCTACATACAAATGAGATTTAAGTAATTACCCATTTAATTCTCTGATAAATTAGAGTTTAGATAGAAAATTATTTACAATCACTATAAATAATTATTCAACAAATGATGCCATGATGATAACCTTAATGTTGAAGCTACAAAGAGATAAATTAATTTTTTGTGGGATGATACTACATATGCATTGTCATATGCATGTTTTAAATTTAATTGTGGAAAGAGGTGTAACTGTGATAGAAAAAGTAATAGAAAGGATTCATAACAGTGTTGCATTTTAGTCAACAACACTGTAAAGAGTAGAGAAATTTGCTAAGGCATGCAAATAGCTAGATGTTTCATACCATAGGAAGCTTTGTTTAGATTGTGAGACTCGATGGAAATCTACATATGATATGCTTCTCACAGCCATCAAATATAGGGAAGTTTTCTATAGAGTAAAGCATATGGATAACCATTATAAAAGTCTTCCCACATACAAAGATTGGGAGTTAATAGAAAAAATTTGCAAAAAGTTGGTCATATTTTATGAGGAGACTAATCTTTTTTTCTAGCACTCAATATCCAACTACAAATTACTATTTTGAGAAAGTTTTTAAAATTAGGAAAGCCTTAATTTGTTAGAAGAAGTCTTTTGTTATGAATATTAATATAATAGTCGATAAAATGTATGAAAAGTTTGAAAAATACTAAGGTGATGTGTATATTATCATAGGTGTCTGTATTATTTTTTATCCACATTTTAATATGAGGGCTATGGATTTTATGCTTTCTTTTGTTTATGGAGCGAGTAATTCATTGGAAATACAAAATGTTGGGGACACTTATGATCAATTGCTCTAAGAATATCAATTTAAAGTTAAATCTCACCATAGTAAGAGTGCAAATACTTCTTCTATAGTTCCTTTAGTAGGTGGTGATGGTGCTTCTATTGATTCAATGAGGAAATCAAGGTTAGTGCAATAATTAAGCACCATTAATACTGATGACCAAGTAAAATCAACGTTAGACCACTATTTAGAAGAGCTTGTGTTGTCTTGGACTAATAATTTTAATATCCTTAGCTAGTGGAAATTGAATAGAATCAAATATCCTACACTACAACAAATAGCTAAGGATTTGTTAGTTGTTCCTATTTCTATAGTTGCTTCTGAATCTACATTTAGTACCAATGGATGAGTAATTAACCCATATAGAAGTTTGTTTAGTCTATAGATATAATAGAGGCATTGACGTGAATCCAAAGCCAAATATCAAGTGAAGAAAGAGTTAATATTTTTCGTTGCATAGTGTTTGCTTTCTTTACTAATGAAACAATATTCTATTGCCATTTTATATACTTTAATTTATATATATATTTTCTCCTTCTAGGAATGGAGATAATTGAAGAAGAGGATGAGATATGAAGTTTAATGATTAAGTTCTAGTGATGATATATGTGGTTACTCTACTTATTACATTTTTATATGAACAATTGGAGATGGGATGGCAAAAATGCAAGCTTAAGGAGTTTTTTCATTAATTTTATCCATTACTACAAATGTCTTTATTCCAATGTGTTGAAAGACCATGATGATTTGATTTATATGTGAATGTGATGTTGTTTATGAAATTTTTACAAGTGAGGATGTTTATGATTTTCATATGGGTATATATTTATGACCATCACATAGGATTATATTAATATTACTGTTATTATCACTTATGATGCTTTCCTTTGGTTTTTTCATATTGGATTTACATAAAATTGGAGTTTCCTCTTGTTTGATTCTTAGGAAGGATGGAAGCTCATTTTGAGATCTTAACATTTCATATTCTTCTTTAAGTTGTCAATTGCTTTAGTCGAAACTATACAAATGCAAAGGGAATATTGTCCATACTAGCAAACTTAAAAAAAGAAAAGAAAAGACAAGAAGAAGAAGAAATAAAACAGGGCGATTAAGGTAGGTTTCAGGTGGTGAATACCCTTATCGAGGTGGGGTTTCAAGTTTTATTATAAAAAATCCTATAAGATTTTTCTTAGGTTCTGGGAGACCTTGTAGGATATCGAAGTGCGTTTAGGTTTTTCAAAACCTGTCCTGAATCTGTCCCCGTTGCATCCCTAGCTATATATGCTGATGTAATATCTTAAGTAACTTTCTAAGCAACTCATTGTTAAAGATGCTTTATGTTCTATAAAAAAATAAAATAAAATAAAAAAATAAATATATACATTATAGCCTAAGCCTATTATCTACATGAAACCACAAAGAATTTCCTACTTCATTTCTTCTGCTTCTCTCTTATCTCATTTCTACCTCTCTTATCTCATGCCATAGGTTGCTTAGTTGTAAACATCTTTCCATACATACTAACAGGTAATAATAGCATACTATTAGTATACATAAGGCATTATATTTAAGATCAGTAGCATAATTAGAAGCAATGCACAGCTAAAAATAACCCTGAAGAATAATGCTTCATTAATCATTGAAGAATTGTTTGATACAATGAAATCATATCTTTTACAAAAGGCTAATTGACTGAGTTACAACTTCTATAGTTAACTTAACAAATTAATTCTCTCTCAATAGCCCCTTCTTCTAGCCCACATACACATAATTTCTTGACATTTATCCAAGTTTTTCTTGCAAAAATATGTTAAAGTCTATTAAGGTATGAATGAAACCACGTGATTGGTAAGTGGCAAGGGAAAAAGTATTATGCATTATGAAATTACAAAAAATTAGCACCAATTCTATTAAAGTGCAATGTAATAACCAAATGCTATCCACACAACATTGTCCAATCCATCATGAGATTAGAGAAATTGACCTTGCTTTATTATGGGTTTCAAGGAGTTCCATAACCATAACAAAACAACACATTCCCATAAAACCCATGTTTATGCAATAGACCCCTGTCCACTTAAATATCATTTTTAGACCATTCCCATGATGGCTTCTAACCCAAGCAACAACCTCCTTTCCAGCCGCATAGTTACACTAGGTAAAAATAAGGTAACCATTTGTTCATCACCTAATGGCTAGTGTCTAGTGTGTGTAAAGAATGCATAATGCAAAGAATGTAATGCATGTCCAGTTTATTGGGTTGGGTTAATTCTTAATGCCATCTAAATAATGTGACAAAGAAATTTAACATTTCAATCAGAATATAAGGCATAACAGGTTAAACCACAACAAATAGGTAGTCTCAACTACTGCAAACCATACAATCACATACACTACACACACATATATAAGTCTAATTACAAGTATAAGCAATATAATGACTTATAAGCCTTTTTTAAAATATGAAATTGTTGTGAAGCAATAATCTTTTTTTTTTTAATATGAGATTGTTATGAAGCAAGCTAACTTACCTAGGTTGTAAAGCATTGTTGATCCTTAGTAAATACATAATCTTAACCATCGGTCCCATTTATCAATCAAGAAGGGGGGTTAATTGATTGCTTAATATTAAAAATTTTCTTGAAACTATTCCTCTTTTGAATACTAAATTAGCGGATGATAAAATTATAATTCCATAAATAAATTGTGTATAAGATAAATAAAGTAAGGATAAAAAGATCAAGCAAATCAATTTATAGTGGTTTTACTTTATATGTTAATACACTCTTCTAGCCTCCTCTACTAAGGATCTAGTCATCTTCACGGATATTGTTCCATTATAACAAATCAAAACAATCTATAGAGGTTACAATAATCAAACCTTCCTAGCATAGTTGCTCACTGCTTTACTTAGCTACCTTTAACACAAGCTATCTATAGATCTATAGTGAGAACTATGTAACCCTACAACACAACCTAACAATCACTTATTTTTCTCTTGTACAATAAAAAAAATACTTAATAGATATCTTCTATAATTTTAGCACAATTAAAATGAGCACTTATTATAAAATGTAGCTCAATATTATTTTTTCATATAGCTCTTTTTCCTTGTGCTTCCTCTTTATATAAACATCCTTTGTAGCTTGAATATAGAAGTAGCTATTGCATGTTAATTGATTTTTCCATTTTCTAATAGTTGTTGTAATTTGCCAATGTCCATATTCTTAAGCCTCCGTAATAGTTGTAAGGAATTAGCCGTTATGTAATACTTGCATTCCAATCCAAATCTTCTTTCCATAATAGCTTTTATAATATTTATTTTCTTGATTAAACAATCCTTTTAAATAGAAAAGGAAATAAATATTAGCATTTTTTTAAATAATTGCCTCAACTCCTTCTTTCTTCTTCCTCATTCCTCAACTTAGTTTTGGATTTTACTTTCACTTTCCCTTTCTCTCTCTATCTCTAGAAACCTTCAACCCTAACCCCCGATTTCATCTCTTTTAGGCTATTTTAACAAGAATTGAAGGCTAATAATAGGTTTAGGTAATGGGATAATTCAACTAGTGATAAAGTTTGCATGGAGAAGGCATGTTTTTTCGGTGTTTTGAACCCCTTCTTTCTAGAAGCTACAATAAACTCTAGGTAAATACGTTTCTCATATTTTGAGGTTTTATGATATTATAGATTTGTAGTTTTGGGACATTGTGATATTATGGTGTTGCATTATTTGTACTATGATATTTTGGTAGTTTTTTATTTTCTCAATTTAGGGATTTTTTTTGTCTTGTTAAGTTAAAATTGATAGTTGAAGTGACAGTTTTAAGTGGCATATTATTAAGATTACTTTGTCTATTGTTGTAAGTGAGGGGAATTTTTAAAGAAAAGGGTAATATGTGTCTTGTCTCGTTTAGAATAATCTTATGAAGAAAGAACTTCAACTTATTCATATTCTAGTTGATTTTAAAATTTCATAGGATTTAATTTTATGTTTCTTTTTCCTTTTTTTTTTCCTTATTTAGAGAGATTTAGTTAGGTTTAGCTATTTTTATTTTCAATCGAATAGTGCATCTATAATTTCGCTGGACTTATATTAACTCGAGTGTTTTTCTTATAATAGAAGCCATGATTGGGAATGAAAATTTTAGTGTTTGCATTGCTGTTTGTTTAATTTAAGTGAAGAAGCAAAGTAATATAGTTTTTCCTTACGTTTACTATTATCTTAATCATTGAGTAAACTATTTCATTTATATCTTATTTATATTATATCTTTTTAATTTTTACATCTTAATTTGTTTGATCAAATTGAAATAATCTCTTTACTTAAGGTAATGAATGTAATGTATAAAAAAGTAAAAAGTTAATTTCTGATATATGTAACACCTAAATATATCTTATATACTTTAATATTATGGATTGTACTCTCTAGCTTTAGTTATATTGTACTTAATTAAGTTGTATGCTTTTATATATGTCTAAAGAAGTATGCAATTATCTGATCATAAGAAAATGTCTAAGGTTAGAGTCATTTGCTATGCTTATGGGAATATTGTGGATGAAGTCGATGGGGTTTGCTATGATGGACACCTAACAACAGTAGTTGGAGTTCCTCTTGATTCAAATTATGTATAGTTGTTAGGTATTATTTGTACTCATCTTTAGATTGATGGTGCAACCAATCAGATTGAGTTAATCTATAGGTATATAATAATATATGGCAATGTTTGTTACTAATAGTTATGATGTGTAACAAATGTTGGCAAGTTCATTAATGCAACCTAGAATTTGTGTGTGCAAATAAGAAAAATTAAGTTGTTTACTCCAATGGATACTAGTTTTGGATGAAATGATATAATTAATGATTTGCTTCCAACTCAGGTAACTGAATCTCGGTACGTTGAAACTACTAAAGTAGTAGGTTGCAGTGGTAGTCAACCTAAAATTCATAACATTGGTATGGGTGAACCAATGAGGGAGACGGATGTGGAGAATGATGTAGCT